>OX411742.1:9607061-10857061 GCA_948252205.1 Orthosia incerta | reverse complement strand
TATTAAAAAAGAAATTAAAGTTCCATCTTGAAGGGAAAGCATACTATAGTATAATAGAATTCCTTAACGATAAAATTTTATACTGTAAATAAGTACCTACCTAGAAAAGTTATCGATGCATCTTTGGCCTATTTGGCAGTGTATTGTAGTGAACTGACAAGTACCGTGACATGTAACTGTTTACTTCTTTTTTTTTTTAATTTAACTTGATTGCTATATTTTTTAGAGGCATATGCCTCTTGGAATTTTTTCGTTTTGACATTCAAATGCACAATTATTATAATCGTATTTTTTATTGTAGGACATTTTTAATTCCTTTGACATTTAAATTTTTTTATGCCACAAAGGCCATACATGACTAATCCAAATATTTAATTGAACAACTTGCATGCTCTGTAATCATACTCATGTTCAACAATTATAGAATTTTGAATCTTGAAACGTGACATTCATCATCTGCCTAGCCTTTTTCCCAACTTTATTGGGGTCGGCTTCCAGTCTTACCGGATTCAGCTAAGTACCAGTGTTTTACATGGAGCTACTGCCTATCTGACCTTCACAACCCATTAACTGGGCAACAGGGTACCCCTTGGAAAGACTGGTGTCAGATCTCAAGCTTCTGACTACCCGTAACGACTGTCAAAGATCTTTAAATGACAGCCGGGACCAACGGCTTAACGTGCTTTCCAAGGCACGGAGGAAACTCGGTATGCTGAAATGGTCACCCATCCACTGACCGACCTCGTCAAGCGTTGCTTAACCTTGATGATCGACCCGTGCGGCTGTTATTATTTAGCCACGAGCTCCTCGACGTGTCATTCGAAAGTGATTATTTTCTACATTGTTTTGATATCTTGACAAGTGTTTTTATAATTTTTGCTGTGACATTTTAGAATGGTAATTTAGACTTTTATTTTATTGACATTTGCATATATTTTATTATTTTTAAATTTGATAATCTAGAATAATTATTTTGAACTGTGTTCCATATCAATATTTGCATGCCATTTTTTTATTTTTTTACCGACTTTCGAAAAAGGAGGAGGTTCTATGTTCGACTTCTTGTATGTTTTTTTTTTTTTATGTATGTTCACCGATATCTCCGTCAATTGTGGACCGATTTAAAAAAATCTTTTTTTGTTTGAAAGAGTATGTTTCGAAATTGGTCCCATTTTAATTTGGTGAAGATCTGATGAAGAACTTCGAAGATATACAACAGAACTCTTCAATAAATAACGGCAAATCTCTCGGGACTGCTGCAGTCGCATGTCTGTTTATTGTTTATACCATTTCATAACATAACATCACTCATTCATTCTATCACTGTATTTATATATTATAAGATGTCGGTATCTTAATTCTAGTAATAAATTTAGTTTACGACAAATCATCCAAGATCCATCCAACTAGAATGAACTGTCAATGTCAATTTGACAGCAGCCTTGACGTTCAATCGTTTTGTATTGTCCTGTCAGTTTTCGTTTAATGAATGTGTTTCGTTTTACGCTGTTTTACGTAATCATGTGTTTGTTACAAGTTTTTTTTTTTTTTTGTGGATGTCTTGGACAATTTAATCCAACTCACCAGTGAGATAGGGTGGTTGTTTTAAAATTAACCAGCCTTTAAGTTTAGTTTTATTTTGTTTAGTTTTGTATAAAATAATTATATTCTTCTTATTTATATATTATATACGTATTTATCTATGTTTGATCCTGATTCTGTCGACTTAAATGACAGTTTTTTCTCTTGTGATTCTTCGACTTGCAGTTTTGTTAGTGCGGGAGGTGAGTCTCCGCTTCATACCTTGCATGACAACTTATCCACTCTTTTCTCTAAATATCCCAACAATTTGCATGTAGCCCATATTAATGCTCAAAGTGTTCCTGGCCACTATTCCGATCTTCTGGCATCCTTTAGCAGTGCTCATCTTGATGCACTCCTCATATCTGAATCTTTTCTAAAGCCTTCTCTCCTTTATACGCACTATGCACTTCCTGGCTTTGTTCTAGTCAGAAATGACAGAACTGGCAAGGGTGGTGGTGGTGTCGCGATTTACATACGTGCTGATATACCGCACAAAATTGTGAGTGCGTCTCCATCTCAATACTCTGGGTCGGCTGAATTCCTGTTCCTGGAAATCACTTTAAATCATGCTAAGATATTACTTGCGGTATTTTACTCCCCTAATCTTCATATTAACTATTTTGACTCTTTAGAATCGTCACTTAATCATTTATGCCCATCGTATGAGCATGTTATTTTAATGGGTGACTTTAATACATGTCTCATTAAAAATGATTCTCGCTCATTAAAACTTCGTTCACTCTTATCTTCTTTTAATCTGGAAATTCTACCTCTTTCTGCGACCCATAACTTTCCAAACAGTACGCCCTCTCTTCTTGACCTAATGGTTGTTTCATCCCCTCACAATGTTGCTGAGTTCGGGCAGCTCACTGCAACCTTCTCTTACCATGACCTTATCTATCTCTCTTATCGTATCCGGCCTCCTAAACGCAAACCTCGTCTCTGTTATTTGCGCAACTTCAATGGAATGGATCTCGTGGCGTTGAGGCGTGACGCCGATGATATCGACTGGTCTCCCGTCTTTGAGAGCGCATGTGTCGATGAAAAGGTAAATTATTTCAGTGTCAAACTGTTGAGCCTTTATGACAAGCATGCACCGCGTCGACAAATTAAAATTAGGCATGATCCTGCTCCGTGGATGACCCCTCAAATTAAAGACGCTATTGCTCGTAAGGATAAGGCGAAGGGCAGGTACAGGCGTAGACCCACGGATCAGAATCTTGCTAGTTTCAAAAAGCTACGTAATCACTGCAATCGTCTGTGTCGAGATGCTAAGAGACGCTACTTCCACAAATCTCTGGTCGATCGCAAGTCCTCTGACGTCTGGAGATTTCTCAAGTCTGTCGGTATCGGCAAAGCTCCCACTAGTGCCTGTAAAGATGTCGATTTGTCGGCTCTTAATAGGCACTTTTCGCTTCCACCTGTCTCGCTGGATCCTAGTGTGAAGACATCCACTTTGTCTGAACTCTCTGAATTGCCATTGCCGATTTGCCCACCATTTAATTTAAATTCTGTGTCTGATGACGATGTCAAAAAATCTCTTCTTGCTATTTCCTCTTCTGCTGTTGGCCATGATGGACTGTGTTCGAGAATGATAATACCTCTTCTCCCACAACTCCTGCCCATTATCACTCACATTGTCAATTATTCTTTATTCTCTGGTACATTTCCTTCAGCCTGGAAGCAGGCACACATAATACCACTTCCCAAAATCACCAATCCTTCTTCTCTATCTCACTTCAGACCCATTTCCATACTTCCATTCCTCTCTAAAGTTCTCGAGCATATCGTTCATGGTAAAATTTCTAGATTCCTTTCGTCTCATGATCTTATCTGTCCTTTTCAATCCGGCTTCCGTAGAGGTCACAGTACTGTGACTGCACTTCTGAAGGTCACTGACGACATTCGTTGGGCTATGGACAATAAATCTCTAACCGTGTTAGTCCTACTTGACTTCAGTTGTGCATTCAACTCAGTGGATTTTGATATTCTACTTGGGGTCCTACAATCTATTAACTTCTCGACCTCTGCATTAGCCTGGTTTGACTCATATCTTCGGGGTCGCTCTCAGTGTGTTCGCCTTGATGAGATATTCTCTGATTGGTGTGATCTCACTGCTGGTGTACCTCAGGGTGGCGTTCTCTCTCCTCTTCCTTTTCTCTATCTTTATAAACACTGTTACCAAGGTTATCACTTCCAACTTCCATCTTTACGCGGACGATTTACAGCTATATCGACATTTCTTGCTTGCGGACGTAGACGTAGCGATCGGTGACATGAATCGTGACCTGGAGAGAATTAGTGAATGGGCTTAGTCTTATGGCTTACAGATTAACCCTTCCAAGTCCCAGGCAATGATTATAGGTAGTAGATGCTATCGCGCTGCACTTGACATTTCTACTTTGAGGCCATTATCTCTTAACGGTTCGACAATTGCTTACACTGAAACGGCTAAGAATCTCGGTGTCTTAATTGATAGCAACCTTTCTTGGCGAGCGCAAGTGAATGAAGTTAGTCGTAAGGTACATTTTTCTTTTCACTCTTTAAAAACTCTTCAAAGTTTCCTACCCTTCAAAACTAAAATTTATTTAGCTCAAACTTTAATTCAGCCGATCATAGACTACGCCGATGCCTGCTACCTGGATGCCACTGAGGAGCTCTTAAATAAGCTTGAGCGCTTGCAAAATCTGTGCATTCGTTTTGTCTTTGGTCTGCGGAAATACGATCACGTCTCTCAGTTCCGCAAGGATCTCAAGTGGCTCCCTATCCGTCTTCGCAGGAACACTCGAATATTATGTCTCCTATATAATATCCTTTTTAACCCTGCATACCCTGGCTACTTGCGCGATCGTTTTTCTTTTACTCGCCCTGCTGATGCTCTGTGCAGATCCTGCCTTAAACTACATCTCAATTTCCCATCCCATAAAACCCATTTCTATTCCCACTCCTTCTCTGTCCATGCAGTACGATTGTGGAACTCACTTCCACCTAAAATCCGAGACTCCCAAAATGTATCTTTATTCAAAAAACTAGTCAAAGATCATTACCTCTCCACCATCTTGTAATTTTATATATTAAGTATATATATTTATATGTATTTTTATTTTCTATATTTATTAAGTTAAGGTATGTATTGTGTAATTTATATGATTAATTAAGTTATTTTTGTCTATTTGAAATTTCCTTATTCTTTCTACACACTGTGTCTTCGTTTATCATCCAACTTTCCTGTCGCAGGTCTGCTGGAAGAAATTTCTAATGAAATAAGCAGTACCTTTGTGCTCTTCAATCTGTATTATTTATTTTCTCTGTAAAGTGTTTTTTGTGTGTACATAAATAAATAAATAAATCACGCCAGTACGCTCTTAAGGGGTAAGCAGATCTCTCATTTGATCGGTTTTGTTCAAGTTTCATGATATTAGGGTTATCTATTCTGGCGTTATAGGAAACTTACTAAACAACTTGCCTATTAGGTAGGTACAACTAAAAAGTGAAAAATAAAAAACTTTTTTACAAAAAATACTACCGACTTCCAGAAAACTCATCATCATCATATCAGCCGAAAGACGTCCACTGCTGGACATAGGCCTCCCCCAAGCGTCGCCACATTGAACGGTCCCGTGCGTCCCGCAACCAGCGGACTTTAGTTTTGGAAGTCGGTGTCCATAACGCAAAAAAATGGTACCTACGAAAGACACCGACTTCCAAAACTAAAGTTATTTTTCACTTTGTAGTTTTCTGGAAGTCGGTAGTATTTTTTTGTAAAAAAGTTTTTTTTTATTATCAATAGGCTTGCGCTTGACCACTATCTCACCTGATGGTAAGTGATGATCTGGTCGACGGTGAAACACGCTTGCCTAGAAAAAACCCATTCACTCTTGACTTAAAGACCCCTAGAGTGTAGCTATCGGGAAACACAGACTCCGGCAGGGAATTCCACTTCTAGCTGTACGCATAATAAAAGTGTCCCTAAAACGTTTTGTGCTTATAAGTGGGATGTCCACCATGTACCGATGATGCATCGCCGTACGCCTGGTAGTCCGATGATGGAACGGGCTGGGCGGAATTAAATCATGTAATTCCATCGCACACTCCCCGAAATGTAACCGATAAAAACCGACAAGCGGGCAACTCGGCGACGATGTTCAAGGCTCTGGAGCTATGACTTGACCAGTGCCTCATTGCCGATGAGTCTCTTGGCCCACTTTTCGATCGACTCTAGTGCATCAAGCTGGTATTTGGCAGATCCGTCCCAGAGATGAGAACAGTACTCCTCCTCCTCGAACTTGCGCTTAATACAAGTTGAGCAGTTGTTCCGCCGTGAAGTACCTTCTTACCTTCGCAAGGATCCCCAACTTTTTGGCAGCCAGCTGAGCCTTTGCCTTCCAAGACAAACATGACATTCCATGATCTTTTTATTTTAACAACTCTTCATGCTGGCAATTTTTTTGTTTGAATGTCTATCCTTAACGGTTATTATCTGAAAGGAAGTTTGATGTCAGCGAAATAAGTGCAATTTTTCACAAAGCGATTTACTGGTTCTATTGCGGGTTTCGAATTCACGACCTTTCATTTATCAGTCTATTCTAATCGTTTCTCTATTGCCGCTTGTCAATATTTTTCCTCGTTTTACCTTGTTCTAATTTTAAAACACCCTTCGCTTGTAACACTGAACAGATTCTTCCTGACCCACATTATACAACAGTATCAAGTTAAAAACAAAATGAAAAAATACCGGCCAAGTGCAAATCGAACTCGCGCACGAAGAGTTCCGTACCATTACCGCAAAAATCGGCAAAAAAATCAGGTTTGTTGTATGGGAGCTCCACTTAAATATTTATTTTATTCTGTTTTTAGTATTTGTTGTTATAGCGGCAATAGAAATACATCATCTGTGAAAATTTCAACTGTCTAGCTATCACGGTTCATGAGATACAGCCTGGTGACAGACAGACAGACGGACCGCGGAGTCTTAGTAATAGGGTCCCGTTTTTACCCTTTGGGTACGAAACCCTAAAAACAATAAAACGGGTCTTCCCACCAGACAATATAGGACAAAGTTTAGAGAGTAACACAATAAAGAAATGTTTCCAACTTTACCAATTCAGGGCAGAAAGCGACCTGCGAGGTCTATTTTTGTAATAATGATGTCTTTTGTCATTGGATCTGGGGTCTAACGAGCATCGCGGTAAGAACATATTCGATAGTAGTTTTATTTGACCTTGAATTGGAACCTTGCTATTTGTACTATCGATCTCAGGGTAAAGATGCATGAATAAAGAAGAAACAGTGTGTGTATACATGTCACAGAACTATAATAATAAATCTTTATTTCTCCATAAATGCATAACACTATTATGATCTAAAAATTGCTTAAGCTAGTGTTCCAGAGTGAAAAACCCTGACTTCTAAACTAGATTTATATACCTGTATCGTAGAAGCCAGTGTACTTTCAAAGTGATGTGCTTAAAGAAAATAGGACACACATTATACACAATAATCCATTAGGGCAAGTTCAAGAGAAACAAAATAAAAGATAAAAGTAATAAAAATAAAAAAAGCATTAAATGAAAGTGTAGTGTATGTCTCTTGGTGTATTTATCTGGAGTTACTCGTATGTGTGTGTGGGGGTTTGAGAGTGTTTGTATGTTTGAGAAAGAGTGTGTGTGACTGCGAGTGTAAGTATGAGTGAGTGTGCGAGCTTATGCGAAAGTATAATAATTATCATAATTTAACATCAAGAAACGAGAAAAATTAAGACGACGTCATGTTGACGAGAGCTGCGGCCGCAAGAAAGGCGCCTACCACCTCCGGCCTCGTCGCCCAGCTCCGCCTCGCCTTCGCCGGAAACCAGCCCCACCGTGAGTGCTGTGACACCGGCCGTGGCAGTTGCGTCGAGCTCTAGCGACGAGTACTTCTCTCCGCCGACGACACCACCACCTGCGCGTCGACGGGGAGGCCGCCGGCCGCCGGACCGCTTAGGACCTCGAGGCTTACCGGTCTCTGATAGGGTCCCAGCACCCGGCGGAAGTGTGCAGCGCATGAGATGGACACAATCCATAAACGAAAATGTCATGCGCGCATACTTTGGGGCTACAGAGGGAGGAAACAACCTGACCGCGTACCGTGTCCGGATGCTCTCTTTGTTTCAGGTGCTTGAGCCAGCCGTCAACGTTTCAGCGCAACGACTTTCGGATCAGGTGCGGGTCATCCAGCGTAATCATATGTTGGATGATACTGTATTTGATCGCCTCCGAACGGAAATGGGTAACCGTGTCACTGCCCCATCGTCGCAGGCTGTGGTGCCACCACAGTCCAACCACGCTGACGAGGAGGGTAGTGACAGGGTTACAAACGTAAGTACCCAGTGCAATGAGCAATTGAGGAGTGCTTTGGAGTGTGCTATTCGGGAATATCGCTACATGCCACCCGAACTTAGGCCTCGATTACCTCGTTTGCCTATGCATAACAAAAATAGGGCGCTGGTGGCTGTTCTGGATTCGCAGTTGTCAAACTATTTTGATGACTGCGAAGACCTCACTGATACACATTCGATCATGTACTGCGCGGCTGTAGCGGCATGTCGTGTAGCCCACGTCAAATTTGCAGATGACAGAGCTACACGACCGAAACCAGCCGTACCGGCTTGGCAGTGCAGGATCGAGCGTCGTATTGGTGGGGCCAAAGCACTCATCGGCAAACTAATTTGTTTCAGGGAGGGCAATAATCGCCCAAGAGTGATGCGCTTTGTGAGACGGGCATTTTCGGGGACTGATGTCAGCCCCCGAGACTATACAGGGTGTTTGGAAGGGAGCTGTACATACGCCTAGGGTAGAAACTAGGGATAGTCTGCTACCTACCCCCGCCCATTATATTGACCTTGGCCTCAAGGTTTTTTTTTAATTTATTTTTATTTTTTATTTGACTTTTTTGTGATTTTTTGACTAAAACTACCTGTAGCTCAAAATCTATCCATAGGACCGGTCGGCTAATGGTCTTGTTTTAATCGTTAGAGTCTTAGGGTCCTGCAAAAAATTATTTTACACCAGAAAATTGTGGAGAAGAAAAGTTATGGGGCCTGAAGTACCGTAGTAAGGTAAAGAAATAATTTTAAGGGCAACTTTCTATGGGGTTTAAAAAAAAACTAACAGGGTTGGAGTTCTTCTGATTTTTTTAAAACATCCTCAGTCCATGCCCTTTCTAACGATATGCTAAAAGTGTAATTATCACTTTTAGTTTTAAAGTTATTAATTAATTCTATGGTACTTCAGGCCCCATAACTTTTCTTCTCCACAATTTTCTGGTGTAAAATAATTTTTTGCAGGACCCTAAGACTCTAACGATTAAAACAAGACCATTAGCCGACCGGTCCCATGGATAGATTTTGAGCTACAGGTAGTTTTAGTCAAAAAACCATAAAAAAGTCAAATAAAAAATAATAATAAATTAAAAAAAAACCTTGAGGCCAAGGTCAATATAATGGGCGGGGGTAGGTAGCAGGCTATCCCTAGTTTCTACCCTAGGCGTATGTACAGCTCCCTTCCAAACACCCATATCGCGTGTCACAGAGCGCATCGACTTCCTGAAGCAAAAAGTGTTTGCATGGGCAAACCGTATTCGTAGGTATAGGCGGAGAGTGGAGCGATACACCCAGAATCGTACATTCCAAAGTAATGAAAGGTGGGTTTATCGGGCTTGGGAGCGACCCGACCAAGGTGTGACTGATACGCACCTGCCGGATGATGACGCTATGTGTTCATTCTGGCGCAGCATCTGGTCGGTGCCTGTCAGTCACACCGAAGGTGAATGGACTCGGGAGGTCGAACGAGCGTGCGATCCAATACAAGAAATGGGGGCTATCACGATCAGCCCCCAAGATGTAGCCCGTGCAGTCCGTCCGTTGCCGAACTGGAAATCTCCAGGGCCGGACGGTCTGCACAACTTCTGGATCAAGTGGCTACAAATATCTCACGCTCGTTTGGCATCTCAGTACCAGGCAGCCTTGGAGTCTGGTTCACTACCCAAGTTCCTTACAACAGGAATAACCCACCTGCTCCACAAGTCTGGTAGCACCGCGGAACCCAAAAATTATAGACCTATTACATGTTTACCAACGGTCTATAAGGTTCTTACATCCATTTTGAGAGTTAAAATTAATAAACACGTCGACGATAACTCGATCATGTCGGTCTCTCAGAATGGATGTAGGAACGGGTCCCGCGGTACTAAGGAGCTGCTCCTTATTGATATGGCCATTAGCCAACAGGTTCGGCGTTCCCGAAAGGATCTGTCGGCATGTTGGATAGATTATAAGAAGGCCTATGACTCGGTGCCTCATACATGGCTCATGAGGGTGCTGGAATTGTATAAAATAGATACAACTCTACGCACCTTTCTGATGTCGTGTATGGGGCAATGGAGCACAGTCCTTCGCTATCCAGGATGTCGAAATATCCAGAGGAATAGCGAACCTGTAAGGATCGAGCGAGGTATATTCCAGGGCGATAGTTTGAGTCCACTTTGGTTTTGCCTAGCCCTGAATCCTCTAAGCATGCTGCTGGAGAATTCAGGGCTAGGCTATCGGTTGAAGAGAGGTGGTCAGGTTATATCTCACCTCCTTTACATGGATGACCTGAAGCTCTTTGCCCCCAGCAATCTTCAGCTGATGGAGCTACTGAAGGTAACTGAAACTTTTAGTAACGCCATCAGGATGGAGATTGGTGTGGACAAATGTGCGGTCATGCATGTAAAGCGGGGGGAGATTGTGGAATCCGTAGGAATTCAACTCGCGGATACCATAAACCTGAGATCCCTCTCTCCAAACGAAACCTATAAATATTTGAGTATGTCGGAAGCGTTAGGTATCAGCACTACTGACATGAAGCAATCGTTGAAGGAACGCTTCTTTGGCCGCCTGAAGAAGGTATTCAATTGCCTTCTTTCGGGCGGAAACAAGGTGCGCGCCTTCAACGGTTGGGTCATGCCGGTATTGATGTACTCTTTCGGCATACTCAAATGGACTCAAACGGAACTCGACGCCCTGGATAGGCGGGTCCGTACACTGCTGACTGCATATCGAATGCATCACCCACGATCGTCGGTCATGAGATTGTATATCCCGCGGAAGTGTGGAGGCCGAGGCTTTTTAAATGCTAAAAACCTCCACAACCGCGAGATATGCAATCTCAGGGAATATTTTCTACACACCGACGTGGGTATGCATCGAGATGTAGTAGCAGTGGACAAGGGACTCACCCCGCTCTCCTTGGCTAATGAGAACTGGCGCAAGCCTGTAGTGCTTGACACTAACGACCGCAGGGAAGTATGGCAGAGTAAGGAGCTTCACGGACGCTTTTTTCGGGCCCTTCAGTGGTCCGATGTAGACCAAGCAGCGTCGGTAGCCTGGCTGCGTTTCGGCGATCTCTTTGGGGAAACCGAAGGTTTTGTCTGTGCAATTATGGACGAAGTTATCATGACGAATAACTACCGGAGATTTATTGTGAAGGATGGCACGGTTGACATCTGTCGGGTATGTCACCGCCCGGGTGAATCGATCCGCCACATTATCTCTGGATGTTCTCGTCTAGCTAACGAAGAGTACTTGCATAGGCACAACCTTGTAGCCAGGATCATCCACCAGCAACTTGCTCTGAAATACACTCTTGTGGCATCGGAAGTACCGTACTACAGGTACGTGCCCGACCCAGTTCTCGAAAATGGCAATATCACATTGTACTGGGATCGGTCCATCATCACTGACAGGACTATTGTAGCCAATAAGCCTGATATAGTGGTGGTGGACCGAATCGAGAGGCGTGCAATGATTGTTGACATAACTGTCCCGCATGACGGGAACCTCGTGAAAGCCGAGAAAGATAAGCAAATCAAGTATCTTGACTTGGCTCGCGAGGTTGTCGACATGTGGGATGTGGACACAGCGATCATTGTACCGATAGTCGTGTCAGCCAATGGCTTAATAGCCACGAGCCTCGACCAACACCTTAGGAGGCTCTCGTTAGGCAGCTGGGTCAAGGGCCTGATCCAGAAAGCAGTACTGCTGGACACGGCTCGCATTGTTAGGAGGTTCCTCTCTCTGGAGCGCTGACCGCCGGTAGCTTGGACCCTGTTCCCGATACCGGTGGGCCTCTATTTTCTATATTTTTAAATGTTTTATTTTAATTCTGTATGTTTTACAAAAATATTTAAAAATGTATAAAATAAGAAACGAATTTAAATAAAGGACATAATCATAATTTAACTTTCAAAAAAGAAGAACCTCCACTATTTATTTATATGACCAATATTTCCCAAAAGAAGATCCTCAGTATTGCTGATATGACAACTGATATGCATATTGCATACCTAAACACATCAACACGGTCTAGGAATATTTCATACTCAATTAAATAACTCGAAAAGTACTGGCCGCATTGGAATCTTTTATACATCGATTTGTTTGTAATTTATCTCAGACTAATTCCAAATTCAAATTTTTGAAAATTCTTTTGTTTTGGTGGCATAAAAATGTCTTGATGTGGTAACTTGCAACCCAAGGTCTTCAATAAAACTCTTCAAACCATATAACACAGTGTAATAAAGTTTAACCCAATACAGAAAGTCAACACACAAAAAACATTAAATTACTAAATTACTTATAATTTCAACGGTAACAAAACCATATCGAGATCTAACTCGACGCCAACGCCATCTAGTTAGAAAATAGGTATTAAATTTGCACAGTCGTACATACTAGAACTAAAAATACTTTAATGGAACATGATATGGTTTGACATTCCGCCCACCAAGGACATGCTCGAAAGAGTTGTCCTTTAAATTAAAGCCACCCACCATGAGGTCAAGGGAGCTATAAAATAATAAAGAAAACTAAATAAAATAATAATAACAAAACCATATCAATCACCGGTTGGCAATACACAGAGTTTACAAATTGGTCTCTTAAATACGGAACCATTACACTTTATAGTCACCACTCGTGTGAGTCCGTCCGAACCAGGATGCTTTTCTAAAATCCTACCCAGTAACCATTTACCTGGAGGTAGATTATCCTCCTTTACAAGGACAATGTCACCAATATTCGGCTCTATTTCCCTTTGCGACCATTTATACCGCTGTAGCATCGAAGTTAAAAATTCTCTAGACCATCGTCGCCAGAAATCTTGGGTCATTTTCTGTAAAAGTTGCCATCGCCTTAACGTGCCCACAGAGCTACGCTCGTAATTACGTTCCGGCACAAGAATCAAAGGTTCCCCGATTAAAAAATGACCGGGTGTAAGCGGCAGTGGATCATCAGGAGTTTGGGTAATATGAGAAACCGGTCTTGAGTTGAGGCAAGCCTCAATCTGCACAAGTAACGTAGCCATTTCCTCGTAGGTAAGAGTGGAATCACCAATGACGCGCTTCATGTGGAATTTTGTTGACTTGATGCCGGCCTCCCAAAGTCCACCAAAATTCGGGGCATGAGGAGGGATAAAATGCCACTTAACACCTTTACAACTGAGCCAACTCCCAATTTCGTTAGCGACCGCTGACTGTTCAGCAGCTACTAATATCTGCAGTTCCTTAGCTGCGCCTACAAAATTTTTGCCATTATCGCTCCAAATATCACTGCAATGGCCTCTTCTAGCGACAAATCTCTTGAAACCGGCTATAAAACTTTCAGAGGTAAGGTCACTAATGGCCTCGATGTGCACTGCTCGAGTTACCATGCACACAAATAGGCAGATGTACCCCTTGTAAGCCTTATTGCCACGACCCTTAGATACCCTAATATTAATCGGACCGGCAAAATCAACACCTGTATGCAAAAACGGCCTGTCGCCTGGTCGGCAATTGACCCATGAGTTGATTTTTAAACGTCGCTGAATGCCGGACACATACTACACACGTACGTACGTAAGCCTTTACTACATTTTTTGCAGATAGTATCCAATATCGTGTGCGCAAATAGTTTAACATTAATGTTGGACCTCCATGCAGAGTGGTTTTGTGTGCTTCGCTGACGAGCAGGGTAGCGAAGTGATGGCGCTGTGGAATTATAATAGGATGCCTCATGCTTACTGACAGTTGAGACTTTTCAATTCTTCCTCCTACTCTAAAAATTCCTTGCTCATCTAATATAGGACATAAAGGTCGTAATTTGCTCTTCTTACTTACACTTCCTGTCTTCTTAATGTTTTCTATGTCTTCCTTAAATTCTTGTTCTTGACATTTTTTTATACAGATTTCCAGAGCGGCTGTCAATTCTTCACTTGTCAGGTAAGTTTCTTTATGTTGCTTAAATTTTAAGAATCGTCTACAATATGCCACTACTCTGATCAATTTTTGTAATGATGAATATTTTGTCCACAGCCAATTCTCTACATTTGTTGTCACATGTGCTTTAACACCTTTCGATGATCTTTCTTCGAGTTTAGTTGATATCGAATTTGGTTTGACGTAGTCAATTGGTTCTTTCTTTAACCACAACGGACCGTGCTTCCACAGAGATGACTGTGAAAGTGCTGAAGGTGTCATGCCTCTTGACGCGATATCTGCAGGGTTGTGAGTAGATTTCACATGTCCCCATTGAGGATTATCTAAAAAACTCAGAATTTCAGACACCCTATTACCAACAAATGTTGTCCAGCGGCTGGGGTGATTACTGAGCCAAGCCAGAACAACAGTCGAATCTGTCCAACAGTGTATTCTGTCTTTAGGTATTACTAGTATCTCGGCTACCTCCACAATCAATTTGGCCAACAGAACAGCACCCATCAACTCAAGACGAGGAATTGACAGTTGCTTTATCGGAGCAACCTTAGTTTTTGCCGATATTAAATTAATTTTAATATTCCCGTCAGCGCCAATTATCCTCAAATAAATAACAGCTGCATACGCTACATTTGACGCATCACAAAAACCATGTAGTTCTACAACTACATCGTCTTCTCTTGATTCAACCCATCTTGGTACATGAAACTCAGGTAAGTTTAGTAATTCCTTTTGATATGTTTGCCATTCCTTTAATAAGTCTTCAGGTAATCGATCATCCCAATCGATCCCGGCAAGCCATATCTTTTGAATCATTATTTTCGCCGGTATAACACACGGCGCCACCCACCCTAAGGGATCGAACAGTCGTGATATATCTGATATTACTTTTCGTTTTGTTACAGATGCAGGTTGCGGAAAATTTATTGAATATCTGAAACTGTCAGATTCTCTATCCCAAGAAAGTCCTAGTATTTTCACTACCTCGTTTAGTTTCATCTCCACTATTCCTTCCTGGTTTGCACCTTCTCCCAATATTTCCTCTGCTAACTCCTTATTGTTTGTCATCCACTTCTGTAACGGAAACCCACCTTTTGCCAGTAGTTTTTCCAATTCCCTGTGAATCCTTTTTCCATCCTCTACCGTTTGACATCCTGACATATAATCATCTACATAAAATTCGCTTTTTAATGTTTCAGATACCAGCGGAAATTCAGCGCCCTCATCGTGTGCCAGCTGCTGCAACGACTTCACGGCCAGGTAAGGTGCGGATGCAGTGCCAAAGGTAACTCTAAGCAACTCATACTCTTTTATTTCAGATTTAGGATCACTCCGCCAAAGTAGTCTCTGGAAGTGTGTGTCTTCAGGAGCGACTTTTATCTGCCGATACATTTTTACTATATCTGCACATAATACAATTGGATACGTACGCCATCTCATGATGATATGACGTAACTCTGGTTGTATGGTAGGACCTACCATCAACATGTCATTAAGAGATCCACCATTGGAACCTTTAGAAGAAGCGTCGAACACAACTCTGACCTTCGTAGAGGTCTTATCCTCGCGAACCACTGCGTGGTGAGGCAGATAGACTGCTTCTGACTGCTTAGTATCAGTTTCGGGACACACAATCTTCATGTGTCCAAGGTCAAGGTATTCTTGGATTACCTCGGTGTATTTTCTTTTGGTCTCATGATTTTTTTTGAAACGCTGTTCAAGATGATGAAATCGTTTCAGTGCAATTTCTTTGGTGTATCCGATTTTACTTCGTGGATCTGATTCGCGGAATGGAAGCTTGACTACGTATCGCCCGGTAGCGTCTCGTTGAGTAGTACGAGTGAAGAATTCTTCGCATAGCTGTTCTTCTTGGGTAAGTATCTTTTTCTTATTATTAACATCAGATTCGATCTCCCAAAACTTTTTGAGCATATCATTGTCACTGAGATGTGAATGCATACTAACTATAACCTTGTGACAATTTGCTGAATTGAGATCGCAATCTGTGGCTGTTAGACCAGACAAAATCCATCCCAGGGTTGTGTTTTGAGCAATTATGGGCCCTGGAGAGTGTTTGACTAAACCCTCTTTAAGAACTTGGCTGTAAACTTCTGCTCCAAACAAAACGTCGATTTTGTTTGGAGTGTGGTACTCTGGATCCGCCAGAGTTATATCTTCTAGTTGAGGCCAAGTTGGTATACATAGTTTAGTTGAGGGAAGCAACGTTGTAATTTTGCTTAACACATATGCTCGAACTTGAATAATTACATTTGGATCATGACGTGAATGAATGGTTACACAAACCATGAATCTAGAGGCCAAAGCGCCTTCGTCACCTCCTATGCCTGAGACCGTACTGTTATTTGGTATTTTCTTTAGTCCGAGCAATTGGACTGCTGACTCGGTTATGAAAGAGGCCTGGGATCCTTGATCCAATAACGCCCTCAGCAATTGTTTACGACCGTTCTGAGTCTGTGCTTCGACGAGAGCGGTCGCTAATAAAACTCGATTTGGCACAACCTTTGTAGAAAAGTGTGTTGCTATGGTGGAAGACTCTGATTCTTTTGCCGTACCGGAAGCAGTTTGCAGTGTGGACACTGCTGATTTGACAGCTACTGCCTCTACCGGATGGCTATTGGGTGACGATGATCTTGAAGATGCCTTGGGGTGTAATAATGAGTGGTGTCTACGCTTGCAAATGTGACATGAAGTTTTAGCACGACAATACTTAATTGAATGATTCGCGCCTAAACAATTGTAACACAAATTGTGAGTTCGGACAAAATCACTTCGAGTTTGGTAACCTTCTTTACTAAACTGTTTACAATTACTTATGTAATGATCCTGTTTACAGAATGGACATATAATTTGTACAGAGTTATTACTATTTGATTTGACTGCGTGAAAAACCTTTGGTTTACTGTCTGTGGACTTCTGCTTTGACTTGGATGTGTCTAAATACTCCAACGAGCGAAACCTTGACTCTAAAAATATTTTAAATTCTTCAAAAGTTGGTAATTGTTCATCTGCACTAATTTTCAATTCCCATAACTTTCGCGATTCACTATCTAGCTTATTGCTTATTATATAAATGACTATAGCGTCCCATGATTTAACATCAATTCCGAGAGTACTTAAGCCGTGCAAACAGTCCACAGTGGTATCCAATAACTCCCTAACAGCAGTTGATGACTCTGTTACATTTGATTGAGTTATCAATCTCTTCAACATAGAATTAGACAAATATCGTTTATTATTATAACGTTTATCTAACATTTGCCAACATTCCTGATAATTTGCGGCTGTCACAGGAGTGTGACGCAACAATTGTTCTGGTTCACCCGATAAATGCCCTTTTAAGTAATGCAGTTTTTGTACATCGTCAATTGAATCATTTTTGTGGATAAGTGATAAAAACAAATCACGAAATGAATTCCACTCAGTATACTTGCCAGAGAAAGTAGGAATAACAACCTTAGGTAATTTCACATTCGTATACGTATTTGACGAAGACTCTTTTTCTACAATTGCCTTTGTAGGTGTTAGTTGTTTAATAGACTCTTTTAACTCGGATTTATAAGTTATGTAAATATCTTCAGTATTATCATATGTCTCTGACGTAAAGTAATTATGTTTCAAATCTAGTTTTTCTACTATGTTCCTGTGCGTTTTTATGAAATTAGACCACAGTTGTTCTAATGCTTCTAACCTGGTTTCTAAATAAGACAATGTTATCCGTTCTTTAGGAGATTTTTTATAATTTATTCTACTTTTTTCAATATTTCTCTTGTTATCTAGTTGTAAGTTAATTAATGAATCCATGACTATAAACTGCTATCAAACTATTAAATTAATTCACAAACAAAACCAAGTTGCACAAGAACACAACAATTTTACAAGTGTAAAACTGATGAACTTATTCTAAGTCTATGACGAGAACAGAAAATTTTACAAGTGTTTTTAACTCAAAACTTTTTAGAAAATCGGGCGTAGGTTCCCCGTCGGTTCACTTTTTTCATAAATATTCTAAGTCCAAACTACATAAAAATTATTCTAAGTCTTGATTATTACGTTAAATTTAAAGTTTCAAATCTTGATAACTTCACTAATAAAATTGTACTCACGGTTTTTATTTTCTAAGTCCACAACACGTCACTCACTATTACTTCTTCGATGTTTGATGCTGACGCCCGCTAGGGGGCGCGCAGTACGCTCTCAGCTTTGGTGCTCGGCTAGTTGGGATGCCACTTCCACTTATTCTATATCCGGTTGTCCACACTCGGGACGTCCGGAAGTCCGCAGAACTTGCTGCGGTGGCGCCCTCTGCAGGCGACGTCCTCAGAAACACTCAGTCTCCGCGGTCGCGCCCTCTGCAGGCGACGCTAAAGCACTTCAGTGGCGATCCACCACTGCTTTCTGTGCTGATACACAAAAACTCGGTGCACAATATTACGCACTGACCCGGTTGCAAAGGACCATGGTAACTTGCAACCCAAGGTCTTCAATAAAACTCTTCAAACCGTATAACACAGTGTAATAAAGTTTAACCCAATACAGAAAGTCAACACACAAAAAACATTAAATTACTAAATTACTTATAATTTCAACGGTAACAAAACCATATCGAGATCTAACTCGACGCCAACGCCATCTAGTTAGAAAGTAGGTATTAAATTTGCACAGTCGTACATACTAGAACTAAAAATACTTTAATGGAACATGATATGGTTTGACATGATGTGTAGGAGAGGGAATTTTCATTTGTGCGAAATTTGGAAAACAATACGAATTACGTTTAGTTACAGTTTTTTTTTCATTTTTAAACGAAAGATAAAGTTAAAATTGAGGTATTGTAGCCATGCAACGCCAACATTTGACGAGGGCGGAGATGTTACGAGCTGTGGGAATGCTGGAAGCTGGGTCTGTTCAGCGTAATGTTGCTGAGGCCATAGGGACCCACCAAAATGTAATTTCAAGATTGTGGACACGCTATCGTGCCACAGGTGAAGTAGCGGAAAGGCACCGGGGCCAAGTCGCATCACTACCCCCAAACAAGACCGATTTTTGCAAATTACTGCGTGAGCTCAACCAAATGCAACGGCGACTCAATTGGTCCAAAGGCTGCGAGTGGAACACCAAGTGCTTGTGAGTGACCAAACTGTAAGAAGGCGACTGCATGAAAGCAATCTACGCTCTCGTAGACCACTCCGGGTCCCACCTTTACGGAGAGGCAATCGTGGACGACGATTAGAATGGGTTCGGAACCACGTGGACTGGGGCCGTGAGCAATGGTCCAATGTGCTGTTCACGGATGAATCCAGGTTCTGCTTCCATCCAGATTCACGAAAGACGCGTGTTTGGCGAGTTCCTGGACGATGGAGCCGTCTTCAGAACCCTCAGGAAGTTCACCCATACCAAGGAGGAACAATTATGGTTTGGGCAGGAATTCGTTTTGGAGGACGGACGGATCTCGTTTGGGTGTGGGGCAATATGACGGCAGAACGATACGTCCAACAGGTGCTGGGGCCCGTAATCTTGCCCCACAGAACACAAATGGGGCAAGATTTCCTGCTCATGCACGACAATGCCCGGGCACACACGGCGAGAACGGTAGCAGCTTGGTTACATACACACAATGTTAGGGCCTTAGACTGGCCTGCTCAATCGCCAGATCTAAATGCCATTGAGCACGCGTGGGATATGCTGCAAAGAAGAGCTCTGAAGGAAGTTCCTGAAAATCTGGCTACAGATGATCAACTTTTTGCGCACCTCAGAAGGACATGGCACAATATTCCGCAGCAAGACATTGACAACCTTGTTCTGAGCATGCCGAATCTTTGCCGATGTGTTATGAACATCATGGGCGCTTTCTCAGACTACTAACTTCAAGTTTATTTTTAAGTTTTAAGTTACAAATTAAATGATTTTTCTATTTTTTTCAGTTTTTACTCATAAATTAAAAGTTAATTCATATACGGTTTCCGTCTATGCTTCCTTTTTTTTCCATAAAATCATGAAATTTTAATCGAAGTACCTTAACCATTATTAAAAAATGGTAGAATATTAAATAACGTATCTTTTAAATATATACATGTCATATAAATAATTAACACATTGATAGTAATTCGCTTTTTTAAAAATATCCCTAGACCGTGTTTATGTGTGTACTTATAAATTATAAACATAGACCGAAAATCCCTAACGATAGTATTAGAAGTAAAGTTTAATTATGTTCATCATCATCATCATCATTTCAGCCGAAAAACCACCAAGGAGGAGATAGTCCTCCCCTAAGCCTCGCCACACTGATCGGTCATGTGCGTTCCGCATCCACCGAACTCCCGCAACCTTGATCAGGCCGTCGCTCCACTTAGAGAGACCCCCAAACTGATGAATAATTATGTTGGTAAAGACAAAATTAAGGGCTACGGGTATAATTAAAAAAAAAAAAAAAAAAAAAAAAAAAAAAAAAAAAAAAAAAAAAAAAAAAAACCATGCATCAAGGATTCTTAAACGATGACCACCAAAAAACGAAACCAAAACCTAAACGTAATGAAATATGTATACTAAGCACAGACAATAAAAATAAATTACTTTATATTGCAGAGAATACTTTTGAGAAATATGGCCTCTGCCATTACATCACACCTCATGGAACTATAGAATGCCTGTTAAAAGGCCTCAAACAAAAGTTGGCAAACTATACATTCCAGGACTTCTGTATTATTTTTGATAGGTGAGGAGGATTTTAAAGAAACAAATAAGTATTTCGATAGCATCTTATTAATTAGACAAATATTGCAAGAAATATCGAATACAAATATAATCATCTGCACTCCAACGTACAAATTCTTTACAAATAACTACCTGTATAATTCAAGAGTAGAAACCTTTAATAATTTATTATATCTAGACATAATAACTCACGGACATGCATATTTTCTGGACAGCAATAAGAACCTAAGGTATGACGACACTATGTTCAACAGACGAACTGGTGTGATAAATAACTCTGGAATGGAATTAATTTTTAAGGATATTTTGGACATGACTATGGACATACAATTCTCAAACACTGACTTTTCTCAACCTGACAAACAGTTGAACTCAGTAATTGAACCAGAAGGAGACGAGCAGTTTTTTCTTTAGTCAAGTTAACATATTGCATCAAAACATTGCTGGATTGTTGAATAAATCAGACCTGCTAACTATACAATTAGAAAATTTGCAAAAACAAGGCACAACTTTGGATGTATTATGTTTAACTGAGCATTTCATATCCTCTGGACATGAGAGATTGCTGTACATTCCAAACTTCCACCTAGCTGCTTGCTTTTCACGAAGCACTAATCGGGGAGGTACTTGTATTCTCGTAAGAGCGGGGCATCAGTACAGGGAACTACCAGACGTAGCAAAGCAGTCTGTATCAGGCGTGTTTGAAACTTGTGCAATAGAATTGACATCCTATTCAATTATTATTATATGTGTTTATAGAGTACCAAAATATAATTATTTGACATTTTATGAAAAACTTGACATTGTATTGAAAAAAGTATGTTTATTAACGAATAAAAAAATTGTGTTATGTGGCGATCTGAACATTAATGTATTGTTAAGAAATAAGTTTACTTTGGAACTGGAACATTTCCTACTTAGTTATAACTTAAAACTAGCTCTAAATCAGCCTACTAGGCTTCATAGTAACACGTGCATTGATAACTTTGCACATAATCTTCGTAAAGGATGGACAACTAAAATTATTGATCTTATGTTGTCAGATCACACATCACAAATACTTAAAGTACCTATAAATAAAACTTGTCGCCTAAAATCATGGAAATCAATTAAAAAAGACTACTCCGAAGAGAACCTTGAAAAATTCAAATCTTGCATACAAAACTTATCCTTCAAAGAAGTTTATGAAAGCAATGATGTTAATGTAGCCTATAAAAGTTTTTATAACCTTTTCTCATTGTTTTATAATCTTTGCTTCCCAGATAAAATTATTACGATTAGCACTAATAAACAGGTCAAATGGATATCGCGTGGCATTAAATCCTGTAGTAAAAACCAAAGACGTTTGTTATGGGCTTACAGACTACACCCCACAAATAAAACAAAAACTAACTTTAAAAGTTACAATAAACGGTACAAAAAAATTATTAAATTAACGCAAAAAGCGCAAAATGATTACTTCATTAGAAATTCACAAAACAAATCTAAAGCAACTTGGCAAATAGTTAATAGATCTAAAAATAATATACCTAAAGAACAAATACTGACAATAAAAAACAAAAATTTGACATATACAAATCCGAATGACATAGTGAATGCATTTAATGATTATTTTATTGATGACATTGAGAGTAATATAATTAATGACATTGAATTAAATAATAAGTCAAGTAACTTGACAACGCAATCAATATTTATGCAGCCTGTTCTAAACTCAGATATTATTTCAGCCACAAAAACGCTTAAAAATACTAGTACTGTAGGGTTTGACGGTATATCCACAAAAGTAATTAAGTTTGTTGTTGAGATCATAGCACCTGTGCTAGCACATCTTATTAACTTAAGTATTATCGAAGGTATATATCCAGAAGACCTGAAAAAGGTTATAATAAAGCCAATTCACAAAAAGGAAGACAAAATAGATATAAAAAATTACCGACCAATAGCCAAAATACCAGTATTTTCAAAAATATTTGAGAAAATCATTTATAACTCAATATATCAATATTTTACCAAATTTAACATCTTATGCAAAGAACAAAATGGTTTTCGAAAAAATAAGACAATTAATATGGCTATATTTGATTTTTTAAATAATGTTATGTCTGCAGTTGACGAAAAGACTCCCATCTGCGCTATTTACACAGACATGACCAAAGCCTTTGACTATGTGGATCACAAAATACTATTAAATAAATTGCTCAGTTATGGCATCAGAGGTAACATATTAAAATTACTGGAATCATATCTATGCAACAGATTGCAATGTTCGGAAATCACAAGAGTGTGCTCAAAAACAAAAGTAGAACGGACATATCTGTCCAAATTCAGGACTATAAAATATGGAGTGCCGCAAGGAAGCGTGCTTGGGCCACCACTATTTCTCATTTACATTAATGATTTGCCACAAGTGACACAACAACAAATGATTTTATTTGCAGATGATAGCACTGCCATAGTAAAATGTAAAAATTTAAATACCTATCAATTTGACATTAACAATACACTTACTGACATTATCAATTGGCTTAATATGAATAATTTATTAATTAACCTTAAGAAAACTAAAGTAATGCATTTTCACCAAAAAACAAATACACCAAAATTATGTGTTAACTATAACGATAACGAAATAGAAGAGGTAAAAGAAACTGTGTTTCTAGGTATCCATATAGACAACCATCTTAATTGGAAAGCACATATAGAACATTTATGTAAAAAAATAAATAAATCTGCCTACGCACTCCTTCAACTATCGAAAAAAGTAAACAGAGATGCGTTACTGGTTGCCTATCACGGTCTAGTAGCTTCGATTTTGCGATTCGGCATTATTTTTTGGGGCAATTCTTCAGATAAATTACTAATATTTAGGGCACAAAAAAGATGTTAGAGCCATGTGTGGTCTGAAAACAGATGATAGCTGTGCACCTTACTTTAAATCATTAAAAATTCTTACATTGCCGGCGTTATACATATTAGAAACTAGTATCTTCGTCAAAACAAATCCAAACCTTTTTGAAAAAATATCTACTGTACGAGATGTTCCAATTCGTAGTCAATACAAAAATTCCTTGTGTAATCGCAAATGTAAAACTGCATTAATAAAAAAGAGTGTTCTGGGTATGGCCCCACTTATTTACAATAAAATTCCAGATGCCATAAAAAAATTAGATTTAATAAATTTCAAGAAAAAAATTAAATTATTACTTGTTGATAAATGTTATTATACTGTTGACGAATACTTAGATGACAAATTAATTTAACATGACATTACTATATTGTTATTATATTATTTTTTTTCTTTTTCAATATGTAGGTAACTACTGTAAAGATAACTTAAAATAATTGACACTAAACGTACCTTCTTTTATATTGACATTTTTTATTTTTAAACTATTTTGTTTTAAATCAAATTTGAACAACATATTTGTACGCCTCCTGGCATAACATAGCGCTCTATTCCATGTAAGCTAAGATCTGTATTTATAAACACCTATGTTAACAAATAAATGATGAGTATTGAGTATTGAGTATTGAGTATTACCTACATTTAACGCAGAACAAAAGAAAGAAAAAAGGAAAGAACAGAAACTAGGCAGTCGCAAGTCGTGTGACAAGAATGCTCCTACTCAGCATGATGCTGTGCCACGGGGACCCACAGCATGGCTTTATTATTGCAGATTTTTGTATCAGTTAACTAGGTGAGGCCGCAGGGCGAGAAGGGAAGGACCGGTTGATGTGGCAAAGCTTGGTGGACTGTGTCAAGCAATATTTATTTTATTTTTAACCGATTTTCGAAAAAGGAGGAGGTTCTATGTTCGACTTCTTGTATGTTTTTTTTTTTTTTGTATTTTCACTGATATCTCCGTCAATTGTGGACCGATGAAATTGGTCCCATTTTTTTAATTTGGTGAAGATCTGATGAAGAACTTCGATGATATACAACGGAACTCTTCAACAAATAACGGTAAATCTTACGGGATTGCTGCAATCGCATGCCTGTTTATTGTTTATATGATTTCATAACATAACATCACGCTAGTATGCTCTTTAGGGGTAAGCAGATCTCTCATTTGACCGGTTTTGTTCAGGTTTCATGATATTCGGGTAATCTATTCTGGCGTTATAGGAAACTTACTTAACAACTTGCCTATTAGGTAGGTACAACTAAAAAATTAAAAACAAAAAACTTTTTACAAAAAAATAATATCGTCTTCCAAATAAGAAAACTACAAAGTGAAAAATAACTTTATTAACGCAAAAAATGGTACCTATGAAAGACACCGACTACCAAAATTAAAGTTATTTTTAACTTTGTAGTTTTCTTATTTGGAAGTCGGTAGTATTTTTTTGTAAAAAGTTTTTTTTTTATAAGAAACGTTGCCCTACAATAGGAATTTCTTCCTTTATCGTGGGTGCGTTTACAAACATATAAACTCACATGCACAACACCCAGAACCGGAACAACTATCTTAAGGTCATAGAAATATTTGTTCCGTTCGGGAATCGAACCCGCGACACGTAGCGCAGCAGTCAATCGCTCAACCACTGCGCCAACCGTGCGTTGTTAATCATAACAACGCATAAGATCCATCAAGAAGCTTTATTTATTTATACGGTCATCATCATCTGCCTAGCCTTTTTTCCAACTATATTGTGTTCGGCTTCCAGTCTTACCGGATTCAGCTAAGTACCAGTGTTTTACATGAACCGACTGCCTATCTGACCTCCACAACCCAGTAACACGGTACATGGTACACAGTACTGGGTAACACGATACCCCTTGGCAAGACTGGTGTCAGATCTCAAGCTTCTGACTACCTGTAACGACTGTCAAAGATCTTCAAATGACAGCCGGGACCAACAGCTTAACGTGCTTTCCGAGGCACGGAGGAAACTCGGTACGTTGAAATGGTCACCCATCCACTGACCGACCTTGTCAAGCGTTGCTTAACCTTGATGATCGACCCGTGCGGCTGTTATTATTTAGCCACGAGCTCCTTGCATCCTCCTTGCTCCGAGCATTTATTTATACGGTATTTTTGGATTATAAATGAAGGTCTGTATGTCTGTATGTGTAAGCATCAATCGTGCCTCACCACTTAAACGGATTTGGAAGAAACATGCAATCAGGTAAACCTTGACCTGGATTTTGACAACGGTTATGCCTTTAGTATCTTTCCGTGGATGATTTTTCACGTGGGTCACGCTGCTCGCATAAGCTGATATAATAATAACTTCAATGTCCCATTTCCATTAAATAATATTACCTTGAAAACGTTTCCTTATGCGAAACTTAAGCCGTCCCTCAGACCTGTCCTTTTGATTCATTTATCTGACCAACAACCTTGCTTCTTCTATAAATAAAGCAAGATGGATGTTTCTTGCTTGATAAGAAAGTGCCATGGAAACTATGGGAGGGTGTTTGAAGGTAATTTTTTTATACGGTAATGAAAAATTACGGATAGTGAATAAAATAAAATGTTGTTAAAATAAATTAAAAATCAGATAGCGTCGGATGCCACCCATATAGCGAAAGAGTAAAGGATGAACTATGCTAGACCGTAGCGGGCGCGAGCCGAACCCCGTGCGAGGCACGGATAAGGAACGGAATCCAAACTTCACGAGAAAGAAAGAAAGAAATAAAAAATATATATTTGTGACCCGCACAGGAGACACGAGATAAGCAAAACACAAACAATAATAAAATATAAAAAAAAACCCCTTGCGAGACCAAAAAGGCTCCTATCTCAGCATGTGCAACGATATTAAAAAGAAAATATCACTGCGCTGATATTCTGATAGGGCCCACTGTTGATGCCACGGACACTCACGGAAACGAAACATACAATATATTAGGAATAAAATAGAATAAAACAAATAACTAAATAGTACAAACACAGAAGGTGAGTTACAGTATGTTTGTGTATAATTTATAAAACAAATAAGTAAATAAAACACAATAAATATTCGACCAAAAACCCGACGGCTCTATTGTCATTTGTCGATACCGTAGACAAACGAGAGAGAGACTTCACAGAGGGACGGTTAGTACTAAAGTACTTCTAGAAGACACTAGAAGTACCTTAGTATTAACCGTCTTGGTTTTACATTTGAAGAACACAATAATGTCGACCCCTTATGTAAAAGTAAAACCAAGTCGGTTAATGTGTTAGTTTGTAACCTAATTATTAAGGTACCTATTGAATAAATTATCCGAAACTGTCGCAGCCATATCGTATAACACGCCGTATTACAAAAAGGTTCGGCCAATTGAAAAACGTCGCTGTTTTGTAATGCGTCTATTTTCGTTCAGCCGGATTTCAATTCAGCTGAAATAAAGTACGCCGCATTGTATGAGCACTTCGCATTCGTCAAAGCGGCTTAGTAACGTGGCGTCCATACAAACGGGCGCATCTTTGATACGCCGTCCGCTTTGAAATCTGACACGCGCTGCATGATCGCAACATCGAACAACAAAGTGAAAATAATATTGATTTTAAACGTGCAAACGTAGATTCGAAATTGTACTTGACTTTTTTATTTAGGATAGTATTTAAACTTACTGAAATACTAAGTGGGCGACAAACGGTGGGAGAATGCAAATGTTTATTAACAGCGACTTGAAAATAAAAGTCGACGGAGCGCCCGCTGCGCCCGGGGCTCCTTTTTCTGTCTGCAGGGTTTAAAGTAAGCCGGGGTGCCCTAAATTCCCGAGCTCGCTTCGCTCGCTCTTGGATTAATTTATTGTTCATACATTTTTAGTCACCCTACATTGCTTCTTGCTGACAATAAAGCTAAACGTTGAACGCCACTTTGTAGAACGTATCGCCACCACAATCCGGCTGAACGAAAGGTAGCCGCATTTGAAAACAGCGACGTTTTTCAATCGGGCGCGCCTATATGTAATGCGGCGTGTTATACGATATGGCTGCGACATCACTACTTGTTGCGGTAAAAACGGCGCCGCGAAACTTGTTTTTTACATGTTATGTTTTTGATGGGATGATAGTAGGGTCCATTGCAATGAAATATGAGAAAAATAGGATCAAAGAACTATGATAATGTAATACACAGATATGATTCTAGAGGTCATATATGTAGGATAAGAGACAGGATCCTATGTATGATCCTAGATATTTGATAGTGTAACTTAACCCTCCATAGTCATGACAATCTATGAAGTCGGATTTGATAGATATAAAATGAGATGCTGAGTTGATACAATGTATGGTATGTTTGTAGTAATTAATTGGGATTATGAATTTGATTTTTCAATTTCTTACGTTCAAAATTATAGCGGCTTGTAAAGTGAGAATCGTCATCGGACTTTCTAGATTGTCACGATTATAAGACCTGACACAGCTAGAAAGGGTCAAGAGAAGGGAGAAGCTTTGGATACTTTCCTCTAAATTTGGCGAGAAGAAGCACACCACAGAGAGATATGGAAGGAATAGGGGATGGTCTTTTGCCCTGGAGTAGGACAGTTTAGATCAATACAAAAAAACTTATTCCGCAGATTAAAATCAGTTCCCAACACTATTTATAATGAAAATGTTATTCATCAAAACAATTTTTAATAAACCTTTAGGTATAATTTGGTTCTTTTCTTAAAAATCATATAATTAAAAGTTACGCGCAACATTATGTTTGAACGTAGAAAACGAAGTTCTAAAGTAAGATTTTTCCCTCCGCACCTAATAAAATATGATATTAAATACTTCAGTAAAATCCTTGTAAAATTCTATTAAACTAAGAAATTAAGTTTCTAGTTCCCTTATCTCAGTCACAGCGTCCACAAACCCAGTTTACACAAGAATAATAAATTAAGAACAATCTTAAAAATATAGCCGCCATTTTTCCGAGAGCCACATAGTAAAAAATAAAAGTAATTTTATACAGCGAGACAATTTTTATCACAGTCTGAAATATAATAAATTATATCGAAAAAATCAAGTATTTTTTGGTTTTGGATGAATCTTTTAGCACTTGATATTTTTTGATGAAAATAGCAAAATAATAACGTGATTGGCAGTTTTATTATTCATGTTATTGATAATGCTTTTGGAAAAGTAATACGGGTATATAAATAAAATTCAGCATGTTGCAGCAGATTTTAATATTATGTACTTCAAACTGTAGCGACTGATGATTTGGTGAAGGCCGCGGGAATGGATTTACAAAAAACATGGTGCACTATAAATAAATGACGGTTTCAATAACATCAGCTACGCTAAAGACAATATGGTGCTGCAATTAAATTAAATAAAATAAAAAAGGCCTTTTTATTTCATGCTAATCTTAAAATTTGAATTTGAATTAAAAACATTGTAAAAGTCATGCAAGAAGATATAAACAATACTTTTAATCTGTTTTACATTATAAAAGGTGCGTTTTAAATCATATATTAAGTTAATATACTACGATTTTCATTACACATGATAAAATTAATTAAAATTCTTTATATTATAATTTCATTCCAATTTAGTAAAATCTAAGTAATTGTTGGCATAATTCTCAACAGAATTAATAACAATTGAATATGATTGATTTCAAGATAACAGTTGATTATTAAAATATTAATTTGACCAAATAGTAATAAACTTGTTTTTCTTAAATCCTCTAATAACGCACACGTTAACAGTTTTATTTATTACTCTTCGACTAAGCTTAACTGAAACCTTACTTAACCTAACTTATCACCGACGGCGACGTTTCCTTAAGATCCTCCACCGTTATTGGCAAAAAGGATTTTATAACATCTTCCCTGTTTGTATTTTGCATGACAAAATAACAAGGATTACTCACTTTCGTAAATCCATCTTTTCCGTTATGAAATATGTAAATCAAGACCTTTAAAGTTTATGCTTTTGCGTCAAAATTTTCAGTAGATTACAAAAACAAACAAAAAAGTAATCTAATTAACTCTACTAGTTTTTAAATAAAAAAACCGGCAAAGTGCGAGTCGGACTCGCGCACGAAGGGTTCCGTACCATTATCGCAAAAACGGCAAAAAAATCACGTTTGTTGTATGGGAGCCCCACTTAAATATTTATTTTATTCAGTTTTTAGTATTTGTTCTTATAGTGGCAACAGAAATACATAATCTGTGAAAATTTCATCTATCTAGCTATCACCGTTCATGAGATACAGCCTGGTGACAGACGGACAAACAGACAGACAGACGGATCGCGGAGTCTTAGTAATAGGGTCCCGTTTTTACCCTTTGGATACGGAACCCTAAAAATGAAAAATATTAGAAAGGGCAAAAGGTGATTCTGATACGGCACGTCAATACCCAAAAGACAAAACTTAAAAATATTGAAACGACACTTAAATAAATGTCACGGTGATAGAAATTAATGTACAGGTTGGGTGTTCAAATTTTCAATTCCAATAAGCCCAACACGACTATGATACATTGTTTTATTACAGAGTTCCAGTGCCTAACTGCCGGCTTCATCATCAGATCAGTTCAATAGTACCATTTTCATCAGTATGTATTCATTTCATCATAGTCGCTTAACTATTCGAGATATCTTATACCCATGATATACTTAGGAGTTCCAGTGGCCATCTGTGGTCTTCTTCACCAGTTCCACTTCACCAAATGAGAGTATCATTTACCTACACAACACACAGAGCCGGAACAACTATCTGTAGGTCATACACATATTTGTTCCGTGCGGGAATCGAACCCGCGACACGCAGTGCAGCAATCAATCGCTCAACCACTGCGCCAACCGTACGTTTGTCGTATAGTATAATATTTGAGGAGTTCCCTCGATTTTCATGAGATCTCATCATCAGTTTTTGATTTGGTGGCAATGACGTCGAGAGAATTTTGCAAATCTAAAAAAAGAATTTTGGAAATATATCTATATATGACGGAGTTATGCCCAAAAATACATAAAATTATGAACTTCCGAATTAAAAACCTCCTCCCTTTTGGAAAGTCATTTAAAAATACAACATGTTAAAGTCATGAACTATGAACTTCAATCCAAAGAACCATCTTCCGGCTCTTGTTCCAAGTTAATTGGGTTCAGCGCAACACATATTGTTTATCCATTCTTCTCTGTCCACCTGTAGCCAAGTTGATAATCTACAATCGATAACGCTAGTAGAAAACGATTCAATATATGTAATGAATCTGAACGTTAAGTCACGTGGTCAGACCATACAAAGAGAAGCGTTAACGATTGTAGAAAGAAATTCAATACGAAACGTTTGTAAATAGCCGCACGGGTCGGTCTTCGAGGTTTAGTAAGCAACGCTTGCTGCGGTCTGTTCGCGGATGGGTGACCAAACATTACATACTGAGACTCCTCCGTGCCTCGAAAAGCACGATTAGCCGTTGGTCCCGACTGTAATTTGCAGATCTGTAACAGTCGTTCGCGGTCAGAATCAAGAATATCTGTCACTAGTCTTACCAAGGAATATCATGTTACTCATTTACTGGGTTGTGAAAGTCAGATCAAGCAGTCGCTCTATTATAATACTAGTATTCAACAGCATCCGTTTAGACTGAAAACCAACTTAAAAAGTGGTTTTTTGCCACATGCAGTTTATCCTTCTCAATACTATAAAGGCGATTCCCTTTCAAATGATCTCTCTTGGCATCACTTTAAAACTTCCTGTGATAATACGATTTCCCACGCTCTTATTTCAACAAAAACAAAAACTGTAAAATCTTACCGTTCCTATTGCAATCCACACATTCTAATAACAAAGTTTCAACTGATATTCATAGTGTCATCGGCCGGTTCGTCAGTTCGTCGGTCCAAAAGTTAGACTTTTATTTTGAAACCCATTTGAAGAGTAGAGCTAAAAACATATTCGATCCATTCTTCGTATATGTACGCAGTTGGGAGTTTGAAAAAAAAACTGAATGTAAGTGAGTGGTCAGCTCTGTGGTCTTTTTAAGGTTCTGTAGTCAACATGGAACCCTTATAGCTTAGCAATGTCCGTCTGTCCGTCCGTCCGTCCGCAGAGAGACTCTTAGTATCTATTAGAAAGCTTTAATTTGGCATGGATATACATATTAATCACGGTGACAAATTGGTTAAATAAAATCATGCGAAATATTTGTATATGTTGATCCTGTACACGTAAAGTGAAGATACTTGTTTGTCTCGTCTATCCCGTGGTGTGGGCTATCGTTGGATAGGCCATTAAAAATATTACGGGTCTGTTAAAACCATTTTTGGATTCAGGGATCCGTTTGCGTGAAATTAAGCTTTAAATAATTGCAAAATTTGTTAGAATCAAGTGTGTCCCCTCCTACCACTTGAATGGTTGCTTTTGGATGTGTGAAAAAATTTACGGCAGTAGCAAATATAACGAAATTAAAGGGACAGCTATTATAGCTAAGTAGGCTTTACAAGTTAACGAGTAATAACTATATGTATATATGTACTAACTTATAAAAAGTACTTGAAAAAGTAAAAATTTTGTATATGGTATGGGGACAATAGTTTTTGAATGGCAAAGTTAATTTTGTCCCTTCGTTAGAGCAATGTTCGGAGCTTTCATTGTTCATGATTGGTAGTAATGTTACCTATTTATGTTGGTGAATGCAGCTGCTTATACGGAACCCTCTGTGCGCGAGACAGACTCGCACTTGGTCGGTTTTTTTTAAATTGCATTACAGAGATCGTTCTTTTGATCTTTTTATTTTTTATACATTGAGCGTCTAATAAGCAGACACAATAGAATCAACAACAGCTTACGCACACCTGCCCCCGGACCATGACGTGTCAAAACTATCATGGTTCGACTGCGAAAAAGGGACAGATGTATACAACTCATATACATCTGTACCCTTACGCGCACTCAAAATAACCTTGCTCTAAGAGCTTATGGTCACCTGGCTGGTGTGCAGACGACTTTTCAGGAAGAGCTTGTTGATTCAACATATCAGCCAACTCCTGTATAATTTGGTTCACATCTAAGACGACCGTTTCGAATTTGTTGCTGTAGACCTCTTTCTCAGGGGGGGCTCGAATCGCTGTCGAGTCAACCATGAAATACCTGGGATTGGTGCTCGACAGCCGGTGGGATTTCGGCCCCCACTTCCGGCGGCTGGCGCCCAAGTTGTTGGGCGCGGCTGGGGCGCTGTCAACGCTGCTTCCCAATCTGGGGGGCCCGAGCGCTGCCTGTAGGCGGCTCTACGTAGGGATCGTGCGATCGATGTCCCTGTATGGGGCCCCGATCTGGGCGGCTGACCTGACGGCCGGCAGCATCGCTGTTCTGCGAAAGCCGCAGAGAGCGATGGCCGTCAGAGTCATCAGGGGGTATCGCACGATCTCCTACGAGGCGGCTTGTGCACTGGCCGGATCCCCGCCCTGGGACCTGGAGGCGAAGGTACTCGCGTCACTGTATCGGTGGCGCGAGGAAGCGCGGGCGCGGGCCGAGGGGCTGATGCAGCGACATATGGAGTTGCGTCAGTCTCATCTTCGCGAGGTCCTGGTGGCGGAATGGCGGGACAGGCTTTCACGCCCTACCGCATGCCTCGTTACCATCGAGGCGGTCCGGCCAGTGCTCGAGCGCTGGCTCGGGAGAAGGCACGGCTCCCTGTCGTTTCGGGTGACTTCGGGAAGTACCTGTGTCGCATAAACAGGGAGCCGGACGCCCAGTGTCACCACTGCGTCGACTGCCGGGAGGACACGGCGCGGCATACGCTGGCAGAGTGTGCCGCTTGGGAGGAGCCACGCCGTGCCCTCATCTCAAAAGTAGGCAGTGACCTATCGCTGCCGGCCGTAGTCTATCGTCCTGGGACGCGGTGGTATCCTTCTGCGAAACAGTCGTCTCGCAGAAGGAGGCTGCGGAGAGGGAGAGGGAGATTTCATCCGCTCACCCGATCCGCAGCAGACGCGCCGGGCGTCGGCGGAGGGCGGATAACGCCCTCTTCCAGCCCCCCTAAATGGGTCCAGGGGTGACGGACTCGGGGACGGCCGTCGCCCCCCACACATCAGGACCCGAGGTGGCGGCGCGTCGTGTTCCACGCGCACCCCTCTTAGACGTCGCGGGGGGAGTCTAACACCTCACTCCCCCCCCAACCCGAGATCGAGGCCCGCAAAGGCGGGCCGGCACTAGCCGGGGGTTGCGGAAATATCGTTGTTCCCGCGACCCCCAGCGTAGGTGTGAGATGGAACACCGGGATGGTTTTTAGTCAGTACGAGTCTGACAGACCCCGCCACCCTCCCCAGGGCGGAGGACATCCAATGAGGATGTTCCACCCCGCGAAAAAAAAAAAAAAAAAAAAGACTTCTTTCTCAAGCAGCATGGTCGTCTCGAATGGCTTTTCTGTATATAAATAGCTAACAGCCGAGAATTCATCGATTGGACAATCAAAGTTTCGGTTCAACTATTTGCTATATTATCTAAAAAAACAACTAGCTGTCGCCCGCGGTCCCGGCCATTTGAAATTAGTATATAGGGTAAGGTAGTTTGCATGTTTGATCTGGTGAAGGTTGCGGGGATCCGCTGGTTGCGAGACGCACGGGACCGGTCAATGTGGCGACGCCTGGGGGAGGCCTATGTTCAGCAGTGGACGTCTTTCGGCTGATATGATGATGATGATAATGAATTTGCATGTTTTGGGGCACAAAAGCAGCGACCGAGGCGGTTTGCGACCAAGGTGATCTATGCGCTCCCACCGATGCCGTCGTGGAAGCGCCTAAGTTTTGGGCCAAACAAATTTTAACGACTGTTGTGCCAGCGACACAAAGAAAAAAAAGAGTACATACTACTTTATCCCCATTTCGACTTAATTGCACAATCCATACTTCTATACTAATATTACTTAATCTCATCTTATTCACCTCATTAGTTTTAATCGTTATCCCATTTGAGTTACTGAAATATATCTATCTTTATAATCTTTAATCCTAGTTTATCTTTATCTCACCCCAACCCCGAACAAATATGATAAATGGAATAAGATGAAGATTAGAAGAAGTTATAGAAAATAAAGGTTACCCTCTGTTATAAGTATAGGTTAGACCCCACAAGTAAAAATTAAATTTTAAGTTAATTGTTTTTTGTAAACAGTTTTGAAAAATCTCGAGAGATGTAAATTGTTGTTCTGTTTGTTTCAAACATGAGTAACATGTTACAAACAAATATATTTTTTATTTACGATTATTTTGTCTCCCAAATATAAACTGTTGCTTGCAGTAACAGTTTTATTATATGAAACCATAAACTTCGCAATGTTTTAGTGGTTTGTCTGTGAAATTGCTGACGTGTTTTATTTTATTTTTATGGCTTTTGAATCTGTTGCAACAATGTGTGTTTACTGAATAGCATCTAACATTGTAGTTTTTAGGAATTTATAAAACATATTGTGTCTTGGTTTCCTACCAAAACTTCAGCCATCTAGTACAGATATAATATAATTATATATTGATTTAAAATCATAAGACAGAACAATCAATACAATTTTGGCTTAAGTCTATGTCAAGTTCACATGTTGTAGCGTTGTGAGGGTCTCAACTGAAAATAGTCGAGTGATGCTAAAATTTAACGATTATAGTAAGTTCCTACGGTTCCTAGCCACATCACTAAGAACGCGGAGCAACACTGGATTTCCGGGGACGCTCTGCAATTTTTTATTCTGCTTGCTTAGCTGATGAAAGCTATCCTCTGACCCTCAGGACTCTGCGGACCCCGACCTAGAGTGAGCACACATTAGTTAAGTAATTATACCTGATTCTCTGCGCTGGATAACCTGTATTGATTTCATCACCTATGTAGCATCTGATTTCAAGTTGTCAATGACCGATGCGCGACTGGGAGTTATCCAACGTCCAGGAGATTGTAATATGTATGTATTTCTAATGCATCGAGGTGGTGTAGTGCCTCATTGTGTTATTGTAAGTGATGAGTGAGCCATCTGCTATGATTACGCTTACTTTGTTTAGCTCGCGTGTTCATACTTAACCTAATTTTGCATGTCAATGTGCTCGCTATGTTTGCAAACTCTTTGCCTGTAAACCGCTACGATGTGCTGAGCTTTCACCTACAATGCTTCCCGCACCGTTCCTTGGCTTAAAAGGGGAAGAAGCTGGTACATCGCATGTGGTTTCCTGGGTTCACCGTACGGGCTGAGGGCTAGACTCCTTGCCCACTGCTGCACGCTGCTAGCTACCTGCACGCTACCTACGCACGCTGTACAGTTCTTCGCTTGCCTATCTGCGGCTTACCGCCGCGCGAGCCGGTGTGACCTGCGCAGCCTACCCTGCTCACCCCTAGCCGTTACAGTCCGGCCTACTGCTGGCCTTCGCTGAACAGGTCCCCACGTCTGCCACGTGCTACCAACCACCACTACCACCAGTATATATACTGTTGTGATAGTGCTCGTAACAGAACAGAGTTACTTTATTTACCCGCGACCTAGCTGTGGAACTTTTTCTACTTTAATATATGTATTAACTTGTCCAGCTATTTCACTTAAAATCTACCTACCTATCAGTTAGCGGCCTATGCAGCCTGCCCTGAGCAGCACTAGCCGTTACAATGTGTTATGTGCCTGCACTAGGTAATCCTGTGTTTCAGGCGACAAGAGGTACATTTCTTTTATAATTATATTTCTTTTTAATAATCGCAATTAATAAAAAGAGATTAATCAAATAAATAATATACGTGCAATATCTATTTTAGCACAAGTAATAACTTCTCTGTATCTTCGTAGGACATACTTTGAAGAGCTTTTTTGAGCATTTTCTTAAAGTCACAATAATTTAGGGAATGAATATTTGATTTTGCGTTTAGTCTGTTGTAAAGTAGTGGTACGAGAAACAGAAAAAAAAATGTAGGACGAACTGTATCGTTCCATCTTTTATTAGTATGTTTTTATTTATTTTTTTATTTGTGATGGGCGTTTTTTTTTATTTTGGTTGTGCGTGTTGTTTTAACACTATGCTCATTATGAATAACTGGAAAACTGTTAGTACTTTACAAGATTTATAGTGGCGGTTAGTGAAATAAAAACGGGTGGAATGTAGGCATCTTGAGGATCACACTCTCTCGATTGGTAGTAATTAAGTTTTACCCACCCCACCCCATGAAGTAATGCAGTAAGTCAAAATGTACTGATTATTAGTGCGTCTGCAATATATCGTAGCTTTTTGAATACGAATATTAGCTTACGAATTCTATTATCTAAAGCTTCTAAATGTTGTTTAAAGGAAAGGGTTTTATTTTATTTTATTTTATTAGGATCTCCAACAAAGAATACACCTTACATGCTATATTATTATGAAGTAACGGAACACAAGAAAATCTATGTCCTTCCTCAATTATAGGAGACCACATCATGCAATAGAGAACAATCAAACAGTATGGGACACCCAACAATGAATATAATGTTACCCAGCTATTTTATTTTATCAGTCATTTTAATATTGGGGCACCCACACTGGCTATCGATACAACAATGAGCATACATGGTTGAGACAATATTAGATGTCTGTTTGTGCATCGTAAACCTAATGTAATTTGTCTTATCCGCATTTAATGTTAGTGAGTTATGTTGAAGCCAATTATTTAAAATATTGAATCCGTGCTGCGCAAGTTTGTACACTGCATTTTCTGAGTCTGCCGAAAAAAGTAGAGCAGTTTTGTCAGCGTATGATACAATTATGCCATGTTCTTAAATTACAAAGGTCATGTATGTACATCAAAACAGAGTAGGCCCTAAAGCACTTCCTTGGGGAACAGCAAAAGACGTGTTTTTTTATCAGCACTGAGCACATTGCCAATCTTTACGCACTGGGTACGGTCTTCTAAATAACTTTGTGTGTACAGTCTGTCACCAGGCTGTATCTCATGAACCGTGATAGCTAGACAGTTGAAATTTTCACAGATGATGTATTACTGTTGCAGCTACAACAACAAATACTAAAACCAAAAAAATAATATTTAAGTGTGGCTCCCATACAACAAACGTGATTTTGTTGCCGTTTTTTGCGATTTTGGCCGGTTTTCATGCATACTTTGTCAGCCTATAGTTCCAGATTCGGTTTAGGACAGTGGATTTGGGCTATGTGACTTGGATAGGTTTATTTCGCTCGTTTTAAGCAATCGATCGGCATACAGTTTGTTCGTATCGATTTCTGGGTCAATTGTAATACCGTCTCCTTTGTAATCGGTGTCTCCAGATATTAATCATCATCATCATTCCAGCCGAAAATCGTCCACTGCTAGACATAGGCCTGCCCCAAGCATTGCCACACTGATCGGACCTGTGCGCCACGCATCCAGCAGATTCCCGTAGTCCTTCCATAGATTATGTCCAGCAAATAAACTAATATATTATTAGTTTAGTAAGATAAGACCGATAGTCTAGTGGTGAAAAGCTTTACTACTGGGTGTAGAGGCTTGATTCCAGGAGAGGATTTTTCGGTTCCCCCTTTAGTTTTCGATTAAGATTAAGCTAAACAAAATTGGTGAAATCGCTATGCTGGCAAAATCACAAATGACTTCTAATTTTCACACATTCAACTAAAAAATAAACGATCAGAAACTTTCAACCAGAAAGAAAACCCACAAACATTTATTCCCGTATCCCAGTGATCCTTGACTAAGGCTGCGTTCATCCGCGTCTATAAATAGAGCCTTAAGGTCGTGGCCTTCCCGACGTTTATTCTGCAGTAAGTAGGTCAAACTGTAGCCCGTCTTGCATCCCGGTTGAACTTGTCCGGAATATTGAACTTTGTGTAACCTGTCAAAGATTATGAGGAAGAAGAAGCTTCGGAAGTGTTGGCTTGATTGGTTTTTGGTTGTCTTGTTTATTGGGTAATTATTTATTTACTAGCTGTTGCCTGCGATTTCGTTCGCGTGGAAATAAACAAAAATTTACGATTTTATACTACACTAGCTGTTGCCCGAGGCCTCGCTCCCGTGGACCACTCCACAGGATCCGTTTGCGGGATTAAAAAATAGTAGGCTATGCTAATAGAAAACTACATTATTCCTGAGTGACAGTAGTAGTAGTAGTTTTCTATTGGTGAAAGATTTTTTTAAATCGTCCAGTAATTTCGGAGCCTATTCGGTACAAACAAGCAAAAAAAAATTTCCATTTTATAATATTATTATTGTCCCCTTTATTTAATTTCTTTTCTTATTGTTTACATTTTTAAATATTGTATACATTAAATTACAAAACAAAAACCACCAGTATCGGGAACAGGGTTCAAGCTACCGGCGGTCAGGGCTCCAGAGAGAGGAACCTCCTAAGAATATTATTATTATGTCCTTTATTTATTACATTTCTTATTTACTAAATTTTAAATATTTTTTATAAAACAAAGAAAAAATAAAAACATTTAAAAATATAAACTCCTAACAATATTATTATTATGTCCTTTATTCATTACATTTCTTATTAACTATATTTTTAAATATTTTTTATACAACAAAGAAAAATAAAAACATTTAAAAATATAAAAAATAGAGGCCCATCGGTATCAGGAACAGGGTCCAAGCTACCGGCGGTCAGGGCTCCAGAGAGAGGAACCTCCTAACAATACGAGCCGTGTCCAGCAATACTGCTTTCTGGATCGTGCTCGTGGCTCGTGCCTTCTCTGTATGAGTAGAGAGAGGCCTTTACCCTCCTGTGGGACAGTTACAGGCTGCTATTATTATCTATACTATAATTTGTCTCTGTGCCAAATTTTATCCAGATGCGTTACAGCCGAATTGTCGTGATTGGGTTAACAAACATCCATCCATCAAAACTTATAACAGTAGTAAGATTTACCGTCACAAATCCTTTTTACCCGGCTGCAAGGAAAGGTTTATGTTTTTCGCGCATATCTTGTATGTATGTTTGAATGTATGTAATATGTATGTAATATTCTTTATTACCTCGTATCTTTCAAACCACTTGACGGATTTTTATAATTAAGACATTGTTAGTTAGCTCTTGACCGCCCAAGTGTTCATATATAAGTGCCGTTAAAAAAATGAAACATGGCGGATTTTGGGCGCCATATTGTATGGGTTGCAATTTTTTTTCATCATATCATCGAGTGGGGTATCAAAGTCAAGGGTTTTTAGAGGTGATTACAAAAATATATACCACTGACAAGTTCAAAGTCATTCGAAAAATAAAATGTAGAACTAAAAAGTTGTAAATAAAAGAGGTTTATAAAAACAAAAAACCCGACTGCTTAAAAAGCGAACTAAAAAGATGTTTAGTAAACAAGAAAAAAATCTTGCTGTGCAGACGGAGAATACATATTCGCGAGCTGGCTGACCAAAACCAGCTGTATCCTCCGACTGCACAGCAAGACTTTCTTCTTGTTTACATCTTTTAAGTTCGCTTTTCAAGCAATCGAGATTTTGACTAGTATCCTAGCAAAAAAAGTCGTGGAGTAAATATAATAGGACCAACTTAAAATTGTAGTTGCCTCGATTTCCAGCAAAATTATATAAATGCTTTTCTGCCATGCAGATTGCATCCATTACCAAAACATTTTTACCGTCTAGTTGTATCTACCTACTTAGATGTTTATAATTATTACCAAATGTTAATAAGACGAGCGCTAATCCTGCCGACAAACTGTCACGCAGTTTGGCAGGTTTATGATGTATGTACAAATGTTTGGTCCAAAATAAAATGCGTGACATGTTTACTGGGAACGTAATTTTTCAGGTTGGTCGGTAAAGCCCGGATTATATGATGTTAACTTTTGAAGGTAGAATAGCAACCAAGTAATATCTAGGCTTATTATTCTGACTCTGCACATACAAGAATGTGGATACTTCTACGGATGCACGACCCTTGCATGATCTAGCTATCCTAGCTTGAACTGCTAGCCTCGCGTAGGATTTGTTACCTTGACGTCGAGTCCCGCCACGTCGAGTCGCCGCTACGTCTACTTCAAAAACGCCCGCTTTTATTCCCGCCTCGTCGAATCATTGAAGGCAGGCATAATTGCATCTGTAAATAATGGTCAAAGATTATATCAGGAGCAACGAGAAAGCCTCCCACTAAGGACGGCTATTTGTGCACAAACATTTTTAATCTGCATTGATGCTAATCTTGCACATTTATGCCGCATACGAGAGAAGAAAATGTCGACGAATCTTACTATTTGTAAAAGCAAAATTCTATGAATACGCTAGACTAGTTGAAAAGGTGAACTCAGCTGCTGTAGCCTAAAAATTACGATCCTATCCTAGTCTCAAGGTCAAAATATATACGTCTTTAACCTCTAAATGTCTGCAACACTAGTGACTACCCGAAATTAAATTGTCACAACTGTATGATTAATTTTATTAATTTCATGCCTGCCTGCCTTTGTAAGGCTACCAACACATTGAGATTGCGAACCAACAGAGCAATGCAAAAGCTCTCATTTAGGATCTGTCGCACTTATTTTTTCATCTTAGTCGTATTTAAAATCACTTACAAATCAAATAAACAAATAATTCCTTATCATCATCATTTCAGCCGATATACGTCTACTGCTGCTTCATCGGTCCACCTAGCGAGAGACCTCTAACGCAACGTCTTCCGGTTCGCGATCGCCACTCCAAAACTTTTGGTCATCCCTTCTGCGAGCAATGTGCTTATGTGCCCTCCCCAATTCTACTTAAGTTTGGCAATTCTTCAGACTATGTCGGTAACCTTAATTCTTTTGCGGTGTCTTCATTTCTGATTCGATCACGCAAAGGAACTCCGAGCATAGTCCTTTCCACTGCCCTTTGGGTGACTTTAAGCCTTCTGATGAGGCATATTGTGTTTCGGTCCCGTATGTTATCACTGGCAAAGCATACTGGTCAACAATGGTACAAGGCAGTAATTTTATGTTAAAGACTGGTGTTCAGCTGCACCTCGTTACACTGGAGTTCAAACCTAACATAGATGGGAAATGGCTAGGCAGATTGATTTAATATATTTTTCAACACACTTGCTCATAAAGTGGCTCTAATTTCACCGCAATTAGGCACATAATGATACCTGTTATCAAACTTTGACTTTTTCATTGCTATTATTCACAAGTGAGTTATAGAGTTTTTTTATTTTTATTTATTGGTTAAGTTGCTTTATTCTTAAAAAAGTTTCGATACAAAAAAGATCTGCTCAATAGTACAAATAAATTAATGTATCTATTGCTTGCTCATTTCATGCAACTTCGTATTTAAATAGATAATTTCAACTTGTACGTGCTTAATAAATAAAACTTTCACTCAAATATAAATTTTATTTGCTCTGTAATTAAGAATTTAAATTCCCTATTTTGTACGTGGCTAAAACACTATCCACGAAAAGCCAAAAAAAAAGAAACCTTATCCTTTTAGTCTATGGCCGATCGCCATTGTTAAATGCGCGCGCATAGAAAAACTGATTAATTTTGCCCGTCATTGTGAAAAATAATTTACAACTCCTTTTTACTGTTGAAAATGATTTTTTTGTATTATTTTCTTCACAAGTGTGTTGAAAAACGTCGCATGATACACGTGTGTATTGATGATTACCGTCCTCGGCTCTCTTAAGACCCTCACCTACGGCTCGGGTCTCAATGGCGCCTCAGCGGTAATCACCAACATTGCACACTTGTACCATAATGTACTATTTATATATGCTTAAAATAATTAAATAATAATATATGAATATATGCTCTTAATATCTCGTTGCTATGACAGACATCCCGGATATGAGATGCTGATTATAATCAAAGTGATTAGTCATCAGCTGGTTTAATCTTAGAACTCAAGTAATTGTATTGTTGATAATTAAGTTGATACGGTAATAAGGTCATGGTATATGCGGTGTTCAGATTCCTAATAGTAGAAATCTTCCTGCTAACAGCTTGCTTGCCTCGGATTGAACGACGTCGTAACGTCCGTCGTCAGGTACCCACTGCATGGCGATCCTTGCCCATCTGTTCCCATGCATCATTCAAATGTAACTCGCCATTATAAACACAACCTGAAACTACAGTAATTAAAAATCGCTGGTTTTTTTTCCACATAAAGTTTAGTTAAAATCTTCTTCCCATTCGTTCAGCAAAGGTTCATTAAACCCCCTCGATCGCAAACAGTAGGAGCACAGGCTAAGGTTAAACACGTATAGTTGTGTGGAGTTCCCCGGATGTTAATTTGCATTAATTTACGTGTATGTCTTCATTTTCGTGTGCTTTTGGGTTGAAGCTATTCGTATGTAATAGTTTGTTTCGTTGGTAATTATGAGTGCTTGTTCGAGCTGTGTGTGTGTCGGTCGACTTGTTTGGTGTTAGAATGGGGTAGTTAGTGATTTTGGTTGTGATTATTAGTGTTTAGGAATTGAGATAACATTTGTATGTAGAATACTACATATGCGAATATTGTGCAGTTCCAAAAGTATTACATACACACGTGTCTAATTGATTACCTCCTTTTTTTAGGTTTCCGTAGCCAAATGGCAAAAAACGGAACCCTTATGGATTCGTCATTTCTGTCTGTCTGTCCGTCTGTATGTCACAGCCACTTCATTCCGAAACTATAAGACTTATGCTAGTGAAAATTGGTAAGTAGATGTATTCTGTGAACGGTATTAAGATTTTCATACAAAAATAGAAAAAAAACAATAAATTCTGGTGGTTCCCCCATATTTAGAACTGAAACTCAATTTTTTTTTTCATCAACCCCATACGTGTGGGGTATCTATGGATAGGTCTTCAAAAATGATATTGAGGTTACTAATATTTTTTTTTCTAAACTGAATAGTTTGCGCGAGAGACACTTCCAAAGTGGTAAAATGTGTATCCTCCCCCTGTAACTTCTAAAATTAGATAACGATAAAACTAAAAAATATATGATGTAGGTACATTACCATGTAAACTGCCACTAAAAATTGGTTTAAACGAGATCTAGTAAGTAGTTTTTTTTTATACGTCATAAATCGTAAACCGCAATTTACCAAGTACGGAACCCTTCGTGCGCGAGTCCGACTCGCAATTGGCCGGTTTTGAAGTCTTTAGAAATAACCTCTGACCTTAGCACTAAAGAGTAATAACGTAGCAACAGGCGACGCCACGGGACGTAAACTAGTACACAGTTAATACATTTACACAATCATTGACCACTCTCGATACTCAGAGGAAATCAGGACTCGAATGTGAAAATAATTGTTCACAGCGCAGCACGACTTCTATTAAGACCCATTCAACACAAACATACATATTGTTTACTCCGACGTCGTCTGCACAACCCCTCGAGAGAGTCACTCATACTTCCACAGTAGTTTGATTAGTTTCGATATTGTTGCTAAGAAACAAAAGTTCAAAGGGCTTTGAAATCTGCAGTTGAGAACTATGTTTTGAAGGATACTATTTTAACCGAAGAAAAAAAAGGAGGAGGTTCTCAATTCGAAATGTAAATATATTTTTTTAAATGTATGACCACGCACAACTTTTTATAGAGTGGTCCGATACCAAAAATATTCATCAAAATCGGTTAAAAAAATACATTCGAATTGATTACCTCCTCCTTTTTTGACGGCGGTCAAAAATAATTTATGGATAATTTTACCATTGAATATTCAATTGTGGACCGATTCTGTTGAAATTAAGTAAAATGCAAAGAAAAAAAAAACCCTTTAAAAAAACATTAAACCGACTAAATAATGAACTGAAAAGCAAAAAATAAATTTTAGTCTAGTATTTTGAGGCGCCGCGCGTCGCGAAATAAAATATCAACCAAGATCAACCTAGATACAATAATTCTACACTTTTGCATGTTTGGCTCCGCGGCGCAAAAAGCAAAAGACAAAGTTATTTTTTGCTTTTCAGTTCGTTTATTCATCAGTAAATTATTTTTTAGTTTTTACGTACAATGGTTTTGTCGCAGCCTTTCTATTAAGAAGGTATACATACCTAGTTTAGTTTAGTTAAAACCTGGCTGCTGTCCGCAACTCCATACCCAAGCGCGTATTTTACGTACGGGTGGGATAAATGTTCATTCCATCCACCCCAGCTCCTTGAGGAAGACTAGCAACACCTTGATGTCGCTGACTGTCTCCTGTAAGGTACCTGGGTTACCGAAGTATTTTGTTATACATACTTGTATTTATTTATTTGGTTTACCAACAATTGTTTACACAATACGTTTACAGTTTCATTGTACCTTCATTTAACAATTAATTATAGGCTAACACCACATGAACACTTTGTGTGTGTTTTTACTTAAAATTTAAGAACTAATTCGATAACAGCAATAAAAAATACAGCGAAATCTCTGGTTAATAGGCCTATTAAGTGAAAAATTAAAACAATACCAGATATTAAATTATAAAACAATATACAAGATATACAATTAAAAGCATTCCATTAAAATTTAAACAATTGAAATAACATTAATAAATTGATAAATTAAATTAAGTAAATCACAACACATCATTAATATATTTAATTATATTTAAAATCAAATAAACTAGTATAAATATACTATTAGTACATTAAATAGGGTTAATTAAATACCTTTCATTCGTCAGTAGTAATTGTGTCTGTATTTCAGGTAATTTAGCTTGCAGTAACGCAATGGCGGCAATATTATCGAGTTGTGGCATGTGTGTGAAAGCTAGATAATGTCAAGGTTTGAACGTCAATAAGCTGAGTTAGTAACCAAAGCTAAAAGCGGCAGCAGCTTAACAGTTGTGTGATCGCCGCATCAAAATGTCAACTGATAGATGACATTATCGAACTGCCGGACCAAACTTGATTATTGGATAAACTACATAGTTGGTTCGATGGGAAACAGGTTCGACCAATGAACGTTCGATTCCCGCAAGTATATTTGTATGGCCTACAGATAGTTGTTCCGGATCTGGGTGCCTTGTGTATGTGAGTTTAAATGTTTGTAAACGCACCCATGATTGGGCAATTTCCAGTGTGGGGCAATGTTTTTTAAGAAAAGAAAAGAAGTGACGAATTTAGCCTAGGCTTAAATTTTGTCTCACGGGTATATTTTCACACATAAATATTATTGAAAATTTAAAAGAGAGAAAATATACATTGATTATTTCATTTTTTATGCTTGTGAGTTTAAAGAACTCTGAAACTGAAATAAGCGCGAACTCTTGAAAGGCTGAAAAAGTGGAGGTTTTTGCCTACAAGTAAGACAGAACAGGTAAAGAAAAATGCAAGCATGCAAGTTTCGCTAAGTATTGTTTAAGTACTTACTCATTCCAAATTCTAGAAAAAAATATCTAGACATACGTACAGAAACCTTAGGTTTTTTAATAAGTGTAGGGACACTCGTCTATGCTATTCAAAGATCTACATTTAATTAACAATATCACAACACGGTACTACCGATGCCCTTTCAACACAAACATACATATAGCTTAGGGCCCAAACACAAAACTGTCGCATCGTAAAAATCTACGAGCTTGTTGCTGATTATCTGTTTTCTGCGTTGCGAATTCGCATCGCGTCAATTCACAGTTTTGTTTTTGGGCCCTTACACCAACGTCATCTGCACACTCCCTTCAGAGAGTTACTAACTTACACGGTAGTTTGATTAGTTTCGATATTGTTGATAAGAAAATAAAAGTTCAAACTTCAGGGCTGATTGTGACTCAAGTTCATGATTATATTTCGGTTGATATTACCGAAAGATATTAGAAATTTCATCAGGTGGATCGCTCTATTTACGAATTCAATGAAATGCCTAGACATAGTGACACTCTACCAGCAAAAACTATTTTATTGAACAGTCCAATATGCGAATGACAGAGCTGTCCTGAGGCTCTAGACAAGTGGCCTTTGATGTCAGCGAAGGCGTTTTCCATATCGCTTATCAAACACAAAAAAAAACGATTTGAAAACAATTTACAAAAATGTATAGGAATTTCAAACGATATCGAACTGTCACGTGACTAATTCCTTTCCTCGATAATCGAATAACACTGTCTAGAGCCCAAACAACAATACCAAAAAGGAGATGTTCGATTTTGGGCCATCTCTATGTACACTACATAAATAAATAGGGAAAAATAGGGGAATTCCATAAAAATACTGATGAATTAATTTGAAGAAGGGTACAGTTGTAAAAAAATGATTATTTTAAATTTTTGTGTTTGAAATGGCGTTTGACAACTTTGACAGTTCTATGAAATAACGTCTTTGAGGCAATGAGGTAGGAAAAACTATGAAGACGGCATATTCTACTGTATGAAGAATAGTTATACACATATCTATCAAATCGACACACGCATGTCAAAAAGCGTTTTGTCTCTTTTTAACTAACCAAGAACTACATATGAAAAGAGAGACATCTAAATGTTTGTCAAGGACTAAACTTGGTAACACTTTTGAGTGACGTCAAAATCATGTCTATGCGTGACCGGTCGCCATGATGAAGATTTTTCAGAATAATAACATGTCCGTGGATGGGTGACCATCATCTGTGTATACTATCAATATAAATAAAATTTCGTGTCTAAGTGTCTTACTAACATAGATTTTAAGTAATTTGTAATACTAACAAAACTATGAGTCGGCAGTTAAATATTTTTATTTAATTTAATTTTTTATTTATTTATTTACATAGCGAGTTTCTTCCGTGCCTCGGAAAACACGCTAAGCCGGAGGTCCCGGCTGTCATTTTAAGATATTTGACAGTTGTTAAGGGTAGTCAGAAGCCTGAGATCTGACACCAGTCTAGCCAAGAGGTATCGTGATACCCAGTTACTGGGTTGTGGAGGTCATATAGGCAGTCCATCGCTCCATTTAAAGTACTGGTACTCCGCTAAATCCGGTTAGACTGGAAGCTGACCCCAATAATGTTGGGAAAAAAGGCTAGGCAGATGATGAAGGTAAAGATTTTTCAAGGTAGAGATCAATCTTACTTAGGTACAATGAATACAAAATCAAAGCTTATTTTTTTCCTATACTATTAGTTCGACTACCTAACAGCATACGGTATTAGTACCTGTTCACACACTAACAACACAGCTGTAAGCCCTAGATTCAAAGTACTACCTCTAGTCTACAGACTTACCTAGAGCTCCAACTACACAGAACGAAAGCAATTTGCGTGCGCCCCATAGACACAAACCTAACTAGATATCGCAACTTTCTCCATCTGTATGAAAACCAAGCGTGCCAATTTTTCACACACAATTTAAGAATTTTAGGTACCGATGAAAGAGGATAGAAGAGGGACTCCCTTTTCCGCACTAAGACTCCCATTTAGTCCGTTGTGCGTGGGTGTACCGATGAAAGAAAATGTTGCCATTGTCTTAGCCAACTTTTAGTTGAGTTTTCATACGTACACAATACATAATTTCTTGAAACAGCTCACAGTTTACTTTTACAAGCTTTTTAACAAACTTTTTTTAATTTTTACCTGACCTGCACCTTAATTGTGTACCTGTTTTACCAGCATTTATCACACTAAAGAGTGTTCTTTTCATTTTGAAAACTCAACAGGGGGTGTGGCCATAAGCTATAAGAGCGGTATCAATTTGAGATCGAGTAAGTGACAGATTTATACAAGTCATAAACATCTGTCCCTTATTCGATATCAAATTGATACCGCTCTAAGAGCTTATGGTGACCCCCCAGTATTCTTTGCGTGTTTAACGCTGCCGAGTAAACGGGTTTTTGAACATATCTATACTAATATTATAAAGCTGAAGAGTTTATTTGTTTGTTTGAACGCGCTAATCTCAGGCACTAATGGTTGGAATTGAAATGATTTTTTTGTGTTGGGTAGTCCATTTATCGAGGAAGGTAGGTTAGGGACGAAGGAGGCTATATAACATCACGCTACGACCAATAGGAGCGGAGCATAAATGAAAAAACCGGCCAAGTGCAAGTCGGACTCGCGCACGAATGGTTCCGTACCATTATCGCAAAAAACAGCAAAAAATCACGTTTGTTGTATGGGAGCTGATTTTTTTTTGTTTTTTTTTTTGTTTTTGTATTTAGCGGCAACAGAAATACATCATCTGTGAAAATTTCAACTGTCTAGTCATCACGGTTCATTAGATACAGCCTGGTGACAGACAGGCAGACAGACAGACGGACCGCGGCGTCTTAGTAATAGGGTCTCGTAATAGGGTACCCTTTGGGTACGGAACCCTAAAAATTATGCAAAACGGCAAAAAGTATTCCTTTTTGAGGGCTGCCGTTGCGTGCGCTACGTAAACGGTTTAAGTTACGCAACAATCATGTCATTATATGTAGGGTAAATACGGTAGGGTAGATGGGTAAAAGGCAAAGCCGCGTGGGACAGCTAGTGAAGCAATAAATGCAAGAAAAGCATACCGTGCGCTATTCTATGAACTTACACAATAAGAATGCTAGTGTCTGTAATTAAAACTTGCAAGCTAAATTTGACTCACTTCAGCTTAATCGAACAACGCAATTGAGCTGAAATTATACACATACGTTTCTCGTAACAATACAACTAGGTAACCTCCTCCTTGCGTCGTGTTCCTCATTACTGAGGGTCGTGATTCCCCTGAGGAGAGATCAACCTTTCATTGTACTTTTTAACCGACTTCTCAAAAAGTAGGAGGTTTCTCAATTCGACTGTATATATATATATATATATTTTTTTATGTATGTTCGCGGATAACTTCATCGTTTATGAACCGATTTTGATGATTATTTTTTTGTTGGAAAGGGGATATTCTGAGGGAGGTTCTAGGATAAGGAAACCAGTATCTGATGATGGGATCCTAGAGAAATCGAGGGAACTCCTCAATTATTATAGGCATACATATATCGATTTTGGTATTTTCATCAATAATGCAATCATTTGCACTCAGAAAGTATCATTTGGTGAAGTGGAACTGATGAAGAAGACTACGATGGCCACTGGAACTCCGAAATAAAACAATGTATCCTAGTCGTGTTTGGCTTTTTGGAATCGTCATGTGATGGACTATGGCTATAAATGATTTTCATGTTAATTGGAAAAACTTTTTAACAAAAAATCTTCCAAAACAAAACACTTCAAAGCGAAAAATAACTTTCTTTGCCGAAGTCGGTGTCGAATAACGAAAAACAATAGGTACAAAAGACACCGACTTCGGAAAAGAAAGTTATTTTTCGCTATGAAGTGTTTTGTTTTGGAAGTCGGTTTGATTTTTTGTTAAAAAGTTTTTTATAGGGGAATTTTATTGAGCAAACTTTTAGAGGTCGATTGTGACCTCGCGGCAATAGGGAACTATCCGCAAAGCTGCGCTCAGATGGCGCCACAGGAATCGGAGTAAACAAACTAGAGAAGGGCGTTTTTGTTATATATGTGTTTTCATATTGATATCGAAAACGGTTTTCAGATATCGATATCAGTAGTACAGTTTGCAAAAGTTAAAATGTTATTTAGATGAGCAAACTAACAACGAACGCGAAATAATACTTAGAAAGAGAGGTAGCGCATATGGTTCCTAACGGTTGTGAAGTTTGCGTTTTGTTCGTAGTTCGTACGTTTTCGCATTGTTACGGTTTACGTTTTGATTTATTCGTTCTCGCATGCTAGTAAGGTTTTTATTAGATACAGCTTTTGTAATATCGGTTATTTTGACATCGATATCGATATGATATGATATCTAACACATATCCGATATAAGTTACGTTTTGATATATTTCGATAGTCGAGCGACAAAATTTCGCAGTTTATGCATACAAAATATAAAACTAATAGTGAAAGAAAAATGAAGCTAACTAACTACCCCAATATTATTATTTGGTTTTTGAACACAAGTTATCTTAAAAACAGTAAAATATAGTTCGGTAACCACAAACAGTAGTAGACGCCATGTTGTTATGTTTTTGTTTACTCCGAGCCGTCAAGCGCCATCTGGCGGGAGCAATTGGCAGTAATGTTCCTATTGTGAGCTGCTCCATGCAGTGATGGAGGTAACGGGTTAGTTACCCCGTGACTCTACCTTGAAGGTTTTACAGTTGGGTTGTCCTACTCTACTCCAGGTAATCCATTTTCCTTTCTCATCCGGGCTTGGGCGGATATAATAATATAAAGATTTAATTATCAGATATCAATTATGTAGTATCTTTTTAATTTAGAAGCTTGTTTGAAACACGAAGTACATTGGCGTCATCTAGTTTGATTTATGTCTGTGGTACGCGCCGAGTTTATACAAGTACTAAGCGGCAGTAAGTCCATTGAAGCACCAAACTGGCATAAAGCAAAAAGTTGTGAGTACATCAGTCAACAGTTTGTTACTTTGATTGCTTTTAAATGTCAGGTATGATTAAGTATTAGATAAAATGATGAAATCGACTTTTCTGGAAGAAATTTGAACGAAAATTTGCTAAGCATAGTGTTAGAGGTGATTTTTGTGAGTGTTAAATAAATAGTAATTTACACAACATAATATCACGCCTGCGTGCTCCAAAGAGTTAGCTGAGGCGTACCTATGGTAAACCCACATTACGCTACCTATATTTCCCATGAATACAATTTTATTTTTAATTCAATTTTACATCACACATCACATCATCAGCCTATTCATGTTCCCACTGCTGGGCCCGCGTGGTGACGTTATCCACCACGCGGGCCCAGTGCGGGTTGGTGGATGTCACACGTTTTCGAATTTTTGGTTCTAAGACATGCCGGTTTCCTCACGATGTTTTCCTTCACCGTTTTGAGAGCAGTGGTAATGAAATAATTTACACAAAGTAAAGCGCCTGCCTGTGGCTCAAACCCACGACCTACAACTTGTAAGTCGCGGCCGATACCACTGGGGCACCACTGCTCTCCCTTAATTCAATTTATTCAGTAATAATTCACATTGAGTTCGAATATAATCCAGCATTAAACATTAACATTACCTATCAGCATTATTAGATGTAGGTACAAATATATAAAAAACATGCAATTCCATTTCAATAAGTTTTTTTTTAATATCAATAAAAAAATAGAAAAATGAACACCAATAAATTAATTAATAGCAATTTCAACGAAATTAATAATCAAAATATAAATGTTATATGAACACGGAACACAATATAACACTATAAACAAATAATAACATATAAGTTTTTAAACTAATTACGTGGGCTACAACCGGAGGATCCAAAAAAAAGCAAAAGTTATTTAATAAAATTTAATTATACTAAAAGTTACAAGTTAATTATTTCTAAGAGGTTGACAATGTTCGAAGTATGAATCAAATGTGAATTTGGGTCACTAACACTAACCACTAACCATGTAAAACACTGGTACTCAGCTGAATCCAGTAAGACTGGAAGCCGACCCCAACAATAATTGGGAAAAAGGCTAGGCAGGTGATGATGATGGTCACTAACACTAATATTAAAAGCGGGATATTTACGTTATGTTTACTGTTTGTTGCGAATTCCCGATATTTCGGTGCTGTTGCAAGCACCATGATCACGATCCGTGAACATGGTAAATATCCCGCTTTTAATGTTAAATAATAACATGTCCACATGGGGTATAATTCTCGCCAAACTTCTTGGCCGCCCTGAAGTTGGCTACGCAATAGTAAATCTCATACAATAATAGCACCGATCCATGCCTTGCGCATCGGAAAGCCAACTTCAGAGTGGCCCAAAAGTTTGGCGAGAACTATACTATAAGTTGGAATTAAGGCGCAATCTTGCTCTGATCAAATATGTCTTTATGGTGTTTCGTGGGATGCTAAACAATCCGCAAATCTTGGAATCGTTGGGATTACTCGTTTCAAACAGTAGGCTACGGTTGGGGCCGAGAGAGTGTCTGTTTAAGACTCCGGTAGCCCGTACAAACCTATTAAAGTTTGCACCCGTATGTCGGGCGGTTATCACGGTTGGACATTTTTTCCTGCTCTTTGGTGGAATTCCAGAGGGTGACCGTTAGTGTGTTGTCCTCTGTGTAACTTGTGAAGGCACGTGGAGGCGTTACTTGGGACTGGGGGGTGACCATAAGCTCTTAGAGTATGGTTATTTTAGTGTGCGTAAGGGACAGGTGTATATGACTTGTATACAACTGTCCCTTTTTTACAGTCGAACAATTATAGTTTTGACACGTCAGGTTACGGGGTCAGGTCTATCAAAGACGCAAGTAGGTGCGTGATCAGTTTTCGAGAGGCGTCTCTGCGTGTCGCATTGTATGACTAATTTTACCTGACTAGTTCTACCTGTAACAATAATTGTATTTGTAAATGAATAAATCAATAATATAAAATGTCAGTTTTAAGAGCAACAAGACTACTACAAATCATATAATGTAATTGAGAGCAAGCCTATTTGCCATCAAGCGGGGCTTTGTATCCGGAATCCATGCTCTTACTTAGAAATTCGTGTCGGAACCCAATAACACGTTGTCTGACTCGGAAATTGAACCCAGGTCCTTATGTTTCACGGTAGCACTTAAGACAATTAGACTAACAAGGGACGTTCCAAAAACATGGGAGCTTTCTTACTAGCAACAAAACTAGTTTTTAACCGACTTTCCAAAAATGAGAAGGTTCTATGTTAGACATAGTTTGTTTTTTTTTTTTACTTTTTTTGTGTATTTTCACCGATTTCTCCGTCATTTGTGGACTGACTTTGAGAATTCTTTTTCTGTTTGAAAGAGTATGTTCCCAAATTTGTCCTATTTTAATTTGGCGAAGATCTGATAAAGAAATTCTGAGATATACAACAAAACTCTTCAATAAATCTCTCGGGATTGCTGCAACAGCATGTCTGTACATTGGTTATACCATCTCATGATATAAAATCACGCTAGTACGCTCTAAAGGGGTACGCAGTGTAGTACCACACCTGCACCTGCACCTTGTGTGCACCTTGGTACACTCTCATTTCACCGGTTATGTTTAAGTTTCATGATATTCGAGTAAACAACTAAAAAGTAAAAAATCATGTTTACAAAAAAAAAAACTTTCGTTTTGGAAGTTTACATAACGTAAAAAAATGGTACCTAGAGTCTGTCAAGCGAGTCTAGTCCACAACCATTTTGCTGATTTCTTATAATGGCAACACTATTATCTGTCAAACAAATTGTCACAAATTCTGTTGTTAACCTCGAAATATTCCTGTTTTTGTTGAATTTTTAATTTTATAATGCCGAAACCTATTAAAAGTAGTGTCATTTATCATTTACAATGATTAATAAATATAATCATGTAAAGAATGAAATTGACAACGAGTTATTGAAAAACGACGACTTTTGGATGAAATCGTTTCAACATCAGGTAGGTTGGCTACAACATGTTGATACTTTTAGCATAATTGTATAATTTTATGTCTTTTAAAAGTGATGTGATCAGCATTTCGGTTTTGGTTTAGATTCAGACGTATTCATGTTGTTGAAATTTACTGGAAAACTATAAGTGAAAACAACTTTAAGAGATTGTTGTCATTTTTTTCAGCCACCTTGGAGGATGAATTAACTAAAAGCTCAATTGTTAATTTAGTTAAGCAAGTCATAGCCATAGAAGACAGTAAAAAAAATTCATCTGAAACGGACTATCTGACAAAAATTGCTGCTATGACAGGTAAGTACAGATTTATTTGTTTACACTTCATTTTCAACTTAAGTTATCATAAAATTAGTGCCGTTGTTTGAACTGATTTATTGAACTTTCAGATTTAAGTGTGAAAACATTGCGAAGAATAAAAAAGGAAGGTTCTATTAACCAGGGTGAGTGGAATACACCGGGGAAAAAGCGTTCACGACAACCAACTGTTGCCAACCTGGATAGTTTTGACTTATCAGCCATACGGAATAAAATTAATGAATTTTACTGTGTGAAAAAGCAAGTTCCAACTTTAAGAAATTTGCTTGCAGATTTAAGAGAATCTATTGGATTTACTGGATGTCATGAAACATTGAGACAATTATTAATCAAAAATGGATTTGAATTAAAAAAAAAAAATGAGAGATCTCTTCTTATTGAAAAATATGAACTCGCTGCATGGCGACATAGGTATCTCAGAGCTATTGATGAAAAGCGGCAACAAGGAAAATTAATAGTTTACCTTGACGAAACCTATGTCCACCAAAATTATAAAGTTAAAAAATCATGGCAAGGGCCATCCACAAGCGGTGTAATTGACAAAATATCAACAGGCAAAAGACATATTGTTGTTCATGCTGGATCCGAAAAAGGTTTTGTCCCCAATGCATTATTGGTTTTCAGTACAAAATCAAAAATGGCAGATTATCATGATGATATGAACAGAAATAATTTTAAGAAATGGTTACGGGAAAAATTAACACCCAATTTAAGTCAACCCAGTGTGATTGTTATGGACAATGCTAGCTACCATGTTACTCAAATAAATAAGCCACCATCTATGAATGATTTAAAGGCCGACATTCAGAAATGGCTGTCTGAAAATAGAATTCACTATGAAGAATTCTTTACAAAGGCTGAGCTTATGTGCCTTGTGAATGATAACAAAACAACTCCAATGTATGAAGCTGAAGAATTCATAAAACAACATGGCCATGAGGTTTTGAAACTTCCACCATATCACTGTGACCTGAACGCAATTGAACTGATATGGAGTTTGGCTAAAAGAAAAATAGCCAGCAAAAATTTAGGAATTCCTGGTAAAGAAATGGAGAATCTTATAAAGGAATGTTTTAATAGTGTCACAGCCAGTGATTGGAAAAAATGCACAGATCACTATTAGTGTCGAAAATAAGTACAAAGTAAGAGACAGGATATCAGAAACAGAGTTGGAACCCTTCATAATTTCTGTACGTAATGATGATACTGACAGTGATTTTTCATATGAAGGCATTGAATTTCTTGATTCTGATCTAAGTTCTGATAGTGACAAATAAATATCTACATTGAAATGCTTTTTCTTTTATTTATCCTAAACAATTTTTTTTATTAGAATTTCAAGTATCAAGAATTTTCAGCGTGCTACATCAGTGCGGACACCTGAAAGATTTTTGAATTTACCGCCTTTTTCATTACTCGCTTGACAGACTCTTTCAAAGACACCGACTTCCAAAAAGAAAGCTATTTTTCACTTTGTTGTATATTTATTTGGAAGTCGGGAGTATTCTTTTGTAAAAAAGTTTTTTGTATTATTTTATTTAAGTTTATTTTCTAATAACTAAAGTTTGCTGTTTAATTAGTAAATGCCTGAGCATTTATCAATCAACGCATTGCATACGAACGAAGGTATATTTATGAAAATCACTTGTATGCCCATAAAAATATAAAATTGTTTAAAAAATACAGTGATATCCATAACATAAATACTAGAAACAAACACAAATTTGTAGTACCAACAACAAGGCTCAAGAAAATAGGTGGCTCGTTTAGATGTCAATGTGTGCGCTTTTATAATAAGCTTCCAAGCCACGTACAAGTTCTAAGTCTTAATAAATTCAAATTATTCATTAAACGTAAAAAGACAAAAAGGCTTGAGATTGAGCTGCTACAATTAAAAATTAATTTTGATTTTTAATATTTTCTACCGTGAATTTTGTTTTTTTTTTGGTTTTCTTGCAATGACAAGAATATTTACTTTTTAAAGTTTGGGGGCAGGTGGAACAGGGTGTAAAGTCCCACGAACCTCCATAGAAAAGGGAGGATCCTCCGACCAGACGGGTGTTATGTCTGTTCCGGGCAACTGCCCAACGGTTGTTGTCGGACTGTTGTATGTGTTCTAATCGCGCCGAAAACTTTACTTGCGCGATGCAGGATTTGTGTGACGTCATGTCATTAGTTCGTAAGTGGCGGCGCTGGTGCCGCTACATCACTCCCCTCCGGAGACCGGAGGTCGATAGCAGGTTGAGTCGTCCGTACATCTTGTGATGCGTGCCTGGCCAGTGGAAGGTTGGTTCCCGTGAGTCGGAACCGGAAGTCGCAGAGTTCGCGGTGAGTCGGAACTGTATGCGGTTGTGACCCAGTGAGTCGGGGTGATGATATCCCAGTGAGTCGGGATAGTGTTGCTGGCTCCAGTGGTTCGGAGCGGTGATGGTGTCCCAGTGAGTCGGGACGGTGCTGCTGGCTCCAGTGGTTCGGAGCGGTGATGATGTCCCAGTGAGTCGGGACAATGCTGGTGGCTCCAGTGGGTCGGAGCGGTGATGATAGAAGCTGAGGGTGATGACCAGGAATGCGTACGCTGCATGCTGGTGGTCAGGATACCCCCGTAGCTGCCGTGGGTACTGGCACGACGAAGTTGTTCTGCACGAAGGCTGCGCTGACGTTCATGTTCGGGGTCACCAGTTTGGGGGTAAGTGGAACAGGGTGGAAAGTCCCACAAACCTCCATAGAAAAGGGAGGATCCTCCGACCAGACGGGTGTTGTGTCTGGTCCGGGCAACTGCCCGACGGTTGTTGTCGGACTGTTGTATGTGTTCTAATCGCGCCGAAAACTTTACTTGCGCGATGCAGGATTTGTGTGACGTCATGTCATTAGTTCGTAAGTGGCGGCGCTGGTGCCGCTACAAAAGTATTATATTATTTTATTTTAATTATTGTGAATGTGAAGACTATGTGGACAATTTTTATTTTTTTCTTTTATTTTTAATTTATCTTAGTTTTTAATGGGGATAAATATAATGACCACCTAAAATTACTTTGTGACCATAACCTCTATTACCTAAAATTGTACTATGAAACCCAAATTTAGTAAATTGATCACCAAATTTAGTAAATTGATCACCAAATTTTAATAGCAAATTATTGCGCTATTTAATGTTGTAAAATAGGTTAGGTTAGGTTAGAACCGTGACCAACCGCGCGCGAGCCGAGCGAGCAAAGCGAGCGGTGCCGCGGCAGCGGCCGGCGAGCGCTACTTCCAAGTTGCTCCCAGAAATTTTATAATCTTTTTGGTCATTGGTTTAATTTTGGTGATCATTTACTACTTTTGGTGATCATTTACTACTTTTGGGTTAACAATGATTTATTTGGAGTCATTTTGCCTAAACAGGATAGCGAGATGTTAAAACTTTGGTTATAATTTTACAATAAGATGCGGGTTTAATTTTGGTGATCATTTACTATTTTTGTCTGTTATATGTTACTATATCTGGTGGTAAGTTAAACATAAGCCGTTTTTAATCGTGGTCTGGCATATTGAGTAGTTTTGCGGCCTACCCGAATGTCCTTTCTTTGGTATTGTTCGTCGAATCGTTGAGCTCCTTAAATTCTGTGTTCAGCTACTCGGTTATTGACAAATGCGTGCACTGACTGGACTGGTCCACTCAATCTGGCTGGTTCTTACCTCAAAAGACCATTTCAGACATCAATCTACATGTTCTTCACATGATCTAACCAAGATTTTTGTCTGGACTTTAAAAGAGACTGTGACCTCTGAGTTTGTTTCGGCCTTTCTTCTCAGGGTAGTCAGATAGGAAACGCCGACCTCATCTAGTTTTAAAAATATGATCGACATGTAAAAGTGTTTGTACAAACCAACTTACAGAAATAAAATCATTTATCATTAAAACAAAATTCTCCTTAATTTTTCCGTCAGCTGTATACTTCCCGTATAGTATTTATCCACTCCTAATACCCTTGACTAGCTGACCCGGCAAACTTTGTTTTGCCATAAAAACACCAAACATTCATCTACCCTACTCTACCTACCCTACCTACCCTACCCTACCTTACCTACCCTACCCTACCGACCCTACCCTACCTACCCTGCATTTTTTTTTTTCCTGTGTGGAAAATCCTCATTGGATGTCCTCAAAAAAACCACCCCGGTGTTCCATCTCACACCTACGCTGGGGGTCGCGGGAACAACGATACTTCCGCAACCCCCGGCTAGTGCCGGCCCGCCTTCGCGGGCCTCGATCTCGGGTCGGGGGGGAAGTGAGGTGTTAGACTTCCCCCGAGACGTCTAAGAGGGGCGCGCGTGGAACACAATGCGCCGCCACCTCGGGTCCTGATGTGTGGTGACGGACGTCCCCAAGTCCGTCACCCCTGGACCCATTTAGGGGGGCTGGAAGAGGGCGTTGTCCGCCCTCCGCCGACGCCCGGCGCGTCTGCTGCGGATCGGGTGAGCGGATGAAACCTCCCTCTCCCTCTCCGCAGCCTCCTTCTGCGAGACGACTGTTTCGCAGAAGGATACCACTGCGTTCCAGGACTCTTCGCTGCCGACCATAGACTCGACTACGGCCGGCAGCGACAGGTCACTGCCTACTTCTGAGATGAGGGCACGGCGTGGCTCCTCCCAAGCGGCACACTCTGCCAGCGTATGCCGCGCCGTGTCCTCCCGGCAGTCGACGCAGTGGTGACACCGGGCGTCCGGCTCCCTGTTTATGCGGCACAGGTACTTCCCGAAGCAACCATGCCCCGAGAGCACCTGCGTCACCCGAAACGACAGGGAGCCGTGCCTCCTCCCGAGCCAGCGCTCGAGCACTGGCCGGACCGCCTCGATGGTAATTAGGCCGGCGGTAGGACGTGAAAGCCTGTCCCGCCATTCCGCCACCAGGACCTCGTGAAGCTGAGACTGTCGCAACTCCACATGTCGCTGCATCAGCCCTTCGCCCCGCGCCCGCGCTTCCTCGCGCCACCGATACAGTGACGCGAGTACCTTCGCCTACCTACCCTGCTTACCCTAACTACCCTACCTTCCTAAAGCCGATCCGCGCTCGAAAATCACAAAAGTGGGAAAGTTAGCTCCGATTTAAGTGAATGATAGCTTAAAGTGTGCGGGCGAGTGAGTGCTAAGTGTGTGCGCGAAAAAAAATCCTTGGATTTCGGTTTTGGGACTTTTGCAGGGAGAAATAGGTTAGTGGTTCCCATATTTTGGTGAACGCTGCCGAATTTTGAGCGATTACCCCAAAACCTAAGAGTGCTATAACACGCGGGCTCGTTGCCCGCGCATTTTGGGCTGTCGCCCAGATTTTTCTAGTACTCCTGTCTAGAACTGGTACTTACTTTGTAAAATCCCAAAATATCAAACACTTTCACTGGTGACGTGCGGCTCAACTTGAAATTGCATTCGGATGGTCACTTGCCGCTAGATAACATTTCCGAAAACCAAACCTGTCCGATCTAGAAAGACCTATTTTCCCAGAGCTGTAAACAAATATAACCTCTGACGTTTTTTTCGATCGTGAATAACTTTAAATTGTGAGCGACGACATAACTTTTTTATGACAGAAAATTGATCGCATCCGTTACCCCTGTCGATTTTCAGATTTTTAGTACTAAAACTCGTGCTGCTATTTAATTTTATCCAAAACCACGAGGTCCATACTTAACCTGAAAGAAAAAACGTACTCTGTTTTTTTCTGAAGGTGGAACCTTGGATCCTTTGAATAATAACTTACTAAGGATTGTTATCTATTTATTTATTGACCGAGCTGACTATGAGCTGACTACGGAACAGTGTCCACATTGTTGTCTGGTGTGTTCGAGGGGATCCCTCAGCCCATGGTCGGACGTCACCCATGTTTGGATTTTTCTGAAAGTGGTGACCAGGACACTACCCCCCTCCAAATATAACCCCCCCAGCATATTTTTACCACCCCCTTCACCCCCTCTTAACTTCGATTTTAACCCCCCCCCCAAAGCCCCCTCAAATCACTTCACCCCCCTCAGGATATCTCTGCCCCTGGGGAAGATAGACCCCAGGTGCTTGGGTCCAGGGTGACCAGTCCGAGGGGCCCGACTTTTTGGCCCCGGCAGTTCCGTCCCCCTAAATTTTTACCCCTCCCCCCAACCCCCCTCGAATCACCTCACCCCCCTCGGGATATCACTGCGCCTGGGCAAGATAGACCCCAGGTGCTTTGGTCCAGGGTGACCAGCCCGAGAAGCCCGACTTTTTGGTCCCGGCAGTTCCCCCCCCCCTAAATTTTGTAACCCCCCAGCAATATCTCGGCCCCTGGGCAAGATAGACCCCCCCAGTTTGGATTCCTCCTTATCTGTACGAGTACCCCGTTCGTTTGGCCCCGCAGACTTCCCCCATTACACCATCCCCAATTTTTACTCCCCCTTTGTCTGCCAAGGAGCCCGTTTATCCCCGGCAACATGTCCAAAAACATCCCTCCTGCGCATCCAGATGCAGATAAGGCAGGCGCTTGCGGCTGTTTCAGTGGAGACTCTGGCGCAGCGCGACCCCGAACCCACTATTGTAGAAATCGACAATTGTGACCCCGAGGCATCGTTCAACTCGTGCGATTCCACGAGAACCGTTGATGGAAGAAGAATAGTCCTCAGTGAAATGCCTCGTCAGGCCGGGAACGTCCTCCAAAAGGCCAAATCTGACCTTGAAAGCTCAGGCAATCTCAAGCGTGAAATAAGGGAGAACGTTGTCTCGTCACTTCAGCTGATGTATGAGATGGTATTGAAGTTATCCAACTCCCGAAATCTCCACATGGTGGAATCTCACCGACTGAGGGAGGGTGGGCGAAGATAAAGGAACGTCAAGCCCAAAAGCACGCTCGAATAATTGAGGCGGCACTAACTGAATATAAAAATTGGAAGCAAGCGTAGAAAAACTGGCGAACGACGTTGAGTCACTTCGCCAAATACTTCTATTTGACGCCTGCGAGCCCATCCGGGAGCTAAAGAGGACCACCCAACTTGCCCTCAAGGAATCACCAGAGCTCGTCAGCTCGGTCATGCCCAAAGTTGCGGACATGTTCGCTGGACTTGAGCCGCTTAGGGCAGCGTTACATTGTCTGCAGCCCCGGGTTGGAGCGGGGAACAGTGGACACTGAAACCAGAGGCAAACCTGAGACGGGCGAACTCCATGCGGAGTTACTAATTATACGCCAGGAGCTGTCCGCAATGAACCATGCGATCCATGGCTACCACAAACGTCATAATGGAGGTGGACACGAGCCTGTGGCATATAATCAAGGCAGGGGATCCTCCCCTGTCCTCCACACAAGAGCTCCCGCAAGACCTGCTCCGTCGGAACTGCGCATCCAGACGCAGATAAGGCAGGCGCTTGCGGCTGTTTAAGTGGAGACTCTGGCGCAGCGCGACCCCGAACCCACTATTGTAGAAATCGACAATTGTGACTCCGAGGCATCGTTCAACTCGTGCGACTCCACGAGAACCGTTGATGGAAGAAGAATAGTCCTCAGTGAAATGCCTCGTCAGGCCAGGAACGTCCTCCAAAAGGCCAAATCTAATCTTGAAAGCTCAGGCAATCTCAAGCGTGAAATAAGGGAGAACGTTGTCTCGTCACTTCAGCTGATATATGAGATGGTATTGAAGTTATCCGACTCCCGAAATCTCCACATGGTGGCATCTCACAGACTGAGGGAGGGAGTGGCGAAGATAAAGGAACGTCAAGCCCAAAAGCACGCTCGAATAATGGAGGCGGCACTAACTGAATATAAAAATTGGAAGCAAGCGTAGAAAAACTGGCGAACGACGTTGAGTCACTTCGCCAAATACTTCTATTTGACGCTTGCGAGCCCATCCGGGAGCTAAAGAGGACCACCAACTTGCCCTCAAGGAATCACCAGAGCTCGTCAGCTCGGTCATGCCCAAAGTTGCGGACATGTTCGCTGGACTTGAGCCGCTTAGGGCAGCGTTACATTGTCTGCAGCCCCGGGTTGGAGCAGGGAACAGTGGACACTGAAACCAGAGGCGGACCTGAGATGGGCGAACTCCATGCGGAGTTACTAATTATACGCCAGGAGCTGTCTGCAATGAACCAGCGTCGACTTGACTGCCCCATGAGCGAGGCAACCTCAGACGATATCATCGCTGCAGTTCGGTAGGCATCACTGATGACCTCCCCACCCCCCCCCCCATCCAACTCTGAAGAATTACAGAGGATTCTGCAGATTAGCAGCAAAACGTGGAAAGCTGTGCGGCAGATTCGGAGTGGCCTCCGGTGAGACCATTGAACTCCTTGGTTCTAAGGTCGAAGAGCTACGAAGGGAGGTCTGCGCCCTTCAGGATACCACAGTTGAGACTGCTGCACCTATCAGAGTGTCTATTGAGCACATTCGGGGCATCGTTGAGAGCGGCGTACGGGCGCCCACGGACCGGGATGCCCCAAAGGCCCGTGCTGCACGTTATACCGGATACTTCGCTCAGAACGTGCAGCAGTAGGACCTACACGGAAGCCTTAAACGCCCCTCACTGCCCCAGTTTAATTGTTGAATCGGTTGACCCCCGCCAGCATCCGTAGGCTCCGCAACCAAAAGGTGGCAATTGGATGCGCCTCGGAGATGGACAGAGCGGCACTAGGTGCGGCAATAAGGGGGGCTGCGAAGGGGCTAGCGGTTACTACCCCCTTCCCCCAAGGAACCCTATGATTCGCTTAGTGGGAGTTGTCAACGATCTAGACAATTCAACCATAGAATAAGCCATTATCAGTCAAAACTCCAAGCTCGTTGAGGGCCTCTCGACTGATGAAATTCGTGCAAGAGTTCTGCGAAGGACTAAAGGGCGATCCACGGCTACCACAAACGTCATAATGGAGGTGGACGCGAGCCTGTGGCATAGAATCAAGGGACAGCGTATAAAACTGGGATACCAAGTGGTGCTGGCTTTGGACCAATCCCCAGTAGTGCAGTGTTATAATTGTCTCGGCTTCGGACACATGGCACGGGACTGCATGTCATCCGCGAGCTGCTGATATTGTGCTGGGAAGCATGATACCAGAGATTGTTCGAACCGTTCCCTTAACACCCAGTGCACTAACTGCTCTAAGACCAATAGAGTAACGGGATCAGGTCACGCGGCCTACTCCAGCGACTGCCCAGAGTGGTCAAAATGGGATCGGATAGCAAGAGCGGCAGTTAGGTATTGTTAAGGGCATGTTTGGGAAGATTAAGTTCGCGCAGGTTAACCTTGGTCGCGGCCTTGCTGCGACCAGGGAAACCCTGTGCGATGCCATCAGGACTCAAACTGATGTCATAATAATTCTGGAACCTTATGTTGGCGTAAAAGGCACACTATCCGCTCCCCATGTCGTCATCCAGGACCCCCTTGGGCCTAGGGACTCTCCAGTGAAGTCGGCAATCGTTGTCACAAATCCCAACATACAAATTATTGTCGACCAAAACCTAATATGTAAAAATATAAGCTAAGTGACTATGTTAGTGGGACATAAGAAAATAGGCATAATCAGTGTGTACTTCGAGGGAGACAAGGATATAGTCTATTACCTCCAAAGACTCCAAGAAGTCATTCTAAAAATTGGGACACAAGAAATAATCCTCGCCGGTGACGTTAACGCCGCTAGCCCCTGGTGGGGCTGTGATGTGAAGGATCAAAGGGGAGGGGCTCTGATGGATTTACTGGCTCAATATAGTATGAATAACCTGAACACGGGGTCAACTCCAACTTTTCATACTTTCAGGGGTGGGAGGCTGTACTCTAGTATTGTGGACGTCACTGCATGCTCCGACTCGTTATTGGGAGGGATCTCGGGTTGGATAGTGGATACCGATACGGCTATCCTAACAGATCATCGAACTATCCGTTTCTTGCTCACGGTTGGTGGCCAAGAAGCGCCTGTTAAGCATGCCACCACTAAAATCTACAACACCATAAAAGCAAAGTGGACACTGTTCGCCGCTACACTGAGAACTGCAATGACGGACCTGGAGTTGAACTCTGATAAAATTAACGGATGCGAATATCCGCAATCCCTGGAGGATCTAGTCTGCGATTACCAAACAGCAATAACCAAAGCCAGTGAAGAATCGATCCCGAGACTTGCCCAAAGAAAAAGCTTCAAGCCCAAATGGTGAACCGAGGTGCTTGAAACCCAAAATAAATTGGTCAGAACTATGCGTAGGAGAATCCACTCGGCGAACCCTACAAGAAGACCCTTTTGCTTGGCAGAATATTTAAATACTAAAGAGGAGTACAAGAAGAACATCGAGTTAGCTTTAACTACAAGCTAGAAAGACTTCTGCACCAGGCAGAAAGAAGAAGACGTCTGGTCCTGTTCACAGCGAATAATAACTCGGTGTTCCAACACTAGCCGCACTGAAGCTAGTCTCTTGAGAGACCCACAATCTAGCGAAACCTTGTCGGCGGAGGCATCGGCCGAACACGTCGCTGCAGTATTTTTCCCCCACGATGATTCGGGAACAGACTCCTCTGACCAAAAAATCACCAGGCAAAATGTGCGGCTAGGTTCAGAATATTTTAATAGATCGCCACAATCAACTAAAGAAACTACTCCACCGTTGCCACTCATGCTGAACTGTCAGAAGTGTTTGCAGGTACCCACCCCAAAAGAGCACCTGGTGCTGACGGATTCACGTCGGATATATGCCACGAGGCGTACAGGAGCAACCAAGACTTCCTGCTGGCCCTCTACAATAAATGTTTCAAAGTAGGCTATTTCCCCGTCGTGTGGAAGGAGGCCCGGATACGAGTAATTCCAAAGCCTGGTAAGTTCGACTACATGATGGCGAAATTCTACCGCCCCATCGGACTACTACCAGTTTTGGGCAAAGTGTTGGAAAAGTTGCTTGCCAACAGACTATCGTGGACTATAGAAAATAAGGGTCTTTTAAGTCAAAGACAATATGGCTTTCGTCTGCGGTGCGGCACAGAGGACGCGCTGTATGATACGGTGGCGTACATCAGGGAGGGCGTTCGTTGCAAGAAAATAGTTGCTGTGGTGTCGCTGGACATCAAAGGCACATTTGACAATGCCTGGTGACCAGCGATCCTGCAGCAGCTTCATAAAAAGAAAATAGACCGGCACACACTGCGACTCCTCAACAGCTATTTAGCAGAAAGAAAAATAACCTTGTAGTACCTCGGCAAAACAATCACCAGGCCAACGACGAAGGGATGCATCCAGGGATCAATCAACGGCCCTTTGCTGTGGAACATCCAACTGGACCCACTTATGACAGAGGCGGACAAATTGAGAGCTCATGTCCAGGCCTACGCGGACGACATCCTTATCTTGGCGTAGGCAAACTCATCAACTGAACTAGAAGATATTGTTAAAAAGGCTCTCTCAGCTGCCGCGGAGTGGGGTAATAGACACAAAATGCGCTTTGCACCTCACAAAACCCAGGCAATGATCTGCACAAAGAAGTTGAAATATGAAGAACCTAGATTTTACCTCTCGGGCGTCCCAATTGCGGTCTCTAACCGCCTAAAGCTGCTGGGATTGACTCTGGACTCAGGTCTTGGCTTCCTCCCGCACCTTGAGGAAGTGACTAAAAAGACCGCAAACATTTTTAAAATGGTGGCAAGGGCAGCACGGGCACAGTGGGGGTTAAACGCGAACATCCTGCGTAGTGCGTACTATATATATTGGCGTGGTTGAGCCAGTGGCTACATATGCAGCAAGTTCCTGGGTGCAGATAGCCGGTAAGGTGTACTCTAGAAAGAAGCTGGACTCGGTTACCAGGATGTTCGCGATAAAAATCTCAAAGGCCCATCGTACTACATAACTCATCGCTTCAGCCGTAATCGCACGTATAATCCCCCTGGACCTCAGAACGATCGAAAATCTAAAAATATACGAAGTAAAGAGAGGTAAGCCACTCGAGGAACTACCGGGCAGAAACCTCGGGAGGCGAGCGCATCCCGCAGAGTTGCCGCACCCCGCTCTCAGGGTGAGACTGTGGTTTCGTCATATCAACTCGCCCGAAGACCTCACCAAAATTTAAAATGATTATCTCAATTTATACACGGACGGGAGTAAGATTGAGGGTAGGGTCGGAGCTGCAGTCTCATGCTGGGGGCGGAACGGTGAAATTGCCAGAATGGGCCTAAAGCTGGGAAACCATTGCTCAGTTTTCCAAGCCGAGATGGTAGCAATACGCAGAGCAATAAAATACGCAGAGGATAAAAACCGCCAATATCAGTCAACGTTATTTCTGATTCGAGTACGGCGCTTGACTCCATCGCGGATCCCAAAACCGCCAATGGTATCGCCATTGGGGTACAACAGGCGATTGCTAAGGCGAGAAAGCAGGGTAGAGATGTTCAGCTGTTTTGGGTTAAGGCGCATGTAGGTATACCGGGCAATGAGAGAGCGGATGAACTAGCAAAGGAAGCAGCACTACACCGAAGAACCAGCCCCGTCTACGATGACTTCCCCTTGTCCTACGCAAAGCACTCGATCAGGGAGGCGACATTGGATGTATGGCAGGAGCGTTTCAAGAATGAGACACGTCAGGACGGAAGAATCAGACTCTTCTTCGAGGACATCAGACTTGCTTATCGAGTCTTGCTTAAAATAGGTACGCCGAATAATCTTAGAGCGCAACTCCTCACGGGACACGGCGGAGTACGCGAGTATCTCTATAGATTTAAGCTGACGGGGGCCCCAGCCTGTGTTTGCGATGACGAAACACTTGAGACCATAAGACATATAGAAAGAAGAAAGAAAAATCGTTTATTGGCACGTACCACAAATTAAGTTACCTACACAATTATGAAAATAAACTTAAAAATAAAACTTAAAACTAACAATCATACTGTGTGACTCACGGCAGTGCCAATCAGGCCCTGTTCAGCAATATGTCAGACAACTGGCGTTGCCTGACGCTGATTTTCAACAGGACCTGGTTGAGAGGTGAACATACAAACATAAGTACCTAATGTGTCCTGTATATTTACATAAATCTGTTATTGTCGTATGGGTTTGAAATAATATTCTACGATCAATAACCACTATCTAAAAACTATGCATAAATAATAATAATAAGAAGTACCTACAAAATACAAACCGAACGGGCGTACCGCGGGAGATGCATTAAGTTTGTGCATTACCCCCGCCACACGGCGCACACAGTCACTGCGAGCGGCCGCGTGCATCGGTGCAAGACAAAACAAACGGATAATTTGTTCTTTATTTTGTATTTTATAAGGTACCTACTTTCGATAAAAAACTAATTTGGTGCTAGATTACAGTGAAATATAACATGTAATTAATAACTGAATGTCCTCGCTTTATGCGGAAAAGGTTCGACTGCGAGCATAGGCTAGGTCTTCCGTTAGACAACATCCGGGAGTTGATTTCTGGCAACGATTGCCCACTTCATGGCTTTCGCGGAGAGAGTCATGGCCAAAGCAGCCAATGCTAATGGGTCAACCCTGCCTTAGAGTATATGTACATAGTAGGCTTAATTAGGAATAAATATAATAATCAAAATATTTGTTAAGTACTAACTAGACATAGTCTAGTCACATATTTAGTTAGTTAATATGTTATTATGATTCATCTTCGCCCTAAAAGTGCTTGAAATAGGGACTCAAAAAAAAAAAAAAACCAAGGGTCATTTTCACCAACCACTATTATAATCACATCTGTAGGATAAGTTCTTAGTTCGACATAATCTTAGTCATTTTGCTAAGATTAATTATTCAGTAAGTAACTAAGCTATCTTTCACCCATGGTGGTAAAAAAATAGGAAAAAAAAAAACCTACTAACATAGAATATATTCTACTAACCCAATAACGAATCCCAGAGTCAGTCGAACTGCACGAGGAACTATATTTGTAATACTTGCCGAGCTAGGTTCTCATGCACTTGGGCGATTTAAAGAAAGAAATTAATAAAGTTTAACTGCTGAACTGAACATCGGCAATAATTATTTAGAGGCAGGAGTGGTTTTTTAGTCGGTATGCACCTTCCGTGAGTCCGGCACTGCCCAGGCTAGCTCGCTCTGGGTGTGAGTCAGTCTGGGGCATCCTAAGAAGATGTTCCACTCCTGCCAAAAAAAAAAAAACTACCCTACATAAAAAAAAAACTTCACATAAACTACTAAATAGTCCGAACAGAGCCTAAACATTTGGTTTGGATAGGTGAGCCTGTTCTTGAGTTATAAAATTACAACGAAAAGTGGCATTGATTTTTATATTAAATAGTATACCTTGATTCCTTAAAACTTTAACGCACCGACCTTAAAGGTCAGTTACACAATCGCACAATAGCAAAAGGGTTAAAACGAAAGGATAAATATTTTACTTTCCCCAAATTAGCCTGTGGGCGAAGCCTGAAATAACCAAACAAAAGGAAAGGACATGCATTAGGGACTTTGTTTGCCCAGCAGTGGGCAGCTAGGTTTCAAAGTTTTGTGCAAATAATTATTTGCTTTGTAGTGTGGATAGTGAATTAATTAGTAAATTAGAATGTACTTAATTGTGTAGTTAATTGTTTTTGCATTTTTAGATACGCGATGAAGAGGTCAAGGTACTCGTTGAGTAATAACTTTATATATAACTAGCTGCGTCCGCGGCTTCGCTCCCGTCAACTGCCTACCCTACCTTACTTAACTGCCTACCTACCCTACTTCCCGAACCTACATAAATAGTGGTGGCCATCGGGAATATTTAATAAAAAAAATCCTGTTGTCCCCCAGTGGTGGCCAACCTAGTGGTGAACATCGGGAATAATCGCTTTCATACCTATCCTACTCACCTTCCTGCCTACCCTACCTACCAATTTGTTTTCTAGGTACATTCTTTCGCGGATAAACTTAACACCGCCATTCAGAAAATGATTTCAAATGCAACGCCATCTATCGAATATGGAGTTCAACTGTCCCAGTATCTGATTTGCGTGTCTTGTGATAATTTTACTTCTTAAACACTTTAAATGCATCTAACTTTTGATAGGGTGAACCAATTGCGATGAAACAAAAACTAAGTAATACTTAAGTTTTTGTTTCATCATACGCACAATTTTTATGTATAAAAGTTATCTACATTGGTTTCGTACATTTTACGTGATGCGTGCACAAATAAACAAACAAACAGGCAAAAATGCTGGCAATGAGTTCTATTGGTTAACACCCTGGCTTTTTTTTATATTTTCGATGTACACAAACGACTTTTCTACAGATTTATTATCTATATCTATACTATATAATATTATAAAGAGGAAAGATTTTTTTGTTTGTTTGTACCGAATAGGCTACGAAACTACTGGACCAATTTAAAAAAATATTCCACCAATAGAAAGCTACATTATTCCTGAGTGACATAGGCTTTTTTTTTATAGACGCCTGTCAGTTAAGATTACGAGTACTCTTATGGCCTTTCTGAAGAACATCACCAATAAGATATGTATATATCCTTCTAGGGAGGGGTGGGGGGGGGGGAGCCAGGCGTTTCCGTATTTATGAGTACGATATCACGAGAAAAAACAAACAAAAACATTTACCGCAAAGCTTGGCTTACCACAGAAAATTACTGGCTCACAATATAAGTTTAGCTTCAGGTAAGCCCTTGAAAGTTGGTCAACTGCACACCGCACAGTCGAGCGTTTCATTAAGGAACTTTGTTTCCTACATATGGAGGTAACTGAAGCAGTAACAGGTATTTGATGAGAACGATTTGAAAGGTTTGTTTAGAAAATGTTAAGACACTGTGTGCTATATAGGTAGACAAATTGAAAATTAAAAACGCATAGTCGGTAACTCACTAAAAACTTATAGACTAATTAGATCCAAAATAAATACTCGGCGCTTATATTGTAGTCTCCGCTAATGTTTCGGGCTTTCAAGAGTTGTAGTGATTAAGAAAAAAAATAAAGGAAAATATTTCTTGTCTATGTATACTTATCTAAAATACCAGATAGATTAATTGATTTATTGACTAAAGCAGCCTACACATTCCCTTTTCGTCAGATATACAAGTAAACCTATTACAAGTTCTACGTAATACAGACTCATCATCTTTTCAGCCGAAATACAGACTCAGAGCAAGTCTATTGCTAAAATCGACCCACGATGACGTTAGCTAAGTAAAGTTCTTAGCAGTAACTAAAAGGACTGCATGTCAATGTCCTCAGCTAAACGAGCTAAGTTAAACGAACTGAGCGTAGCTCGTGGTCTGCAACTGGCTTTAGAGGCTGCTTCGAAGAATTTGTCGCAGCTCGATAGTAGATGCCGAGAAGTCGAAATCCTTTACTCAATCTGGTCACTCAAAGCTTCTTGGTATTTCTATTTAATACCAAGTATCTGCAGAAGTCCGGTGGATACGAAACGCAGAGGACCGATCAGTGTCGCTGGCCCACTCCACTAAGGAGAAGGCAAATTTATTCGCCTCTCTTTTTCCGGAATCTTCACGACTGAATCCTGATGACGCGCGAACCCCTACTTCTCCTGATGGATGCGAGACGAGCATGTCGGACATTTGCATCCATCAAAAGGACGTCCGTAGGCTCGACGTGAATAAGGCTAGCGGCTCTGACGGAATGCCAGCAATAGTTCTTAGAACCTGAGCGCCTGAACTATCTCCGATATTGACACGCCTATTCCGCCTTTCGTATGACTGGAAAAGTGCCGAATGCTTGAAGGCAAGCTAACGTACAGCCCGTGCCCAAGAAATGCAGTTGAGCTGACCCGGACAATTACAGACCCATCTCTGCACTTAAAACTAAGCACCTGGCATACCTTCTGGGTACTAACGATATCCTTTGTGACCGCCATTATCCTTCCGCTGCCGCCGAAATAGGTCTACTGTGGATTTTCCAGCGTATGCCATTCACATATGGAGTGAGGTCATCGAGAGGCACCGCGAAGCGCTTGACGTCTTCCTTGACATCTCGAAGGCTTTTGATGGGGTCTGGCACAAAACCCTCATTGTTAAGCTTCCTTCATTCGGTCGGCCCGATGGTCTGTGTGATTGGATTGCAGATTGCAGACTTCCTGAGAGGTCGGTCTATTCGAGTGGTTATCGATAGCTACTCGTCGGACTAATTGGATATTAAAGCCGGGGTCTCTCAGGGGTCAGTAACATGATTATTCTTGCTGCACATTAACGATCCGCTAATATATGCTTATACTATTTTCTGCCAGCGCCTTCGCCCGCGTGAATGTGGGAAATTGTCCCCAGGAACCGTACATTTTGCCGGGATAAAAAGTAGCCTGTATGCTATTCCAGACTATAACCTACCTGTGCCAAATTTCGTCCAGATCCGTTCAGCCGTTCAGGCGTGATTGAGTAACAAATATACATCCATCCAAACTTTCGCATTTATAATTTAAGTTAGATAACGCATGCCGATGACAGCACTGTTGCTGTGAGATACGAGTACTTGTCCAATGCACGGGCTACCGGGCCGCAGATCCGGTTAAGGGCGATGGGGCGATGCCAATCTGGTCAGGTTTAATGCTGCTTAAACCCAGGCGTGTCTTTTTTCGCTAGAAAGAGCCAATTTCACCCAGCTGCAACTTGCCGAGATGTGACCGTGCCAATAACGGACCATCTTGGGGTTCTTGGCATTACGTTTACATCGACTCTAATTTTGGCCCATACATTGAGGCAAAGGCTCAGCTAGCTGCCAAAAAGTTGGGGATCCTTGCAAAGGATCCATTGAAGGAGGACAAGGAAGGAGAGGGCTCTTCTCGCTGTAACAGCTGCTCAACTTGTATCAAGCGCAAGTTTGATCTTGCATGGAGTACTGTTCTCATCTCTAGGACGAATCTGCCAAATACCAGCTTGATGCATTAGAGTCGATCAAAAAGCGGCTCAAGAGGCTCATCGGCAATGAGGCACTGCCCACTGGTCAAGTCAAAGCTTCAGAGTCTTCGAGCGCCGCCGAGTTTTCAGATCGTCGGTTTTTTATCGGTTACATTTCGGGGAGAGTGCGATGGAATGCCATGATCTAATTCCGCCTAGCCCGTTTTATCATCGAACTAACAGAAGTACCGCGATACGCACTCGGTACATGGTGGACATCCCACCCATACGCACTAAACGTTTTGGGAGCACTTTTATTAACACACTTTTCTTGTAACGGTTAGGTGCCAGGCAGGTAAATTAAAGTCTCAAAGAGAGGGTAGTTATAACAATTTATTAAAAAGAAATTATTATATAAAATTTAACCAGAAACCCAGCCGGAGACTGGTGTGAGTTCTTAATATCGAGCGCGTGTTATGTTCAAGACCGCCGTAAGAAAACCACTATCCTGGCAGTTTCCAGAACGTAGGTGACTGGTGGCAGCCAGGTAGGTAGGTCGATCTTCCTGTCGGTGGGTAGCATGCAGGTTGTCCAGCCACAGCCTTGTAGCAACACCGAAAGGTGTCCGGTATAGGTGAACCCTGGAATATCCCGAATTAGGCATTTAAGAAAATGACCGAATTCGTACCACTGACTGCAACATCCTGACAACCGTCGAACATGGAATCTACGGTGGAAAGCGGTGATCTAGCATCAATTAGCCATCAAGATGAAGCAGTCTAAGCAGCGTGGTACAATTTAAAAGCATGATGAAATATAATTATAACATCTAGTAATGTGAGGTAGATGAAAAAAATAACACAATGATTTTAAGAATTTTTCAAAACAATTATTTCCATTGACTTACTACCACTCACCAATACTACACTGAATAATGAAAATAATGAATGAAAGGAATGAAGATCACTTAAAAGTAACCGTCATGACCCGTTACACCTATGTTACGGTCATTCGGTGAAACATAAAAGTTAAAATATGGTTTGAATTTAATAATCACCGTTGATACAAAAACGTGATTATGTGAATCAACGGTTCAAGCGTCCAAAGTAGACATTATTACAAAACTTACAAATAGCGAGATTTTAACAAGTCATGCAATGATCACTTAATTCTAGATAATATAAGTTTTGCAACACTCACCCAATCTGGGGTTAACTGAGTCTAAATTTATTGTTCACGGTAGCGTGTGGATAATAAAAGTAGTAATAATAAAAATGTGTCGTACAAGGTCACTATGTGAAGGTGACAGAGGTACATTTCACACTATGCAGACACTGTCTCTCCGCTGCTACGTAGTGCCAAGTGACTGCCGGTCGAGACTGTTCCACGAACCGCAGGAAGTCCGCGAGCGTTAGTGATACCGTACTCAGAGGGAAATCAACTACCAACATTCAACAAACCAGTTCCGTGCGCGGAGTTTGCGACACTATTTGCTTGTTCATTATAGTATTGCCAGTTTAAAATATCAGCCGCAAGCGCAAATAGGTTTCAATTATTTTTCTATTAATGCTACCCAGGTTCTGATGTGTTAGCAACCACGTACAACGTTACAGTACCCCCCTTGTTAGCGTAGGATTTTTCCTAAATAAAATCCGCCTCTACTGCTTCTGAAGTCACTTGATTAACGTTGCTCATTCATTCTTTCTCTTTCATTCGTCACTCTTCATTCATTCATCATTCGATCGGCAGCAACACTTTAGTTCCTGTGTTTCCGCATTCTAATATTCCAAGTGTCCCGTTTAAAATTTAGCACAAAACACTCCCGCGAATCAAGTGTAGGTTTTGTTTTTAATTAATATTGAAAGAACAGGGAAGTCTACACATAACCAATTCTTTATTGATAATAATATAACTAGGATGTTAATGATTCACGCTTATTTAGAGTTGAACTACTCTATAGAATACCTATGGTGTAGGGCCATTGGTATGGGGAAAAGAAATCAATGGGGTAGAGCCATGATCGCTTTTATACTATGGTTGTAGGACCGATAGTAAAAATAGTTCTATTGGAATTAATGTTATTATCAATCATTTTCCTATTTATACTGTTTGTTCTTAATAATAATATAATTAAATAAATAATAATACAAGCTGTTAGAATTTGGTTATATGTAGGTAGACGGTTTTAGCAAAACGTACGTTAGGTTGATTGTTTGATTGAATTTATTAGTTTTTAAGTATTATTTAGTTTTAATTAGTTTTATATAGGATGAACATAGTTGGGTAGTTATAGTCAATGATTCGTATTGAGCTGTTTTTTTTATCATTTAGTTTGTATTTTTATTTTTAGTATTAATTTTTAGCATTTAGTCCTTGTAATCGGTTAACTTGATATCTTTAATATGCCATTGGCCGATAGATTTTCCCGATGTATCCGCCAATTCGTATTCTAGTTCCGCCTTTTGTAACGATAAAAATTTTATGTGATAGAACCCCCTTCCAGGTTTTATTCTTATCCGCAATGATAGAACTGGAAAGGGAGGGGGTGGTGTTGCTATCTATCTTCGTAGCGATTTTCCTTTCAAAATCATTGCTTCATCACCGTCTAACTACAGTGCATCCGCTGAGTATCTCTTTTTGGAGGTTTACGTCAAAGGTGTTAAGACCTTACTTGGTGTTGTTTACTGTCCGCCCGCCGTTGACTACTTTTCCAACTTCGAATTAGCATTGGAATCTGTTGGGTCAGAGTATGCACATTGTATAATCATGGGAGATTTCAACACAGACCTGTCTCGCCCATCCTCTCGTTCCCGAAAACTCCTACATATCATTGAGTCTGTCAGCCTTCATGTCCTTCCTCTGCAACCTACTCACTTCAATGTCTCAGGTGATGACACTTGGCTCGATTTAATCCTTACGTCCACTCCCTCCCTTGTTTCCTCTCATGGTCAGTGTCCTGCGCCTGGCTTTTCCAATCACGACCTTGTATTCCTCTCCTATACCCTAAAACCACCTAAACTTCCCTCTAAAGTTCTGCACATGCGTTGTTTTGCCCGCATGGATACAGGAAAGCTGCGGCAGGATGCGTCGGAACTGGATTGGGAGAACCTTGCTGCGGCTACGACTGTAGATGATAAGCTAAGTTTGTTCAATAGGATGGTCCTTGCGCTCTACGACAGACACGCTCCTGTCAAGAGGGTTAAACTTAGGCGTCCACCTGCCCCTTGGATGACGACAGGGGTTCGTATGGCGATGAGGCGCAGGGATCGGGCTTTCCGAAAATTTAGGAGAGATCGCTGTGTTGAAAACAGGAACCTTTTCAAAGCTGCAAGAAATCGGTGTAATCAGGTGATACGCAATGCTAAACGCCGCCATATTCTCGAAAATATATCTTCTTCTTCCCCTGCCGATATCTGGAAATTCCTTGGAACTCTTGGTATCGGTAGGCCACGTTATGTGGATTTCCCTAAGACAATCGGCCTGGATGATGTCAACCGTCACTTCACAACAACCTGTCTTTTGGATTCCCAAGAATTATCTCAGACGGTTGATTTCATTACTGGCCTACCTGGTCCTATTATAGAACAGTTCCACTTTTCACCGGTCACCTTGGATGAAGTCAGAAGGATCATCCTGTCCATAAAATCTAAGGCTGTGGGCCATGATGACATCAGTCGTTACATGGTCACCTTGATCCTCGACTTTCTTCTCCCACCGATTACCCACATCATCATCTATTCCCTCGATTCCGGTCAATTCCCATCCCTATGGCGAATGGCCTATGTACGTCCACTTCCTAAAATTTCAAATCCCTCCCTACCTAGTCATTATCGGCCAATCTCCATTCTCCCTTTCCTATCCAAAGTGCTCGAGGCCTGCGTCCACAAGCAGTTTTCAGGGTATATTCATCGGAATAATCTTGTTAGCTCATTCCAGTCTGGATTCAGGCCAGGGCACAGTACTGCCTCTGCTCTCCTTAAAGTGACTGGCGACATTAGAGAAGCGATGCAGGATACCAAGGTTACTGTTTTGGTCTTAATTGATTTCTCCAATGCCTTTAATGCCGTCAGTCACGATATACTCCTTTCTATCCTTTCACATCTTATGGTTTCTTCCGAGGCACTGGAGTGGTTCTCTTCCTATCTTCGGGGACGACAGCAGTCTGTTCGCGTTGACGAGAGATCGTCAAGTTGGTGTGACCTGGCTGCTGGTGTTCCACAAGGCGGTATTCTTTCTCCATTGTTATTCTCCATCTTCATAAATTTTATAACACATTGTCTTCGGTGTTCGTATCATCTTTATGCCGATGACCTTCAACTTTATGCAGCTGCGCGGGTAGAGAGTTTGTCAGACGCTATAGACGATGTGAACCGGGACTTGGACGCTGTCAAGGACTGGTCTGGTAGATTTGGGGTGTCTGTAAACCCCTCAAAATGTCAGGCCATTGTGATTGGAAGCTCGCGCATGATGGGTCGATTGGGGATTAGCTCTCTTCCTCCTATAATTTTTAATGGTACTGTCATCCCCATCAGCCCTAGTGTAAGAGATCTCGGTCTACATCTTGATTCGACGCTAAGCTGGCAAAGTCAGGTTTCTAGTGTCAGTCAAAGGGTCAATGGGACTTTGCGATGCCTGTATCGTCTGAGAAACTTTCTACCTGCAAAAACGAAGACCATGCTTGTGCAGACTTTAATTTTTCCTTTGATCGACTATGGTGACGTGTGCTACTTTGACCTAAACGCGGTATTCCTGGATAAGCTGGATAGGCTCTTAAACAACTGCATCCGGTTCATATTCAACCTCCGGAAATATGACCATGTGTCGAGCTGCAGAACTGAACTCAAATGGATGCCCATTCGGCAGAGAAGAAATTTTCGCGCTTTGACTGCGCTTTTCTCTCTACTCAACTCTCATACACCTCCTTCTTATCTCATTCCTCACTTTCAATACCTATGTACTTCACACGCTAGGGATCTGCGTTCATCTAACAATCTTCTCTTGCTCTGTCCTTCTCATACTTCTGATTTTGTTCATTCATCCTTTCACATTCAATCCATTCTTCTCTGGAATGCGCTTCCTCTCGATATCAGGACGGCCACCAGTCAGTATGCATTTAAGCGGAAGTTGCGGCATTATTTTCTAAACGAATAGCAGAGTCGTCTCAATACGCGCCTTTCTATTAATTTATGTATATATATATAGTATTTATTATAGTACCTATTTATGTATGTTTATTTTAACTATATACTCATTCTGTGTTTATTATTTCTTTTTTTGTTATGCACCTGCCATGCTATCTCTTCACCGCCCATGGTTGACTGGTAGAGAATGCCTCAGGCATTAAGTCCGCCTATGTACTTTTATGTTGCATGAAGTTTTAATAAATAAATTTTCGATATGTTTCAAAAGTAAACGAAAAAATAATGGTTCAATTCTCAATTTACCCGAGAGGTGTGTTGCAAAATTCTCATATACAAAACATAAATAGTTTTACACAGTAACAGAACAAAATCAAATACTCAAGCTACCAAAACGTGCATTAGAAAAATAATTGTGGGTAGTTTAAAAATTTTACAGTATAATTTTCAAAATGATACCTGAGATAAGGAAGAAATATCACTTTTGGCAGCTTGTAATCATGGTATTTACGCTAACACTACTGAAATAGACAGCCAGCACCAAGAAAACTAAAATAATGCCTAGCAGAAAAGAACTAAACACGGCTCGATATCTACCACTAGTATGGGCGCCACTGTAACGGTTAGGGGCCAGGCAGGTAAATTAAAGTCTCAAAGAGAGGGTAGTTATAACAATTTATTAAAAAGAAATTATTATATAAAATTTAACCAAAAACCCAGCCGGAGACTGGTGTGAGTTCTTAATATCGAGCGCGTGTTATGTTCAAGACCGCCGTAAGAAAACCACTATCCTGGCAGTTTCCAGAACGTAGGTGACTGGTGGCAGCCAGGTAGGTAGGTCGATCTTCCTGTCGGTGGGTAGCATGCAGGTTGTCCAGCCACAGCCTTGTAGCAACACCGAAAGGTGTCCGGTATAGGTGAACCCTGGAATATCCCGAATTAGGCATTTAAGAAAATGACCGAATTCGTACCACTGACTGCAACATCCTGACAACCGTCGAACATGGAATCTACGGTGGAAAGCGGTGATCTAGCATCAATTAGCCATCAAGATGAAGCAGTCTAAGCAGCGTGGTACAATTTAAAAGCATGATGAAACATAATTATAACATCTAGTAATGTGAGGTAGATGAAAAAAATAACACAATGATTTTAAGAATTTTTCAAAACAATTATTTCCATTGACTTACTACCACTCACCAATACTACATTGAATAATGAAAATAATGAATGAAAGGAATGAAGATCATTTAAAAGTAACCGTCATGACCCGTTACACCTATGTTACGGTCATTCGGTGAAACATAATAGTTAAAATATGGTTTGAATTTAATAATCACCGTTGATACAAAAACGTGATTATGTGAATCAACGGTTCAAGCGTCCAAAGTAGACATTATTACAAAACTTACAAATAGCGAGATTCTAACAAGTCATGCAATGATCACTTAATTCTAGATAATATAAGTTTTGCAACACTCACCCAATCTGGGGTTAACTGAGTCTAAATTTATTGTTCACGGTAGCGTGTGGATAATAAAAGTAGTAATAATAAAAATGTGTCGTACAAGGTCACTATGTGAAGGTGACAGAGGTACATTTCACACTATGCAGACACTGTCTCTCCGCTGCTACGTAGTGCCAAGTGACTGCCGGTCGAGACTGTTCCACGAACCGCAGGAAGTCCGCGAGCGTTAGTGATACCGTACTCAGAGGGAAATCAACTACCAACATTCAACAAACCAGTTCCGTGCGCGGAGTTTGCGACACTATTTGCTTGTTCATTATCGTGTTGCCAGTTTAAAATATCAGCCGCAAGCGCAAATAGGTTTCAATTATTTTTCTATTAATGCTACCCAGGTTCTGATGTGTTAGCAACCACGTACAACGTTACAATGCGTACAGCTAAGGAGTGGTATTTCCTGCCGGAGTCTGTGTTTCCCGATATCTACAGTCTAGGGGTCTTTAAGTCAAGAGTGAATAGGATTTTTCTAGGCAAGTGCCTACCGCCCAAACCTGAAAACCACTGCTGCTACTTAACCGTCGACCACATAATCGCTTACCATCAGGTGAGATAGTGGTCAAGCGCAAGCCTATAGAAAATAAAAAGTGTGGTGACGCTTGACGGAGGCCTGTGTCCAGCTGTGGACGTTTTGCGGCTGAAATTATGATGATGATGATAAAGTATATGTAGCAGCGCAGACTTTTTTTTTTTTCTCCTTGAGTATATGCACAGTTAATTGCAAAAGACTGACTCTATTTGACACAGTAACATTACTGCCAAAATGTGATGTAGAATTTACCTTTGCCAACTACATATTTGGGAGACCTCAATACCTGTCTATTAATATTCAGGGACACGCATTTTTTGATTGTTTAGTTTTCCTTTAGAATTTTTTACGGAATCCTATCTATTCTTCTAGAGATAACCTCCATCAAAAAACAAACAATTATATATGCATGGAGAATGTCCCATGGAGGTAGGCAGAAATTACATAACGCCACCAGTTACAATCCTTTTTCACCCTTTACGTTTCACCCCTATATAACTATTTTATCTCTTCAATTATTATCAGTTTAGAAGTTACACTAACTTTGAAACTGACTGCCACTTAATTCAATAGACTAAAGGTAAGTATTTATTACAGAACAGCTGCATACAAGCATAGTTGACAGACAAAGCGAACAGAACCTTTTGTAGTCAACTCGTCTAGAGCTCCCTTCGCTTACTTATAATTCTGCCGTCCTACTCCTGTAGCTAGAGTGTCTCTATCTGACAAAATAATATTTTAAGTTATAGACGAAAAATAGAAAACCGCGATGTAATAAAAATTATGCCGTTTAACACCATGGTCAGAAGATATTTCCCTCTTACAAAGTCTTCTTTGAAATATCTACCTACTAAAAATCATATGCGAGAGTTTCCGCAGTCAAAAAATAGGTGTAATTGCGCACTTTCGAATAGGTATTTTTTTAGGCCGGTGACTTAATTTCATCAATAATAGGTTTTTGAACATATACATTTGGAGCCTTTCATGATAGTAGAAAAATACTGCTTTGAGAGATCGATAGAGATTTTTTTGGTGATTACGGAGGTTCATATTTTTTATTTATTTTTTTATTCGAGATGGGTTTGCTCTTGACTCTAGTCTAGGTCAGAGGTGACAGAGACAAAGTCGACGATGGAGTGAGCTTACCCAGAAGAAGCCTGTTCACTCTAACTTTGAAGAGATTCGGGTTATATGCGTTCGGAAACACAGACGCAGGCAGTGAGTTCCACCTTTTGCTGTGCGCATTATGAATAACGCGTTTAGAGCGGTGATGAGGCTGCCCTGATATTGTATCGCCTCAGATATGTTCGCAGAGGCACACACCAATGGTTTTCACGCGGTTATGTGCAAGCGCATGCTGGCTGCCCTGTACACCATAGAAGCAAGCTGCTTCTATGGTGTGCAGGGTAGCAGGGTACGGGCCAACACCGTCCTGGAGATGATCGCAAAAAGGTTGGATTGCCCTTACCTCCGGCATTGTTCTGACAGACATGTCACTGTGCCAGTGCCGGAGAGAAGGTACTAATACTTTTACATTTATTTGGTTTTAAAGAATTTAATTTTTGTAACTTATGTTATTTATTCTGTTTTGATTTGACATTACTTTTTGTTTTGACCGATATTTATCTGATATAATTATTATTTTTATTATTCATTTAATGTAAAATGGGTTTTGATAGTTACCTGAATATAGAAGTTATATAATTTTATTTAATAATAAAAACTCAAAATCAGCCAAATGTCATATAGTGAACTCTAGCTATAGGCCGGCAGTATTCAAGTTTGTTGAGATGCTCCTCTCTGTATTGTGGCGTAGAAAATACTTTGAACAGTATTGTACACTCTCACACAGCGGTGTTGTGTGTAGAAATGTGTGGGAAGAGAAAGAATTTTCTGCCCCAACGGAGCCAGTACACCGAGACACCAGTCTACCCGGGACCACGGTCGTTGCAACACGGCCGAAACGTCGCCGCGTCGGGTGAAATAGGTAAATTAATAATCGAAAACATCGCGTTAAATTCCCGTGATATATTGTTTTTCAGCTCACACAGCATATGTGAAAGTATTCTACAATTTTGAATCATAACAGGAACATAATTCATTGAAATCTGACATCAATCCATAGCCTGCCTTTTCCCAGTTATGTTGGGATCGGCTTCCAGCTTAACCAAATGCAGCTGAGAACCTGTATTTTACATGGAGCAACTGACTGCTCCAACTTACCACAGTGTCTCAAGGCGAAAGTCTATGGACCAGTGTGTGTTGCCAGTGAGAACCTACGGCTCTGAGACGTGGTCGCTCACATTGGGCCTAGAAAGCTCACAGTCACCCAAAGGGCAATGGAGAGGGCTATGCTCGGAGCTTCCTTGCGTGATTGAGAACCAGGGTTACTTACATAGCCCGATGAATTGCGAAACTTAAGTGGCAGTAGGCAGGGCACATTGCTCGCAGAACGGATGGCCGATGGGGCAGAAAAGTTCTGGAGTGGCGAATGTGAAGAGGCAGACGATGCGTTAGAAGGCCTCGCACTAGGTGGGCCGATGACCTGAAGGTTGCGGGCATCCGCTGGATGCAGGACGCACGGGACCGATCAATGTGGCGACTCTTGGGGAAGGCCTATGTCCAGCAGTGGACTTCTTTCGGCTGATATGATGATGATGACTGATTGTTTGACTCATTCATTTCATTCTCCGGGACCTCGTCGAGCAGCCTCGGCGCTTTTCTGGTGGTCGCCACGGTTGATTCTGGCTTTCAGGAGTTGCAGTTGTTTGGAAATAGTGCGGTGGGATTGTCCCAATAAAAAAAAATACTGTTTGACTTCCACAACCCAGTAACTGGGTAACACGATACTCCTTGGCAAGACAGGTATCAGATTTTATGTCTCCTGACTACCCGTAACTACTGTCTTGATTCTGATTCAAATGATAACCGGGACTAACAACTTAAAGCGCTTTCCAATGCACGGAGGAGTCTTGGTTTGCAATGGATGGTCACTTATTCACGGACTGACCTCGGCAATCTTTGCTTAACCCTCAGCATACAAGGTGGGGTTATTTTAACCCCTACACTTTTAAAAGTTTTTGTTGTATATTTAATTGCAAGCAAATAAGTTGATTTTTTCAGTAGCTGGAGTTTCAACATTGCCGCGTGGGATCCTTACTACTTCCCTCAGTGTGGTGTTTTCACGCTTTTAAAGAGGCTATGGGGTGATTTAACCCCAGGTCGTAAAAAACTACGTGAAATGTTGCATAAAAAAGTTCCAGAACCACCTCAAAAGTAACCAAAAAGTTCTCAGATATGTTCCTTCTGTCCAAGAAACAAAGATAAAAAGACTGAACGTTTGTTTCAAATGTTATGCCGCAATATGTAAGGAACTTGCGAATTTGATGTATCAAAATTGTACTGAATAAAATACTTATTTTACTCGATTTAGATGCCGAATTATATTCCTTAAAAAGCCATAAACAGCTAATTGTGTTTTTTTTTTTATAAATCTAAATATGTTTAATTTTAAATTAAAAAGTAAATTAATTTATTCCTCCTAAGATTTTTCTTTTTTGATTTTTATTCTGACCTAATGACAATTTGACAACACTTTGTTGATTTCATGGAAAGGATTACGGTAAGGTAATTACGATTATATTTTATTATTAATGCTTAATTTGTTTTTTTTTTATTAGTTACTACTTAACATAAAAATACATTCAAACTCAATTCACTTGATGCACGCACAAAGTAGAGACATGCCTTGTGGGGTTAATTGAATCCCATGTTGATGGGTTAGCAGTTTTTTTTACCTTGTATGCCGAAGATTAACCTTGTAAAAAGACCCGTCCGGCATTTATTTCTTATAATCAGCTTCTCCCATAAAATCTGAAATGCAAAAATTGAATCGTTGAAAACTTTTATAAGAAATATTGCCTGCACGCAGAAATCAAGCGTCAATGTTCGTTCGGTCTCTTGAAGAAAAAAAGTAATTGAATTTCATTAGTTCCTGCCTGTTGATAATATTACGGCTTTTCATTCATTTAATTCTTTCTGCCTCCAAGATTTCTAACTACCTGGAAAAACACAACAACAACAAATTAAAGACCAATTAAGTGATTCGCCCAAGCTAATAGTCTTAAGAGTACTCCAGTACTGAATAAAAACAAACAAAGTCCTTGAAACAGCAAAACATGTCAACTAAACAAACCGAACTTTTCCAAATTCGAATTTGGAAAGAGCTTCGAATTTTTTTGGAGCGTATACTTTTTTATTTGCATAATGGCTTGAAGAGGCTCTCGTTAAGGTAAAGCCTTGGATCGTGACCTCCCTCAAGCACTCTCAGTGTTCAGTCTACGACGACCTTCGAGAGATGCATTCTTTGCATACTAAACGTTCTTTATTTTAGCTTTTGTTTTTGCGGATGGTCTTTTCCTTTCAATGTTGGATGATTTGATTAGAAGTAAGCGACCTTTCTGATGGTTCGATACGATTCGATTTATATCACACAGATAAATGTTTGCACGGGGTCTCAGCGCTAAGAAGGAGAACTTGGTTCAAATAAATCTCAATAGATGGCGCGATATGCACTGATCTGTTATTGAATTTGTGTAAAATTAACATTTTCTGGAATTGAACATAAAAATTGTATGTTTTTGATTAATCAATTCTCCTAAGCACAACATTATGGAAATTTGGGCTTTTAATTCACATTTCGAAAATTATTTGAACTGATCATTTAAAATTGATGCCAATAGATGGGCGCGGTTTTAAATTTCTGAGGCATTCCACTCGATTGTTTAAATTTGCATCGTAATACATTTTGGTGCAAAGAAACTATAAAAATGAGCAAACAAATACTATAAAACAAACCTTCACTGTATTTAAAGAAAAAATATTCACGAACCGAGTAAACCCTTTTACTTGCAAGTTGCTGCTAACACCATCTATCTATCGCCGTGGAACGGAACCGAACGCGATTGATGGACAAAAAATAATCGGTTTAATCAGACGAAATACGTTAGTTACGTCGGGCACGGTTTCTTTGTATGGGATGAGGCATGTGTATGTTAATATTATATTATCTGTGGTGTTTGTTACTAAACGAAATCGCAAGTACATGTGAATTGCGTCGCGACATCTAGAAGCTCCCTAAGTTTCATGATCGCTAATTTTTTGAATTCAAACGGGAGCAGAAGTTCTGCGTTGGCGCCCGCGTACTGGAAGACACAACGTTGGAGAGTCTCCCACAAAGTGGAAGGATGACCTGGTGAGGACCGCAGGGTTCCGCTGGATGCGAGAAGCACAAGACCGGTCGATGTAGCGACACAAAGTTTGTGGAGGACCTATGTCCAGCAGTAGATGTCTTTCTGCTGAAATGATGATGATATTTAACCCTTCAGCAAAAACAGGTTTGATGATATTAGGCTGAATAAAATAATCAAGCATAAATGTACTGATTAAATTAGTACAGAAAAAAGACACTCTTCTAAAGCGTAGGTAGTAACAAAAATCTTTTAATTGTTCCAATAAACTGAAATGTCAGGGGCGAAAGGAAGCAATTAGAAAGAGTTGAATTAATTCAGCCATGAATATTAATACGCGGCAATATTGATTGATTGACGTAATTCCTATTGACGTTAGCGTTTGACCTCCTTTGTGGGTTTTTTTTCTGGAAAACTGTCACCAATAGATTTGTTTTGTACTTGGTAGCTGATCGAAGGGTCTTGAAGAGCTATTGGTTATTTTGGGTAGATAAATCCTTCTCGTTAGCGCACTTCTGATAGACGACTATCGCAGCTCAATAATTGGTCGACGCGATTGATAAGTTGGATCCACTTTAAATTACTAACGTTACAGAAAAATGGGCTCACTCTAGTTTTTATAGCAAAAAGAGTCAACGCCATAAGAACCAACATTCAAAGATTAAGACTGCGCCGAGCAAAATAACCCAAAACGATCGTCACAGTTATAGGGATTTAATCAATATTATTACCATAATTACCATAAAAAATATGTAATGAACACCACAATGAATGTGTTAACGATTCTATGTTGGCAAAAACAAAAAATATTGTTTAGTTTAAATAACAAAAATACGTAAAGTTGGACAAAAATATTAAAATAGTATGCTCGTGTTTTATTGAATATTTATAGTAAACTGTTGAATTTTTTCACAAACTTTAATTCATATTAATCTCTAATTGTCATACCACAATTTATAGTTTTAACATTTTCGAAAAGACACTCGGTTATTTTAGTTTAATTTTTTTTCTTAATTGTTGCGCTGTTTTGAATCATGCGAAACGTAAACCGGTCGCCAATTCAGTCGTCCACGAGAGCTCGGAGAGTGGTCACGTCTCTTTGTGGAGCGACGCGCCGATAACGATAATTCGCGATCTATTGTGTACGTATACCTTGCTGCAAATAGTTGAATAAGGTAAGTTATATATTTTGTTTTTTGAGTATGACTTTTTATGCATAACTAACATTTACTTTTTATGTTTTTACTGTTCAATGCATATTTCTGTAACATTTTTTTAAAATGTTTATTTTAGTTATAATGGGAAAGCGTAAGGAAACATATTATAAGAAGAAAGTGGGCGCTCATTTCCGAAAAAGAATCTGTTCTCATAAAAAGTACATATTTCTATTTTGTGACATTATTTCCTTTTTAAGCGACTTTCCAAAATGAAGAATTTTTTTTGTGTATGTTCACCGATTATATCAATTGTGGACAGATTTTAGAAATTATTTTTTTGTTTGAAAGATTACGTTCCATTTAAATTTGGTGAAGATCTGATGAAGAATTTTGGAGATATGCAACAGAACTCCTCAAAAAATACGGCAGATCTCTCGGGATTGCTGGAATCGCATGTCTGTTTATTGTTTACACCATATTTGCATAACATAACATCACGCCGGTAAGCTCTAAAGGGGTAGGCAGATGAATACAGTAAACCCTGGTACACTCTAATTTCATTCAGGCTATAGAACTTGCCCATTGTGTACACAACTAAAAAGTGTAAAATAAAAACTTTTTTGCCAAAAAAACAACCACTTCCAAATCAAAACACTACAATATTATGTAAAATAAATTTAATTTCGCCAGTCAGTGACAAAAAACGAAGAATCAAAAACAGGAACACCGACTTCCGAAATTGAATTTATTTTCACTTTGTAATATTTTTATTTGAAAGTCGGTTGTATTTTTTTGTAAAAAAAAAATCTAACATAATGGCGCATGTAATCGTTCTTTTTACAATTGGTTCTCAAACATTCGATATGGGTATCGTGTAATGGGTTTTTGGGGATGCCGATTGCAAATCTGACATTCTTTTTAAAATCCAAGATGGCGGATGCAACTTTTTCTCAAACATTCGACATGGGTATCGTGTAATAGGTTTTTGGGGATGCCGATTACAAATCTGACATTCTTTTTAAAATCCAAGATGGCGGATGCAACTTTTTCTCAGACATTCGATATGGGTATCGTGTAATGGGTTTTTGGGGATGCCGATTACAAATCTGACATTCTTTTTAAAATCCAAGATATCGGATGCAACTTTTTCTCAAACATTCGATATGGGTATCGTGTAATGGGTTTTTGGGGATGTCGAATGCCAATCTGACATTCTTTTTAAAATCCAAGATGGCGGATGCAACTTTTTCTCAAACATTCGATATGGGTATCGTGTAATGGGTTTTTGGGGATGCCGATTACAAATCTGACATTCTTTTTAAAATCCAAGGTGGCGGATGCAACTTTTTCTCAAACATTCGATATGGGTATCGTGTAATGGGTTTTTGGGGATGCCGATTACAAATCTGACATTATTTTTAAAATCCAAGATGGCGGATGCATCTTTTTCTCTAACATTCGATATGGGTATCGTGTAATGGGTTTCTGGGGATGCCGATTACAAATCTGACATTATTTTTAAAATCCAAGATGGCGGATGCACCTTTTTCTCAAACATTCGATATGGGTATCGTGTAATGGGTTTTTGGGGATGCCGATTGCCAATCTGACATTCTTTTTAAAATCCAAGATGGCGGATGCAACTTTTTCTCAAACATTCGATATGGGTATCGTGTAATGGGTTTTTGGGGATGCCGATTACAAATCTGACATTCTTTTTAAAATCCAAGATGGCGGATGCAATTTTTTCTCAAACATTCGATATGGGTATCGTGTAATGGGTTTTTGGGGATGCCGATTACAAATCTGACATTATTTTTAAAATCTAAGATGGCGGATGCATCTTTTTCTCAAACATTCGATATGGGTATCGTGTAATGGGTTTCTGGGGGTGCCGATTACAAATCTGACATTATTTTTAAAATCCAAGATGGTGGATGCATCTTTTTCTCAAACATTCGATATGGGTATCGTGTAATGGGTTTTTGGGGATGCCGATTGCAAATCTGACATTATTTTTAAAATCCAAGATGGCGGATGCACCTTTTTCTCAAACATTCGATATGGGTATCGTGTAATGGGTTTTTGGGGATGCCGATTGCAAATCTGACATTATTTTTAAAATCCAAGATGGCGGATGCAACTTTTTCGCAAACATTCGATATGGGTATCGTGTAATGGGTTTTTGGGGATGCCGATTACAAATCTGACATTATTTTTAAAATCCGAGATGGCGGATGCATCTTTTTCTCAAACATTCGATATGGGTATCGTGTAATGGTTATTTGGGGGTGCCGAATGTGCCGATTGCTATTCTGACATTCATTTTAGAATACACATTTTTTTTTCGCCGTTGTCAGCGATGTCCAAGATAAACATGGAAAGTAAAAATTAGTTTGAAAAAGACGCATTGCCTGGATTTGAACCCAGGACCTCAAGCACGAGAAGTGAGGCCAAGGGGTCAAAACGAAATTTTAAATTAATTATACTTATTTTGTTGCTAGTGTTTGCTGGCAAGTCTTTTACATGGGAAAATATTAAGTATACTATATTTCTTTTAGTCTGTTCACAACATTTTAAGAGTTAGGTTGATAATACATCTGATAACTACGTCAATTTAATAATTTTATTAAATCATCATCAGCCTATTAATGTTCCCACTGCTGGGACACAGGCCTCCTCTCTGTGAGAGGGAATGGGCCGTAATCCACCACGCGGGCCCAGTGCGGATGGGTGGATGTCACATGTCTTCGAATTTTTGGTTCTAGGACATGCCGGTTTCCTCACGATGTTTTTCTTCACCGTTTTGAGAGCAGTGGTGATGAAATAATTAACACAAAGTAAAGCGCCTGTCTGGGCTCGAACCCACGACCTACAACCTGTAAGTCGCGGCCGATACCACTGAGCCACCGCTGCTCTCAATTTTCTTAAATAACTTACAATAACTATATTTTATCATGTTTTTAGGAAGTGCTGACCAATAAAGATCCTTGCCCATACGTTGGTAAAAACCTTTAGTTAGTGATGATATTCCATTCAACAATCTCGATGTAAGTTAATTGTTCTGGGATACATTTTTAAATGTGCCTTAGTACTAGTTTCTGCCCGTGGCTTAGGGACTACTTACAATTATCTTATTTTATTTCAGGATTCTTCAAAACATACGGATTCATATTTAAACATTTTGGTAGAAGAAGAAACTAAATACAAAGCCGAGATCATAATAAATGGCAATAGAATAATGGATTTCGCATACCTCTATAAACAACTGCAATACATCGCATGAACACGTAACACGTTCTTCCATAATGCACCAGTGATTGAAAAAACAATCATGTTTTAAATGAGATTGATATTACCCTTCTTGTCTCTTTTCCATTTCCATTAGTTTTTAGGAAATGCCTTTGACTTCCCTGGAGATAGTTGTTCATTTACAGAGTTAGAAGCAATTTTTAAAATATGACGTTTCTGTTACACTCTGTATAATAAATATACCACGTTATCTGGGTTTTGTGTAAGATTTTGTAAAATGGAAAAACACGCAAGGTATCGCATATTAAATATTTATTAAATTAAATTATAATATTAAATTAAATATTTTTTATTACAGACTGGTTTTACTATACAATACACCTACCCATCTAACTTACTTATCAACTATCCTAGCCTACCTACTTACCCAGTAAAATTCCCGGGCGTACAATCCACAACGCCAAAATTTCATCGCAATCGGATGAATAGTAACGGAACGGATAATGTATTACTATAGTACAAACAAACATTATTTTCTATATAATATAGATTATTAGATTTAATTATGGACTTTATTTACCTACATAAACATCTAAATAATCAATATTCGCCTTTTCAAGTCACTCAACACAACGCCTCAAATATTAAAAATCCTAAGTTACCAACTTTTGTCGTGCAACTGCAAGCGGGACTCGAGCGAACTTGTGATTGTGTGTGTGACGACGCACACGACTAGCGCGCTGTAGCAAATACCTAATTGTCGCGCGCCTCGTTCGCTCTGCGCAGTCTTAACAGTTGCACGAAGAAAGCCCAATGTGATCAGTGTAAAAAAAAACATATTGGGAAACCTAATGTCACCGTGAGCCGAGAATCGAATACAAAGCCTCATGCTCAGCAAAGCCTTGTTAGGTAAGGTGTATTTTATATTCCGCAATGTTAACGCGGTACTGGCCGTTCAACTGGTTGATGCCAGAATATCAACATTGGAACTCCTTTTGCACAGTTTTTTAGCAAAATATACTTATTTTTACACATGATATGTATATATCATCTGTAGATTAAGAAGCAATTCTAACCATATTTTTTCTGTATAAAAATATTTTAAACATCCATGTCGTTTTGGAGCGAAAAAATGTGTTGTTAATTATGTTTTACCCCCCCACGGGAAAAGATGGGTGTTATAAGTTTGACTGTGTTTCTGTGAATTCTGGGAATCCCCTTCTTAGCATAATTTTTGTAGGTATACCTAATTCTGCTAGGACGGAGCTCGTGGCTAAATAATAACAGCCGCACGGGTCGATCATCAAGGTTAAGCACCGCTTGACGAGGTCGGTCAGTGGATGGGTGACCTCGATGACTTCAGTAGAGCTTTCGAAAGAGTGGGTCTTAGGATGAACATGGACAAAACCAAGGTGATGTTGAATGCCCATGTTACACCCACTCCTATCAAGGTCGGAGACTCTACACTTGGAGTTGTGAGCGACTATGTCTACCTGGGACAAACGATCCAGTTGGGTATGGCAACTTCGAGAAAGAGGTCAACCGTCGAATCCGACTCGGCTGGGCAGCGTTCAGGAAGTTGCGCGGTATCTTCTCGTCCAACTTACCACAGTGTCTCAAGACAAAAGTCTATGCACAGTGTGTTTTGCCAGTGATGACATATGGCTCTGAGACGTGGTCGCTTACAATGGGCCTCATCAGAAAGCTTACAGTCACTCAAAGGGCAATAGAGAGGTCTATGTTCGGCGTTTCCCTGCGTGATCGATTCAGAAATGTAGAGATCCGCAAGAGAACCAGGGTTATCAACCTGTCTTTGGAGGCAGTCTCCGAATGGGGCGATGCCAACCTAGTCAATTTCAATGCAACTAAGACCCAGGCGTGTCTTTTTTCCGCAAAAAAAGAGCCTATTCCACCCGGCTCCATCTTTCCGTGGTGTAACCGTGCCGATAACGGACCATCTCGACCTTGGTGTTACTTTAACATCGACCCTCAATTTTGGCAAAGGCTCAGTTGGCTGCAAAAAAGTTGCAAAGGTGAGACGGTACTTCACGCCTGAACAGCTGCTCAATTTGTATAAAGCGCAAGTTCGGTCATGCATGGAGTACTGCTCTCACCTCTGGGACGGATCTGCCAAATATCAACTTGATGCACTTGAGTCGATTGACAAACGGGCCAAGAGGCTTATCGGCCACGATGCACTGGTCGCCTCAAAGCTCCAGAGCCTTGAACATCGACGCCAAGTGGCCAGTCTGTCGGTTTTTTATCGGTTACATTTCGGGGAGTGTGCGATGGAACTGCACAATTTGATTCCGCCCAGCCCTTTCCATCACCGGACAACAAGACGTACGGCAATGCGCCACCGGTACATGGTGGACATCCCACCCATACGTACAAAGCGTTTTGCGAATACTTTCATTGTACGCACAGCTAAGGAGTGGAATTCCCTGCCGGAGTCTTTGTTTCCTGATAGCTTCAACCTTGGGGTCTTCAAGTCAAGAGTGAATAGGTTACTTCTAGGCAAGCGTGCTTCACCGTCGACCACATCATCGCTTACCATCAGGCGAGATAGTGGTCAAACGCGAGCCTATCAATAAATAAAAATAAAAAAAACCTATGCCTATAATATTATGCGTAATAATCACTATGCTGAATTTCGTTATGCAAATGTAAATTATGGGAATACATTTTATGCTTATCATTAGTCATTTTTGTATTTGTGTATCTGTCTCTGGCATCATAGCTCCTAAATGGATGAACCGATTTTGATTACGGTATAGTAAAAAAAAAAAAACGCAATGAAAATGTGCCGGAGGTTTTTTTTTATTTTACTTGTTTACCATGTTTTGTTATAATGTTTCATAAATAATGTACATGAATCAATAATAGATGTATGTTTTTTTCAAACCTAGCCATTAGGAGTATGCTTTAGAAAGTAACTGTTTTACGGAGTGATGTTAGTTCCTTCTTTTAATACTGTAATCGTAGTAAGAGAATAATGAGGAGGATGTATTTATGTACATAAGTATATTTATATCTGGATCCTGCCTACTATTGTCATATTTCTCTGTCACTCTAGTGTTTGCTGTAAGAGAACTCAACATTGAGTTCAGCTTACCTTTATACATGTACTTTGTTAACACATTGTGTATAATGTATTTTAGTACACAATAAAGAATTAAAATACATTCGAAACCATTACTTTAATACCTCAATGTTCGAAACATTTCCGACTTTACAAGCCCATCAAAGATTATTAATAAAATACTGTGAACAAGAGAACAACAGTTAAATACAATATCAGGTTTAGTACACAATTGCCTTTTAACAATTAGACGTTGCTACCTGTAGTATTAAACTTACTTGAGTTTATGTAAAGTGGTTGATACTAAGCGAGCTTATACTAATTGGAATACTGAATAGTTCCTGGAAACTTGAAGTAACCAATTTGTCAAGTTTAACCTATACCGAGACGTGGTCAGTCATAATGGGCCTCATCAGAATGCAAAGGGCAATCGAGAGGACTATGCTCGGAGTTTCCTTGCGTGATCGAATCAGAAATGCAGGCATATGCGAGAGAACCAAGGTTGCGCATAGCCCGAAGAAAACCAAACTTAAGTGGCAGTGGGCAGTGCACATTGCTCGCAGAACAGATGGCCGATGGGGCCAAAACATTCTGGAGGCCGAGAAATTCTAGACCGCGAACCGGAAGACGTTACGTTGGAATGTCTCCCACTAAACCGATGACCGATGACCTGGTGAGGGTTGCGGGGATCCACTGGATACGAGACGCACGAAACTTTGGCTGCAATGATGATGTACTACAGAACCGTTCAATTTGCTTAGCCTATTTCAACTATGACTAGACTGGAAGCCAACTTGGGGTCGGCTTCCAGTCCAGCTGCTAAATAATAATAAGCGTCGCTCTATGTAACATACTGGATGTTACATAGAGCGACGCTTATGACCTCTACATCCAGGGAACTGGATAAAGCCTAAGATTCGAGTAAGAAGCGACCCTCACCCATCTGTTTAATGGATGATAAGTATTTTACATCAAATTTAATAAATATGTAAAAAACATATTGCGAATGTTTGAAAAATTCCTGTCAAGACTACTATAATTAATATAAAATACAAAAATGAATTGAAAATCAGAGTATGTTTACCTTAATATTTTGGAACTGTGATACAATTAAAAGTAGCATCTATGGCATAAAACAATGAATTCCCCACCTCCCTCCATCCATCCACATTTATATTCATAACTCTTTAATTTACATGCGTTTTATTATGCCCTTATGGATTGAGGAGCCAAACTTAAAGTATTGTATGTTTTTAATACCAGCAGTACTGAATCTAGATTTTTGTAGGCACCCCTACACAATTACTACTAAATTATAAAACATATTCGAAAATATCCAATGCTTTCGGCATTTTTAGGTGGCTTCTCATTTGTTTAGATTGAGGAGCAACTTTTACATTAATTTAACTTTTCGTATATTTTACTACGAATTCCAGAATTTTGCCTACAAAGTTATCTGATCACATACTAAATAATATAAACCCTTCACATGTCTGTACCAAGTTAAAAGATTTCCTTCCAGCTTTTCTATCACTAGGACCACTTTCAAACCTCTTCTAATATACTTATCGCACTGTAGAAGGTGTCTGAAAAGAGGTCAGTTGTTTCATCGTACACTCTGTGTATTTAATCTAAGTTAAATAATAGCTCTCCACCATTACCCAATTTAAACGAAGTGAGAAGATTATTTTAGCGGGTAAACCCACACAGGTGGCGAAGTTCACAGGAAATCTAATAGTATTAACGGAATCTATCAGACTATATATATATCACACTAATATTATTAAGACGAAAGTTTGTGAGTGTGTGTGTGTACTGTGGGGACGTAGCCAGGTTGCTACGAGTACGTATTAAAAGATATTAATTAACTTTTATCTAATATATTTAGACAATAACGTGCCTGCATTCAGGCGACTACTCTCGAAGTGACATGCAAGCTTAGCAAAAAACATCTTCTCTTATTATTATGTTCGAAATTCAGTTACCTTTCAAGACGTTTTTTGTGCCAGTCTTAATATAGGCAAGTAGGTTGATTTTTTAATTGGTGAGTTCTTACAGTACAGACATGTATGTTTGTTACTTCTTCACGCTCAAACGGTTGGACGGATCTAGATGAAATGAAAAATTGGCACAGAGATAGATTATAGTCTGGAATAGCATCCTTTATCTCGGGAATAATTATATATCCCATGGGATAATTTTCGACATTCACGCGGGTGAAGCCGCTGGCAGAAGCTAGTAATATAATAAAGAAGATAGTTTGTGAGTGTGTTTGTATGTTTGTTACTTATTCACGCTCAAACGGCTGGACGGATCTAGGTGAAATTTGGCACAGAGATAGATTATAGTCTGGAATAGCACGTAGGATACTTTTATCCACATGAACATGTTACCTCGTGATAACTTTTGACATTCACGCGGGCGAAGCGCTGGCAGAAGTTAGTTAATTATAAATACCTTCCAGGAAATAGTTAGGAACAGAAGATCGACCACTTTCTTTGGAGCTTTAGTACCGACGTTAAGTTCTTTGTACAGCAACAAAACGTAGGTCAATATAAACCTTGATGTAAAAGAATACTCACAGAGTTAACTTGCTTTTGATAACTAGTGGGATTCTCTAGATAACTTGATTCCAATATTTATATAAAACGACTCTTTTCTGTACTTAATACAAAGACAAAATGCATTTCGTTTCTCATTGGGAATAACTTAACATAATTTGAAGTCAACTTTGTTTTAGGGCAACCTGCAGAACCTATTTTTATCGTCAGAAATGAATTTCTCCTTTAATTGCTTAATATAATAAAAACAAAAATGAAATTAAACACAAAAATAATAATTATTACCTACTTTTTTTATTATTTTTTAATATAATTACTCATTCTCCACATCTTCCCTTACAAGTACGTCGTCTAAAAATTTTGCCGGTGCGTTTACAGTTCGGTGCTGTGCTCACCCCATGAAAAAAACTACCGTACCGTACAACGTGATACCAATATAACATAAGACCACGCTCGTATTCCCCAAATTATGGGTTATACAGAGGTACAATTGTAGTACATTCATATTTTGCCAGATATGTTTAAGTCCCAGGAGGCAAGGCGACGCATGAGGGAGACGCAACGGAGACGCCCTCACGCCCCTAGCCACAGCAAGAGACGCCTTGGGCGTTGGGAGTCGCAAGCCGATTCCCGGCCACCGTAAGCGCGAGCTTGCGGATGGCTAGTAATGGGTAGCTCGCCGACCGATAAGGACCAGGCCCGAGTCGACGGCGCGTAGTGTTCCACGCGCGCCTCAAAGAGATGTCAGCAAAAACTGACATGGTTCGCTAGGGCCGATGCCTGTCTGGGTCGCGTATAAATTTGTAATAGAGTTACCGCGGCCCTGGCACAAGCAACTGAAGGAAAACGGATGGGTTTTAGTCAATAAAAGTCTGACACGCCCTTCCGCTTCACCCAGAGCGGGAGAAGTCGTTGGATGATTTCCCACCCAAAAAAAAGGGGGGGCGAGGCAATCTACCGGGCAAAACTCAATAACATGTTGTCGGACCTTTTTTTGTCTTGCCCAAATGCTCATGCATACTGCACTACCACGGTGAGATAGCGCAGTTATGTGGGACTCGAACCCACTAAAACTCCACGGTGTCCTCCTGCGCCGCTTATAGCGGGAACAAGGGCACGCATTAGCATTTACCGCGTACCCGCCACGGCTGTCCGTCACCGGACCCTCCTCTGGGGCACCGGCGCACCAGAACACATTGCACGCCGTGACCGCCCCAGGAACCAAACGAGCAAATGGGTGCCAGACGACCCTTTGTATGGCACCCTTGATCCCTCTGCGATCAGCAAATTTTTGGTAGACAAAAATGTGTATCTATTAAAAAATGCGTTTAAATTTGGTTAAAAATGGGTTTGATGATCTGAAATCAACCAATTTGCCTACTCTTATCCATCTATGCTGGGCAGCTTCCAGTCTTACCGGATGCAATGAGTAGCACTGATTTACTTAATTTTTATCCTAAGAATCGATTTGCATAAATTAATCAATCGTCAATTTTCGATAGACGATTGAAATTATTAACCCTTAGTCTCGACTGTCGAGTCACTTTTTAGTCATAATCGTCAATCGGATTAACTTTATGTCGACACTGAAGCAACTGAATATCAGTATTTTAGTTGGAGCGACTGTCTATCTGACTTCCACTACACTTTAATGGGCTAACACGATGGCTCTTGGCCAGCTCGACGACTTTTAAAGACGTACGTGCTTGCCAAGGTCATGTAAGACAACTATTATATGTTACATCAATTCAGGACATCTGTAGTCGATTCTCTTCTCTATTAGCTTTATAAATTATTAAGTGGTGTAGTTTTCTTTTCTTCTCTTTTTGTATCTCATAAATTTCGTTGTTAGAAAGATTCATTCAATTAATCAACGGTTTTTCGTTCACTCCATTCACTAATGAATTTTTATTTTTTTAACACGTAGCATTAACAATCAACAAATTAGTAATAAGTGGATAATGTTGCTAGCAGTATAATAAGTATTTTGTTTAATTAGATACGAGTAGTACGTATCACATTTAATTGTACTTTGGTTTTTTATTCCGAAATAAAATAAAATTGCTTAACTTTGCAGATCAATCCGTACGATTGTGTGCACTAACGTCACAATTTAAACATAAGGCGCATCCCCGAACAAAACGCCGCGCTAGTCGTTTTTGTGCAGTTTTTAAGAGCTATCTACTCTTTATTTAAAAAGAAATATCAATTAATAAAAATACATTAATTTTTTTCATAAAGTTGATTCTAAAATGGTACACTTTTTTTTAAAGAGTTATACTCGTGCGTATCACTAATCTCCTTCCAACAAAACCATAAAAATGAGAAATAATTATTGATAGCATGCGTCTCCACGTAAAGTGTTCATTATTTATTTTTTGTACTTACACTTATAGATAGACAATTTGATAACGAATATTTTGTAAGTTGAATTTTTTTCAAAAGACCAATATTCGATTTTATAAAGATTTTATTCTAAAATCTGGGCGTATTCACTACTGTTATTCATGGGCCACACGTGTCGCTAGGCCAATAGGAATGCTCGATAAGATAGGTAGAGGTTTTTTTATTTATGTTTGGCTCGCGTACCACTATCTCGCCTGATGTTAAGCGATGATATGGTCGACGGTGAAGCACGCTTGCCTAGAATTAACCTATTCACTCTTAAATCAAATTTTGCAGTTCCCTCGCACACTCCCCGGAATGTAACCGACAAAATACAGTCAGGCTGTCAACTCGGCGATTTTCAAAGCTCTGGACCTTTGATTCGTCCAATGCGTTGCCTGTATACCTATAATAGCTACACCCAAAGCAGCACTTTGCCAGTTATGTTTTGGCTCATGGGCAAGCCTATTGTCACATGGGACTTTTTCTATTTTCTTTTTTAAAAGACAAAACCAACGTCAATTTCTGTTGATCTGTAACACATACATTTAAGAATTTGAATGTTATTAATGATATAAAATAATAATTTATTATTTTACTGGCTCCGTAACAGCCATAGGTTACGACATTTAAAAGAACTGAAATGTCAAGGACATGAAAATCAAAGAGGCTTCATCTGTCTCGGCTCAATAACGTCCTTATTGTCTGCAAATAATGTGTGGGTAGGCTTTATACCCAATTCGATAACCTTGCCTTACATATATTGCTCATCAATCAATATCAATACATATAATAAATCTGTAGAAAAGTAATTTTTGTATATAGAAAATATTTCCAAAACAATAGCCAGGGTGTTAAAGGATAACCAACTGAAATTTTTTTTTCCAGCATTTTTGGAATTTTTGTCTGTTGTTTATCTGTTTGTCTGTTTATTTGTGCACGCATCACGTGAAATGTACGAAACCAATATAAATAACTTTAAGAATTACTTAGTTTTTGTTTCATCGCAATCGGTTCACTCTATCAAAAGTTAGATGAATTCAAAGTGTACAAGAAGTAAAATTACAACACACGCAATTCAGATACTCGGACAGTTGAACTCGATATTCGATAGATGGCGTTGTGCATTTGAAGTCATTTTCTGAATGGCGGTGTTAAGATTCACCGCGAAAGAATGATGACTATAGAAAAAAAGTGGTAGGTAGGTACGTAGGGTAGGCAGGAAGGTAAGTAGGGTAGGGTTGGCTGACAGATGACGGGAGCAAAACCGCGGACACAGCTAGTCTTGTAATATCTGTAAAAAAAAAGCGTAAACCCTATCGAAGTTTCGCCCGATCAATGGTACCTTACATTTAGGCATTTCGAGTATCGACATCGCTGGCTTCTCCTTCGATGCCACTTTGTATATAGGCTTACCTTTTCACTCTTTATCCATGATCATATTGTTAGATTTTATTAAAAATTAATTGATATTGATTTAATTTTTAAGCTTATTCGCTACGACAACATTTTGAAATGCATTCGAATGTTCGAATCCGAAGCTATGGAGCAACTAGACGACCAACACTTCATTCTAAGCTTTCCTAAACCTACGAAAGTTCGTTTAACCTGTTCTGAAGATAATTATAGAATGCTGAAAGGGAGCTACTTGTCCATCATACCCAAAGGCTGCGTGCTAAGAACTACAGCATTTACTGCAAGCAATCGTCATAATCAAACTAAGGGAAAGATATTGAAAATTATGGCAAATTCGTATAACTTACCAATGAAAACGAATAAAAACCAGATACCATTGACCTTGGCAGTTTGCATTTAAGTAACTCTGAAATCGTTCTACAAGAACCTGTAAAGCTACAGTCGTCGAACACTGAAGCTATATACCACACTACTATACCGGTATACATTCTACTATCTGCTGCATGTGTACTCATTATCATCATTATACTTCATCGTCGTAGATTGAAGCAACTTCAGAAAGCCACTGATGGAATCGATATTAAGGATAAGGAGACCTGCAACACCGAGATTGATCCAGCTTCGCCATCGACACTATTTTCGACTAGAGTTTTCAAATAGTTGCCGATCTCGTAGAGGGAGATGTTATGTCGCCAATTGCGAAACCCTAAATTCTTAAGACAATGACTAACACCGTATTGCGCCCTGCACCGTGAGATTCGCCTTCTCAGCAATTCGATGGCGTGGGACCGAAGATGGCGCAATAGCAGTGATGAATATTGATTTAGTGTATTATTGATTCACTCTTGTTTCTCACATCGAGCAATTGTCGCGCATCTTAATTTTACCGATCTAAATGTAATAATTACTTTAATTAAATTCATTAAGTAAATTACATCGGTTTTATTTGCATCCTCGACTGCAGCCGTACGTTATTCGTGTAAAAATATACAAAAATAAAATCATAACATATTAAGGATAATAATAATGATTTCTATTTATTTATTACATTTACATATTTTTACATTTTTAAATATCATTCTATAAAAAATAAAATAAAAAAACATTTAAAAATACAAAAACAGTAGCCCACCGGTATCGGGAACAGAGTCCAAGCTACCGGTGGTCAGGGCTGCTGAGAGAGGAACCTCCTAACAATACGAGCCGTGTCCAGTAGTACCGCTTTCTGGATCAAGCCCTTGATCCAGCTGCCCAACGATAGCCTCCTCAGATGTTCGTCGAGGATCTTGGCTATTATACCATTGGCCGTCACGACTATCGGCACAATGACTGCTGTATTCACATCCCACATGTCGACAACCTCGCGAGCCAGATCAAGATACTTACTTTTCTTATCTCTCTCCGGGGGACCGCTATATCAACAATCATTGCGCGACGCTCTAGTCGGTCTATCACCACTATGTCAGGCTTATTAGCAACAACAGTCCTGTCAGTGATGATAGACCGATCCCAATACAACGTGACATTACCATTTTCGAGAACTGGGTCGGGCACATACTTATAGTAAGGCACTTCCGATTCCACAAGATTGTATTTAAGAGCAAGTTGCTGGTGGATAATCCTGGCTACAAGGTTGTGTCTATGCAAATAGTCTCCGTTAGCCAGACTAGAACAACCGGAAATAATGTGTCTGATTGATTCCCCCGGCCGGTGACATTCCCGACAAATGTCAACCGTGCCGTCCTTCACAATATATTTCCGGTAGTTGTTTGTCATCATAACTTCGTCCATAATCGCAAAGACAAAACCTTCGGTTTCCCCGAAAAGGTCACCAAATCGCAGCCAGGCCACGGATGCTAAAAGATCTACATCGGGCCCATGTAGGACCCGGTAGAAGCGTCCGTGAAGCTCCTTGCTCTGCCATATCTCCCTGCGGTCATTAGTATCTAATACTATAGGTTTGCGCCAGTTCTCGTTAGCCAAGGAGAACGGGGTAAAGCCCTTGTCCACCGCTACTACATCTCGATGCATACCCACGTCGGCGGCCTGGAAGTATTCCCTAAGACTGCATACCTCGCGGTTGTGCAGGGTCTTAGCATTTAAAAAGCCACGACCACCGCACTTCCGTGGGATATACAGTCTCATAATCGATGAACGTGGGTGACGCATACGATTTGCGGTAAGCCTATTTTTGAATGGCCTATCCAACGATACCCCACACCAGGGGACAGATGAGAAAATAAAAATATATCCCCATTTTCCTTCATTGGAGGTACCCGAAAATATTTTTTTTCATGATTTTATTTTACCAGTCTGTCGGAATTACTAATATGTATATCCATGCCAAATTATAGCTTTCTAGTACTTAGATTCTCTGAGCTAAGCTGCGGACGGACAGACGGACAGAGTGAAACTATAAGGGTTCCTTGTTGACTTCGGAACCCTAAAAATAGTCTATATTTAATTGTAATAATAATTATTGATATACTGATTGTTGAAGGCATATATTGGTGTTTGATTTTAACGTGAGTATTTACTATTTACTCTTTGAGTGTTCTCCTATCTACTATATTTGACCACAATTGATTGCTTGCTATTTTATTTACCCTAGTCCTGTTGGTATTCTGGTAGTCTTCTATAATATGAACACTCTTATACTAAGTGAAAGTAGTTCCAACTTTATGAGGTGTCTGCATAATCCACGGGAAGTGTTTTCCACCGCACACGAGGTACTTAGCTTATACTATACAGCCAACCTGAAGTCCTGACTGCGCTTTTAATAATGTGTGATAAACTGCAACTTTTTATACGGGACGTATTCACGTTGCCGATAACTTCATCCGATGACGATGTTCTGTAAAATTTTGAAAACATCTATGAAACTTTACTTAAGTTTGATTTGTACGAAATTTCTACAATACCTACTGTTTTAATTTAGTATCATCAAAATCGATAAAAATTGGCAATTATTATCAACTAGCTGACGCCCGGGGCTCTGCCCGCGTGGTATTAGTATTTCTCCATCATCATCATCTGCCCAGCCTTTTTCCCAACTATATTGGGGTCGGCTTCCAGTCTTACCGGTTTCAGCTAAGTACCAGTGTTTTAAATGGAGCGACTGCCTATCTGACCTCCACAACCCAGTAACTGGGTAACACGGTACTCCTTGGCAAGACTGGTGTCAGATCTCAAGCTTCTGACTGCCCGTAACGACTGTCAAATATCTTCAAATAATAGCCGGGATCAACGGCTTAACGTGCTTTCCGAGGCCCGGAGGAAACTCGGTATGTTGAAATGGTCACCCATCCGCGGACCGACCTCGTCAAGCGTTGCTTATTACTTCTCCGATATCTTTATAAACATCTATGTGTTATTCTGATGTATAAGGTATATTTCTGTAAAATTTCAATGATCATGATCAGATTTTTCATACAAAGTCGTCGACAGCTGAACATGTAGGCGTTTTTTTTTGAGAATTGTCTATGTCTTTTTTGAAGAAAGTTGTAAATTTACATGATGTGTGTTGTTTTTTTAATTATGATCTCATCTTTCCTTTAAACCCTGTACACGAAGAAATTTGAAAGTGCCATCAAACAATCTTGAAGGGAAATAGTTTATCTTGGATAAAGAGTGAGAGATTATTTCATCACCACTGCTCTCAAAACGGTGAAGGAAAACATCGTGAGGAAACCGGCATGTCTTAGAATAAAAAAATCGAAGACATGTGACATCACCAACCCGCACTGGGCCCGCGTGGTGGATAACTGTCCTGAGCCTTGAACATCGTCGCCGAGTTGCCAGTTTGTCGGTATTTTATCGGTTACATTTCGGGGAGTGTGCGTTGGAATTACATGATTTAATTCCGCCCAGCCCGTTCCATCATCGGACTACCAGACGTACGGCGATGCGTCATCGGTACATGGTGGACATCCCACCCATACGCACAAAACGTTTTGGGGACACTTTTATTATGCGTACAGCTAAAGAGTGGAATTCCCTGCCGGAATCTGTGTTTCCCGATAGCTACAATCTAGGGGTCTTTAAGTCAAGAGTGAATAGGTTTCTTCTAGGCAAGCGTGCTCTATCGTCGACCACATCATCGCTTACCATCAGGTGAGATAGTGGTCAAGCGCAAGCCTATAGATAATTAAAAAAAAAAAAAAAAACCCTCTCACAGAGAGGAGGCCTGTGTCCTAGCAGTGGGAACATTAATAGGCTGATGATAATGAAGAGTGAGAGCGTGAGTAGCGTAACGGCAGAAAGGAGAAAATAGAAGAAGGGCATCTAAATAAAAGTTTAAGTAATACAAACCGCGCACCTGCAAGTCTACCAACTAAATCGGAGCAATGTAGCCAGCCTAAGTTATATTCACCTTCCCACACAAGAAAACTTCTAAATGCCGTGGATTACACTGAGTTTTCTCATTCAAACTTAGTCCAACAATTTTATAGTTTTACTATGTATTTCATTACTAAGTGGACTATATTTCAACGGAAGTGTTATTAAGATAAATGTGCGGAAAATGGGAATCACTATGAATATGCAAAGTTAGAGATTAATTAGTTTTGTTAGTGGAGATAGTGGAATTAATGAAGAGTAAAGAGACATGAATTTATCCAATACTAGTTTATTCATGAGAAAATAAATCGGTTTGTTTGTCTGTTTTTATCTTTGTATGTCTGGGTGTTGTGGTGAATTTTGGTAAAGAGATCGATAAGGATTTATTGTCTCTGGAGTACGTTCACTTTGGTTAATTACGGACACTTACACGGACGAATTATCCGCAGTTTGCGCTGCATAATATCGGGTTAGGTTTATTGTGAGTTTTGAATCAATACATATTATAAAACAAAGTACCCCGCGGTGTCTGTCGCGATAAACTTCAAAACTACTGAACGGATTTTCATGTGGTTTTCACCATTATAAGAGTGAGAAACAAGGGAGGTTTTTGTAAATAATTTGTTATGAGCGAGGCCTGTGTGGGACGCGTAGTATGTAAATAATCTAGAGGACACATAAAGGCTAACTGGTACTGGTGGTGGTGTTTTCTAGAGTACCATACCAAAAGGGTAAAAACGGGACCCTATAAATAAGACTCTTCTGTCCGTCTATCTGTCTGTCCGTCACCAGGCTTTATCTCATGAACCGTGGTAGCCAGACAGTTAAAATTTTCACAGATGATGTATTTCTGTTTCCGCTAAAACAAAAAATACTAAAAACAGAATAAAATGAATATTTAAATGGGCCTCCCATACAAAAAAACGCGTATTTTTACAGTTTTTTGCGATAATAGTACAGAACCCTTCGTGCGCGAGTCCGACTCGCACTTGGCCGGATTTCTATAAAAAACTAGCTTTCTCCCTCAGCTTTGTTCATGTAAGCTTTTCCACAGGAACCGTGCATTTTCAGCTGACTTTCAGTGAAAGAATTATTGTAATTAAATCAGTAGTTCTTGTTACAAACTAACAGATGATTTAACCTTTTAAATACTCGTCTAATTGATGATGGTTTATAATTATTTTTGTCTGAAAAAGCCAAAAGTTTTTCCATTACAATTGAAAAAATTAGATCATGTCAATGTTTTATTATATTCTCTAAGTTTGGTTCAAATCTTGTTTCTTTTTTTCCTCTATCACTCCATGCAATCAGCCTCCGAGCTATAATCAGATTGTTTGTTCCTTCATTTGGCAGTTCAAGAGTCTTCACATCCTGCGATGCGTCATCTCGTTATGTATCACCACATCACATCACATCATCAGCGTATGCGGGCGCGGGCCTAGTGCGGGTTGGCGGATGTCACATGTCTTCGAATTTTTGGGTCTAAGACATGCCGGTTTCCTCACGATGTTTTCCTTCACTGTTTTTGAGAGCAGTGGTGATGAAATAATTTACACAAAGTAAAGCGCCTGCCTGGGTTCGAACCCACGATCTACAACTTGTAAATCGCGGCCGATACCACTGGGCCACCACTGCTCTTATGTATCACCAACAAAATTAAATTGACGCAATTTTTTTTCTTTTTATTCTGTAGGAGTCCGAGTACTCCAGTAGTGCAGCGACTAGTAAGTAGAGAATTAAACTCCGCAGCGAGTTCAATTCTGTGATTTTCGAGCCTTTCCTTATAAATCTTGTATGGCGTTTCCACAAACTTTTTGATTGTAGGGATTTGTAAGTACTCATGTACTACTACGAGTATGTTCTTCGTGAACCAAGGTTCAAATCTTGTATAAAACTTTTTTGTATCAAAACTGGCCAAAAAATCTGTATGGTGACAAAAATAAGCCATACAACACCATTAAAATAATCCTTGCAAATTCCAACTCCATGTCGAAGCAAAATTCTCGTAAACAAGAATATCAACATAAAACCATATTAATGGGTGACATTATCACATGTCTATTCCTGTAGCATAGCGATGACGCACGTCGTGGGGTGGACGGCGTCATAATAATCTGAAATTCCTATTGGGTCATTTTGGCTGACCGGCAGTGTAAGGTATAGCTTGCAGCGACTTGAACTTTTAAAATTTGTCGGTGTTTTTATCCATAAGCTTACAATACAGTTTATCCAGTTTCAAGAAAAAGATGATCGTATTCGAAATAGTATATTATGCAACTAGTGAATAAAGGACGGTTTTAAAGCGAGGGCCATAGATGAACCACGAGCAAGTGAAGGATTCTAACAACTGAATCACGACCGTAGGGAGTGATTCATGATGATTGAATCACGAGCATAGCGAGTGATTCAAGTCTTAGAATCCTGAGCCACGCGAGTGATTCATGGCCCTCGATATAAATCCGTTTTATTCAAGAGTTGCATACTATATTTTATACCATGACTACGAGAAAAAGAAAGATTTAAGCGAAAATCACAAGGGAAAATACTAAATAAAAGTTTTGTTACGTTCAAAATTAAAAAAAAAATGTGAAACTGAGTTTCACATTTTTTCTAAATTAAAGCAGAGCTAGGTAACAGCACTTGTGTTTAGGGGCCAGTGACCACCTCTGTTACGTTACATAATTATACTTAATTAAACACCAATGCAATTAATATTAGAATTACAATCCAAATAAGTATTCAGTAAACATCCCAGACTAAAATCAAAATTAAAATCATAAATATAAACAAACTCAAAATTAAATCGATGAAGGAGTTTGAAAATCGAATATTCTTTGCACAAGCAGTTTTTTGGAGATTGAATCGAGTATTTTATGCGCAAAGAGGTTGTATTTAGATGTTGCATTTAGATGGAGGAATATATATTAGTGTGTTCTAAATTCAAACACCAAAACAGTGAGTAAAAGTGCTTTTTATTCACTGTTTTCAGTGAATAAAATAAGCTTTTTAGAGGGGGAATGGTATAAATTAAATTGTATCTTTAAAAAAGTAAGAAAGAAAAACTTTCATTTCCGCCAGGCACAAATTAACGTAAGCGCATTGTGTTGCGGAAATAGAGGTCATAATGCTTTGTACATTAAAATATTTTTTAAAAATTTGTTAGACTCTTCGTCAATATGTGTACCCACATATAATTTTTGCAATAAATGCTCTAAATTCTTCATGTTATTTATGCAGGTTAGATCAGTTTGATGTAGTCCAGTGCAAGTAGGGTTGCCATCCGTCCGGGTTTGCCCGGATTTGTCCTAGTTTAGAAGGCGTCCGGGCGGGATTCTGTTTGAAATCCGAGTTTTAAAGTCTTTAAATCACCAACGGCAATTTAACACCTATTTCGCCGGCAATTGTGGACTAATTTTAAAAAGTCTTTTTTTTTCTTCATTTAAATTTGGTGAAGATCTGATGAAGAAGTTCGGCGATATTCGACGGAACTCTTCAAAAATTACGGCAAATCACCCGAGATTTCATTTTGCCACTAACTAGGTGCCACAACAAAAAAGATAATTTTTTGTTGTGGATGAACTTAAGAAGAACATATAAATTGAAAATGTCACATGAAGCCCAGATGAAGTCCCAAAATATCTGAGGTAGTATAAAATGCAGATGAGTTCAAGGAATGAGAGTTTGGTTTAAGTTTTAAACTAATTATGACTTTTAAACTAATTTCGAATTTTCAAGTAGGAATGAGTAATTTTAAATTTTCATCCGTTTTTAGGGTTCCGTACCCAAAGGGTAAAATGGGACCCTATTACTTAGACGCCGCGATCCGTCTGTCTGTCTGCCTGTCTGTCTGTCCGTCTGTCACCAGGCTGTATCTCGTGAACCGTGATAGCTAGACAGTTGAAATTTTCAAAGATGATGTATTTCTGTTGCCGCTATAACAACAAATACTAAAAATAGAAGAAAATATATTTTTAAGGGGGGCTCCCATACAACAAACGTGATTTTTTGCCGTTTTTTAGCTCGATATTAATAACGGCAACAGGTCGCTTGAAATATTCACGGAATATTTAGTTGTATATTCACTTCAAAAAATAATAATTATTAAATTAAAATAAAATAAATTGAGAGGGGCTCCCATACAACAATCGTGTTTTTTTTTGCTGTTTTTTGCTCAATATTAATAACGGAAACAGGTAGACGCTAGAAATATTCACAGAATATTTAGTTGTATATTCACTTAAAAATAGTAATGATTAAATTAAAATAAAATGAATTAAGGGGGGCTCCCATACTACAAACGTGATATTTTTGCCGTTTTTTGCGATAATGGTACGGAACCCTTCGTGCGCGAGTCCGACTCGCTTTTGGCCGGTTTTTTACGAGTTAAGAAGCAACATCGAAATGCGTAAAAAACGTTTTTACAAATAATTCAACCGACTGCCAATTAAAAAGACTAGAAAATGAAAAATAACTTCAATTTTGGAACTCGGTGAATAAATAAACACCAACTTCCGAAATTGTAATTATTTTAACTTTGTTGTTATTTTAATTGGAAGTCGGTTGTATGTTTTTGTAAAAAAAATATTAAAGCTACATTTCGTTTAAAATAGTTATGAAAATAAATAAAATGTTGATTTATAATCATATTTTATACATGTCCGGGTTGCAAGCTCCAAAATTCGGGGTTTTCACGCTTATTGTCCTGCATGGCAGATTTTAGAGATGGTACCCCTTGTGCAAGAAAGGAATTGGATTTACAATCTTACTGGGATAACTACTATTTGTAACTGAATTGGTCTAAAATGTTTTACCATAGCGTAAAAGATTTAATTCATCAAGTATAGCAATTCAACCGACACTCGCTCCTAACTTACACCAATCAAAATATAATTACATGTATTTGTACGCATATTTCGTCCTTAACTGGTTCGTGATTGGATATCGCCGATTTTTCCCAACAGCTGAGATCTACTGGTGAATAATACACGATGTAGGTATGTGCTTGAATGAAACACAAATATGGAAATGGACGCGATGGAAATCCTCGTGAAGGTCATGGATATTGTTCTGTTTTGTATTGATTGAATTCGGTTGTAAAACTATGGTTCGTATGGAATGATTCTCTGTGATAGATCTATGAATACGAGTACCTAATAACTGTTTGAATTCATGCAAATATTTATTCAAATGTTGATGTCGGTTACGGGATAGGTAAGATGCCAAGCTCTATCTGAAATTGGTGTCAATACCAAGGGAGGTGTAATTCAGGTTTTAAGAGCTTTCTGCAGATTTACATTCGAGAGCTATATGGCATTTACGTTTAGCAAAAGATCAGATGCATTAGACTCTTCTTCTTCATATTTACCATGGACACCTGCAGCCTAATTGCGCTAGTGAATTCAGCAAGGCAAATGGTTTGACCGCCATTAATCGACCGATCACATGCGAGGTGAAAGACGCGATATGGATGTCCGTCTATGTGATTGGTAATTTTATACATTACGCAATAAGGCTGCTGGACTTTTTAGTTAATGTAAGTTTGAAATAACCAAGTCAGAGGCTTGAGGTGACTTAATTATCTCTGACACCTGAGGTAGCCACATACTCACACGAAAAGAAGATGGGTATACGTAAAATCTGGAATTCTCCTACAGCATCAGACCTTTGTCAGCATCAGACTTTTGTCTTTTGACTGTCGTACAGATATCTGTACAGACTTGGAAGTCTACTTGGAATTCTGAGTAATAATTATCGTGCAGACATTTCTATGATACGTTTCGCAGACTTTTTGTTGGTTCAGATTTGGATTTTATTGGCTTTGACAAATACGCAAAAATACACGCAGACTTTCGACTTTTCAGATACACCGACATGTGTTTGTCTGCTGTGTTGCACAGACAAATTCTATAGAAGTAGATGAAAGTCTGTGTAGTGTGGATCCACCATTACATTTTGGCATTTCTGATGCACTGTCCGTATTCTCCATTACTCACCTTACTCATCCCCCTCTAACCTTTAAACAATGAAACAAACCAATACCAATCGATACAATTGTGCAACACGCAGGCACCACGTGACATTATCAGAGCTGACATTCACTTACTTGCCGCTGACAATGACATTGTCGTCATTCGATGGCCAGAGGGGTACAAAGGTATAGACGAATGGTTTGGAATGGGCTGTGAAGTTAGAAATGGGTTAATGTTACTGCTAAATGAAGAATGGTAGAACTTTAACTTGCCTTACTAGTATTTAGGTATTTAATAAAAAACAAACCAACTTCAAAAGTAAAACACAAAAAGTGCTAAATAACTTTCGTTTCGGAATTCTTGAAAGTTGTTCGTTTTGCGACACCGACTTCCGAAACGAAAGATAATTAGCAGTTTATAGTGTTTTGCTTTTGAAGGCTGTTTACTTTTTTGTGAAAAAGTTTTTATTTCTCTCTTTTTAGATTTGGCACACCATAGCTAAAAATAGGCGCAAGTAGGTGCTTTACTTAGTGTAAATTATTTCATCACCACTGCTCTCAAAACGGTGAAGGAAAACATTGTGAGGAAATTGGCATGTCCTTGAACCAAAAATTCGAAGACATGTGACATCCACCAACCCGCACTGGGCCCGCGTGGTGGATTACGGCCCATTCCCTCTCACAGAGAGGAGGCCTTTATCCCAGCAGTGGGAACATTAATAGGCTGATGATGTGATGTGATGATGTTATAGCTAAAAATAGCAAGTTCTAATAGGAAGGTACCTTAAGGATTGACGAAATACCCATAATAACTCAATTTACACATTCGTGTTGTTTGTCGCTAAGGACTTCGGTTCTATGTTCCATATCTCGAAAACTGCTGAACCGATTTTGATGAAACTTGCTCTATGCCCTAAAATAAAAAAGTTATACCACGATCTGATTACTAGTTTCGGAGATATGCGTGGACGAACATATATACAAACATACAGTTATGAAATTTGGCACACTCATTTAGAAGCCTACATAGAGTAACATAAGTAACATAACCACCGCGCTGGCAGTGTCTCGAAATGACAGAATGCTCCGTATCCATTTGTTTCAATCTTTGTTTCTTTCTAATATGTGGAGAACTGACCAAAATGTGACAAATTCGTGAGAAATAGACTAGCCTCATCATTTTAATCAAAAGACGTCCACACATCACATCATCAGCCTATTAATGTTCCCACTGCTGGGACACAGGCCTCCTCTCTGTGAGAGGGGCAAGACGTCCACATGTGGACATAAATCTTAACAAAAATCACCACATCGATCGGTCTTGTATTTCTCGTAATTAACAATCCCAATTGCAATAACGGGCTACAATAATAGCTTGTTAAGGCCGTACCCTGACCAAAAAATCAGCATGAGATATGAGCATTCCTATTGGCCTAGCGGCACTGGTGGCGCATGAATTACAGTAGTTAATACGCCCAAATTTTAGAATAAAATCTTTATAAAATCGAATATTGGTCTATTGACAAAAATAAAACTTACAAAATGTTCGTTATCAAATTGTCTATCCATTAGTGTTAGTACAAAAAATAATTAATGAACACTTTACGAGGCTATCAATAATTATTACTCATTTTTATGTTGTTGTTGGAAGGAGATTAGTGATACTTACACCTATTTAAAAAAAAAGTGTTCTACCATTTTAGAATCAACATTATGTAGAAATTTAGTGTATTTTTATTAATTGATATTTCTTTTTAAATAAAGAGTAGATAGCTCTTAAAACTGCACAAAAACGACTAGCGCGGCGTTTTGCTCGGGGAGGCGCCTTAACCTATTAATATTGGTTGTAGCGGCACCTACGCCGCCACTTACGAACTAATGACATGACGTCATACAAATCCTGCAGCGCCCAAGCAATGTTTTCGGCGCGATTTGATTACATAAAACAGTCCGACAGTAACCGTCATACACTACTATATATATTGGTAACCGTTGGGCAGTTGCCAGGACCAGACACAACACCGTTCCGCATACCTCCAAACTAGTGACCCTCGAACATGAACATCAGCGCTGCCTTCGTGCAGAGCTACTTCATCGTGACGTCATCACTATGTCAACTGTTCGTATTCACGGCCTTAAGGCTTCTGAAATCCACTTGATGCGAGACGCATAGGATCGTTTGATATAGCGTTGCTTGTGTGAGGCCTATGTCCAGCAGAGGACGTCTTTCGGCTGAAATTGTGATGATGTCGATGATTATTGATATTCTTTGGCAAGACGGGTTCCCAGGCTTTCGGGAGTCTGACTACCTGGGACGTATGTCTTAGTCTGAAATAATGTTAAAACACACAGATCTACAACTCTTTACCTAAACATATAAAAGATACTAAGTCAATGTCTCTATTCAAAATTAAAACAACATATTTTCAAAGGCATCACAAAAAAGTATATAATCTCTCCGAGTCCTATATTATAATCGTACTCACTCCATGTGAAGCGTTCCTTTTATATCTACTCAAAAGCTGTCGCCCGCATTAGTTAACACGAATGACAGAGTTATTTCAAATTACCCACTAACCCAGAAATGTAATTTTATTATTTCATTTTTATTGCTTTAGAATACCTACCGTCTATGCGCATCTGTAATTTAAATTGCTTAAGTTTTGTTTTATATTTTATTTCTCCTCGTAAGTGATTTGTAATCTTTGAGAAAAAAAGAATTTTAAACCGTAGAGATAGGGCCATGCAAGAGACTTAAGGTTACACTAGTCGAAAATTCTTCCATACAAACGTAGTCTAGGGATTATTTGACTGTTTGACGATGTACGCTAAAAATAAAAAGTGATATCAATTTGTCTCATCATTATCTAGCCCTGTATGGAAGCAAAAAAGTAAAAAAAGTAAATATTTGAAAGTTATGACCGTTGTAAGTTCTACATTTCGACACACATTTTAACGCATTTTTGGGCACAAATAAATACCATAAGAAGACGGAAAATTGCAAAACGGCCTCCATACAGTGATAGATTAGTAGTTCAACAATGCAAATAATTTTATTTTGAACATCTGTTCAAAATAAAATTATTTGCATTGTTGAATCTATCTAGATTTAGTCGTTTTTTCATGATATCTAGACTACCAAAGGTCTGTTTATAAAATTTCGCGCGCTCGGTTTCGTCCTAAATCATTATCCATTTCGCTAAAAAATTGCAAAAGTGTGTATTCGTACGCGAACTAGCTTCCTACTGCTCATCACAGCATCTATCTCTTCCGCACGTGTTGTCGGTTGATATAAAATGCATTTTAACCCCGCGCACAAAATAGTTCGTGCCGTCGACTAGTGTACCCTTAACTAAGAAAAGCCTGTGTTTGTCACCGACACGCTAAGAAGAAGAATAGGTAAAATTCTTTGTTTGTGTATGCGGTCATACATTCATACATAAACTCACGCCTTTTTCCCATGGGGGTAGGCAGAAACTACAGAACGCCACCTGCTACGATCCTTACATACTTCTTTTGCCTGAATCGCGTTCATACATCTAGTCATACACTCACGCCGGTTATGAGTACTGCGCACCTGGCCTTTCTGAAGAACATCACCAATAAGGTCTTTGTATGTCCTTCTAGGGCGTCCCTTCCCGGCGTTTTATGTGGGGTAATATCTACAAATTCCATTGCAAATTTATTTTATTTAAAAAAAGCTATACCACCAAGTATTCGAGTAGCATAGTGTCATTTTTATCTCCATTTATAAGCTCACTTCTGTGAGGTGTGTCACGAGAGCGAAGCCGCGGGAAAAAGCTAGTATACTACAAATGCGTGTTCGCGTGTTATTCGATTTTCAAATCGTGTTTCATCAACACGTTAACTCAACTGTCAACAGTGTCACAAAGTCAGTAGCCGTGTGATAAATGTAATTCCACATTTAAATATTGTAATGAACATTGATTTTCACATAAATTATAATAATTTAAAGCTTGTTCGTACTATTTGTACACGGTGCAATGAAATAGCCTGTATGAGGTCGCACCTTAGGCAGTCATTCAGTACCATGACCAACATGGTTTAGTTAGGTATCCATATAAGACAGTAGATAGGCAGTACATAAATACTAAATCCTTAATCTTACTAATATTAAAAATGTGAAAGTTTGGATGGATATGTGTGTGGATTTGTGGATGTATATTTATTACTCAATCACGCCAGAACGGCTTAACGGATCTAATTGACATTTGGCACAGAGATAGATTATAATCTGGAATAGCACATAGGCTACTTTTATCTCGGTATAATTTTCCCTTGGGATGATAAAACAATCTTCTCCCGGGTGAAGCCCAGCTCAGTCTCTTCTGTTACCTTTTCTGTATACGTCAGAGATTAGGATGAAACTTAACACACGGGCAGACCATGTCCTGCATTACTACATTGGATATTCAATCCCGGGAATGTGTTCTCTTGGGATAACTTTTCGACTTTCAAGCGGGTGAAGCTCAGCAGCATCACCCGCTTCCAAATAGCATTTGCAAGCGCAAATGCTAGTCTATTTTGACATTTTATTCATGAATAACTTAAGGCGCCTTCCCGAGCAAAACGCCGCATTTGTCGAATTTTGTACAGTTTTTAAGAGCTATCTACTCTTTATAAGTACAAAAAGAAATATCAATTAATTAAAATACATTAAATTTCTACATAATGTTGATTCTAAAATGGTAGTACACTTTTTTTTAAAGAGGTATATGTGTCACTAATCTCCTTCCAACAAAAACATAAAATGTGAAATAATTATTGATAGCATGCATCTCCTCATAAAGTGTTCATTAATTATTTTTATACTAACACTAATGGATAGACAATTTAATAACGAACATATTGTAAGTTTTATTTTTTTCAAAAGATCAATATTCGATTTTATAAAGATTCTATTCTAAAATCTGGGCGTATTCACTACCGTAATTCATGCGCCACCAGTGCCGCTAGGCCAATAGGAATGCTCATATCTCATGCTGATTTTTTGGTCAGGGTACGGCCTTAACATTGTGTAAAAATTACCTATTTTTATCTAAACTTATTTATAATATTGTACGCCTCAAACGTCGCGCGCACACAATGTAAGCGTAAGCTATTGTTGTTTCTTTTGTGTCTGCTTATTGATGCGCAATTGGTTAATTTAACTTCTTCTAAGCGTTTTGATGACAAACTACTTAATAAAATTATATTGTTGCGGCCTAGAGCACACTTTGATTTTGTAAGTTAATTATAACATTTCTACACCGGCAACGGTAGTGTATGTGAAACTATTTAATATTAAGATCTTTATGTACCACTGGCTACCTACCTAATAATTTTTATCTATCATCAATAGTTTTCTCAGCGCACGCCAAAGAATGAATTTTATAGGCAACATTTTGCTACCTTGGGTTACATTATTGCAATTTTCATAAGGATCTCTAATATATTATAACCTATGGCTCCGGAATAATGTAGCTTTCTGCTTTTGGAAGAATTTTCAAAATCGGTTCAGTAGATCCAGAGATTACCCCTTACAACGTCACAAACTCACAAACACACAAACCCACAAACTCACAAACTTTACCTCTTTATAATATTAGTATAGATACTCAGAAATAAATAAATCTTATCTTATCTTATCATAATAGAGCTCAAACCGACAAGACATACTGACTGCTGAACTCCGATGTTTCCACTTCAAATAACAAAAAATCTTTCAGTTTTCACGCGGAAATTTTTGGAAAGCCAATAACTGTTGCTTGTGCCGTCAAAATGAAAACTAGCAACATGGCTAGAACATTGACAGAGAGACCGTATATTGACTGAAAAAAAAAAACCAAGCACTCCGCCACATTTGCAAATACTGCAATGAATTTTGAATCTACCTTCTATAGGGATAAGGTCCGAAATTGATTGACGTATGTAAATCTATTTCAGTTTTTGTGACTATTGAGGTGTGAAAAATATGGTAGAGGAGTATATTACCTACTTGCACCTTTTTACTTTGTTTGCCAGTGCTGGTAAAGTGAAGTTATTGGTGCGAGTGATTTCATATTTTGTACTTTATAATAATTAATTAAAATGAGTCAGGTGTTTAATTATTGTTACGCTTTTGAACAAGTTTTGTTTGAACTGAAAGTTGTATTCCTATATTTATTAATATTCTCGATTATTCTAAATTATTATAATGCGGGTACCGCACTCAAATAAAAAATGGGGTACAATAATTGATATACGATATATCAATTATTGTACCCCATTTTTTATTTTATCAGTTTTATTAATATGTATACGCACATTTATAATAAACAGACAGGAAGAAGGAACAGAGAATAAAACTAAAAAACATAGGGATATCTTTGTATGTTCTACTTATTTTTCTAATAATTAATACATTTGTAAAACACATTAAATAAAACTTAATAAATACTTGAAAAAAACAAAATAAAAGTACATAAAAGTTTTGGCAGCGGTGGGATTCGAACCCACGCCTCCGAAGAGACTGGTGCCTTAAACCAGCGCCTTAGACCGCTCGGCCACGCTACCACTTGCCGACCGTGTCGAAATTATCAGCAATTATCTACGGCGTTATTGGAATTCTGACGTCACAAATGGGACACAGATTTTCTTATCTGTCCTATTTATAACAGCAAGCGTGATAGCTTCGATGTTTCTCGTCGAATTATGTAGGAGTAATTTGATCATTAAGAACGATAGTGTGCAAAGAATGGTGTAAAACTTAAGATAACTTAATTTAATTTATGATATAAAATGAAATTTTATCGATTTTTAGGGTTCCGTACCCAAAGGGTAAAAACGGGACCCTATTACTAAGACACCGCGATCCGTCTGTCTGTCTGGACTGTCTGTCGGTCTGTCTGTCTGGATGTCCGTCCGTCTGTCACCAGGCTGTATCTCATGAACGGTGATAGCTAGACAGTTGAAATTTTCACAGATGATGTATTTGTGTTGCCGGTATAACAACAAATATCAAAAACAGAATAAAATAAATATTTAAGTGGGGCTCCGATACAACAAACGTGATTTTTATGCCGTTTTTTGCGATAATAGTACGGAACCCTTCGTGCGCGAGTACGACTCGCACTTGGCCGATGTTTTTATGTTAGATATGACCGCACATCAATAACAGCACAAGTTCTGTTTTTGGCTGGTTTATATAAATTAGCCCTTCAACTACATAAACAGCTCTTGTAAATAAATGTCAATGCGACTTAAGGCGCCTCCCCGAGCAAAACGCCGCGCTAGTCGTTTTTGTGCAGTTTTAAGAGCTATCTACTCTTTATTTAAAAATAAATATCAATTAATAAAAATACACTAAATTTCTACATAATGTTGATTCTAAAATGGTAGAACACTTTTTTTTTTTAAATAGGTGTAAGTATCACTAATCTCCTTCCAACAACAACATAAAAATGAGTAATAATTATTGATAGCATGCATCTCCTCGTAAAGTGTTCATTAATTATTTATTATACTAACACTAATGGATAGACAATTTGATAACGAACATTTTGTAAGGTTTATTTTTTTCAAAATACCAATATTCGATTTTATAAAGATTTTATTCCAAAATCTGGGCGTATTCACGACCCTAGTTCATGCGCCACCAGTGCCGCTAGGCCAATAGGAATGCTCATATCTCATGCTGATTCTTGGTCAGGGTACGGCCTTAAATCGATTCCGTAAATTGGCCAAATTTTGGGTCAGAAATGTTTGTAGTGCCAGCAACACGAAGAAGTAGAAGAATAGCGACTTATTTGTTAAAAATCTCATGAGTTGTTTATCGATACATATTTTCAGGTTCCCTGATAGAAAAATATCCCAAGATTCTCACTATTAGAACACTGGTCTGATCCTTATGAGAAGGAGCGTGTCATACGTATACATATGTCAACTATCAGATCTAAAACCCAATCTCTGCTATTCCAAACTAGATTACACTTTTTAATCTGTAAATCCCTGTGCCTGGCAAAACTTTTTTAACCCGCCGTCCGAGGCCCCAATTACCGTTTATGATTGCAAATGTCTGCCGTATCTATACGGATAGTAATATATCGACCACCTGGCACGCGTTGTGCATTGATTTCAGCACAGATCGGGGCGGGTGCTATGCGAATTAAAGTACAGGGTTTGAGTTGCAGCTATGGGAAGTAAAGGGCCGAAGTAGGTGTATTTAGAGGGACTTTTTCGTGAAGGTGTTTTATATTGGGATGTTGTGTTAGTTAAAAATAGGGGTGACTGACGTCGATTCTTTTCCTATACGGTTTCTAATATAAGTACCAATATTTTTTTATAACCAAAACTTATGTCCTGGTTATGACAATTGCGCAATAATCCTACTACCTTTAGCAACAGTATAGTGCGTTAGCAAAGATGCCTGAATAAACCATTTTGTTATATTTGGAATCCAACCCCCAGACAACCCAGCTCCGTCACTCTAAATAGTCACTCGCAGCCCGGCGAGCATGGGCGTACCCAAGCCATTTGTGACAAGACATGATAAATTATGTCATGTCTTAAAATTTCATCGCAGTTTGGGCGATAAAGCCATTTTGACTCAAATAATCGCAACGGCGGCGTGAGAAAATTTCCTGACGTTTATTTGGGACTCATCGGGTCATAATTGCTAATACGGGCGCACCCATTTTGTCTCAAATGTCACATTTTGACAGATGATTCAGAAAAATGTATCACTTACGTTCGGAGGTGGTGATAAAATTTTATGGATGAAAAATAAATATTTTCCTTTTATTGTGTTGTAATGGACACATGTTGTGATTTTTTGGTTCTATGGACATGGCTGGTTTCCTCATGATGTTTTCCAGCACCGTTTTGCGAGCATGGGGGCTGCCATAAGCTCTCAGAGTAAGGTTATTTCCATTGTGCGTAAGAGACAGATGTATGTGTATGCCTTGTACACATCTGTTAATTACGCACAATGGATATAACCTTGCTTTGGTGTTGCTGTTTGTTGGAGTAATTAGCGCCAAATATGACTAAATCCTTTTTGTTATATTTGCAGCCCAATCCCCCTAGCTCCGTCTCTGTAAACAGCCACTCGCAGGTAGGAACGAGCGTCCATTGTATTGTAATGGACCGATTTCGCCACCATATTGAAATGCCGACCATTCTAAATGAGAAAATCACGCTTTAACGACTCTTCCAGATGACGTCACTATTTAAATGCTCTTGAGTATTTTGTGCATATAGGCGTTCTTTTATTATTTGTTTGAGGATTTTTCTGTTTTTTGGTTATTGGTTTGGTGGAGAAATGGAGAGTAATTAATGAATTAAAGACCTCCTGTTTGTTTTCATAACAAATCTATTGCATATAGTTTTGGTTTTTGTAGAGCTGTTCTGACGTGTACCTATCTGCCTAAATTATAGAATAAAACGAAATTACGCCTTAGCTTGTCAGTCGAGCTTTATTATTTGATCTGTGAGATCGAATGACAAACTAAGGCGTAATTTCGTTGTACGTGAGTGCGTGTAATTGTGTATTTCTACGGCAAGGCATAGTTTGAACCGGCGTCACTTTGTTGCAACGTTCCATCTTGACTTTTTATTTGATCTGACCCTTCGGGTACGGAACCCTAAAAAAGATAAAGTTTTTCTATAAAAAAGATTTTCAATGTTTCTTCTTCTATGAAAATGATTTTAACATTTCTTAATTTACTAACATGACCTCAATGTTAAACCGTAAGTTTCGGGATAGTCAGCTCAGCCAAACAATTTAACATCATTTTTTTTCCAAAGTCTCTCCTCCTAAGCTCTCTTCAAACTATTTAAAAAACGAACCGATGACACTCATAGTTACATCACTAACATTCGATTCCGTGAGCCCGGGATGACATTGTGCATTTGTGTTGGCTCATCTCTCATTATCCGGGATTAGCAGTGATCCGTGCACACGTGTGTTGTAGGTACTAATCGGCTGCATTGTTATTATTATTTCTTTTATTAAATTTATGTACATATTTTTTACATTTTTAAATATTAGCTTATAAAACTAAATAAAATAAAAACATTTAAACATATAAAAAATAGTAGCCCACCGGTATCGGGAACAGGGTCCAACCTACCGGTGGTCAGGGCTCCTGAGAGAGGAACCTCCTAACGATACGCGCCGTGTCCCGGAGTACCGCTTTCTGGATCAAGTCGAGGCTCTTGGCTATTATGCCATTGGCCGTAACGACTATCGGCACAATGATCGCTGTATTCGCATCCCACATGTCGACAACCTCGCGAGCCAGATCAATATACTTACTTTTCTTATCTCTCTCAGCCTTCACGAGGTTCTCGTCATGGGGGACCGCTATATCAACAATCATTCCGCGGCGCTCTAGTCAGTCTATCACCACTATGTCAGGCTTATTGGCAACCATAGTCCTGTCAGTGATGATAGACCGATCCCAATACAACGTGACATTGCCATTCTCGAGAACTGGGTCGGGCTCATACCTATAGTAAGGCACTTCCGATTCCACAAGATTGTATTTAAGAGCAATTTGCCGATGGATAATCCTGGCTACAAGGTTGTGTCTATGCAAATAGTCTCCGTTAGCTAGACTAGAACAACCGGAGATAATGTGATGGATGGATTCCCCACGCCGGTGACATGCCCGACAGATGTCAACCGTGCCATCTTTCACAATGTTTTCGTCATCATAACTTCGTCCATAATCGCAAAGACAAAACCTTCGGTTTCCCCAAAAAGGTCACCAAATCGCAACGAGGCCACGGAAGCTAAAAGATCTACTTCGAGCACATGTAGGACCCGGTAGAAGCGTCCGTGAAGCTCCTTGCTCTGCCATACCTCCCAGCGGTCATTAGTATCTAATACTATAGGTTTGCGCCAGTTCTCATTAGCCAAGGAGAGCGGGGTAAGGCCCTTGTCCACTGCTATCACATCTCGATGCATACCCACGTCAGCGGCCTGGAAGTATTCCCTAAGACTGCATACCTCTCGGTTGTGCAGGGTCTTAGCATTTAAAAAGCCATGACCCCCGCACTTTCGCGGGATATACAATCTCATAACCGATGACCGTAGGTGATGCATACGATTTGCGGTAAGCAATGTGCGGACTCTCCTATCCAGGGCGTCAAGTTTTGTCTGAGTCCATTTGAGTATGCCGAAAGAGTACATCAAGACCAGAATGACCCAGCCGTTGAAGGCGCGCTGTTTCACGTCAGTAACATTGATGCCTAGTGCTTCCGACATACCCAAATACTTGTAAGTCTCAGTTGAGGAAAGGGATCTAAGGTGTATGGAGTCCGAGAGTTGTATTCCCACGGATTCCATAATCTCCCCTCGCTTTACATGCATGACTACATTTATCCACACCAAATGGTGCCCTGATGGCGTCACTGAAGGTTTCTGTTACCTTCAGTAGCTTCATCAGTTTCAAGTTGTTAGGGGTAAAGAGCTTCAAGTCATTCATGTAAAGGAGGTGTGTTATGACCTGACCACCTCTCGTCAACCGATAGCCCAGGCCTTAACCCTCCAGCAGTGTACTGAGAAGGTTCGGGGCTAAACAAAACCACAGAGGACTCAGACTGTCGCCCTGAAATATTCCGCGCTCGATCCTTATAGGTTCGCTGTTTTCCTGAATCTGTCGACATCCTGGATAGTGAAGGACCGTCCTCCACTGCCCCATACATGACGTCAGGAAGGCGCGCAGAGTTGTATCAATTTTATACAACTCCAGCACCCTTATGAGCATGTATGTGGCACTAAGTCATAGGCCTTCTTGTAATCTATCCAACATGTCGCCAGATCCTTGCGGGAACGGCGAACCTGTTGGCTAATGGCAATGTCTATGAGGAGCAGCTCCTTAATACCGCGGGATCCGATCCTACATCCATTCTGAGAAGCAGACATGATGGCGTTATTATCAATGTGTTGATTAATTTTCGCTCTCAGAATGGATGTTAGAACTTTATAGACCGTCGGTAAACACGGTCTTTAATTTTTAGGATCCGCAGTACTACCCGTTTTATAGAGCAGGCGGGTTGTTCCTGTCGTTAGGAACTGGGGCAGCGACCCTGACTCTAAGGCAGACTTTAACTGAGATGCCAAACGAGCGTGCGACCTTTGGGACCATTTAATCCAAAAGTTTTGCAGTCCGTCTGGCCCTGGAGATTTCCAGTTGGGCAACGGACGGACTGCACGAGCTACATTTTGGGGGCTGATGGTAAATGCCCCCATTTTTGGTATCGGATCCTACGCTTGCTCAACCTCCCGAGTCCAGTCACCCTCGGTATGACTGACAGACACCGACCAGATATCGCGCCAAAACGAACACATGGCGTCATTACCCGGTAGGCGCATATCAGTCACACCTTGGTCGGGTCGCTCCCAAGCCCTATGAACCCACCTTTCGTTGCTTCGGAATGTGCGATTCTGAGTGTATAGCTCCACTCGCCGCTTGTACCGACGTATACGGCTTGCCCATGCATAGATCTTCTGCTTCAGGAAGTCGATACGCTCTGTGACGCGGGACAGATAATCTCGAGAACTGATATCAGTCCCCGAGAATGCCCGCCTCACAAAGCGCATCACTCTAGGGCGAGTGTTGCCCTCCCTGAAGCAGATAAGCTTGCCGATGAGTGCTCTAGCCTCACCGATACGACGCTCAATCCTGCACTGCAAAGCTGGTATAGCTGGTCGTGTATCTCTATCAGTTTTGGGAAATGTGACATTAGCTACACGACATGCCGCTGCAGCCGCACAGTACAAGATCGAGTGGGTATCGGTAAGGTCTTTGCTGCGATCAAAAACATCTGAGAGCTGCGAATCTAGAGCACACACCAGCGCCCTATTTTTCTTATGCATGGGCAGACGAGGTAATCGAGGTCTAAGCTCAGGCGGTGTGGAACGATACTCTCGGCAAGCAAACTCCAAAGCGCTCCTCAACCGATCGGGTCACGGTGAAACATTGGGTTGCAGTTGCACCGCGGCCGGTGGCAAGGTAGGCGAGACACGGCTACTCTGTGATTCATTACGCAGTCTATCAAGTACGGCGTCATCCAACATACGGTTACGTTGGATGACCCGCACCTGATCCGACAGACGTTGGGCCGAAACGTTGACAGCTGGCTCAAGCACCTGAAACAGAGAGAGCATCCGACCACGGTACGCAGTCAGGTTACTTCCCCCCTCTGTAGCCCCAAAGTATGCGCGCATGACGTTTTCGTTGATTGATTGCTTCTATTGCATGCGCTGCACACTTCCACCGGGAGCGGGGACCCTGTCAGAGGCCGATGGGCCTCGAGGTCCCAGGCTGTCTGGTGCCTGGTAGTGCTCGGGCCTGGCTTCTCGACAACATATTCCATTCATCTTTGTTTGTCAAGAACGTAATTTGTCATGTTATAGTTTTGGCTGGTTTACATGGTCACTATTGTAATTTTCTTTTATTTTCTTGATTTTTCATTTTATTGGTGTGTTTGCACATTGTTCTATTGTATTTTTCTATTATATTATTGTATTAGTTTATGTTGGAAATTTACTAATTTATTATTATTATTATTTTCTATATGCTCACGCTTGACCACTATCTCAACTGATGGTCTAAGCTGGAAGCTGGGTCTATGGTGGAAGGGACTTTGGGAAGTTGAGGTTTGAGTCTCACAGTAAAATTACCAATGGTCTATTTCTGTCGCTAAGCATGGCTTAGCTTTGTATTCTTAGGTATTTCTATGAAATGACTAAAATGTGTTGTATGTGTGCTGAGATGAAAATAACTAAGGACACGTAGAATACATTTACAAATCTGGCTTATTTTTAATAGTTACATTTTCATTCATCTGCTCCCTCGATGGTCCAGGGATTGCAATCACTACTGCTTTACATACGGTCCCGGGTTCGATTCCTATGTCGCGCAAAGTCTTATTGGGATTTTCCATCTGGAATTTATCAGCATCTGTATAAAGTTTTTTGCTCAGTTGGCATAGGATGACGACATTTAGAGAGAGCGGAGGGCTTTGTCGGTCAGAATATGATTGCCCGCAGGTTTTCACGTGGCTTCAGAAGACTCTATTTAGGGCCTTCTGTACCTCGGTTGACACCTGTAGTCTGTGGGTTCATTATACGCAAAAATTGTTCAGCGACCTTGGCGTTCAGTATAATTGTGCCAGACGGGCGTGATCGCCGGGCTCTGTATCGGGTGGCTGTAAGACTCCGGTAATCAAAGTTCATCATCTATACTATTATTATAAAGTTGAAGAGTTTGTTTGTGTGTAAGGTAGGCAGGGTAGGCAGGGTAGGCAGGGTAGGCAGGGTAGGCAGGTTAGGCAGGGAAGGTATGTTAGGCAAGGTAGGTTACCCTACCGTAGAAGTAGATAGATAGCCAGTTGACGGGAGCGAAGCCGCGGGGGACAGCTAGTAAATAAATACAATTAGATTCACACTAGTATCTGTCAGGCTTTCAACCACTTAACTTTACGTCTTCAAACTGTCATAAAATCAAGAACTAAACACAATATCAAAGAACAAACGAACCCAAATACTTTGCAAAATATTTACTCTTTTTGGTCACAAACAAAACAACACTTCTCAAATTTATTACAGTTTGCAACTTTTGTAAAACCTCTCTTTAAACATCCCTGAACCGTACTGCTATAGATTTAAGAAATATTTTTCTTTGTCTTGTATATTTTTAAGGGAATATAAAGGCTGATACAGACTGCAGACACATTAGTGTGGTAGACGCAGCAGGTGCAGGGAATGGCCCGTAAAGTAAAGGTTTTTACGGAACTTGCTCTATTACCAATACTCTGTCTAGTACCACTCTACCAGTGTTGCCAACCCTATTGTTTTAATAGTAGATTTACTGTTTTTTCTACGGCATCTCAATTTTTTGTTTCGGTTATACCGATGGATAGAGTTTCCGTGGAGTTTCTTAAACATTCTTCACCATAGAGTCCCACTGACACTTGCGAATGTGCAACTAGATTTATCTTTAGTTTGAGAATTCAAAAGTATCTATATGGTTTAGCTGAAATAAAATACTTTGATTTTGATTGATCTCGCTGATATATGTTTAGGCGCCTTAAGTAAGATATCAAAAATATTTTTTTCTTGAAAATATTCAAATTTTTGCTCCATGGTCAACCACATCATCGCTTACTATCAGGTGAGATTTTTGTCAAGCGCGAGGCTATAATAGTTAAATAAATAAAATAATGTGACGGTTCTTTATAACCGTAGGTATATAAGACAAATTGAAATAATCCTTACAAATAATTAAGAAAAAAATGATTAAAAAATTAACTACCATTTTCTCCTAAAAAAAAAACAAAGGAAATATTTTATCGTCTGCTAGGCATTAAAGGTATTGATCTGAATTTACTATTTACTGTTTTCTGCAGTTTTTTAATGGTTTATTTGGTACTTTTTAGATTGGTTAGGTTGGCAACACTGCATCTAGACTCCCTGATGTTTAGTGCTGTTAGGACCTCGTCTGATCTGGAAGTATGTGATGGAATAAATGGAAAAGTTTTCAGATTGATTTTGTTTTGTTTTGAAAATAGTAGCGTGAACCTGAAGAATAGTTTTTATATTAGATAGATAGAAATTGAAAGGATCACTGTCTTATGGCAGTTGTTAAAACTCCATCTAAAGTTTTCTAGTTTAAAAAAGTTTTTGTTAAATCCCTTTATCCTTTATGCAGTTTTATAACTGCATAAATGAGGGATTTAAAGGTGGCTGAAATCGATTTGTAGTGTCAAAAATCGAGTAAATACACAAACAAGCTAAGCAACATAATAAGTCTTTTGTCTCAAAGTGATAACAAGAATTTATTTACTGTTACAAAAACTAGAAAGCTCAAGTGGGGTTGGGTGGGTCATATGCTCCGTGAAAACAAGAACAAGTGGACAAAGAACATAATAGAATGGACTCCTAGATATATAACATACGGAAAAGAGGAAGACAAAGAAAGCGCTGGTCTGATGACATAAAAGGGATAGCGGGTCTACTATGGCACCGAACTGCTAGAATTAGAGAGGAGTGGAAAATGCTGGAAGAGGCCTTCGTGTCACGCTGACACGCCGACACTCACACAGAGACTGTTGGCAACAGAGGCTATAATTGTAATAAACTATTAAGTATAATTTCTAGTTTTTTCATAAATTTATAGGTAGGTAGCTATGCATGTTTGTTCTGTGGCAAATATGTGAATATGTTTTCTTTCTTTTTTAACGGCTTGAGTGCCTAAAACGTGGTTCCACGCGAGACACAATGGCTTTTTAATTGTTTCGGTAATTAAGGGGAATCCCTTTTTTTCGCATAATGTTCTTTTTCCTAATATACTTTGGCATAACTTTATTGGCATATTTTTTTTGCCTTAATAATTCTTTTTGGCATACCATATTTCTTTGCCATATTTCTTTTTGGCATACAGTTTATGTTGGCATAATTATCTAGAAGGCTAATTTGTTTTGGCATAATATTAATTCGCATAATGTTACTAGCCCTAATGACTTTTAGCATAATAGTATTAAGGCATAAAAAATAATAGGAATAACGGAAACAAATTTGAGTCATTTTTACGTATCTTATTTTGAAAATTCATGTAAATGATTTATTATATATTATATTATGCAACTGTCATGCAATACAAATTAAACTAGTAATAGTCATGCATCTGAAAAAAATCACTTTTTGACAAGGTAGGCGTGTTTTTTAAATTATTTTATTTTTTTAATTTCTTGTAAATATGCAAGTTTCGAAGTATATTCATTTTTTTACCTGATAAAAAAACCCTGGCTCTCAGGGTATCAAGAACCTAGCTGACAGAAAGGAACTAGCGCGAACGACCACATTTTTGACAGAAAACGAGAAATAATTAAAAATGCGAGCGCGACGAGCGCAGCGAGGAGACAGAAAAAAAAGCCATAAAATCATAGAATGAGAATTATTTATTTATAGTGTATAAAACTGTGTATTTGTGTCTAACATTTTAGGAATTAATTATTATGCCTAAACAAGTTTATGCTTTATAATGTCATGCTTAAAAATTATTATGATTAGAGTAATAATGCAAAAAAAAATATGCGTAAGCTGTTATGCGAAAATAATGTTATGCGTAAATATAATCAGGAAAAACATAAGTATGCTATGTTATATTATGTCTAAAGTGCCTATGAAAATGGATAGGGACCCACCCTATTTAAGGCACTCAAGGGTTTAATAATCGTTTTCTATCGACTCATCATCCTTAACATAAGAAAGCCTTATTTTCATTGATACAGCTACATTACACCTACATATATCTAAACCTGATATTATAACTATTCATATTATAAACAGTTTCCGTAACTACACGAAAATACAAAAGGAAAACATTCACAACCCTACTTTTATCCGTTCAAGATTGATGCGAACATCTCCGTTTCTTCCGCATCAAGCAAATCTATCCATTACTCCTCTGCTGAATTCCCTGCACGGTCCTGTCTACCAGATAGAAAATATCCCTCTCACCACACTTTGGCAAAGGACTTTCAACCTTAAGTTGAAGCAAGTAAGGATGATGGTACGTAGGTATGAAGTATTCGGTATAATTGGACGGGTTGTCACCAAAATTATGAGACAGCTTGCCTGTAGTAAATGTGGCAGAAACTGTGTTGTTGTTTGTTGTTTGGTCTGTATAATTATGTTGATAGAGATCCCATATGCCTCATATTCTGCAGCGTAGATAAGACATGAGTCCCTTGGGAATGTCAATAACATGAGGGATATTGTTCTGAGACAATCAAATGTGTCACCAGGGATTTGCATTGGTGATGCACAGAGGGGGTTCCGGGTGAAGAGGACACTGGGACCACTCCTTGTACAACTTATGCAATTTTGCATATTTTTTTGTCCTGCAAAAAGGACCCTGCATACAGGGAGAAACGTTGGTTTGTGTGTCATTTCCTGATACATGCCTAACAAGGCCTCCGCGAGTTGGCTTTGGCCCCTCGCACGCCTTACAAAGGACCGGGACCCCAGGGTCCCGAGATTGACAAAATAACAATAGAATATAATTATTACTAAATATCACAAGAGCCGCAGCTGTAGCGATACGTTCTCTTTCACGTTGCATTTTGAAATGACAAAACGGCTCGAAGCCATTCATTCTAATCTAGACCCACACAGACCAACACGAACCGTGAAAAGCATTCGCCGTCAGTGGATGTCCGTGGTCGTTGGCAGAGCGTGATAAAATCCACAGAACCACCCACCGTGGAAAACCGGCTTTACGCGCTCTGCGCCTGCGGAGGGGAAGCAGAACACATGCAATAAATCAAAAATAATCATCATTATCTGCAAAGCCTTTTCCTACATATGTTGGGTTGGTTTGCAGTCTTACAGGCGACAGCTGAATACCAATATTTTACAAACCAGTTACTAACTAACAAGAACACAGTTACTCCTGGGCAGAAAATCGGGATTCATCTAAGACCAACAACAGAACATGCTTTCAGGGGCACGTAGGAGTCTCTCAAATGGATGGTCACCCATCCACAAAACAACCTCGGCAAGCGTTAATGCCTTAAAATTAGCCTGTGCGGTATTTATTACTAAGCCACTTCAATTTTATTAGTTTAACCTAAAGTTAAATTTAAAGAGAATCGATTCAAGTTTTCTCTGTAAAAAAATACAAATTACGATTACTCAGATTTTCGCGAATAACAAGTATTTATTTCACATTAGCATAAAATTATTTTGCCGAGAATCCGTAGTAATAACTTTCATTAAAATATCAGCTTTAAAAAACTCGTATAACGAAAATTGGAAGTCCAATTTTGCACCGCAAACAGAATAAAAATATTTGCAATGTTTGGACCTGTGTATAATTACAGAGATTTCCAGATAGCCGTTATTTGATTTTGGTGATTCAAAAATTCTCTCATTTTTTGTAGTTATTACTACAAAATATGAATTTTTAAAACACCAAAATAACCTACATATTTTTTTATGAGTTTTTTTATTATTGTTAGGCTCGCGCTTGCTTGACCACTATCCCACCTGATGGTAAGCGATATGTGGTTTTTTTTTTTTTTTTTTTTTTATAGTCTATAGGCTCGCGTTTGACCACTATCTCGCCTGATGTTAAGCGATGACGTGGTCTACGGTGAAGCACGCTTGCCTAGAAGAAACCTATTCACTCTTGACTTAAAGACCCCAAGGTTGTAGCTATCAGGGAACAAAGACCCCGGAAGGGAATTCCACTCCTTAGCTGTACGCACAATGAAAGTATTAGCAAAACGCTTTGTGCGTATGGGAGGGATGTCCACCATGTACCGATGGCGCATGGCCGTACGTCTTGTAGTCCGATGATGGAAAGGGCTAGGTGGAATCAAATTGTGCAGTTCCGTCGCGCACTCCCCGAAATGTAACCGATAAAAAACCGACAGGCTGGCAACTCGGCGTCGATGTTCGAGGCTCTGGAGCTTTGAGGCGACCAGTGCATCGTTGCCAATAAGCCTTTTGGCCCGTCTGTCGATCGACTCAAGTGCATCAAGCTGGTATTTGGCAGATCCATCCCAGAGGTGAGAGCAGTACTCCATGCATGGCCGAACTTGCGCTTTATACAAGTTGAGCAGCTGTTCAGGCGTGAAGTACCGTCTCACCTTAGCAAGAATCCCCAACTTTTTTGCAGCTACCTGAGCTTTCGCCTCAATAAATGGACCGAAGTTGAGGGTTGATGTCAACGTAACACCGAGAAGTTCGAGATGGTCCGTTATCGGCACGGTTACACCACGGAAAGAAGGAGCCGGGTGAAATTGGCTCTTTTTAGCGGAAAAAAGACACGCCTGGGTCTTCGCAGCATTGAAACTGACCAAATTGGCATCACCCCATTCGGAGACCGCCTTCAAGGACAGGTTCAAGCGTTCAACCATGGCCTCCCGGAGAGACCGAATCTGAGGCCCAGTAGCTCGTGCGCCGGACACGTATCTCTCAGCAACAGTGCTGTCGTCTGCGTACCCAAAGGTGCCGGGTTTTAGCAAATCATTAATGTGCAGCAAGAATAATGTTGCCGAGAGCACTGACCCCTGAGGGACTCCGGCGTTGATATCTAACTGACCGGACGAGCAGCCGTCGATAACCACTCGGATGGAGCGATCCCTCAGGAAGTCCCCTATCCAATCACACAGACCACTAGGCAGACCGAAGGAAGGAAGCTTACCAATGAGGCTTTCGTGCCAGACCCTGTCGAAAGCCTTCGAGATGTCGAGGGAGACGGCTAGCGCTTCCCCGTGTCTCTCGATGGCCTCACTCCAGATGTGAATGGCATACGCTAGAAGATCCCCAGTGGACCGATTTCGGCGGAAGCCGTATTGGCGGTCACTGAGGATGTCGTTCGCTTCTAGGTATGCCAGGAGCTTACCGTTGAGTACACGTTCCATACTCTTACAGAGGATGGACGTTACAGATATGGGTCTGTAGTTGGCCGGGTCAGCTCGACTGCCCTTCTTGGGCACGGGCTGTACGTTGGCTTGCTTCCAAGCCTTCGGCACTTTTCCAGTCCCTATCGAAAGGCGATACAGGCGTGTCAAGATCGGAGACAATTCAGGCGCACAGGTTTTAAGTACAATTGCTGGTATCCCGTCGGGGCCACTCGCTTTGTTCACATCGAGGCTACGCAGAACCCTACGGACGTCCTTTTGATGGATGCGGATGTCTGACATACTCGTCGCACATCCATCAGGAGAGGGAGGAGGCTGCGCGCCATCAGAATTCAGATGTGAAGATTCCGCAAAAAGGGAGGCAAACAAGTTTGCCTTCTCCTCAGCGGAGTGGGCCAGTGACCCGTCAGGTTTCAGCAGTGGTGGTAGTGAGGGGCGACAGAAATTTGATTCAACCGACTTAGCCAGGGACCAAAACGCTTTGCTACCCGCTGGATATGAAGCCAGTTTGTTCCCAATTCTGCTAATGTGGTCAAACCGTGCTCTTCGCATCACCTTTTTGCAGGACTTGGCAGCCGTGTTGAAGGCTCTCTTCTTCTGACTCACGTCATTTGCCTTGCGCGTTCGAGCGACGACCCATGCTTGGTAGGCCTTGTGTTTAACCGCGTTGGCGTGGTGACACTCGGCCCCAAACCATGGTCGGTTGTCGTTAGATATTGCTACGTCAGAGAATGGAATATAGTACTCCATCCCCCGACGCAACACATCAGTTACAGCGTCAGCGCATGACGATGGATCGTCCGAAGAGAAGCAAGTGGGCTGCCAAGGATAGCATGCGAAAAAAGATCGCATCCCATCCCAATCTGCTGACCTGTACCGCCATACCCGCCGGGTGCCTCTTAGGCTGGGATCGGGCGGGGAGTAGACGGACACAGACTTCACCAGACAGTGGTCGGAATTACCCAACGGTGAAGAAATCGACACTGAGTATCGGTCTGGATCTGTTGTCAGCAGAAGGTCCAAGCAATTGGCTGTGTGCGAATCAACATCTGGCACCCTCGTTGCCCCCTGGACCAGCTGGGTGAGATTTAACGCTAGCGCAAGTTTACGCGTCTCTCGTCCAGCATGATCAGTGCACTGGTATGGGAAGAGCCACTCCTGGTGGTGGGCATTAAAGTCCCCCAGTAGCACTAATTGGGCGGAAGGGTACCGTTGCTGTGCCGCATCAGCCGCCTCACTGAGGTACTCTGTGAGCCTGGTTGTCTCCTGATCTCCGCTGTGCGAGCGGTAGACACAGGCGTAGATAATCTTATCCAGCCCTGTGTCCACCAGAGCCCACAGCACTGAGAACCTGGAGTCTTCAAGATTACGGAGACGCCGATAGCAAGTGTCGTCTCGGGCATACATGCATACACCCGCGCGTGGTTTGAAATTGTGCTCCAGGGTAAACCCTGGGTAAGATAAGTACGACACGTCAGACGGACTTCCTATCTGCGTCTCCGCAAGGAAAAACAGTGCTGGCTTTTCAGTCTCCAGGTGATGGTGGATTGAGGTGAGATTGGAGTGCAGACCTCTAATATTGGTGAGGTGCACTTTGTGTGGGAGGGGGTGCAGCCGCTGTTTTACTCCAGTTTTCTTTTTAATACCTGCCATTCAAAGATTCAAAAGAGTGAAAGGAGAGGAGAAGGAAGTGAGATGAGGTTCCACGCTACTAACCTACAGACACGCACTGATAGGACGCCATCATTGGGGCACTAGTCCGGAGACTGCGGGGACGCCCGAGCCCCCCCGGAGATGTCCATCGGGCCCTCCCATCTGGTCGCCAACCAGCACGATGGCGCATTCCGGGATTTTTCGACAGTTGGCGGGGCAGCCTTTCGTGTGTGGCTGGCACACTACTTGGGCCCCCAACTACCTGCGGTCGGCCAGCGGCGCACCGTGCCTCGGATCCCGCTACCCTCCGCAACTAGTCTCCCGATACGCCCAAAACAGCGCGAATCAGACTGGTCAGCATGCAGTGGAACAACTATCTCGACCCAACTCCTCTAGTGGCTACACCGAGCATCGTACCGGAACACGGCTAGGCCGCTTGGCGGTACGTCTTTGCCCGGTGGGTGGTCACAAGCCTTCGGCCGAAGCCTACCACCAGTAAGTGTCACCTGATTAGCACCACCCGGGGACCACGTGTAGGGTAACAACAGTAGGGGTAACTCTCCTACGGACGCGGGTGACCCAGCCCCCAAAGTGGTCGACGATGAAGCACGATTTCCTAGAAGTAATTCACTCTTATAGGCTGGGTGTGAATTTATAGTTCAATTTTTTTATCCTGATACAAGATTTTAGATTTCCATTGACCAGCTAGAATTAAAACCCAGGGCAATTTTTATTTGACTCCAAATTTTTCAAGCTTTTCTCTGTTTCAGCTAAAAATCCAGCTACGACAGAAGACAACAAAAAAGTGCCAGAATTTTCGAGAAGAATGACCATTGCCGGTCTTTGACAGCCCTATACCAATGCAATCCGATCCTGTCAAGTCCTTGAATGCAAACCGGAATCCTCTACAAATTACATGTCCAAGCACATTTTATGTTAACATTTAAATCAGTGTCCTTAGCCCGATTCATATTTAAATGAGCGTACGCGACTGTACAGGCAAATACTGCCACGTTTTGTAAATCGAAAAGATGTCGTATGCAATTTAAATGTACCTATTTTGTTTTTGAATATACCTTAATGCTGGCAACTATTTATTTTCGAATTGCTTTATTTTTGAAATTTTAAATTTGATATGCTAAATAAACTGTTTGTTACAAGTATGCAATCAAATTCAAATTGGGAAAAAGAAAACTCAAGTTGATTGAGAGATTGATGATATTTTGTTGTATTTATTTAAATCACGTTCAATAAATTTTTCTGATTTAGTGACATTACAAAATATATTTTATTTTACAATAGAAGCTCTACAATACTGCAAAGAATACGTTAAAACAATATTTACAAGATCAAAAATCGATAACCCATCACTCCGAATGCCAATCAAACGTCGTGAGTACAACGTACTATAGTTAAATAGTAAAATACCAATTTCCCAGAACCAAGACTACGTTACAACTACGAACATAATTCAGAAACATGGTAGAGGACTATTACATCAAACAAAGCATCGAAAATGAGCTCTAAAGGACCTTAAACTAACGCAAAACTGGTAGGAAGTCGTAGATGGCAGGTAAATTACTACGCCTTTTCAGAAGCGTAAAAGTATAAAGGGGTGCCTCGAACTAAAAGGCTTTTCGCACACAGCGACCTCCGAGCGCGTGCAGCCCGCGGCCCAGACGGGACGACGAGCCCACCGTGCGAAGGAGACAGAAGACGGGACTTTCTGCGTGTTAGAAGAGTTCAGAATAGTGATATTGACCTTGCGGGCGCTGACGTCATTCGCGACCTAGCTGCAACTTCCCCTGTATTTCATTCCTCTGTGTGTGTGAACCAGACCCTGAAAATGTATGTGTGCGTTCGATTTCCTCGAGTTTTCACCGGTGTGCGTGTCCTATCCATGTTTCTGTATTGTTGCCCGTATTTACAGGGTTCTGTGCAACAGGCGAAGGTGTGTGTGTGCTGTGACATTGATTTCTCGTCTCCCGTGAAAGCAACAGGCGAATTACATTGTTCGCGTCTTTGGACATATTTATACAGAGGTTTTATTAGCTTCATATCGCTTACTCTGTAACTTGGTATGCGTTATAAGGGAGGACCCAGGCTCCTAAGGGAGATTGTGGGTTGTAGTATTAGTTACAGCAAATTTGGGGGGCGTTAAACTGTCTTGTTGGGTTAGTGTTGACGTCTCCGTTAGGCTTTTGTTTATACTCCAAATCAACCTCGAGGTTCTGCAGTAGTAAAACTTTGTTATTTTTCTCGCAATTTATGACTGACTCAAGTCATTACTTTTTCTCCATTACCTAACATTATTCTTTTGATTAATTTTTCGCTAGTCCCGGGCAGTTTTACCTTCCTAGAACTTTTTCTTTTAATATCACTCAACTGAATTTTTTTTTTTTTTTATTATGAGCCCGTTACGTCCCACTGCAGGGCAAAGGCCTCCCTTCCGTCTTTCCATTTTTCCCTGTCTCTTGCTACATCTGGCCAATCCTTCAGATAAACGTCTAATTCGTCACGCCATCTCTTTCTGGGCTACCGCGTCGCCGGTTCCTGTTATTCGGAATCCAGTCAGTGGTTACTTTTGCCCAATTGTGTTGTGACATGCGGCAGATGTGGCCTGCCCAATTCCACTTTAGTTTGGCGGCTGTTTTGCCTACGTCTGCGATTTGTGTTTTGGAACGAAGTATACTGTTCCGAATGCGATCTATGATTTTGACTCAGAGAATACTTCGTTCCATCGCTCGCTGGCAGACCCCGAGTGCGGACTTTTGACGTTTCCTTAACGACCACGTTTGCGCTCCATAGGTGAGGGTAGGAAATATTATTATGGGTCCTCATTTGTGCTATACTGCTTTGATTATAAAGCGGATATCTGTAAAACTCATCTTATGAATTAGTTCCTGTGAAACGGACCTCTTCTAGGGTTTTGATAATTTTATATTTTGGAGGTGTGACCAAGTCTTTATCAACATTTTTGATATTCAAGGGTCAAAGAAAGAAAAGTTAATTTATACTAGGTCGGTGTTAATATCTATTTGCCCCGGGATAACTACTAGCATATAGGAACTATAGTCTTTTTAAGTTTACTTTATAAGTAAACGTAACGAAGTAGTTGTGATATGGACATGTGATTCGGAGGATCAAAGATGGCCACGAGAGCAGGCATTATTTCATCATCATCATCATTTCATCCGAAAGACGACCACTGCTGGACATAGGCCTCCCCCAGAAGATTTTATAAGTAGGTAGTAATATCATGGACTAGGTATGCTACGGAGGTTCGAAACCTCCGATTTCGATTCCTAAATTTAAATCGGGTGTTATCGGTGGTCAATGCGCAGTGGCCGCGGCGGCGGCGGCTGTTTATACAGGATGGGCGAAAAACGTGGATCAAACTAAAACGGCTCCCAACTATCGCCCTGTTTCGTTTGTTTTACGATTTTTTGCCCACCCCGTATAATACTGAGTGTTAGATGTATTTTATTTGAGCTGAATTAAAAAACTGGCCAAGTGCGAGTCGGACGCGCGCACGAAGGGTTCCGTACCATTATCGCAAAAAATCACGTTTGTTGTATGGGAGCCCCTCTTAAATATTTACTTTATTCTGTTTTTAGTATTTATTGTTATAGCGGCAACAGAAATACATCATCTGTGAAAATTTCAACTGTCTATCTATCACGGTTCATGAGATACAGCCTGGTGACAGACGGACAGATAGACAGACAGACAGACGGATCGCGGAGTCTTAGTAATAGGGTCCCGTTTTTACCCTTTGGGTACTGAACCCTAAAAAGGCTGATTAACAATGTATCTATTATTTTATTAAACCTGCTTTCTCTTAACACATCTCTCTTCAGCCTCCGCCTCTGATGCCGATTTCGGTTCCGTTTCCGATTCCGATAAACCAAACATAAGACCTCCGATTCCAACTTTGGTTCAGATACTATCACTTACGTAACATCCCTAGTATGGACATGTGAATCGGAGGATCAAGGATGGCCACGAGAGCGGAGAGTCAAGACGACAAAATGATAAGTGCCGTGTTCTTGTAGTGAACGCGTATAAGCAAACGTTCGGACGGCTACATCTTAACGACTTAAGGCCGTACCTGGCAAAAAAATCAGCATGAGACATGAGCATTCCTATTGGCCTATCGGCACTGGTGGCGCATAAATTACGGTAGTGGATACGCCCAGATGTTAGAATAAAATCTTTATAAAATCGAATATTGGTCTTTTGAAAAAAATAAAACTTACAAAATGTTCGTTATCAAACTGTCTATACATTAGTGTTAGTATCAAAAATAATAAATGAACACTTTACGAGGAGATGGGAGATAGAAAAAAAAGTATTAAAAAAAAGTGTGCTACCATTTTAGAATCAACATTATGTAGAAATTTAATGTATTTTTATTAATTGATATTTCTTTTTAAATAAAGAGAAAATAGCTCTTAAAAACTGCACTAAAACGACTAGGCGCGGCGTTTTGCTCGGGGAGGCGCCTTAACCATTTAAATGTATCCCTAACGTTTGCTTTAAGATAAACTCGTTCTCGTTTAAAACGAGCTCATTTGTAAATACTACGTGTCGTATTTACTCTGCATACAATTAACTCTACGTATCTTTTGTATTCCGCTCGTATAGAGCAACAGGTGCCGTTGCAAAAACTTTGGAAGGTGAAGCCGTTTTGAGAAAATTTTCATGACTTAGGTTGTGGTCGTAATTTTGATGATTCTGAACACGAACAAGTAGGTAGAGTAGATCTTGGTGCACAGTATAAGCTCGTAGTTTTTACCCGACTGCCGAAGGAGGGTAATGTGTTTATCAGTCTATGTATGTATGTATGTTTGTTACTATGTGGCGTTCTAGAGACCAAACGCGTTGGCCGATTTTGATGATTCTTACGTCAATCGATTCGTCTTAACCCTGCGAGTTTCACTGGCTACATTAAAATTGGAAAATAATAAAACGGCGGATTTTGGGTGCCATTTTGTGGGGGATTTTTTTCTCCTTCCAAACCCATCGTATCAAAACCAAGGGTTTTAAGAGGTGATTTTAAAAGTATATATCACTTACATGTTTAAATGTACCTAATTCTAAAAAAAAAACTAAATCTAAAAAGTTGTAAATAATAAAAGTAAAAAATCAAAAATCCCGACTGCTTAAAAAGCGAACTAAAAAGACGTAAATAAGATTTTTTTATTAATTATCTTTTTTTACGAATGCCTTCAATATGTGTCAAGTATAGATTAGTTCTTAGGCGATGGCATTACTGTTTTATAATACTGGCAGTTTTGAACTGATAACTACGGTTTGACTTGGCATTCTAAATTCAAATAAATTGTATAATTATTTAAGGCACATTTGTCCTTTTCCAAAATTAATTCATTTGTTTCTTTGAGTTTTTAACCGACTTCCCATAACGGAGGCGGTTCTCAATTCGATTGGTATTTTTTTTGTCTGTAACATTGCCATATTTAAAACTGTGAAAATAAATCGCTGAATTTGAAAAAAGAATAACGTTCTTGAAATGTGAAGTTTATTTGAATGTAAAAAACCTAGCCAACCCGTACAGCTATCACAGTTTAAAGTCCATTTCATAAAACGGGATTTTTTTAAAGAACTATAGTAATGGATAAATGATATGCCAGATTCATCATCATCAGCCTTTTAATATTCCCACTGCAGGCCTCCTCTCTGTGGGACGGAATGGGCCCAGCAATCCACCAAGCAGGCCCAGTGCGAGTTAGTGGATGCCACATGTCTTCGTTCGAATTCTTGGTTCTAGTGCATGTCGGTTTCCTCACGATGTTTTCTTTCACCGTTTGCCAGATTGAATCCTAAATATTGTTGACAGAATTATAAGTAGATTTGTCAAGTCATAAACCTCATTGAAATATAGTACCTAATAAAAAAGAAGTAATACATCTTCGCGACCTCATCTCGGAGAATAGGTCAGCTGCGATCCAACATAGCGTGGGTAGACAATGTTTATTGCCCTACCAAGAAACTGTATAGGCGTAGGCAATGAAAGCCAACACCGTGAAATTAGGAAGAAAGACGTATCCTCAATACAGGGCTTATTTTTATTGAATTTTGGTCAATGTAGCTAGAAAAAGAAAAATAAAACTTTTGTTAAGTACCTATGCAGACTAATAGGTACTTACTCGACGAGATGTCTATGGTACCTCTTGTTTTTATCGTTTTTTAACACCGACTTCAGAAATGTAAATTATTTTTGCACTTTTTAGTGTTTTGTTTTAGAAGTCGGTTTATTTTTTGTGAAAAAGTTTTTAGTTCTCTCTTTTTAGTTTTAGTACCCTATCACTAAAAAGTGAGCAAAGCCAAGAGAATTGACAAAATACCCATAATAACTTAACTTGCACATTCGTGTTGTTTTTCGCTAAAGAGTTCGGTTGTATGTTCCAATATCTTAAAAACTGCTGAACCGATTTTGATGAAACTTGCACTATGCCCTAAGTAAAGAGATATTTATGCCAATGCAAAATAATGATCACGATCCGATAAGTAGTTTCGGAGAAATTCTTGGTCAAACATACATAAATACATTCAAACATACATACACTTAAGAAATTTGGCACACTTGTTTAGAAGCCCATACAGAGTAATATATATGAATATTGTACAATGCCAACAATATTTCATACAATATACGTATCCAATTGATAACCTCACTTTTTTGAGGTCGCTATACAGTATAGCATAAAATCAGGCCTGCATTTCCTTAAAGAATAGGCAGAGTTGTTCCTATGGATGGGTACATCATTTTACCAGGTAATTCAGTCTCATTTAAGCGGGAGGCGAGTAAGCCTATAGCCATTAGCCCTGCACACTTACATTCCGATCCATGCGGCTACTGAAATCTAGATCACATCAGCGGAGAGACGTCCAGTGCCGGACATAGGGCGAGGCCCCATTAGTGCGTTGCGCTGCGTTGTTTTCATATATTTTTTATGTCATGCCCCAGTAGACCATTGCGTCGTCGCGCGCGACGTTTCGACGGATCGTCGGACAAGAGACGAAGCCGGACGGAGGGTGATGCGCTGCGTTGCCTGAGCTCCGCTGCGACGACGGACAGTGATCCTACTGGTTATACCTATATCCTACTAGTATACTGCTTCTTTAAATGTGGTTCTAAGGTTTTAACCAAAGCATTAAAGCTGGCCACAATCATTCTAAAAAAAAAAAAAAAATTCATCTAACACCAACTCCCTATAATCCTGCATTAAAAACTGACCATCACTATTTTAATGCAATCAAAGGAGATATCCAGAATCTTCTATGGTTTCTACGTCTATTTCGGCGGTGGCGTAATAAAAGCAACAAAAAACACGTTTGTATATATCCATTGCGAAGACTGAACTGAGACAGCTGCGAGGGCGTGCATACCCTCTTGCGTTGTCGCAGCGTCAACGCAACACAGGTGTGGCATACAATGCGTTGTTCCGTTGCGACGACGCGACGCAACGCAGCGCAACGCACTAATGGGGCCTCGCCCCTCTCAAGCGTCGCGACATTGACCAGTCCCGCGCGTCTCGCATCCAGCGGATCCCCGCGGATCAAGATGGAAAAATCCAAAAACACTTCTCCGGGAATTTAACCTAGAATCTCGTACTCAGTGATAGCATCGAACTACGAGGTAGTTTACAAGGAAGCCTTTACATCATACCAACATAATATGCCTATTATATAATAACAAAACCGAAATCGGAATTACCTTTTTTGAATTATAAGAAGACTTATACCGAAGGAAGGGAACCGAAGGGACAAGTGCACCACCAAGGGTATTGGTCGACCTTAATCTCTTTTACGAGAACCACTAGTGCTTATCCTTTAAAAGGAACCAAACAGAATTAAGGTGCCCGAGTTTTTTGAAAATCCTTTTTCTGGGAAAGCAGTTAGTTCCTCTATAATACTCAAAAAGCCATCCAAAGGTTGGTTATAATATTAAACACAACAACAAACATGACTATTACATTAAAACATTTAATGAATATTCGACTCTCTATTTGGTTTCAGCGGAGGCTATATATGCTAGCACCATCTAGTTTGAGCAATTAGAACTAAAGGCTTGGAAACTGAACATAACTTCTGTGACATATGGTGCTTATGTTTTTAAGTATCGCAAGTAGAAATAATGTACTCAGGGATTACGAATAGGCGATTACTATTACAAAAGATTTTATATTTATGGTTTTAAATGGTTGAATGCCGAAACAATAAAAAAAATATTTGAAAAACCCAACTGCTTAAGAAGCGAACTAAAAAGACGTAAGCGAATATGTATCCTCCGACTGCACATCATGATTTTCTTCTTTTTTACGTCTTTTTAGTTCGTTTCTTAAGCAGTCGAGTATTTTTTTAATTATAACTGTTTTTGTTAACATTTTTGTTTTCTAATTAGGTATATATGAACATATAAGTGTTACATATTTTTGAAATCACCTCTTAAAACCCTTTATTTTAATACCCCACACGATGCTTAAGTTAACACGTCTAAAACCAATGTTATGTTATTTAAAACCACTGCGCGTAGCAAAGATATTATGGACATTGAGTTGGATGGAGGAGAGATTGAGCTTGTCAGGGTAGTTAAATTTTTGGGAATTTATATTGATGATCTGTTAAATTGGAAGAAAGAACTAGCAGCATTGGACTCATCAATATCATCGGCTTGCTATGCCTTAAGAACTCTAAGGGATGAAGTAAGCATAAAACATTTAAAAATGGTCTACTATGCGCTGATTCAGTCCAAACTGAGGTATAGCATACAGTTTTGGGGTAATAGCTACCAGTAAAACTGGCAAAGGGCATTCATTCTCCAAAAAAGAGAGATCCGAACCATTGTCCGCATCACTCAACAAGACACCTGTCGACCATATTTTAAAGAACTTGGGATTCTCACAGTCACATCACATCACATCATCAGCCTATTAATGTTCCCACTGCTGGGACACAGGCCTCCTCTCTGTGAGAGGGAATGGGCCGTTATCCACCACGCGGGCCCAGTGCGGGTTGGTGGATGTCACATGTCTTCGAATTATTGGTTCAAGGACATGCCGGTTTCCTCACGATGTTTTCCTTCACCGTTTTGAGAGCAGTGGTGATGAAATAATTTACACAAAGTAAAGCGCCTGCCTGGGCTCGAACCCACGACCTGCAACTTGTAAGTCGCGGCCGATACCACTGGGCCACCACTGCTCTCATTCTCACAGTACCTAGCCTTTATGTAGTAGTACTGTTAAACACTTTAACAAAATACATCTATGACTACGAAACAGACGAGGGCAGGCTGGTCAGGGAAAGAACGCGTAGGAAAGACTTTGCAAACAAAATCACCCCGGCTCTTGAAATAGTCAAACACAGTACACAGTATCAGGCAGTTAAAATATTTAATACATTACCGCTGGAGTTAAAAAGCATACTGTACACAGGCTCATTCAAGACAAGGCTCAAGGCATATCTGTTGGAAAGATGTCTCTACTCAATAGATGAATTGTAATGTGCTTGAAACTGACATGTTATTAACACGCTTTTTTTTTTTTTTTATTATTAGCTTGGTATGTATGTATCTATGTATCTATGTATCAATGTATCAATGTAACAATGTAACAATGTAACGGAATCTTTGAACGTGATTTTCACCCACTTCAAAACGTTGGATTGATTTGAAACTTTGCACACTTATCAAGGACCGATGACAATGCAATAATTTAAACAGTTTGTTCCATTAGCCTTACCAATAAAGCGTGTTTTTTAGTTTTTAGAACTACAATTTATTTTTGAGTAAGGTAGTATAATTTGTGTTGGACTTTTATTACATATTTTTGATTTCTATTTGAATTGCTATTAATTTATTGACATTGTCATATTTGATTATTGTTTTCGTTTTAAATTGCGAATAATTTAATGACATTGTTATATTTGATTATTGTTTTTCGTTTTAAATTGCTATTATATTATTGACATTGTTATTTTAAATTATGTGTGCATGGTATTTTATATATTTTTTAAATTTAATTAATCTAACATATTACTCTAATTTAAATTGAATTCTCTTATTCATTAATTGTACATCCAATACCTACTGTTTTATGCTGATTATTTCGAACGCAATGTAAACTGTTACTGAATAAATAAATTGATGAGATTGGAAGAAAAACAAAAACTGGGCCCCACAATATGGCGCCCAAAATTCGTCATTTTTCTTTTTTCCAACTTTGATGTAGCCAGTGACACTCGCAAGACAAATCGATTGACGTAAGATTCATTAAAATCAGGCCAACGCGTTAAGGTCTCTAGAACGCCACATAGGAACATACATAACATAGACTGATAGACACATAACCCTCCTTCGGCAGTCGGGTAAAAAGCCATTGTGTCCCGCATGTTTCCACGTTTTAGGCACTTAAAGGGTTAAAGCTTAAAAACGTCTAGACGTTCTTGAAACTCATACTTGTACTCACACAATCAACCTGCCTAGCCTTTTCCCAACTATGTTGGGGTCGGCTGCCAGTCTTACCGGATTCAGCTGAGTACCAGTGTTTTACATGGAACGACTGCCTATCTGACCTCCACAACCCAGTAACTGGGTAACACGGTACCCCTTGGCAAGACTTAATGCTTACTAAATGTTAGCTCAGGCACAGATAATATAATACTAGCATACAAGAAACCGTGCCGACGTAACTAGCGTTTATCTTCTGATTATACCGATTATTTTTTGTAAATCGATCGCGTTCGCTTTAGTTGCACGGCGATAGATAGATCACCATCTATATCCGTGGAACTCAACCGAACGCGGTCGACGTACAAAAAATAATCAGTATAATCACTACAGTAGGCATGGTTTCTTTGTATGGGATGAGACACCACTGGCTCAGGATATTCAGCCCCACTACTACTTTTGGTTATAATTTTACTATGGCTTAACCTTACCACCCAAATAAGACAAGAAGTCCTTCAAATTCTCCATTTAAATGCAAATATTCCTGCAGGCGTCAACCCCGATTCTAATAGCACAATCATATGCATGCCTGAATGTGGAAATAACATTAATTTGCCGCTTCATCAATCCAGCTTGTTCAAGCGTCTAACTTATGCTCTAACCATGACCTAGAATCTAATCAAGGCAACTACGCAATGCCTAGGTCCCTCCGGGAATCGGCACCAGGAAATTCGCAGAACTTTTCTTAGTATAGGACACGGTTGAATAGTGTATTTTTAAATCGAATGTTTTAGTTATAACTGGCTGTCCTCGCTACTTTGTTTGTATTTTAGTGTTTAGAGATGTTTACATATGAAATGATGGAATTGCATGATCTAATTCCGTCAAGCCCGTTTCATCATCGGACTGCAAGACGTACGGCGATGCGCCATCGGTACATGGTGGATATCCCACCCATACGCACTAAAAGTTTTGGAAATACTTTCATAATGCGTACAGCTAAGGAGTGAAATGCCTTGCCGGAGTCGGTTTTTCCCGATAGCTACAATCTAGGGGTCTTTAAGTCAAGAGTGAATAGGTTACTTCTAGGCAAGCGTGCTACACCTTCGTTCGACCACATCATCGCTTACCATCAGGTGAGATAGTGGTCAAGCGCAAGCCTATCTACGATTAAAAAAAAACGTAACATCACGCCAGTAAATACTGATGATAGATGTGTGTGTATAGTGCACCTCTGCTCAAACCTTTGGTATACACAGACATTTTGACAGTTAAGTGAAATTTCCATGTAATTGGGGGAGAGCAGTGGTGGCCCAGTGGTATCGGCCGTGACTTACAAGTTGTACGGCATGGGTTCGAGCCCAGGCAGGCGCTTTACTTTGTGAACATTATTTCGTCACCACTGCTCGCGGTGAAACGGTGAAGGAAAACATCGTGAGGAAACCGGCATGTCCTAGAACCAAAAATTGGAAGACATGTGACATCCACCAACCCGCACTGGGCCCGCGTGGTGGATTACGGACCATGCCCTGTTACAGAGAGGAGGCCTGTGTCCCAGCAGTGGGAACATATAAATAGGCTGATGATGTGGGGGGAGCATATTGCCATCAAATGTGCAAGATTCCAGACTCCAGGCTGCTACTGTGGCATTCCAGATGGAATAACCCAATAACACTTTGCCTGACTCGCGAATCGAACCCAGGATCCTGACCAATGAGGCAGCATGATTAATAAACTGGGTATTTTAGCTGTAGCGATCTCCTACGTAAGATAGTTAAGTCATGAACATATAGTCTTCTTTTGATCGTTTAGACGGCAGATATTATAGTTGAAGAATAAGTTGTTAAGCAGATGGCCAAAGCTGCAATGAGCAAGATGTCGAGAGCATGGTATTCTATTTCTATAGCCTAAATCTTCTATATATTATTTTGCTAACCTAAATCTTCAACCAGGCTCAGTAGATACTTTTTTGAAAGTTCTGGCTTTGTTTCAGCATATCTTTATTATGAACAGTTATAGGAGTAGAAGAAAATGAGGAGATGCTGGCCCTCAATACCTCTTAATATTTTTTGTTTTTTTTTTATAATGAACTCTGAAAATATTCTTGATTTCTGCTAACCTATATCTTCAACCAGGCTCTGCGGATACTTTAGTGAGAGTTCTCGCTTCTTGTAGCATGCTTTTATGAAGTCCATTTATGGTAGTATTGGAATCCGAGGAGTTGTGTATGTTTTAAACTCTAAAACTCTTTCGGGACTTGTGTTAGGAACCTAGACTTATCGTTCAAGTGGTAAAACCAGGTATAACGTGGATTTCTGGGTTGTATAAAAATACGACCCAGAACTCCCAGTTATACCTCAGCATCTCCTCACTACTGTACGGATATTTCGTTAAATTCAACCGACAGAACTATCAACAAAATAGGTTTAGGATGCAGAACTCTTTTGTTGCCAACTACAACAAGATCAATTTTGATACATTCGATGAGATGCTATAGTATGTATTTCGAAGTCATCATCTATTTTTCAAAATGCTGATGCAAAATTTTGAGAGTAAAATCGACGGAACTATTGTTAAAACTTATCAAGAACTGTAGAACTATGCGGGATGCCATTAGTTATTTATTTATTTAACCATTTATGCACACACACATATACAGACAACAAAGAGGAACAGAAAAATATGTACATAGGTGATGCTTATTTCTAATGAAATCTCTTCCAGCATACCAGCGAAAGGAAAGAGGAAAAAAGAGATGTAGACATCGTGTGTAGAAGGGAAAAATAAACACATAAAACAATTCAGAGCTAAATAATATAAAATAATTATTAGATACAAATAAAATATACTATCATATACATACATACAAATAAAATAAATATTATAGCAATAACTACGTACCTACTAATATATATGAAAAAGATAATAATACAGAACTATATGCAACTATGATGGAATGGAAAGGTAGTGTCTTTTCACTTCTCTTTTAAAAACTGAAAGAGTTTGGCAATCCCTTATGTCAGGCGGAAGAGAGTTCCACAAACGCACGGCGTTCACAGTGAAGGAGTAGGAATAGAAGTCGGTAGTGTGGGAAGGTATATTAAGGAGATTTTTAAGATGCTTCCTGCAAAGTGCATCGGAAGGACGGGAGTAGGAAAAGCGTTCAGGAAGGCGTCTTAGGGTTATGAAGGATGTTAAATAATAGACACAATATCCGAGAGTTCCTGCGAAGTCGAATAGGGATGGCTCCTTGAGTAACTTGCGAAATTCTGAAACATGATCATACTTTTTAAGGTTGAAAACAAAACGAATACATAAATTTTGCAAACGCTCAAGTTTATCCCACAGCTCCTCGGTGGCATCCAAATAACAGGCGTCGGCGTAGTCGATGATGGGCTGAATGAGAGTTTGAGCTAGGGAAATTTTGGTTTTCAAGGGCAAAAAGCTCTGGAGGCATTTCAGCGAGTGGAACGAATAGTGCACTTTGCGACTGACCTCACCGACATGGGCTTTCCATGACAAATAGGAGTCCATGATTACCCCCAGGTTTTTAGCTGTCTTGGTGGCGTCGCCACATTGACTCATCCCGTGCTTCTCGCATCCAGCGGATACCCGCAACCTTAACCAGGTCATCGGTCCACCTAGTGGGAGGCCATCCAACGCATTGTCTTCCGGTTCGTGGTCGCCACTCCAGAACTTTTGGGCCCAATTACTCGTTCTGCGAGCAATGTCCTGCCCACTGCCACAGTGGTCGCCAGTTTTAGGGAAACACATTGAACTCCATTCAACCAGACTGGAGACAGCGACGCAACATCAAGCCTGTTCCGCATTTGCCTACCGCCGATAACCAAGGCCAGAGACTTCTTAGGGTTGATTTGCAGCCCAAAGGACCGCGACCATTCCTCAATCAACTTCAGGTCGCTGTTTACGGTGGACACGGCGGCTTCCGCATCATGACTAAAAAAATGATGGTAAAGCTGCAGGTCGTCAGCGTAGAGATGGTAGTTACAGGAGATGACTCTAGTAACAGAGTTAATAAAAATAGAAAAGAGAAGAGGAGAGAGAACGCCACCCAGGGGCACACCCACATTAAGAGAGCACCAATCAGAAGAGCACTCATCAAGGCGTACCCGCTGCGAGCGGCCTCTGAGATATGAGTCGAACTCATCAATAGTGGAAGAGTAGAAATTAAAAGATTTAAGGATCCCAAGAAGGATATCGAAGTCAACAGAGTTGAAGGCACTGCTGAAGTCAAGAAGCACAAGTAACGTCAGATTTTTGTGGTCCATGGCCCCGCGGATGTCATCAGTCACCTTCAAAAGAGCCGTGACAGTACTGTGACCAGGCCGGAAACCAGATTGAAAAGGACTAAGAAGATCATTACTAGATAGAAACAGGGACAGTTGCTGATGAACAATGTGCTTAAGAACTTTGGAGAGATAAGGAAGGATGGAAATGGGTCTGAAATCAGTTAGAGTGACTGGGTTAGGGATTTTGGGTAACGGAATAATATGGGCTAGCTTCCAAGCATCGGGAACAGTGCAAGAAAACAAGGAGTAGTTAAAGATGTGGGTTAAAACGGGCAGTAATGAGGAGAGGATAGGCCATAACATTCTTGAGCATAAATCGTCATTACCAACTGCAGAGGAGGAGATCGCACAAATCGATTTCTTGACATCATTTTCACTCACAGGACTGAAGCTGAAAGACGAACACCGCGGCAGAGGCAAGGCGGAGAGTTTACTTAAAGTAGTTAATTTGACGTGAGGATCCAAAGTGACGGGTGGAAGTGAGAAATGTTTGTTTAGAGCACCCACGTCAGCGACATTACTAGCAACAACAGGGGACTTACCAATGCCGACAGTTTTCAGAAACTTCCAGACTTCAGAGGAATTCCGGTTGTCAAGAGAATGATGAAAGTAGCGTCTCTTTGCATCTCTACACATACGACTACAGTGATTACGCATCTCACGATACGAAGTCAGGTTGCGCTCGGAGGGACGGCGCTTTAACCTACTTTTGGCTCGATCTCTACTTGCCATCGCATCCTTAATGTCAGGAGTGAGCCAGGGAGCCGGAACATACTCTTTTTCGACTCGACGAATAGGAGCATGACGATCGTAAAGGCTGAGTAACTTTGAGTTAAAAATATTAACCATATCGTCGATACTGGAGCTCTCGAAAACATCCGTCCAGTCGATGCCACCCGCATCTCGCAGCAATGCCTCCTGATCCATGCCCCTGTAGTTCCGAAGGAAAATATATGACGGCTTGCGCTTAGGAGGACGAATCTTGTAAGAAATGAAAATTAAGTCGTGATAGGAAAAACAAGCACTGAGCTGACCATGAACAGATACATTATTAGCTTTGGAGACAATAATGAGGTCCAAAAGAGAAGGGGTACAATTAGGGAAATGATGAGTGGCGGAGAGAGGTAAAATACTGAGGTTAAAAGAAGATAAAAGAGTTTGAAGTTTGTGAGTACGAGAGTCATTTTTAAAAAGACAAGTGTTAAAATCACCCATCAAGACTACGTGGTCGTAAGTAGGACACCAATCGTTTAAAAGCGATTCAAAAGAATTGAAGTAATCGATACTGAGGTTAGGAATATACAACACTCCAAGAAGCATTTTAACGTGATGTAATGAGATTTCTAAAAACAGATGCTCTGGTGACCCCGAGTAGGACGACGGTGAAGTACTGATTACCTTATAGGGAATATGAGCACGCAAGTAAATGGCAACACCACCACCGCCCTTCCCCGTTCTATCGTTACGAATAAGATTATAGCCAGGGAGTGCATAGTGAACAGATAAAAGTGAGGGTTTCAGGAAGGACTCAGAGATCAGCAATTTCAGCAAAGCATCTATGTGTGCACAGTTAATGGAAGCCAGAAGATCAGAGTAATGGCTAGGAACACTCTGGGCATTGATGTGAGCTATGTTGAGGTTATTGGGATAGGGAGAAAATAAGGAAGAAATCTGATCACCAAGAGTCAGAGGAGAGGAAGAACCACTCGCGGCACTAAGGAAGCTGCTACAAGAGGAAGAGCATGAAAAAAAATCAATATCAAAACCATCATCGATCATAGTTTGCAAATATAAACACTAAATAAATATTTTTAAATAAAAAATAAAAATACCAAAAAAAAAACAATTAAATGCGCTTAACCAATGAAACCACCTGTACGCTGTAGTTGGAAGAGATTTTAACAAATATTGAACCTTAAATGTGACAAAGTAAAAATAAAAATTAACATTCGAGAATATCAGACATTACACCAGCCGAGTACAGACTAACACAAACGCACAGTGTAACGAAACGTACAATCTTTCAAATGAAATTGACTTGATAGACGTCAAATGTCATCATGTCGTAAAAGTAAACAAATAAAATAAAAATATCTACCGGCATACATTCGAAGTGTTATGTTAATGAAATAGATGTTACAGCAACGATAATGGTAAGGGTAGATAAACATTAGTCCAAAAATGTACCGTCATTACTGTTATGACTAAGTTGTCGAATTAAAATATTCACGGGGTTAAATGAAACCGGTAACTCAGCGACGGGTCTTCCTCACAACCTTCGCTGTAGAAGTTGCGGTCTTAGGCAATGCAGTTGCAGCTGCAGCTGCAGGCGAGGATGAAGCAGCAGGCCCAGGATCATTAGATGAACCAGCACCGGCTGCAGTGGGAAATAGCGTGATTAATTTTTGTAGCTCACCCATGGATGCTACCTTCCGGCGAGACTTGTCAGGCGTCATGACCATGACCTTTCCTTCCGCAGACCAGCAGCTATTGACGCTGAAATGCTTGCGGGCAGCCATAAACACCTGATGCCGTGTCTTGGTCAGGAACTCCGAAATAGTTATACCTGTCAAGTCACGGTACCTATGAATTATAGGACCACCATCATCAACTCCAATTCTAGAGGTAATGCCTTCATTCTTCATAGGAACGGGTAAACTTCAATAACACACATCACTGGATTGAAACTCGAAAGTATTTATTTGACTTAGTTACAGGCACTTTGAGTTTTCATTCGAACTTGAAGTTAAAACCACATGGTGGCTCGCTAGGTCGCAATCCCTTGTCGATCTCTAGAGAAGACCTAGCAAGAAACTCTAGGATACTCTTTTTAAATCTTTTTATAGTTTACACAATCACATACCTACGCGCGATGCGCGTTGCAAGTGGGCGGGACTTCCATATTGTTTTTGTTTAGACACTAATTACTTGGATAGTTGTATAAAGCTAACAAACAATACTAAAATGCTGCTCAGTTAATTATTTTAACATTAAACAATCCCAATACTAACAAATACAAAGTTGTTCGTAGATTATTACTAAAATAATCACCTCAACTCAAAACTATCCAAGTTTCCGGTGATCTGAATATCTTACTAACCAGAAGGTTTCTCATTATTACATAGCTGTGTAAAATAGTCTTATTACTTTATAGTATTTAATCAATTACTCAAATTTGTTTAGTTCTCGTATTAAATTATTAAATCTAGTTATTGGTCATTAAAATTATAACATCCGCCATTGTTGACAACTTTTCGTAGGGCCATATTCAAACATATTTACTTAGTCAAATGTGCAATAGTTAAAATGAGAACAAATCTAAATGTCCTACAATAAGTGTTCCCGTTTTATTTAAACATCTCGTATTAATTAAACATTGAAAATTAACTTATCAAATGATCTTCATTCAAACGAATCAATAACTAATTCCACAATAAGCCAATAGATGGCGCTGAACCATAAACCAACATAAACAGACATTTAATAGTTCTAGCGAAATCTCAGAGATGACAGGATTATAGAGTTTGTGTTAATTGACAATTGAAATTAGTAATTTGGATAACGAATTAGCAAATCCACGCCTCCGCGGCGACACGGCCGTTCTGAAAATCAGACGCATGCTCTGCGTCTTCCTGTGTCCTCAGTCTCTGTTTCTTGGTTGTTATCTGTAATAGCAGACAGAAATTTGTCGGCAGATTATTGTTGTTTATCATCCTACAATATAAATTAAATTTGTGATCTGATAACAACTAGTTTTAATCATCATTGATAGCTTGTAAGAAATATATGCTTAGTATGCCTTATTTTTGAAATTTTGAATGCATTTTAACACCCACAGCTATATGCTTTAGGTATTCAAATTGCAATATGGTAAAGATCAATGTTGTTAGAAAACAACGAATTGCTACATGTCATGCCAATGAAGGCATACAATTTGTATTTCAGATTTTTGTTATTGAATAATCAGTTGCTAGCTTAATAGTCCATTTTGAATTTTGTTTGCAGAATGTTGTTGTTTGTATTATCTTACAATATTCATTGATTTGTAATAGGTAAGAGTCAGCTTAAGTTATCAGTTTATCACTGAATACTTATTAGATTAGGTAACTACAAAGTTTATCTTAAATGAAAATATTTGATGCATTAATGAGCACACACCTACTTATAAGGCTTACACAGCACTCTTGTATTTGGTAAGTTTAGTGTTGGAGTATTGCGATCAGCTGTTTTTTTTTGTTTAGTTTCATTCTCACGGGACGGTACTGCTCTGTGATAGACACAAAGTCGAGTAGTTGATTTGACGGGATTAAAGGATAGGATCAGGAACACCGCTCTGTGATAGACACAAAGTCTTTGATTTGGCAGGATTAAAGGTTAAGGAGTTTAGGACCATTGCTCCGTGACAGGCACGAAGTCTTTGATTTGATAGGATATAAGGAACCAGGCTCTGGGTGGTCTTGTACACCGTGGACCCAGCAGGATAACATGAGAGATTGTTCATTAGCGGCCTCCACGCCTAACCAATGGATATTAAATCATTCTTAGTTGCTTCCACAGCAAACTAAGAGATTGTTTGTTGTATTATCACTATTAGTTTCCTCCACGGATTACTAACAGACAGCTTATTGTGTTATCATTATTAGTTGCTTCCACAGCATACCAACAGTATAGTTTATTGTGTTATCATTATTAGTTGCTTCCACAGCATACCAACAGTATAGTTTATTGTGTTATCATTATTAGTTGCTTCCACAGCATACAACAGGAAAGTTTATTGTGTTCTCATTATTACCTCAAATGCACCTCCATGGATGCTGATAGAATGGTGTTGATATAAATGATTGTGTTATTAACTGCCTCCAGAGCTCTAGGTTATGGGACACCTCTATAATTAGAGCTTGTTTTATTATTCATTTTTATAATTGCCTAAATTTGACAATAGAATACCATGAACTGTTACGAGTTACAAAAATATAATAATAACAGTAATCCTCCTGATTGAATTCGGCCATGACAGCCAATCTGATGAGCCATCTACATAGGAAGATACTATAGCGCACAAGGCCAATGGCTTAACATGCTTTCCGAAGCACGGGGTTCACCAATTTCAAAACTCTAGGCTGTCACAGAGGAATTCCTATTGGAAAAATCCCATAAACACATTTTGCCCGACCTAGGAATTGAACCCAGGGATAATAATTTAAAAGTACTTTGTTGCTTGGTAGTACCATGCACAAGCATCATGTAGAGTTATTTGGCATGGCTATTGAGTTGAGTCTTCTGATACAACAGCACTGTATCAGTTAGCGAGGTGAGTAGAAGATAGTTTGAAAACATCTCACCTTTTACTTTTGTTATGTTGTGCTTGAAGTCATTACTAGCTGACCTCTATTTGGTGGCATGTATGTTGGTAGCATATAAGGTCCTGACCCGGCGACACGGTCACTTGCACCACCAGGTATTTTTAGTTTTGTTGCCATATCGTAGGTAACCATTTTGATTTTTGATATGACAATTACCAGGAATCTGGAATGTGAGAAGATATGCAGCTAAATAATAATGTGTGTGACAAATTACCATAAAACAAACCTGTCTTTTGATTGTTTTTATTTTGTGCAAATGCACCCAATAACAAGTTTTGAAATCTGTCAGAAATTACTAATCTATTTACACCCATGTACCACCATAATGAGTAAAATTCAACTAAACACATTGTGAGATTTAATTCATCAGGAAGGTTCTCAAATATTGAATGATTAAAGAAACTTTGCTATAACAAACTTAACATGAATAAGTTTAAACTTAAGAGCTTATAGGAGGCCCTCCTATCAGTATCCAACTGACAGTCTGTACCAAGAATGTAGGGTCAGACAATTTATCATTAGATCTAACTTATAGCGCTATCACTGACAAGATCTCCATACTCAAAACAAATCTATCAGATCATGTAGACAGATAAGATGGAACACAGTAATCACATTAAATTCACTCAAAGATGTCTTACATACACATGACCATTAATTTACCAAGAATTCACAAGTTCCATACATAATTGGTTACTCAAAGCTTAGGTACTTGTAAATTAAAAGTTACCAAGTGACTATCAGCTTATGACCATACACGGACCTAAGCTCTCCTGATAATTATTATAAAGTCCTCGTAATGAGTCACCCAGGTGTATCACATCCCTTTCATTCATACAAACACATTTATACTAGATGCACACTACACTCTAAACAAACCTCTTAATAATATTTTAAATGTTGTTAAGTCTTGTAACTAAACTATTTGTCTCACCCCTAAATGCACTTAAACTATGACATTAAAGATAAGAAAACTAGATCACGACACAGGGTATCCTAGTGTGGAGCTACTTAAATGCAAATCATTGTACCTAGGTATTTTCTTAAGCATTTAATAATTTTAATTTTATTTGTTGTGCTTTTCATGTTTTCAGGAATGTGTTAATACATTTTCTTATCTTACTTTATTTAGTAAGTATGACATGCAATAGGTTCCACATTATTCAATAATAAGCCCCGTTTGGCAGTTGGGTAAAAACCATAACTCATTGTAAAAATATCAACTACAGCGTCAACATGAACATGTCATGGCACTTTTTGCCAGTTGTTTACTAATTCTGTTGCACATACATTCTGTTACTTACTTAACGTAGCTACCTACTAAACTATTGTTTTGTTTTAGCTACCTAAATGTAACAAATGCTATAAAAATAAGTTAAATTACCTTTCGTCCGGCACTAAACTCAAATGAAGTACTTTGAATTGTTTATCATTCATACACTCACACCTTGTCCCCATGGGGATAGGCAGCAACCACAGATCGCCACTTGCTACGATCCTTACATACTCCTCAAATAAAATTAAGTTTCTCAAATAATAACTGAGCCATTGTAATTCTTAAGAGAAAAGAAAGAACCATATTTAAACAATAACATTGAGTTACTAGTAAGCCGTCTTATTTTATGGAGTAAATTAGGCTGTTTTCATTCATTTTATTTCCAAAAATTGTCACACAAATACCAGCAGGCACTAGTCTTGCAAAGGGGTATCGTGTTACCCAGTTACTGGGTTTTGGTGACCCCATGTAAAACACTGGTACTCGGCTGAACCCCATCAGGTTAGACAAGAAGCCGACCCCGACAGTTGGGAAAAGTCTAGGCAGATTGATTAAAATTGTCACACAAAAGGTCACTAACCTTGCCTTGTATGATGAAAATAATTAAGAATGTTAGGTTACATAAATAAATAAAACAGAATACTCCCCTTAATGATGATGGAATCTATCAATGGACAGATCAAGTCTTTGTTTGATTAGCTGCTTCGGTCATTCTGTACTGTACAAAGTTTTGGTTCACTTCAATGATATTGTCTCCAGCTAGTTATGATCATAATGATGTAGGTCAGCATCCTCCCAGCATTATGCTGAGCGATGAACGTTTTGCGTAGTTGTGACGCATACTTTGTAATGATAGTATTTATCTTATTATTATTATTTTTATTTATTTATTTTTGTTTTTTATGGTATGCGTCGTGCCTGGCGCAAATAAACAATTTTTCTTTCTTTCTTTCTTCATCAGCAGCTTAGACGAGACCATAGCCAATTCTTAGCTTCTTCTGACGTTTCAATAAAGTCCTATGCGTTCTTGGAAATTATCATAGGAAAATATTTTGCCATGCCCTCGGCGGTGGCGGTGATGTACGAAATTCTTCGGATGGCTTTCATAGCATGGGCAGAAGGCGGGAGCTGATCTCAATTCTGATGTCAAGTCGAGGTACCTATGAATTATAGGACCACCATCATCAACTCCAATTCTAGAGGTAATTCCTTCATTCTTCATAGGAACGGGTAAACTTCAATAACACACATCACTGGATTGAAACTCGAAAGTATTTATTTGACTTAGTTACAGGCACTTTGAGTTTTCATTCGAACTTGAAGTTAAAACCAAATCGTGGCTCGCTAGGTCGCAATCCCTTGTCGATCTCTAGAGAAGACCTAGCAAGAAACTCTAGGATACTCTTTTTAAATCTTTTTATAGTTTACACAATCACATACCTACGCGCGATGCGCGTTGCAAGTGGGCGGGACTTCCATATTGTTTTTGTTTAGACACTAATTACTTGGATAGTTGTATAAAGCTAACAAACAATACTAAAATGCTGCTCAGTTAATTATTTTAACATTAAACAATCCCAATACTCACAAATACAAAGTTGTTCTTAGATTATTACTAAAATAATAGAATAGAATAGAATAGAATACTCTTTATTATGTACACCATATAAGTTACAGAAAGTATAGACGAAGAAAACATTGCACTGGGTGACACAATGGGCGGCCTTATCGCTAAAAGCGATCTTTTCAAGACAACCTTTGGATGGATTTAAAAAAACAAATGGAAGGAATGACAGTACTGCAGGTAGTATTTGGTGTACTATTTATATATAAAATAAAATAAAAAAATACATACATATATATATATATAATCACCTCAACTCAAAACTATCCAAGTTTCCGGTGATCTGAATATCTTACTAACCAGAAGGTTTCTCATTATTACATAGCTGTGTAAAATAGTCTTATTACTTTATAGTATTTAATCAATTACTCAAATTTGTTTAGTTCTCGTATTAAATTATTAAATCTAGTTATTGGTCATTAAAATTATAACATCCGCCATTGTTGACAACTTTTCGTAGGGCCATATTCAAACATATTTACTTAGTCAAATGTGCAATAGTTAAAATGAGAACAAATCTAAAAGTCCTACAATAAGTGTTCCCGTTTTATTTAAACATCTCGTATTAATTAAACATTGAAAATTAACTTATCAAATGATCTTCATTCAAACGAATCAATAACTAATTCCACAATAAGCCAATAGATGGCGCTGAACCATAAACCAACATAAACAGACATTTAATAGTTCTAGCGAAATCTCAGAGATGACAGGATTATAGAGTTTGTGTTAATTGACAATTGAAATGATTAATTTGGATAACGAATTAGCAAATCCACGCCTCCGCGGCGACATACCGCTGCCCTAAGTGGGGTTTTGCTGTCCCAGACCAACCGGCGATGCTCCATCTCACCAAAACGAACCAGCACGGGTCTAGCTTTACTCTGAGAGGCACCCAGTCTGTGGCACACATTGAGGAACTCAAACTTGAAGTCTTCAATCTTCAGTTGTTTTGAGATAATGTGGAGGATTGTGTCGCACAACTTCTCACCAGGTCGCTCGGGAATACCATGGAACAGCAGAACCTTTCTTCTCATTGCTGTCTCATGACTGTCCAGGCTCAATGAGATGACTTCAATCTGTGTCTTGAAGTGTGATAATGTTTTGCAGACAAAATCCTTAAAATCGGTGAAATCCTTTGATAAAGATGCAAGGTCTGCATGAGTGGTGTCCGTTCCAGCTGTAGCTCTCTGCAGCTTCTCCTCATACTGCTGCATGCGAGAGCTAAAAAGCTTCTCCAACTCCTCCATGCTATGCGCTAGCCTGCTGTCCATTTTTAGAAGTTGTGGTTGTGAAAGAGAGTGAGTGAAAAGGAAAGTATGAAGCGAAAGTGGGTTTCTCAGTTATTTAGCACATATAATTTGTGAAAATGAATTTATAACTATTTTAAATTAATTTTAAATAAGGGACCTAAAAACGAATGTTTACATGTCACGCCTACCCACATACTCGTTTTTTTGTGGTGTTAATTTGTGAGATGCTAACATTTGAGATGCTAACTTCACATACGTAACCCTGACCTTTTCTATCAGTGAATGTATTTTTTATGGTATTTCCAGTGACCATCTATAAACAAACAAACAAGTTTTCCATATTATTTTTGTTAGCAATTATTACTTGTCCAAGCCATTCAGATTTCCGCGTGTTAACTTGGATGTTTCACTGTCCTATCAGGTAATATTGCGTAGCTTGTTACTTTGTAACGTGATATTTTGCTTACATAAATATTTTCATTAGTGTTACGAACCAAACGTTTCGTTCCTTTTGTTGTTATTTTGTTGCAACACTGTGTCAGCTCGCTGTCATCGAATTGACAGCTTTTGATTGAGCTTGACGTTGACAGATGACTTGTTACAATGTGATCGACATCGCGAGACGGATTAAATGTCGGTCTTGAACTGGTTATCGGAAATATAACCAGCCGATCATTATCCAAAATTGTGTTTGCGGTGCGCGAGTGGTATTTTGGGTCGCCCGTGCATTTGTTTGTGCATATATTTCGCGCGGAACGAAGTATTTTTGTGTCGGAAACGTGTCTAGGTGTCTTTTGGCTTTCGAGAACCCCGGCTCAGATCACGTCGGGTGTCCCTTATTTCTCTAGTATTATATATATATCTTCCCCTATAACCCCCGATCACACGGGATTGACCAGGAGACCGCCGCGGGAACAAACGTGAGTATTATTTGTAAGATGTGCCGTCGTGTATCACTTTTCACCTGTCTGACAGGAACCGGTTTCTCAAAGAACAAGCCCCTAGCTTACCGCTGCTGCGCATCGCAGTTTCGCGGGTATAGACCTTGCAGGATTCAAGAATGTCCCAGTATTTGCCTCTTGGCTTGTGATCCGAAGGCCTGTATTCAACAATTTGTAATGTTTATGGCTATACTGTCATTGGTATTATTTATGGCTGACACGACCTGTTTTTATATCGTTTTGCTAACATACTTTGTAAGTAAATTGTTACACACTCTGAGACTTGTAAGTAAATGATTCATAAAAAGTGAAGATTTGAAATCCTCCAGATTCCAAGAAACAAATACACACACTGGCAAAATTAGCGGAACAAGAAACTTTTTTAATTTGTAGTGTTTTTTTTAGATGTCGGTTGTATTTTTCACTTTTTAGTGCTACATAATGGACAAGTTCTATATGTAATAATAGATTACACGAATAAAATGTAACTTGAACATAACCAGTGGAAACATAAAGAGTGTACGAGGGTGAACTGTACACATCTGCGTACCCGTTTAGGCTTACTGGAGTGATGGTATCTTATGAAATGGTGTACACAATAAACAGATATGCGATTGCAGCAATCTTGAGACATTAGCCGTCATTTATTGAAGAGTTCTGTTGTATATCTCCGAAGTTCTTCATCTGATCTTTACCAAATTTAAATGGGGCCATTTCGGAATAAACCTCTTTCGAATAAAAATAGTACATTATTGCAAAGGCCGAGAAATAGGCAATTGCAGGTCAAGTATGAATTTGAAGGCCGAGCCGTAGGCGAGGACTTCACTAATACGAGACAGGCAATTGCCATTTCCGCCGAGGCATATATAGTGCTTTTCTCAAAAGAATGCAGGGAATTAAAAAAGTAGTTAAATTTCCATTATTTTTAATGCCGTTTTGAACATGAACTGTACATTTCAGCATGGAATAAATTGCTCATAATGCAGATGGCTTTTTAGTTTTAGCAATCACATTAAAATACGCCAAAAATACTGTTTCGGAGAAAATTCTCACTTTTTTATAGTTTTTCCAAATCATAAAATTTTCACATATGTACTTTCATGTAATTTTCTTTTGACTTCGCTAGAAGCAGGTTTTCCATTGCCAATTTGGCTTCTGATCTTAAATCTGGTGGAGTACAGTCAACATCATTTCACTCTCTGAACCGTTGGAACTCATTTTAATTATTATATTTATTAAATATTAAAATAACAAATCAAGACGAATTTTCAGCTTTGCCGCCGATTTTCTATTTATCATATGTGCCGAAAGGCAAACGCATTTATGGAAATACAGCCACGTGAACGCAATTTGCACTAAGCAAAGACACTACTTTGGAATGCCAAGAATGATAAAAGAGATCCAATCAAAGAGTATCTAATAACCCCAGCACGCCGTGTCATATCAAATCGAACTTGCTAAGTCATATTGCAGCAAACATTTACGCAATGGTTTATATACGATAGAAATATATCGTAAAAATTTATTGCATGATTTAGCAGCATGCAATATCCAAAACCAACATGTGTGCTTATTAAGAGGAAGAATACACTCAAGACATGTTCGAGCACGTATATATTACGTATATATTCTGGTAAACAGAAATGAAATAGGACCAGATGCCAATATTACTGTTCGTGTCTAACAGATAGACGCACAGTAGGAAGTTGTGCACATACCATTTCAATAATATGGTAGCTAGGGTTAGGTAGGCACATACAATCTTCTTCTTCTTCGTTTTGCTCTTGACAGAGCGGTCGTGGTCGCGATGAATTTTGTCCAATCGCTGGTGTGGTAACTCGCCGCACGATCTCTGTCCATTTGGCTCGATTACATAAAAGTTTGGCGGTCTCATTTACAGGACCACCAACGGCGGACTTAATTTAATCAGTCCACCTCATCGGTGATCTCCCGCGTGGCCTTTTACCGTCTTCTCTGCCCTGCTCCACTAGGCGCTCAATGGAGTCGTTATTCCGCCTCGAGACATGTCTGAAAAAATGTGTTTGTCATGTTTAATTTCAGTATTCGAGACTGTACTGCTGCTGATAGACGCACTTTGATGCCGAGTTCTTGGAGTATGGAGACGTTTGTGTGGAATTCTGTCCAAGAAATACCAAGCATTTTTCTCTAGCACCACATTTCCAGAGCTTTTTTTTTTCTTTCCAGTTTCCTAGTGTCCATGTCTCAGCTGCGTAGAGAAATATGGGGCATACAAGCGAACGGACGAGCCTGATCTTAGTAGCTTTGATTATTTCACGATTCTTCCATACCTTCCTTAAGAGGGGTCTCTATTGGTCCTTTCTCCATACAAAAACATTCCGCTGTTTTCTTCGTGGATAATGCCTCCAGAGCAATGATTTTTTTCCCATAAAATCAAGGTCTAATTCATACGTGCCCCTATCATTTCCTTTTTTCGAAAACATAATGACTAAAAGAAATATGACAATCCAAAAACCAGAAAAAAATGCCCGTTTTTACCGCCATGTTCAGACGACTTTCAGACAAAATTGATAAGTTTTTAACAAAAATGAAAATGATACAAGCATAGATATACTTTTCCTCTAAATTTTGATATAAGAATTTTTAAGATCAGGCCAGTTTTGAAGAAGAAAACAGCAGAATACGAAACGCCTTTTGGTCAAGGTTTTTGTAGGTAAAATCAGCCTGAGCTGCAGTTGTCCCTTTCGCACTTTACGGGGGGAGGTTGGAGGTGAGGGAGGGTAAGGCTTACACGTACACTAATAGGGAAGTGGTAGTTGGCGATATTTTTATCGATACTCTAGTGATATACACCGATGTCGATATTTACACTATACAATGATTTTATTTAATAAATCGTGTGATTGTGAGTATTACTTATTATTGTTGAAGGCACTTGTCGAATTAACTTAGGTATGCATAAGATCTGGAAAGTGCACTTGCAAATACACGATCAAAAGTTGTTAAGAAAATTAAGCCAAGATCCAGAATAATGCTCGGTACAGACCAACCGAACGAACTAACAAATGTTGTTGAAAAGAAATCGCTGATTTTTGTTATTATAGATAGGCTCGCTCTTGACCACTATCTCACCTGATGGTAAGCGATGATGTGATCTACGGTGTAGCAAACTTGCCCAGAAATAACTTCACTCTTGACTTAAAGACCCCGAGGTTGAAGCTATCGGGCAACACAGACGCAAGGCATTCCACTCCTTGCTGTACGCAAAATTAAAGTATTTCCAAAATATGTTTAGTGCCTATGGGCGGGATGTCCACCTTGTACCGATGGCGCATCGCCGTACGTCTTGTAGTCCGATGATGAAACGGGCTATATGGAATTAGATCATGCAATTCCATCGCAAAATCCCCGAAATGCAATCGATAAAAACCGACAAGCTGGCAACTCTGCGACGATGTTCAAAATTCTGGAGCTTTGACTCGACCTCGTTGCCGATGAGCCTGCTGACCCGTTTTTTGATCAAATCTAGTGCATCAAGCTGGTATTTGGCAGATCCGTCCCAGAGATGAGAACAGTACTTCATGCAAGATCGAACTTGCGCTTGATACAACTTAAGCACCTGTTCTGGCGTGAAGTACCGTCTCAACTTCTTAGCAGCATGTTGAGGCATTCCTCAATATAATGGTAAAAAATTGATAATCGATGTTGACATCGACACTCAATTTTTGACCATATCGGCACGGTTACACCACGGAAAGATGGAGCCGGATGAAATTGGCTCTTTTTAGTGAACAAAAGACGCTCGCTGTATAATATAAATATAATAAATTTATTTTTTCCACAGGTTCCCTTCTAGAAATAGTATTTGACCTTTTCCAGTGCAATAACTTGCAAATAAAATGTTACTTTAAAATTGCAATATAAAATTACAAATTCATAATACGAATGGTATATTGCATCTTATTTTTTAAAGTGGCTGCGTACGTGCTCACTGCCCTCTGCGACCAGTCTCCCGATACATACATAACAGCGTGAGTCTGGCCGGCCAGCCATCAGTGGAACAGCTATCTCGACCCAACTCCTCTAATGGCTGCACCGGGCATCGTAACCGGATCACGGCTAGGCCACGTGGCGGTATGTCTTTGCCCGCTATGTGGTCACAAGCCCTTCGGTTGAAACCTACCACCAGTATGTTACATGATTAGCACCATCCGTGGACCACGTATAGGGATTCAAAACGCTTATTTGCCTACGGACGCGGGTGACCCGGCCCTCAAAATGATGGCTCTCATGAACTGAATCGTTCGCTCACCTTACGTCCTGTCTGCTGATTTGCATTCTTTCGGTTGGTCTTACACCCAGTATCATGCAAACTAAATTTTGATTTCTTATAAAGCAGATACTTATAAAAATGTTTTATGAAATTTGGAGAAGTAGGGTTTGTGGATATTTAAATTAAAATATAGAATTTAATTAAATCATAATAAAAAAAAACACGCTTATTAATTAAAAGCACTTTTTGACAAGGTAGCTTGTCGAAAAGTGAATGAAAATATTTAACAAATAAATTAAAAACAAGCGAAATGGGCTCAACTAAAAGCCAACCTTTTCAACGAAGTCGGGGGACCTGTAAAAACTGATCCAAGGAACCGTCCCCCGACTGCAAGGCAGGCCAGTTTTAAATTATTTTTAACGATTTATTTTTTATATCATACCTCTTTTAGTAATAAAACGAAATTTTTGCAAAAACAAATTATTTTATAAGTTTTCTATGGGATATTGAATAGTACCTACTCTTATATTTATTTAATTTCCTTTGGTATGTTATTAGGGAACGAATGATTATTTAATACTACTGTTATATATTATTATATATACACTAAGTAAGCTCTAGACTAGCTAGACGATGATAGAATAGGTAGTATCATTTTTATGTTTTTTGTTGCCCATTAGATTTTTAATTTTTTTTAATAACGTTAAGCTTCTAAAGATACCACATAAATTGATACCGGTTAAGCCGTTTAGAAGTTATGGTGGAATAAAGAAACTCACAAACATACATGAGCCCTATAAACATAACAACACTCCGTTTTTGGGCAGTCATGTAAAAATGTGGATTATCTATCGTAATTTCAATCCTTTCACTTGCCGGTAAATTTCGTAGTATACGACCATCAATTATTTCTGGCGGAAAGCTTTTAAAAAAAAACAACATTTCTCCAAAATACATCGTCTCTTGAAATTTTTTCGTAAAGTGTAAAGCGGCTCGGAACTCGCGGTGAGGGCGCGAGCACCGGAGTCGATCGGCCGCTGCGGCGCACTTTTACACACACAAATACACGACTCGTTCACACATTGATAGCTCGCTTGGTCGGGCGCAGCGCGACGGCAATATTTTCTTCAAATACCTATTTTTCAAATTCTTGTTGACTAGAGTCCGCTCTTAACTTGTCCATTGCTCCTCTGGCCATCGCCATTCGGCGCTTCACCTCATTCATGCAACTGCCATTGCCTACAATCATAGCGCCAAGGTATAATGTAGGACTGCACTACGTCACAGATGGTAATCTGTACCATACTCGGCGAGTTGTTGTTGCTACGGTCCATAATCATTATTTTGGTCTTGCTCCGATTACGTTTAAATTAGCCCATTTTACAGCTCGTTCAACCGACTTTGACTTCTATTGCGTTGGTGATACGACAAATGGTAGCTGTAGTAAACAGTTGGTTTTGGTAACAGGTATATGCTTTTTATTTATTGCTTATATTTATGGAATAGAACTCAAAATCGGTTGAACGGACTGTAAAAAGATTTGGAAACGTGTCTAATATTATTTCAAATGGAATATAGTCGCAAACAATGTTGTGTCATCAGCTTAACGAAGGTTCGCAATTTTGTAGCCACCAATTGCAACACCATCAGTCCAGTCTTCGAGGCATACAATGTAATTAATCATAAATCAATAATATTGTCGTTTAGATGACCCACCGGCAGGTCATCTAAAAGACATTATTATTGATTTATGATAGGTGTTAATAAAAATATTTTTAAATAATAATAGCTGTTTTATTTTATTTTTTTGATGTATATTTTGGACTTTGAATTAAAACTAGCATAAGATTTCAAACAACAAAAACTGGCCAAGTGTGAGTCGGACTCGCGCACGAAGGGTTCCGTACCATTATCGCAAAAAACGGCAAAAAAAAACACGTTTGTTGTATGCCCCCCTTAATTTATTTTATTTTAATTTAATAATTATTATTTTTTGAATTGAATATACAATTAAATATTCTGTGAATATTTCAAGCGTCTAACTGTTGCCGTTATTAATATCGAACAAAAAACGGCAAAAAAATCACGTTTGTTGTATGGGAGCCCCCCTTAAATATGTATTTTCTTCTGTTTTTAGTATTTTTTGTTATAGCGGCAACAGAAATACATCATCTCTGAAAATTTCAACTGTCTTGCTATCACGGTTCACGAGATACAGCCTGGTGACAGACGGACAAACAGACAGACAGACAGACGGATCGCGGAGTCTTAGTAATAGGGTCCCGTTTTTACCCTTTGGGTACGGAACCCTAAAAAGTACAATGTACCTAGCTACTTCTTTTCTTTCTCTCTCTTCGCATTTCGCTTCGCACTTCACCTTTCACAACAGTTGTATGGTTTCAAAGTCTATAACAGATATACGTAGGTATATTTTTTTTTCTGTTTTATATTCGAGATTTATGGCAGAAGAAAAATATTAATAACTAATAAATTTTCCATGGATTCTTCACAAAAATGAGTTTACATCTTTATATTTATTGAAGGACAAGTATATTCCAAGTGATCTCTCTGTTGGTGGGTGAGCCCAGGCTTAATACATTTTTGCCCATGGTCCTTTAGTGCCAAATGCACTAGCACTTCGCCCGCGACTTCCTTCGCGTGATCCATGTTTTATCCTTCCGATGACTTTTTAGTTTCACCCCCTTAAAGGTTGAATTTTCAAAAATCCCTTCTTAGTGCTCCCCTACATTATAAAAAGAAGTCCTGTACTGTTAAATTCATCAAAAATCTTTAACACCCCTTTAATCGTCTTTTAGGAGTTGTTTTGAAAAATTAGTAATGAAAACCTTTACTATTTACTTAGGTTAGCATTTATGCCAAGTTTCAAATATATAAGCTCACCAAATTTCCACCTTTTTACCTCCTTATTGGTAGAATTTCCAAAAACCTTGAATTCTTTTTATCAACCAAAAGCGTAAATCTTTAATTTCAGGTGTCACACTAAAAAGCGTAGAAGTTTCACACAAATTTTTAACCGACTTTTTACTCCTTTAGGGGTAGAAACCCCGAAATTATAAAAATCTCATTGTTGTTTTATTAACCAAGAGCGTAAACCAACAATTTCAGATGTTTTACCTTCGAAACCGAAGAAATTTCTCATAAAGTTTCAACCCTTATTTTATACCCTTATTCCCCTAAGGGTATAAGGGTTGAAACTTCCAAAAACCAATAAATAAATGAAATTTTTTTATCAACCAAGAGCGTAAATCAAAAATTTCATGTGTCCTATTTACAAACTATAAAAATTTCATACATAGTTTCAACCCAATTTTTTACCCCTTTAGAGGAGGTAGAATCCGACGCAGCAGAGAAGCTGTTTTCTTGCGCATAGTGGCATAATAATAATGTAATTGTGTTACTTTTACGTCAACTGAATCTTGAATGAACCTTGCGAATCTATGAACCAACATGTTAGCACGCACCGACAGCGCTCTTCGTTCTCGGTCAACATTCGCATCATATTTAATGGGCACAATGTGCCCTAGGTACTTAAACTGAGCGACACGTCTAAAGGTACTCCGTTCAGATAGACAGGTGTTATATACTCCGGTTGTTTATCGCTTCTTCTAATGACCATACTCACACTCTTCTTCTCATTGTACCTCAGACCGTGAGCCGCAGCATATGACACAAATATCGAGCAGTTTTCTTAAACCACTGAGCGATGGATTCAGCAACACCATGTTATTAACACAGACGTTACCTACATGATAACCGACATGGCAGTTACTGAGCCCGTCAATCAGCTGATCAACGTACAAGTTAAATAGTCTTGGAGAGGCTAGCCTCTCTGTCTCACTCCACACTCCAGCGCATACTCGTCCTACAAAACATTTCCCCACTTAACGAAATTCTTCTGGTTTTTGTACCAAACGGACAAGATGTTAATGAGTTCAGTGGGAACCCCTACCTCTCCAAGCTTGACCCAGAGCATGTTGTAGTCCACTAAGTCCAAAGGCGAAGCAAAATGTAAACAGCATGGCCAGAACCCTAAATATATCCCTGCCTGCAAACCGCAAGTGCTAAATACTGAGAAAGTCATTGCTTGGAGATTTTCCTCTAACCATGCTTCTAACAATCCTTTCGACGTCTTTACTGGAAAAAACATAATTATTTTTCAGTATCAGTGACACCAGCAACAGGCACCTCAATCCATGATAATAGAAACTATCCTTAAAAAAGTTGGCTATTTTCTTAGGATCACTACGTCGACCCATAGTCACTAGCATTAGGCACATTACCCTTCATTTTTCTAGTACCCTTCCAAAAATCCCGAAAGTTCTTACCGGAGACATGTTCTGCCAAAAAACATTTCAAGCTTATTTTTAAGGTTTTGGTAGAACGTTGCCTAGACTTGAAAATTTTGCGTATTGCATACATGTCATCATATAAATAATCACTATCCGGCCTGCCACATGACACATATTTATCGAATAAAATCCTGCCTACCCTTGTTGTGTGCGTCTCTTACATGCTTGTCCCATCCTGCTAAACTCTTACTTTTTTATATTTTCTGATTTGAAAAGATTAAGTCCTAACGATCCTAGTTGATCACGAAAATTTAATCGCGAACACACAAACAAACAACGCATACTGGTTTATTTTCTATATAGAATCTAATAAATAATGTCGATTCGCGGAGGTGCTTGCTCAGTTGATAACATGACTTCAAAATGAGTCAACATGTTGAATGTCCTGCTCGTAACCTTCGTAGTTGTCGCGGTAGGATGTGCCATACACACTCCACAGCTACACATCAGAAGAGAGACAAAAACCTCCTTGGGATACCCCAAGGACTCCCTCATGAATTTTACGGAACGAACCGGAAAATATGGATATATTTCTGATGAACATCATGTGATCACGGACGATGGATATATACTTATCATGTTCAGGATAGTGAAGGCCAGGAACTGTCATAAGAAGAAGAGATCACCACCAGTATTGTTAATGCATGGATTGCTTCAAAGCTCGGATTCCTGGATAGATTCTGGACCTAACGCTGGACTTGCCTACCTCATTTCTGATGCCTGCTACGACCTTTGGTTGGGTAATGTCAGAGGGAATTATTACTCCAGAGGACACGTTCATCTAAACCCTGACAAGGATGCAGAATACTGGAACTTCTACATTGAAGAAATCGGGATCTATGATGTGCCAGCAATGATCGACTATGTTCTGGATTATACAGGATTTGAGAAGCTGAACTACGTTGGTTTTTCCCAAGGAGCCGGGACGTTTTTAGTTATGTGTTCTGAAAAACCAGGGTTCTGTGACAAAGTCCAACTAATGATCAGTCTAGCACCAGCAACCAGACACATCAACACAAAATCAATAATTTTTAGAACCCTGACACAGACGTTTGAAAAAATCGAAGGCGCGTTGTCAATGAACGGCGTTCAAGAAGTGCTTTCTAAAGGTGCCTTCACACAGGAGTTCTTTGCGTTCCTCTGCCAGCTATCAGACGTTACTGAGAGGCTGTGTGAGATGAATCTAGACATGTTCGACCATGTGGACGCGTCGCACTTAGGGTCGATCACGAACGAGACTACGAGAGTGTTATTTGGGCACTTCCCAGCTGGAACCTCCCTTCACAATTTGGCTCGATACGGACAGAGTATGAGGAGTAGGAGATTCGAGAAGTTTAACTACGGAAAGGAGCAAAATCTAGTGAAATACGGAAGCGAACAGCCTCCGAAATACAACCTCAGTGCGACAACAGTGCCTGTTGTGTGCATTTACGGTAAAAACGATGGAATAGTGGACGTAAAAGATGTGGAGTGGTTATTGTCCAAGCTGCCTAATGTGTTAGAGTCAGTGAAGATGAGAGACCCTCTGTGGAACCACTTGGATGTTACATATAGCCAGTACACCGGTGATACTATTTTCTCTAAGATTAATGAGTATTTATTAAAATATACGAGTGCTTAGCTGTGATATTAATTTGTTTGATTAGTTCCCGAGTAATTAAAAAAGGACATATACAGTTTCGTGACAGTACGTATTAACCTGGTTTTGTTATAAATGTTTTAAACTTGTCTTAAATTTATTTTTGAATGTTTGGAATTTTCTTTTTGTTTAAAAAATATTTGAAACAGGTTTGTACCGAAATGAAGTGGATAAAGTGCGAAGCTCTGATGAGCGAATGCCAATTTTGTTTGAAAAACTACGATTAAGTAAATAATTTATTTAGTTGGTATAATGAAGGTTATTTTCTAACATTTACTTATCGTTATAAAACTATAGAAACCCTTTCAATGTTTTGAAATTACAGCAAAATATGTACCTACGAGTAAATCGCGTGTCAAAAGAGGGACAATAATGTGAGAGCAATAATAGAGTATAACGCAACAACAATGGCGTCGCATCAAGCCGACTCCTGCGGGCCGAACCAACGTGTGCTATCCGCTCGCCCCGCCGCCGCACGCGCCGACCAGACCCTCGGCGGATATAAAAGACCCGAGCCCGGACTAAGAAGGCAGTCTGCGTTCGGTACGGTTCGGGATAGAGATGGGCGTTTTCGGTTTTTTGCGCAAACGGTTATGTAACTGATATACAGTTTTCATATCGATATCGAAAACGGTTTTCAGATATCGATATCAGTAGTACAGCGATATGGTTCCTATCGGTTGTGAAGTTTGCGTTTTGTTCGTACGTTTTTGCATTGTTACGATTTTAAGTTTTGAGTTATACGTTCGTTTTTCGCAAGTAGTTTTGATTCGATACATACAGTTTTTGTGATATCGGTTATTTTGATATGGATATCGATATGATATGATATCGAACCCCATATCCGATATAAGTTACGTTTTGATATTTCGGACCCATCCCTAGTTCGGGAGCACTACTCTGCACTGACTTAGGTCGGTCATCTCTTGCCCCCGCATCTTATCGGATACAGGCTCAACAGCGTACTGTCATTTGCTCCTTGTGCTGACTTCGTTAACGAAACCACACGAAAGGCTCATGATACGCGACGCTACCGCACAGTTAGGCACTTAGACTTTAGTTTAGGTCATAAATATTTTATATTGTAAACAGAGTCAGTTAATTTTATAAATAAACACTTTTTACTTCCATATTGCGCGTTTACTTTATCACTGTACACATACCCCCCTTACGAGAGCAATATTCTTACTTTGAGCTGTTTCATTTAGAGCTATTGGCACCGAACATCAACCGAAATCTAGAAATGTGTCTAATTATACCGTATTGGGCTATAATAAATGTGCAATCATATTTGGCCGCAACAAAGGAAATTTTTCTTTCACCGGTAAGTATTTTTTTTTTATCGTGTGTGAAAAAGTGGCTCGCTTGGTTATCATACAGATGGAGGGACTTGCGTTATCTAGTTAGTTAGATTTATGTCTGTGTTAAAAATCTATTGTTAAGATGAAAACATATTTAAATTGTAAACAAACATTTATTTGCTCTCAAAAATAAAACAATTAGGTAATTATGATTTTAAACATTTTATCGGTTCTAACAGTAAGTTATCGTAAAATAAAATCCGTGATGTTAAACTTGAAACCTATCTCTGAGGTAATTGACCAGCAGGTCAATGACAAAATAGTCATCATTCTCAAAAATAACAATAAAGTGCAGATTATCGACGTCTTTGGAATAAAATATCATCATCACCATCATCATATTAGCCGAAAGACGTCCACTGCTGGACATAGGCCTCCCTCAAGCGTCGCCACATTGACCGGTCCCGTGCGTCTCGCAACCAACGGATCCCCGCAACCTTAACCAGGTCATCGGTCCACCTGGTAGGAGGCCTTCCAACGCAACGTCTTCCGGTTCGCGGTCGCTACTCCAGAACCTTTCTGCCCCATCGACCATCCGTTCTGCAAACAATGTGCCCTGCTCACTGCCACTTAAGTTTGGCAATTCTTCGGGCTATGTCGGTAGCCGGTTTGTCCCAGGTAGACATAATCGCCCACAACTTCGAGTGTAGAGTCTCCGACCTTGATAGGAGTGGGTGTAACATGGGCATTCAACATTACCTTGGTTTTGTCCATGTTCATTCTAAGACTGCAGGACATAGGCCTCCCCCAAGCGTCGCCACACTGATAGGTCCTGTGCGTTTCGCATCCACCGGACGCCCGCAGCCTTGACCAGGTCGTCGCTCCACCTAGAGGGAGGCCTTCCAACGCTGCGTCTTCCAGTACGCGGATGCCTATATAGATAGAACGTAGTAAATTTTCGACGACGAAGAACAATGGAAAAGTGTTCCATCTACAGATATTGAATATGCACCTAGTGCAACGTACTGTTACGGGGTGGTTCTTAAAATGGTTTTTAAAAAAACAATTAATTAAGCACTGGAATAGAATTTTAATTGACTTTCAGTAAATACAATAAAAGTACGTATCCGCGACGACGTTCAAATCCACACTGCCTATCCGGCTCTAGAAAACTAGCGATGTGTCGTAAATGCTGACAATGCAAAGATGGTTCCACGTGTAACGACCAGCGTGGTCATCATTATTATTTTATATGCATTCGCGTGTATTTTAAGATATAACAGCCCCCCGAATAAAATGGAGCATCTGAGATGAAAGATGCGAAATTTAAGATTTGAAGCGGATTGGATTTGGACGTCGTTGGAGATTTACAGATTGTTACTTATAAACTAAGCACATTATAATACTATTTTAGTAAAACATAACGAGATTTAGTAACGAGATTAATTTTGTTTATTGGTTACCAAAATGTTTCTTTTCAATGATGTTGGCCTTGATGTTGACAGATCAGGCTCAACAGTTTCTTCAAACACAGATAGTTCAATAGCTTGTTGAGGATGACTGTGATTATCTACTTTCTTGGTATTATTACATTGGTTGAATATTTGTATGCAGCATGGAGCTTTTGAATTTGGGCATATTAATTTTCGACCTCTGTAGAGTAGGTATAATAAGAATATGATAAAAAATGTGTAGCTTAAGGACATATAATGAACTCCATATTTTTGGAAGTGGGTCGGATCTTCAATGTTATTTAATTCTTGCTCAAACGAGTTTAGGTGCATACTGGCTTGTAGTAAAGAGTCTAGATTATTAACATTGTTTAATTTTAGGTATGGTAAACGTGAAAGTGTATTGTTGACCCTACTCCTTTCACAACAGTCATCTTCAACTAGGTTGAAATTAGAAACAACATGTGAGCTTACATTTACGAAAACATTTGATGATGGCACAAATTGTAAAGTTTTATAAAAGGCTTTGCAATTTTTGGTTAAAGATAATATTCCTGTACCGAATAAAGTTTCATCAAAGCTACTGCCATCATTTTCACAAGATACATGACATTTGCCTGGTTCGGATAGAACAAATATCCATCTATTATTACTAATTTTATGAAACACTTGAATAGAGCCTTTTAACAATTTAGTCTCGCAAGAGTTAGGTAGCTTACTGACTAATTCCGTAATTAAAATAGTTTCACAGATTGGGTTCACGACACTTGAGTATACACTTTCTAATTCACATATGTAAAACTTTTCACGAATCACTTTGCACTTGTCTACACTGTGCAACGGTGAGTAAAACATATGATCGATTGTTATTGCAAGGTAAGGTCGACTGGGAGCGATAAGTGCGAAAGTGTCTGGTTGCGCAACGTCATAGGGAACAGGCATTGGGATTATATGGTATAAGTTGTATATTTGAGGTAGGACGAGCGGGATTCTAATAACTACGATTATTTTGTTATTATGAAAATAAGATATAAGTCTCGAAATATCAATAAGATCGTGAATATTTTGTAATGACAAAGATAAAGGGAGTTCGTAATACCTTGGCATATTATTCATATTCCGTTCAAGTTCGTTATAGAGTTGATAAGGACTAAGTACAGTCGGATGTAGAATATTGACTTTACTAAATAGAATCGCGTTATTAATATCCTCAATGTCGAACGACAAGGAAATAATGATGCTTTCAATAGCGTTGAGGAATGTATTTATATTAGATTTGACATCCAACTTATCATTAGAATTAGTTAGTTGCTGAAAAGCTTGATCGATTATTTCAAGGTTTTTGTTAAGCCGTTTTTCATTTTCATTTAGTTTAGATATTGAGCTATTAAACGTTGTAATGGTTGATTTGATTATATGTATATTATCTCTCATCAAATGTGCTAACTGTTTTTCGTCCGTCTGTACTTGGTCTATAGCGTTTGAGAATTTGATTGCATCATCTGAATCTAATGTGCCGAAAAAGGTTTTCAAAAGGGATCCACCGGCATCGATCAAACCGCGTTTGGACCGTTTATTGCTTACGATATAAGAAACTGACGAATATTTTTTAATATTGTTATCATGCTGACTCTGCAACGCTGTTAACGCATTTAGGCAGTCAATCTGGATTTTGGATGAACTATAGTTTTTACAATAAGAGCCAACTTTAGCGAAAAGAGATTCAACTATATCTAGGTGCGATTGTATTTTACTAATATCTAAATACGTAACTACATTCCAATTATCGTTGGTAAACTTAACGTTGATCATTTTATCGAAGTATAAACCGGAACTGCTTGTTATCGGTGTGACGACCTGATGACACCTACATTCTGCAGCAAGGTGCCTGAAATAGATCAAGTTATTGCAACGTCAGACGCCAACTTAATTTCGTCATAGTGATGACGTACATGTTTACGGTTTATGAGGAGGGTCACGGTGTGGTTCCCGTTGATTTTAACGATTTTATATGGACCTTTCCAAACTGGAGACAGAGCTTTGTTTTGCTTGTGGTGACACTTGAGATATACTGAGTCACCGACATCGTAAGTGATAGGTTTAGCGTGAGAATCGTAATAACGTTTAGACCTCTCTTTGGAATTTTGAATGTTTTGTAGTGCTTTCTGCCTACTATAATACAACCTATGATTCAATACTCTGACGTAATCCGTGTATGTGTTATTTTCTAACGTGTCGATGGATTTGGGAATGTATGGTTTAAAACCTAGTAGTAATTCGAATGGAGAGTAGTTGGTGGTTGAATGGACGTTAGAATTGTATGAAAACATGGCCGTGTTTAAGTACAAGTCCCATGTATGTGCGTTTTCATTGTCAAAGGGTCGCAAATATTCCTTTAAAGTTGAGTGGCTCCTTTCCAAAGCACCGCAGGTTTGTGGGTGATAAGGCGTTGCTAGAATATGTTTAATGCCAAATAACTTGCTAAGTTGTTTAAGAACTTCGGAAGTAAAGTTAGTGCCTTGATCGGTGACTATCATTTTAGGGATACCGAGATGAGAGATAAAATGAACTAACTTTTTAGCAGTTTCGTCTGCTGAACATGTCTGTAGTGGATAGCCTTGTGAATATTTGGTGAGGTCGTCTTGAATTGTGAGGATGAATTTGTATTTAAATTCGTAAGTTTCCGGAAGGGGACCTACTATATCCAAAAATAACTTTTCGAGGGGTTTTGTTGCGGTGGAATTTATAATCATAGGAGCGCGGTTAGTTTGACGTAAAGGTTTGTTAATTTGGCAAGATTTGCAGTTTTTTACATAATCTTCAATGTCTTGCCGCATATTTTTCCACCAGTACATGGATTTTATTCTTTCCGCCATTCGTGTGATGCCGGGGTGACCGGCAGAAGGCAAGTCGTGATTATCCCGAAGAATTTTCCTAACCTCTTCAGGTGTAGGGAATAGTATGGCATTTTTATAGATGTTAACTTTAAGCCCAGTATTGTGGAAGACGTAAGCTATAATATTATAGACTTTTGTATAAGAAAGTTTTGTGAATGGGTCAGAAAAATCGGATATAGCAATTTCTTTCTCTTCCATGTACCAAAATTTTATCATGTCCCTATATTCAACTAATAACTTAAAAATGTCCTTATACGACATTTCGTCGTAATGGTGGACTCGCACGAATAAGTGAGTGAACAAATGGTTGTCATTTGATGTGTTGTAAAAAGTGTTTAGTTCGCGTTCTATGTCACGAATGTTAGGTTGACTTGTGGATAATTCTATAATTTCTTTGCAATAAGGTACAGAATCGTCTAAATCGATTGATGTAGGATAGACGATTAGTTTGCATTTAGCCTTAAGTAGGGATTCTTTGAATTCTCGAATGACCGTGTCGAATGTAAAATTCGACTGTTTAATAAGTTTTAGATACTTTTCGTAAGTGTCTGTTGTGGACGGCGAAGGACAGTCGTAGGGCGAATTTGAAGGATTTGGAGAGTTGCTATCGTCGACGGCGCATACGGGACGATTTGAGTCGTTGTTATCTTGAGGCGGGAAACGCGACAGAGCATCGGCGTTGCAATTTAATTTACCCTGTTTATGCACTATCTCGTAGTTATATTCCTCCAATTTTAGACGCCAGCGAATTAATTTAGAGCCGGGGTCCTTAACATTAAATAACCAAACTAAAGGTTTATGATCGGTGACGATTTTAAACCGATGGCCAAAAAGATAGGGACGGAAAGTTTGTACGCCGAATACAATGGCTAAAAGTTCTTTTTCTGTAGTGGAGTAATTGCCCTCGGCTTTATTAAGCGTCCGTGACGCATATGCGATAGGCTTGTCCTTGCTTATCTCACCTTGCGATAGTATTGCACCTACAGCGTAGTTGGAGGCATCAGTTGTCAACACAAAAGGTTGACTGAAATCGGGATATTGTAAAAGAGGCGCTGTGGTTAGTTTTTGTTTTAAAATAGTAAAAGCGTGTTCTTGTTCTCCCGACCAATTAAATGGGACGTCCTTTTTTAAAAGGGAAGTAAGGGGTTTGGATATCTTAGAGAAATTTTCAATGAATCGCCTGTAGTAGCCGACTAAACCCAGGAAAGATTTGATGTCTTTAGGACATTTAGGAGTTGGAAACCGAGTGACGGCCTGGATTTTATCTGGATTGGGACAGACACCTTTGTCGGTGATTATGTGTCCTAAATACGCAACTTCATGTCGTAAGAACTCGCATTTTGCGGGTTGTAGTTTTAGATTAAATTCACGGAATCTGTCGAACACTAATTTTAGCTTTTCTATGTGAGATTGAAGGTTTTGGCTATAAATAATACAATCATCTAAATAAATATAGCAGTGAAGACCTTGAAGACCAGATAGGACAGTATTCATAAGTTTTTGGAATGTAGCAGGGGCATTTTTTAGTCCAAAAGGCATTCTTGTAAATTCGTAGTGCCCAGAAATTTCGTTTCCTACTACCGTAAAGCCAGTTTTAGGCGCGTCCTTAGGATTTAAATTTATTTGGTGGAAACTGCTTACAAGGTCAAGCGTAGTAAAATATTTCGAATGACCTAGTTGGTCTAGAATATCCGTAATTAAAGGAATAGGATAAACTTCGGTAACAGTCACATCATTGAGTTTCCTATAATCAATGACTATCCTCCACTTTTGCTTACCCGATGAGTCTATCTTTTTGGGCACTACCCAAATAGGGGCGCTCCATGGTGATTTTGAAGGACGGATAATGTTCTGATCGAGCATTTTCTTTATTTGACTTTCGACTTCACTTTTGTGGCACTCGGGGAAACGATAAGATTTTGCGTGAATTGGGGCAGCATCACCAGTACTGATCGAATGCTCAATAGCATTAGTGCAAGTTAAGGGCTCGCCCTCAAGGTAAAAGATGTCTGTGTAATTAGAGCAACATTCTAAAAGGATCTTTGTTTCTTCAGGGTTTAGATGTTCTGTTCGGATGAGGTCTAGTACTTGTTGTGATCTATGTAAGGACACGTCATCGAGATTATTAATAAATTGAACATTATCTTGATTGCACGATTGGGAGGACAGTGATACGTTTTTGAAGGGAATCAAATGGACACAATAATCTTTGAATACGACTTTAGACTCAGTGGTATTCAGTATTGAGATATTAATGCGATTATTAGGTTTAACTGAAACAATACAATTTGCTAAGTAGACTCCTTCGGCATACATATGATCAAGAACTAGACCTTCTTTCATGGATTTTAACTCTTCTAAGGAGTTTGACACAGAACATTCAACTATCACCTCGGAGCGAGGCGGGATGGTATAGACAGGCTTACTGAAGTTTAGCGGTATGAGATGACCATCAATGAGCAATGAGTTTTGAGAATACCTAACGTCACACCCAAGTTTTTGTAAGAAATCATTACCTAATATGCCATCGTAATTAAGCCGTACTTTATCACTGACGGCGTGGAAAGTGTGACTAAAACAGACTTTAGAATTTGGAGGGAGAATATATTCGAAATCGATGGTGAATGACCCTAAAGTTTCGTAGCAGGAGTCGTCTTCACTCAGACCTTTGAGTTTAATTTTATCACTGGATAAGGATGGTGTAGAATTAAAATTTTGAAGCTTAACAATACTAACACTAGCTCCAGTGTCGATAAGAAAACACAGAGGTTTGTTTGAAAAATTGGTATTGAGAAATACGTGGGGTAGAGAGATTTTGTGAGATTTAATTTCATGAATTGGAGTGACGGACTCCTGGTTTTGTAGGGCATTAGGACTCAACGAGACAGAGGTTCCTGACGGAATATGTTGAGATTTGTTTGAGGTGTGTGTGCTTTCGGTTTGGGGCTGGTTACCCTGTCGCATGGCAACACGAGATTTTGAGTGGCCTTCGGTTTGGGACTGGTTACCCTGTCGCATGGCAACACGAGATTTTGAGTAGCCTTCGGTTTGGGACTGGTTACCCTGTCGCATGGCAACACGAGATTTTGAGTAGCCTTCGGTTTGGGACTGATTACCCTGTCGCATGGCAACACGAGATTTTAAGTGGCTTTCGGTTTGGGACTGGCTACCCTGTCGATTAGCCGGATGGGTTAGAAGTTGACCTTCAGTTTGGGGCTGGTTACCCGGTCGATTGGTCACAATTGATTTAAAAGATTTAGATTGATTATGATTTAAATGAAGTTGTGGGTTTGTAATGCGAGATTTTGTTGTGCCTTGAATACGGTCGGGCGTAGTGCGGCACGCTAGCGACACCCGACTGTTTAGTTTAAATCGTCAGCACATTCTTCAGTTTCTTCCTGCGATTCAACATGATCGGGTAAAGCCATAACGTTATGTTGAATCGAAGGGTTATTCTTTCTAGAATTGTTATATTTGCGCCTATAGCATTGAGAGATATCATGGCCCGGTTTCTTGCAATATTTACAGACTGCGTCTGTTGATTGACTCGGCTGAGAATTTTGTTGATATTGAGAGTTAGACGAGTTTGGAGGTTGTGACCGAAATCGGTTTTTTTTCAGGCACTCGTTTTCTAAGTGACCAGGTTTATTACAAAACTTACAAGCTTTAGCGATTTTTGGGGAGATTTTTAGAGAGAAATTTTGAATTTTTTCTTCTTCGATCGCGATGTTAATAGCATCATTCAGAGTTTTAGGGTTTCTACACCGCACCATATTACTGAGGTTAGGTTTTAAGCCAAAAATAAAAGTGTGGAGAGCTAGGTCTTCCGTCATTGCGATTCTACCTGACAGATCTTTCTTAGTAGTTTCGGAATTGTGAATTTCGGTCTGCATGTCGGTGAGACAGGTTTCCAAGCGCAAAGAGAATTGTGACACTGACTCATTTTGTTGTTGCCTACAAGATTGCAACTCGAAGAATAAATGGCTATAATGTTTCCTTTCACCAAAATTTTGGCGAAGGAATGACTGCAACGAATCAAAGTCATCGAAAACTTTGTTTGAGCAGGCTATTTGAGCTTTGCCTCGCAATTTGGATAGGATATATTTTAGGAGCAATTTTTTCTGACTCTCGGACGCTAGGTTTAGTGAATTTTGGCAATTAGTTAAAAATGCGGACAAGGTCTCACGATCTCCATTGTATGTATCAATAAAATCACAAAGAATTTTAATAGGATATTGTTCGCTTAGCGAGATTTCAGTTTTACTCATTTTGGTCATAAGTTGACTAACGATCAAAAGAAGGTAAATAAATATATTCGATAAAATAAGGATTTGTAAGGAAAACAAATAATATAGATACTATTTGGGACAAGGTTGAGCAATAACAAATTATCAAATGTTCGACTCACAGCAGCACCGCGAGAAGGAGTGTGGACATCGTAGATTTTGAGTAGAGCAGGTATGTTGCACTCGCAGCTCAACAGGAACCAGGGCAGCAGCGGGACTTCGTCGGCAGCGGCAAAGTGAGCGGCGGCGGACACGTGTCGCACAGACAACGTGTATAGCAGCGGAGCCGACGGCGACGGCACCAGGTAAACCAGGTAAGTGCCTAGTTGGGTAGGATGGTGGCTGCGAGTCCTGACACCAACGTCAGATAAGAAGCACGAACAGGCTTAATCACGTTGTGAAGTCACACGGCGCAGACACGTGGCACCACGTGGTGGTGATAGGCCAGAGGGTGGCAGGCTTACGTGGTAAGACTTACTGTCGCAGTTCCTCGGAATTCGTAGAGTTTGTGATTTGCACACCAACTAATTTTGTAAGAGTTAGTAAGAGTTCGAAGGATTTTGAAAGAGTTTGTCAAGACGCACTCCGCGGATCGTATAACGGATACCAGCCAACGATTGCTGAGTATCCCACTTCTGACACCACTGTTACGGGGTGGTTCTTAAAATGGTTTTTAAAAAAACAATTAATTAAGCACTGGAATAGAATTTTAATTGACTTTCAGTAAATACAATAAAAGTACGTATCCGCGACGACGTTCAAATCCACACTGCCTATCCGGCTCTAGAAAACTAGCGATGTGTCGTAAATGCTGACAATGCAAAGATGGTTCCACGTGTAACGACCAGCGTGGTCATCATTATTATTTTATATGCATTCGCGTGTATTTTAAGATATAACTTAGTATGTTAGACTTTATTTCGACATGATTCTATTTTGTCCTTTATAACTGGATACTCAGCTACTTACATTCGTATAGTTGCAACCTTACGAAGATCGCAGCGCCACAAGTTTATGCGATTATCAAGTAATACCATATGTCGCGATGGTCTCGCGGTCGGTCTCGGGTGGTCGTATACGCTATTACCGAGCATGTCCTGGGTTTCACTCTTTGGAATTTCTCAGGAGTAGCTCGAACCTTGAAAGTTGGTGCTATTTTACCACTATGCCTCGGAAACCACATTCAGCCGTTGGCTTTGCACCTGATCCCTCCCGGGTCCTATCGGAATGCCGTCCCAATGGACAAAGAGAGTGAGGAAAAAGTCTCTCTGCCTCACCTAGATTTTGCGTATACTCTTGTGAATGCTCTCTGTTGACTGCTTTGATCCTTATGTTGATTAGTAGCCCAGTAGAAATCGACATTAAAATCGCAAAGCTAGATGCAGGTCTGGATTTTTTGTATGTTGTATGGGCCAGTTGGGGTAGTGTTAATCTAAATTTGCAACTTCTAAAAACGTGTGCTCATTGCGCACCACGCGAAAAACAGCAAAATTTTGGGGCTTTTTACTCTAAAAGTCATGTATGTACTATGCGATTTATCGAAAAACAAAATTGCGCACTTTTTAAAGTTCATTAAATTTGTGCAGCTCCATAAACCCTATAGAGACCAAGCTACGATCCTTCAAAGATTGCCAAGATTTCTATAAACATATTATTAATTTAAAATATTTTACTAACAAATACCAATATATTGTTCAGTTGGTACGGAACACTTAATGTGTGAAGTCCGACACGAACTTGGCCAGTTTTTAATAGAATAGAATACTCTTTATTATGTACACCATATAAGTTACAGAAAGTATAGACGAAGAAAACATTACACTGGGTGACACAATGGGCGGCCTTATCGCTAAAAGCGATCTTGTCAAGACAACCTTTGGATGTCGATTTCTACTGGGCTATGATAGATTATAATGACAATTGTTCAATGCTCAACATAGACCTCTCCAATATCATTTAACTGGATTGTCAGCTACTCTTATTCAGCTGCTACCAGCCACCTGGCGAAGATCTTTGCTCCACGACCATACCAAAGTTATACCGGCACATAACAAGGTCAAATTGCCACACTTAAAGACATCGATTACCATTAATGACTCTCATCTTAATGTCTCTCATCTTAATGTCTATTTATGGTTGGAACCGCATCTTAGCAAGCGTTGAGGAATTGAACTTAATTGTGGATGCTAACGCCCTTATAACACCGATGCGTTCGTATGTGGCAGCGAGTCTCTGCGAAACCATTGCGGGATCGAAATTGTTAGAGGTTGCAAACCTATAAGTTTAATATAAACTACATCTTGTCTACTGCTTAACGTGTCCTAGCAACCGTAGTAATGAAAATCGGAAAATTATATTTTTCTGTTGCACTACAAATAAGTATTTTCTTTCTGCAACCGTATCCCATTCTCTAATATGGTAGCAGAGCGTGAGGAAGCAGAACGCGTATGATATAAATAATTATATTATCAAGTAAAAATTACGAAATCGCGAAAATGAGTAACCAGTCCGTCGCAATTGAAAAACTCTCCGGGGTAAATAATTACACCACCTGGAAATTTCAAATGAAGATGTTGCTTATTCATGAAGACTTGTTTGAATGTGTCAACGAGGTCGATAAGAAAAATAAACCGGAATGCGAAGACAAGAAGAAACAGGAAAAAGCGCTAGCACGAATCTGCCTCAGTGTTCAGCCATCTGTTTACTCCGTTGTCAGGAATTGCAATACTGCGTTTGATGCCTGGAAGAATATACAGAAATCGTTCGAGGATAAAGGTCTGTGTAGACGATTAGGTCTCCTCAGAATGCTATTTAGCTTAAAATTAGAGCAGTTTGAGAGTATGGAGGCGTATGTTACAAAAATTCTAGATACTGCCCAACAACTACAAGACATAAATGCTTATCTGGAAGACGAGTTCGTTGCTATAATAATGCTCAGTGGGCTTCCCAAGCAGTTTGACCCACTCATTATGACGTTAGAGCATAGTAGCCTTTCTCTCTCAAGTGAACTGGTGAAAAGTAAACTACTCCAGGAGGCACAGAGACGAGGTGATGCAGAAGGTACGGAACAGAATGCCCTAACGACTTCGACTTCGATCTCTAAGCGTCCCAAGTGCTTTCGATGCAAAAAATTAGGTCATTACGCTAGAGCTTGCAGACAGAAAGCACCGCATAAAGATAAATCATCTAGTTCCAGTTGTCAAGAGGAGGAGAAGGTTCAGAAAACTCCTGGTAGGACGACTATGTTGTCGGCTCTGACGGTGAAGCTGGATCGAGATGTGTGGTACGTTGACAGTGGTGCAACTTGCCACATGACCAATAGTAGAAACATTTTGCATGATTTTGTGTGTGATACGCCAAAGGAAATAAGCGTTGCGAACGGTGAAAAACTTTTTACATCGGGTCGTGGAAATGTGAAACTTTTTTTACAAAACTTATGGGTAACTGTCAGTAATGTAGTTTTTATACCGGACTTGTCATGTAATCTGTTATCTGTCAGTATTTTGACACAAAAATGTTTTGAAGTAAAATTTACATCGATTTTTTGTAAAATTTACAAAAACGGTGAGGTAATAGCTGTAGCAAAACGGGATGCATGCGGTCTTTATAAATTAGAAACCGGGGATGCGTATATAAATTCCGTTTCGCGCGTACACAGTATGCCAGCAAGCGTCTCCTTGAGTACCCAGGTAGATCTTCCATCTCAGGGTTTATGGCATCGTCGGCTTGGACATCTGAATAGTCGCAGCATGAACCTACTCAAGAGTGGTATGGCGGCTGGTATCGACTATGATGTATCCACATACGAACAATGTATCGCCTGTATTGAAGGTAAGGTTACTAATTTACCTTTCCCTAAGAAATCCTTTTCACGTGCAAGTGAGGTGTTAGGACTGGTTCACACGGACGTGTGCGGCCCTATGCCAGTGAAATCTATAGGCGGTGCGAGATATTTGCTAACATTTATTGACGATTTTTCTAGGAAGACGTTTTGCTATTTAATAGAATCGAAAGACAAAGTTTTTGAGTGGTTTTTGATTTTTAAAGCTCTTGTAGAGAACGAGACTAATAAAAAAATTAAAATCCTGAGAAGCGATAATGGTGGCGAGTACATCAATACGAGATTTAAGCAGTATTTGAGTAAGTGTGGAATCCGGCATCATACTACTGTTCCTCACTGTCCACAGCAAAATGCAGTTGCCGAACGTGCGAACCGAACGATTATTGAGGCGGTGCGCTGTATGCTTCTGGAAGCAGGTTTGGATCAACGATTCTGGGCTGAGGCTGCGAACACAGCGGTGTACATAAAAAATCGTTCACCTACAAAGGCAGTTAGAGGTGCAACTCCAGAAGAGATTTACACTGGACATAAGGTAAACTTAGATAACTTACGTGTATTTGGTTGTTTAGCATATGCTGTGCAAAATAATCGAAAAAAACTGGATCGCAAATCTAAACCTTACATATTTGCGGGATATTGTGAGAACACAAAGGGATACCGGCTCTTGGATCTTGAGAGCTATAAGCTAACAATAGCGAAAAATGTTAAGTTCATTGAGAATCAATTCCTCAAGCATCTGAATTTCACTAAAGTGGAATCAGATGTGATTACAGAACTTAAGACTTCTTATGTATCCGAGAATAGAACAGAGTCAGAACAAACTTCTGTGACTACTGATGATGCTAACGATAGCGAGGCTTCGACCAGTAGCTTGGTCACAGATCATCACTCAGATGCTACTTATGTTCCAGATGTTTCATTTGAGACAGATGACTCGAGAGCAGAATACGTGGAAGCTGATGAGAATTCCTTACTGTGTGGTTTTTTGACGGGGGAAGCGTGTGGCAGTGATGATCCAAGAACGGTTGAAGAAGCGTTGAATAGTTCTGAAGCTAGGCAGTGGCGAGCTGCTATGAAAGACGAATATCAGTCCTTTATGGACAATAAGTGTTTTACCTTAACCAATTTGCCGAAAGGTGCAAAGCCAATAAAGACCAAATGGATATTTAAGAAGAAAAGAGGGCTTAACGGTGAACTATTACAATACAAAGCACGGCTAGTGGCAAAAGGATTTACACAAAAATATGGAGTGGATTATTTTGAAACTTTTTCACCTGTAGTGAGATACGAAACCATAAGAATGTTATTAGCTTTGGCTGTGGAGTACGATATGGAGATTGACCACATGGACGTAAAAACAGCTTTTCTAAACGGTGATTTAAAAGAAACCATTTTCATGGAAATACCAGAAGGTTTTGAAAAAGGTAGAGGCAATAACAAGGTTTATCGACTACACAAAGCTGTTTACGGTCTAAAACAAGCGCCTAAATCATGGAATGAAAAGATCAATCATGTTCTTGTCAACAAACTCAAGTTCAAGAGATTGGTCTCTGAACCATGTGTATACATAAAGCAAAATGGCGACAAGTTTGTAATTATTGCGTTGTATGTTGATGATTTAGTAATTTTCAGCAATTGTAATGCGGAAAAAACTAAAACTAAATCATTGCTGATGAAAGAATTTGTGATGAAAGATCTTGGTCCTGTAGAAAGAGTTCTAGGATTAAGAATCAGGAAAGATCATGGCAAGATCACTCTAGATCAAAGTGCCTATATTAAAAAGATATTAGAGAAATACAACATGCAAGATTGCAAATCTGTTGAAACTCCAATGCAGTGCCAAAAATTGAACAAAGCTGATAAAAAGGATGACAGTTTGGAGTATCGAGAATTGATCGGTTGTCTTATGTATGTAGCGGTTTGTTCGCGTCCTGATATATGTCACGCTGTAAGCGTATTAAGCCAATTCAATAACTGTTTTTCCGATGTCCACTGGAAAGCAGCTAAACGCGTGTTGCGTTATCTTAAAGGTACAGTAGAATACTGCATTACCTATAAGAAAACTGGCTTATCTGTGACGGGTTTTGCTGATGCAGACTGGGCTTCTAATGAAATCGATAGACGTTCTTATACGGGATATGTTTTCAAAATTGGGAATTCTATTACATGTTGGGAAAGTAGGAAACAGCGTACCGTTGCATTATCGAGTACTGAGGCGGAGTACATGTCACTCTCCGATGCTTGTAAAGAAGCACTGTTTATAAAAACTTTCTTGCACGAATGTATAGGTAGTAACATTGAAATAACTATTTTCAATGATAATCAGTCGGCCTTGAAATTGACTGAAAGTAGTATGTTTCATGGTAGGTCAAAACATATAGACATACGTCATCATTTCGTCCGGGAGGCGGTCAGCAATGGTGCAGTAAAAATAAATTACTTGCCAACGTCCAAAATGACGGCGGATGTCTTGACTAAACCTTTGTCGGTAGAGAAACATAAGTATTTTGTAAACGAGTTAGGTTTGGCTACTGATGTATGTTAACAAGATAAGTTTAAGGGGCGGTGTTAGAGGTTGCAAACCTATAAGTTTAATATAAACTACATCTTGTCTACTGCTTAACGTGTCCTAGCAACCGTAGTAATGAAAATCGGAAAATTATATTTTTCTGTTGCACTACAAATAAGTATTTTCTTTCTGCAACCGTATCCCATTCTCTAATAGAAATATCTACGGAACGTTGGTACCCTGCAGTTTTCCCGCAAATTAATGTCACTGTAGCTTTCGTGGACTCTGGGTGTGGACGTCATCAAAGAGTTTTTTTTTTGTTTTTTTAAACATTTCACAACAGTTCATTGATATACTACGAGATCATTTCAGCATGACGTCCCAGTCATCACTTTCAGATTCTGAAGAGGAAGAATAATGTTGTTGCTGGTGTCTGTATTAAATAAACAGCGTAATATCTGTGTGCATGAAATAAATAAAAAACCGGCTAAGTGGGTGTCGGACTCGCGCACGATGGGTCCCGTACCAATATCACAAAAAACAGCAAAAAAAAACACGTTTGTAGGATGGCAGCCCCACTTGAATATTTATTTTATTCTGTTTTTAGTATTTGTTGTTATAGCAGCAACAGAGATACATCATCTGTGATAATTTCAAAAGTCTAGCTATCACGGTTTATGAGTTACAGCCTGGTGACAGACAGACGGACAGTGGATTCTTAGTAATAGGGTCCCGTTTTTACCCTTTAGGTACGGAACCCTAAAAGCGAAAGAAACTTGGAGAAAATAAACTATGCTTAGAACTTCAACCCATTCATGTTTAACTGCATAATAAATCATTCGAAATAATTTCGTATTAAATTCAAACATATTATTTAAATGTTTTCGGATTCCATTTTGCGAAAATCTGTCCGCCCAGACAGATCGTGTGTTGACTGACGCCTTGTGATACGAAACACCGCTAGCGAAATGTTGGCGCCTCTGTAACGACTATTTTACAGTTACCTACGAAACAGTACCGACTAGGATGGAATATAGTAGAAGCAGAGCAAATGCAAACCGCTGCCACACAACTTACAGTTTTTTGTTGATTCGCTACTGCATACGAACACGTCGATTCACTAAACAGGTAAATCATATTAATGAATAAAGCCTATGCATATGACAAGTGAACAATTTTGATAAAAAAAAGTAAGAGCGGTGGTAAATAATTCTAGGTTTAAACTCAGAGGAAATAAAACACACGATCCGTTATTATTTGCAGACTTCATGGCTACGTGTTCTATATTTAATTCGAATATAATAACTACATGAATATGATATTAATAGATATTAATAGTAAAAGACAAAAGTTTTGCATCGATTAGATGATGAAATATTTAAATTTATAAAATGCTGCACGACATTCACATGCTTTTTAAGAAAGTGAAATAAGATATTGAAGTTTTCAAAATCTGTAAGGAAAAAGAAAATAAATAATTACATTCACAAACTTCTGTATGGTTGGAATAATTTTACAAGCGGGTTACTAGGCTTTTGGGTTCAAACCCCGGTCCACTTTTTTCCAAAACAAGATGGCGTGTTGTTTTGATTTGTCTTACCTACCCATTCCAACTTCAAGCCTTCTGGATTTACGATATGTAGTAAGACTAATAAATATGATTACCGTAGCCATAGAAGTAACACCAACATCAGCAAGTCCTAATGCCTTGACATGTACTGGTTTCTGTACATTCATGAGAAAGAAGGCCACTGTTTTCCTGTTCTTCGTGTCCATGCACTCCCATGGTAATCCATAGACAGCGTCCTTTAATCTGCCACTCTGGAAGAAATGTCACAAACAACTTTAATTAATACGCTCGTTGTGCTCTGAAGTACCAGTTGTATCAAAATGTTCCAACCCACAAATTTGTCAATTAAATATCAAATTATCTGTACCAACCAACCTAAAATGCCGAAATCGGATAGATGCCATCATCAACATCATCCATTCCTTTGCCAAAATTCATCAAAATCAGTTCAGCGGTTTGGGCGTGAAAAGGTAACAAACAGACAGATGGTCTCGCATTTATAATGGTGATTGTAAAGCTTGGGGCCGAAGGGTTTGACACCTAGGCTGGTAAAAGTGGTTCTCTCGCTCGCCACCGGATGGTAATTAAAAACATGACTGGAGACATGTAGATGAATTAAAGTGCAACTCTGATTAAACCTTTGGCGAATATAATCGTGATGTTATGTTATGTTATTATACTTACAACACTGCCAATAAGTTCGAAAATGATCGACAGCTGTATAAGTTGTTGGAACAAGATAATCGTAAGTGGTAGATAACGCATCAGAGCTGCCGTCGTCTAGAACAAAGAATATATTACACATTAACATAATTTGCATTACATGCGGTACTAACAAAAGATGTTAGAATAATAATAATATAATACCACATTTTGTCATAAATTGGTATGCAAATATAAAAATCATAATAGCGTATATAAATTACGCAACACGTATTACTATTTATTTCACAAAGGACATGGCTAAACAACTGCCCTAAGCATGTATAGAAATTATTCACTAGCTCGTAACATTCAAATATTCATTCATTAATTATTACAGTTTTATTATTCTTCTAGAACTTTCACGAATTAATCAAATGATTAAAAGCTTTTTCATGTTTTTGTTTGACAAGAATAACATAAGATTCCGTTCTACGAAAAATTGTGGTCAATAAACCTACTTTTAAGGACATTTGCGTAAGTCGTAACGAACAGTATTCATTATTATTTATTTTTGTACCTATCGCAATACATCTGAAATATTCATTATTGAATTAATTTACAGTTTTATTATTCTTCTAGAACTTTCGTGAATTAAGCAAATAATTAAAAGTTTTTCATATTTTTGTTTGACAAGAACATAAGATTCCGTTCTACGAAAAATTGTAGTCAATAAAACTACTTTTAAGGACATTTGCGTAAGTAGTAACGAACAGTATTCATTATTATTTATTTTTGTACCTTTCGCTATTCATCTTAAAACATTAGTGATAGAACCATAGATGTTGTTTTCTTTGCATTTATCTGATTTCTAGAAATTATTGGCAAAATCTGGAAAGAAACGGCACATAAATAGTGCTCACACTAAAAAGTTCTAGATTACACTTGATTCGATTAGAACCAAATAAAAAAAACATTTGAACGATGCTCCTTTCGCCGGGTATTAAGTATGTTATTACAGAGTTCGTATGATCTTAAGTTTCAATTTCGTATTGACAGATGACAGATCATCAAATGACAGCCGGAACCAACGGCTTATCTAGCTTTCCAAGGCACGAAGGAAACGATGGAACCACGGAATGACCTTGGCTAGCGTTGCTTAACCTTGAAGATCGACCTGTGCGGCTGTTATTGTTTAGCCACGAGCTCCTCTAAACGCCTTAATAAAGTAGCATAGCAAAATCTTATTCTTTTACAAGTTTGTATACCTATTAATGTAGGAGTTTCTACGATTTTATTTTCAGAATTGTGACGATATAAAAAGTGTCTGTAACTGTTTTCATACGAAATACTAATATTCAGCTATTCAGCATTACATATTACTAGTTAAATTAGTTATCCATTGCTAGGGCAATCGTCCATACTTTATTTAGCCATCTCCTTTTCGCTCGTGCTCTTGTTTGGGATTTTTAAGTAGTGTCTTTATGTGCATATCACTGAAAAACTTGGTCGCGTTTGGCTAAATTAATACAAAATTTCTTAAAACTGACCATTTGCGAGCATTCCAGAAGTAGTAAGCATCCACATATTTGATGGAACCCGTAATAAACAAACAACATTGGCCCAAACACTTCCGACATTTTGTCTGTAAAACTAAAGAGAAATTATGAATTAAAAAAAGCTTTTTCGTGTTCCTTGCAGCAAACCTTTTTATTTGATATACATACTATCATGGGGGTTCATAAAAATAATAGTGAACCGCAATCTTTAGGAGTCCACCGTATTAGATTTAGAATGATGTAATTTAGCTTACCGCGCATTATCATCCAAACCAAAATTGAATGCAAAATTGCAGCTCAATTAGATGTTGATACTATTTTAAAAATTAGTTGCTTGGTGGATATAATTATATAACCTTCTGGAGTATTTTGTCTGAGTAAGTTCCACTAAGACTACAAATTTTCAGCCGCCATGAAATCTCTATTAAAACCTCTTCTGATCAAATAGTCCGTTTTGCATCTATTTTCAGTGCTTACGACATGTCGAAAATATTAGAATAGTTTTTAAACAACAGACTTACAAACTTTTTGCAGCACAATAAGATACATTCTGATGCCCAGTTTAGCTTTAGGTAGGGCAAAACCTATGAAGATGACGTGAGTCAATTGGTATAGAGATCACGTCACACTTAAGTTAGATCAAAAAGAGAAATGTGAGGGCATATTATCTCGAACTGACCAAGGCTTTCGACACCGTAATGTTTCCCTTTCTTGTGAGCAAGTCAGAGAAGATTGGTACACGCGGTATGAAATTGCTCTAATAATTTTTAAGGCTTTTCTTACGGACCGCACGAAAAGAGTAAAAATCTAAGTACATTTTAGCTCCGATGTCTAGGTTACCTATAGCGTCCCACAAGGTAGCATACTAAGCCCGTGTCTCTTCTTGATTTACATGAATAACCTGTATCAGCTGCCACTAACAAATTGATATATATTTACCTTCGCTGATGATATGGCATTAGTTTTTCATGGGGACCTGGGACGAATTTAAAAAAAGTATTGTTATATTGTTTTTTTTCTGTACTTAACATTTTAATTTATTGCAACAAAAATAAAATTATTTAATAAAATATAACATACCATACTTGTATACGTAAAAGTAAAAAAGGAAAAGTGTTGAGTTGGGACTGTATAAAGTAACCCATTTTCTAATATCTAACCGTCTCACAATGAACCGTTCTAAGTCAACAATTCTCCAATTCTCTTTGTAAAAAATTAAACCTTATTAATTATTTTGAATAAACACACTGTACTATGCACTCTTGCACTCAGTCCTGGGATATTGTATTGCTGTATAGGGTGATGGATGCAAGAGTTTTATGATACACTTCAAACACCCCCATACTTAAAGTCATGAATTTCAGATCATTTAGAAGTCCCACCAAGGTCTTTCGAGTATACGAGAAGTGCGGAGTACTTACTTACAGAAAACTACTGGTGTGGGGTACACAAAAACACATACACACACACACCATCTTATGCTTACCATGGCTTAATGGCGTCAATTCTGTGATTCAGGATAATATTTTGGGGAAATTGTAGTCTGAGAGAACAGGTATTCAAGGCTCAAAAACGATGCATAAGGGCAATGAGTAACATGAAAGTTACAGATAGTTGCGTACCTGTATTCAACTCCCTAAATTTGATAACATTTCCATCACTTTACATTTTCGAAATGGCTGTTTTTGTAAAATCAAATAAGCATATTTTTATTAAATTGTCTGACAATAGAACACGACCAGTTCGAAGGTAGTATACAAACATACTACGTGTTACTGAGCATAACACTGCATTATTAAGGAAAAGTATTATATGTATGTGCCCAATTATCTTTAACAAAATATCCGATGAAATTAAAAACGAGTCCATTCCACTTTTTTTAAATAAATTGTCAGTCTTTTTAATTGATAAATTTTAGTACTCCATTTGTGAATTTCTTAATGATAAAACTTTAAAGTTTACATTGTAATAAATTTTTTGACATTACTGTATGTGAAACGTTCTGTCGACGAATCTCTCAAAAACGAAAAGTCCTGTCGGTGAACAGTCCAAAGGAGAAACGGCTGTCGGAGAACGCTTGCAGAATCTTGTATTTGATTCTGATTTTATGGTAAATTATTTTATTTTGTATTTTTTTTGCTATTTTCACATTTGACTAATTTTACACAGATATGACATATATTTGTTTTATTTGACATTTGATTTATTTTTACGTTGATTTGACATAAGCATATTGATTCTAATAGACATTTTGTTGATATTTTGACATTATTAATATTATTAATCTTTCCTACATTCTTAACTATTGTGTTTAAATTTCATTGTTATAATTGATTATTATTATTTTAATATGTTTGTTTTTTAATTATTGTATTTAAATAGCGATTTTTGTAATGATAACCTTAATATTCTTTGTCATTCTATGTTTTACTGCTTTAAAAATAATGGTGTCTGTAATTACATTAAATTAAACAATTTTGCATGCCGTGAGGCAAAATGTATCGGAAAAAGCAAATAAACTATTTAATTTCGCAGCTGTTCCGGCGTGAATTACCTTCTCACCTCTACAAGAATCCCCAAAATTGAGAGTCGATGGCAACGTAACGCCAAGAAGCTCAAGGTACTCCGTATTGGCACGGTCACATCTCGGAAAGTTGGAGCCGGGTAAAATTGTTTCTTTTAAGCGGAAAAAAGACAGGCCTGGGTTTAAGCAGCATGAACCTGACCAGATTGACATTAGGAGACTGCCTCCTAGGACAGGTTCAGACGCCCAACCATGGCCTCACGGAGAGACCGGACCTGCGGCCCGGTAGCCCGTACGTTGGACAAGTATCTTTCAGCAACAGTGCTGTCGTCTGCATACCCAAATGTTGTATTTAGCAGATAGTTAATTTGCAGCAATATTAATGTTGCTAAGACCCCTGAGTGACCCCGGTATTAATATCCAATTTTTGCGACGAGCATCGGATTGGTGTGAGTCGTCGGATGGATTGATCTCTCAGGAAGTCAGCTATCCAATTACACAGACCACTGGGCAGACAGAATGAAGGAAGGTAAGCTTCTTTTAAGTAAAATAAGGCTTTCGTGCCAGACCCTATACCCTCGATAGCCTCACTCCATATGTCAATGGCATACGCTAGAAGAACCCTAGTAGACCGATTTAAGCGGAAGCCGTATAAGTCGCTAAGGATAACCTTAATTTATAAGTATGCCAGGAGATTCGTGTGTGTGTGTGTGGCGTTACAGAGGTGGGTCTGTAGTTGGCAGGGTCAGCTCGACTACACTTCTTGGGCACTGGCTTTACTTTGCTTGCTTCCAAGCGTTCGGCACATTTCCAGTCTCATACGAAAGGCGGCATAGGTTTTTTATTTATTTAGTACAGGCTCGTGCTTGACCACTATCTCACCTGATGGTAAGCGATGATATGAATGAAGGGTGTACCCCCTTACACACATAAATACGAAAAACTTTATACCGGCTGTGCCGGCTAAGTCAGTCACAAATACTAATTTCAAAAAACCGATTTTCATAATTCCGAATGGTTCAAAAAGCCGAATACAACAACTCCGACTTATCATTACTCCTATTTTTATAATTCCTAAATTTCAATATCCCTAACTTTTATAATTACTATTCTCAAAATACCGAGTTTCAATAGATCGAATAACAAAAAGTCCGACTTAATGATAATTCGAAACATCAAAAATACGAATTCCGATTATTTAAATACCGATTAATACAATTCCGAAATAAAAACGCAAACACACAGCAGCAACGCAGCATGCAAGCAAGCATGCAACATGCAAGCAGGCATGCAACATGCAAGCAGGCATGCAACATGCAGCAAGCATTGTTTCTGTCACGGCTTTGGGCGGCTCCACGCGAGCTTATCGTCGCAGATGGTTTTAACGCTCACCACTGCAGCTTCGGCTTGCTGGCCGGCTGTGCCGGCTAACCTCAGCCGCGGCGGTGGGCCTTCATACCACCTGCTTCTCAGTTCTCGCTCCACCGCACCCCTCCGCGCCTACGCGGGCTTAAATTACACTCTAAGGTAGGGCAGACAAGACTGCGTGAAGTCGGTTTTGCAGCGATTCATTTCTGTCACTAAATTTTATAGCACAACATGTTGACTTTTAGTTTATACGAAGTATTGAAAATTGGAATGTCGTTTTTCGGACCGAGAACACTTCGAGCATTTGATTCTTCGAACGTATGAAAATCGAAAAAAAAAAACAAATCGCATTTACGACTTTCGGTAAAATAAATTTCGGGATTTTTAATAATAGACATTATAATTCTTAGGTATTATGAAACTCACTGCGATTTCATGGTGTGGTGTGGTGTGTGGTGTGGTGTTTGTGATTTCATGGTGGACATCCCACCCATACGCACAAAACGTTTTGGGGACACTTTTATTATGCGTACAGCTAAAGAGTGGAATTCCCTGCCGGAATTTGTGTTTCCCGATAGCTACAATCTAGGGGTCTTTGAGTCAAGAGTGAATAGGTTTCTTCTAGGCAAGCGTGCTCTATCGTCGACCACATCATCGCTTACCATCAGGTGAGATAGTGGTCAAGCGCAAGCCTATAGATAATAAAAAATAAAAAAACAGACTTTTGAAAATCGGAAAATCGAAATTCGGAATAAAATATTTCGGAGTATTTGGGTGTTCCCGAATGAAGGTGTGTCAAGATCGGAGACAGTTCTGGGACACCGGTTCTAACTACTATCGCTGCTATTCCGTCAGGGCCGCTAGCCTTGTCCAAGTCGCGCAGCACCCTACGGGCGTCCTTTTGATGGATATGACTGTCCGACATACTCGTCTCGCATCTATCAGGAGAAAGAGGGGGCCGCGCGTCACCAGTATTCAAACCTGAAGATTCAGCAATAAGAGAGACAATTAAATTTGCCTTCTCTTCAGCGGAGTGGACTTAACCATTGACCAAAACTCCCTACTACCTGCGGAATATGAAGCAAGTTTTGTCCCTGTTCGGCTAATGTGGTCGAACCGAGCCCTTCGCAACACCATCTTGCAGGACTTGGCAGCCCTGTTAAAGGCCCTTTACTTCTGACCCACATCACTCGCTTTGGGCGAACGATCATCGAACCATGCCAGGTACGCCTCATGTATAAGCGCGTCGCCGCGATAACATTCGGCGGCAAACTATGGCCGGTCAACGCTGGACATTATTACGTCAGAGAACGGAATGTAGTACTCCATTCCGACGCAACACATACGTCACGGCGTTCGCGCACGACAAAGGATCAGCCGAAGAAGAGCAAGTAGGCTGCCAAGGAGCTAATAAGCAATTTATTTATTGATTATATATTATTGCTGCATTTAGCTGGCTTATTTTGTAAGCTATGAGACACTTACAAAGTACAGGTTGTTTCAAACATAAAGGCGTCTGCCAAGTTCGCTTTTCACTGCGCAATTAAATACACCTACTGTCACATGAATTCTCTACTGCACAGCGACTCACCTCGTGTTCCGAGACATAATTAACTTTGAATCTACCTGAAATTATATAGTATAATAAAAATTTCAACTTACGTGATAAAATCACGATGATATTCAATAAGTTTACTTAATTGAACACTAACATCTGCCAGCTCCTTCTGAGAATACGTTTCGCTTGTTATGTACGCAGTGCTATTTTCTATCATAAAACTTGTTGACGACGACGGCCTCGGGAAGTGGTCGAGATTGTAAAGTAAAATCTTGAAATGACCCCAAAGATGAAACACCATTAGAGACAGAAAGCAATCGTGAATGCAGAACCAACTTGCAGTGAGGTATGATAGAACCCTGCAAGAAAGCAAATGACGTTAATCTATATACTAATATAATACAGCGTAAGAGTTTGATTGTTTGTTTGTTTGAACGCGCTTATCTCTGGAATATCAGTAGGATTTAATTTTTTTTGTATTTGAGAGCCACATTGATGGGATAGGCTATACACTATATAGCATTACGCTAAAGTTCTTGGTTATCCTTAAATATTGATATTTGTAAAGTAAGTCGAAAGAAAAAGCACTATCGAACTACTTTATCCGCGTGCGCTGGGTGGTGGTACGTAAGTACAAAGAAGAAGTTGGTTTTTATTAGATCTAAAAAAAGGCCACGATACTATACTATATCTATCTCTTATAACTAAGCCACATTAAGGCATTTTGGGTTAAATAATTTATCCTAATATGTATATAAAACACAAAAAATGTTTCTACCTGTGGCCGTTATAGATTTTGAAATCATCCAACCGATATGCCCAAACCGGTTTCATTACAAACACAAATAAAATTATGTATTTCTATTAGGCCATTAAGCAGCACCTTTTAACTTTGAACGTCAAGAATTTAAATTTAAAGGTTATAATAATTGATTCTACCGTCCATTCGGCAAAGTAGCTTGTTATGGAGCAGAAAGGACACAAAGAAAAAAGCGTTTTACATACACTAATTTATATACGTGAGAACGATGCATCCAGACTAACACTACTATACTACGTATAGTATTACAAGCACTAAAAGATATATTCATTAATCTGATAAATAGGAACATGGTTCTCACATACTTACAAATATTGCAAACATAAGTAAATTACCTAAACATCGGCACAGTTTGAGAGAGAAAAAAGCAATACTATAATTATGAAAGGATAGATGAACCAGTTTGTTTGTGTCTACACTATAGACTGTCCTATGGAGCAGGAACAGCATGTTTCCAAGCATTCTTATCTTGAATATTAACAACTTATTTGTAATGAAATGAAATGAAATTTATTTATTTTGCAAACGGATTAGCCTAGATTACATCAGCGTTTACTTTACAAAAATGGACATGACTATTACACATAATATGATCACTGTCTTTCAAACTATGAAAATCCTATATCTTGAAGAACAGTTTTCTCCAAGATATGCTTGTTTACAAAGTGTGCTTAAAACAAAAGTTTTAAATTTTGTTTCATTTAGTTTTAATAGATCACAAGGTATTTTGTTATAGAATTTTACACAGTACCCCATTAATGCGTTGCCGACTCGTAGTCACACCAGATTATCACACCAGTATGACAAACAGGATTATTTTTCTCGTTTGTCACATCTCTGATATGTGTGTACTTTAGCTAATCTATAAGATGGTTAATCTAACTTATCTTTATTTATTTATTTATTACAATTGCGTCTATCACTAACTTTACTAAAGAGATGTACTTGATTACTGTCCTTACATACATAATATTTTCATAAATTAATTGGCAATAAACTGTCATAATATTAATCTTTTTAAATAGTTCCCTCAGTGATTCTCGGTGACTTAACTTATAGATGACTGACAGCTCTCTTATGCAACATAAATATACTCAATGTCACCCGCCCGACAAAATACTTCTAACAGCTTTCTAACAGCATAAGCGGCTGAACTTAACAGACCCGCAAGAGAAGTTACGTGAAGTAGCTTCCATTGTTATTTGTCGTCTAGAGTGATGTTTTATGAAATCCAGCTTTTCTCTATTCAATATGATGTCGCATTCGCTAATTTTAACATTATTATTATAATCATCATTATCATTTTTTTTATTTTTTTATTTGTGTGTTTGCGTGTGAACCAATTTTTTACCTGATGAATAGAGTTATTCACATCATCAAGATTTTGTGACCGTCGATCTATTTTAAATATCAAAAATGTGTCATCAGCAAATAGCACCATCTTCGGTTGATTTTGTATCAACCGAAGATGGTGCTAAATTGGAATTGGGGCAAATCGTTTTTGTAAACTAAAAAGAGTAATGGACCCAATATCGAGCCTTGAGGAACGCCCATTGTCATTTCAGAACCTAGTGAGTTTACGCCGTTAACCTGAACTTTAACTTTCTTTTTAACTTTTTGTCTGGCTTTCAAATATGATGTAACTCAAGGGTGGTATGTCTAATCCCATAGTACTCGAGCTTCAACAATAGTGTCACATGGCTTACACAATTCAACGCCTTCGAGAGGTCGTTGCCAATGGCGTCTTGTGCTTCTTCCTAGGCATTAAAAAATCTTTATTGGGGTGACGCCAGCGTCACTGGTGCAACGCACCAACGCGAAATGTTTGTTAAATTGACGTAACAAATGATTAAGCATTAACTTTTCGAAGACTTTACTAATAACCGGTAGAATTGACACTGTCCTATAATAATTGGTTTCTTTGCTAACTGCGGATTTAAACAATGGAACTACTTTACTTTGTTTGATGAGGTCGGGCAAAACTCTTTGATCAACACTAGTGTTAATTATGAAAGCTTATTAGGGCGCAATAGTTTCAATTATTGATTTACAGACTTTTACAGATAGTCCTCAAAGATCTTCTGTTGATTTAATTTAAAGATCTTTAAAATCTTTTCAAATAGCCTGGTGGTTTGTATGTTGAAACTTGAACCCCAAGGGGCACACATTTACATTATTTCTAAGTTAGTCAGCAGAGAGCACGGGTGCGGAATTTAAAGCTGCTGTGGTTTTAAGAGGAATATTAACAAAAAAGTTTTCAAATTACTGAGCTACTTCTACATCTATCTCTAATCTTTTTAATATATAAAATTCTCGTGTCACAGTTTTCGTTGCCATACTCCTCCGAAACGGCTTGACCGATTTTGATGAAATTTTTTGTGCTTATCCGGTATCTATGAGAATCGGCCAACATCTATTTTTCATCACAAAAAAAAAAAAAAAATATTTTAGGGTAGGTGTAGGGTAGGTGTAGGGTAGGTGTAGGGTAGGTGTAGGGTAGGTGTAGGGTAGGTGTAGGGTAGGTGTAGGGTAGGTGTAGGGTAGGTGTAGGGTAGGTGTAGGGTAGGTGTAGGGTAGGTGTAGGGTAGGTGTAGGGTAGGTGTAGGGTAGGTGTAGGGTAGGTGTAGGGTAGGTGTAGGGTAGGTGTAGGGTAGGTGTAGGGTAGGTGTAGGGTAGGTGTAGGGTAGGTGTAGGGTAGGTGTAGGGTAGGTGTAGGGTAGGTGTAGGGTAGGTGTAGGGTAGGTGTAGGGTAGGTGTAGGGTAGGTGTAGTGTAGGGTAGGTGTAGTGTAGGGTAGGTGTAGTGTAGGGTAGGTGTAGGGTAGGTGTAGGGTAGGTGTAGGGTAGGTGTAGGGTAGGTGTAGGGTAGGTGTAGGGTAGGTGTAGGGTAGGTGTAGGGTAGGTGTAGGGTAGGTGTAGGGTAGGTGTAGGGTAGGTGTAGGGTAGGTGTAGGGTAGGTGTAGGGTAGGTGTAGGGTAGGTGTAGGGTAGGTGTAGGGTAGGTGTAGGGTAGGTGTAGGGTAGGTGTAGGGTAGGTGTAGGGTAGGTGTAGGGTAGGTGTAGGGTAGGTGTAGGGTAGGTGTAGGGTAGGTGTAGGGTAGGTGTAGGGTAGGTGTAGGGTAGGTGTAGGGTAGGTGTAGGGTAGGTGTAGGGTAGGTGTAGGGTAGGTGTAGGGTAGGTGTAGGGTAGGTGTAGGGTAGGTGTAGGGTAGGTGTAGGGTAGGTGTAGGGTAGGTGTAGGGTAGGTGTAGGGTAGGTGTAGGGTAGGTGTAGGGTAGGTGTAGGGTAGGTGTAGGGTAGGTGTAGGGTAGGTGTAGGGTAGGTGTAGGGTAGGTGTAGGGTAGGTGTAGGGTAGGTGTAGGGTAGGTGTAGGGTAGGTGTAGGGTAGGTGTAGGGTAGGTGTAGGGTAGGTGTAGGGTAGGTGTAGGGTAGGTGTAGGGTAGGTGTAGGGTAGGTGTAGGGTAGGTGTAGGGTAGGTGTAGGGTAGGTGTAGGGTAGGTGTAGGGTAGGTGTAGGGTAGGTGTAGGGTAGGTGTAGGGTAGGTGTAGGGTAGGTGTAGGGTAGGTGTAGGGTAGGTGTAGGGTAGGTGTAGGGTAGGTGTAGGGTAGGTGTAGGGTAGGTGTAGGGTAGGTGTAGGGTAGGTGTAGGGTAGGTGTAGGGTAGGTGTAGGGTAGGTGTAGGGTAGGTGTAGGGTAGGTGTAGGGTAGGTGTAGGGTAGGTGTAGGGTAGGTGTAGGGTAGGTGTAGGGTAGGTGTAGGGTAGGTGTAGGGTAGGTGTAGGGTAGGTGTAGGGTAGGTGTAGGGTAGGTGTAGGGTAGGTGTAGGGTAGGTGTAGGGTAGGTGTAGGGTAGGTGTAGGGTAGGTGTAGGGTAGGTGTAGGGTAGGTGTAGGGTAGGTGTAGGGTAGGTGTAGGGTAGGTGTAGGGTAGGTGTAGGGTAGGTGTAGGGTAGGTGTAGGGTAGGTGTAGGGTAGGTGTAGGGTAGGTGTAGGGTAGGTGTAGGGTAGGTGTAGGGTAGGTGTAGGGTAGGTGTAGGGTAGGTGTAGGGTAGGTGTAGGGTAGGTGTAGGGTAGGTGTAGGGTAGGTGTAGCGTAGGTGTAGGGTAGGTGTAGGGTAGGTGTAGGGTAGGTGTAGGGTAGGTGTAGGGTAGGTGTAGCGTAGGTGTAGGGTAGGTGTAGGGTAGGTGTAGGGTAGGTGAATGTTTGGAGTTTTTATGGCAAAACAAAGTTTGCCGGGTCAGCTAGTATATATATATATATATATCTATAAATCTATATATATAAAAGCGAAAGGTCACACACACACCTATCACGAAATATCGAAAACCGCTCGACGTTTAAAGATGAAATTTGGCAGTTAGGTAGTTTATAGTTAGTAGATGTCCGCTAAGAACGGATTTTGCAAGAGGGCCGGCTTTAGGGGTCTAAGGGCTCTCGCAAATTTGTATGAAAGTCCTTAATTTTTTGAGCTACAAACTTAAAATTTGGCAGGGAGGTAGTTTATAGTTAGTAGACGTCCGCTAAGAATGGATTTTGCGGATGCTGGATTTAGGGGTTCTAAGGGCTCTCGCAAGATTGTATGAAGGTCTTTCATTTTTGAGCTACAAACTTAAAATTTGGCAATGAAGTAGTTTATTTGTAGTTAGTAGACGTCCGCTATGAACAGATTTTGCAACAGCAACACCACTGTTCCCAAAACGGTAAAGAAAAACATCGTGAGGAAACCGGCATGACTTAGAACCAAAAATTCGAAGATATGTGACATCCACCAACGCGAACTGGGCCCACGTGGTGGGTTACGGCCCATTCCCTCTCACAGAGAGGAGTCCCACAACGGACCAAATGGGAGTCTAACCCCCAGTTTCTCAACACTCGATTATCGAGCTGTTAAGGTAATTGACGAATAATTGCCGGTTATCTGCTGCGGTGTTGAAAATTCATTCAATCAATCACAGCAAAGCGAGCTTGACAATTTGTGACATTAATTCTGCGATAATTTAGCACTATCACGACATATTGAAAACCGCTTGACGTATAAAGATGAAATTTGGCTGAAAGGTTCCTTAAGTCACGTAAGTGCGCAATAAGAAATTATTGTTGTAAATCCACCCCTACGGGGGTAAAAGGGGGGTTGAAAGTATGTATGAAATTTCAACAGTTTGTAAATTGGGCACGTGAAATTTTACATTTATGCTCTTGATTGTTTTATCAATTTATTGGTTTTTGGCAATTCCACCCGCAAGGGGGGTAAAGAAGGGGACGCAGATGCAGTTTGTATGAAATTTCAGTTTGTAAGTTGGACACGTGAAATTTTAGATTTACGCTGTTGGTTGATAAAAATAATGTATGTATTTATTGGTTTTTGGAAATACCGATATAAAAAATTGGCTATTTAAAGTACAAATGCGTGTGCAGACGAAGTCGCGGGCAACAGCTAGTATTATATAAAAGCGAAAGGTGACTCACTCACCTATTACGAAATATCGAAAACCGCTTGACGTATAAAGATGAAATTTATCAGGAAGGTTCCTCAATAAACGCAAGTGCGCTAAGAATGGATTCTTGCAAATGCCACCCGAAAGGAGGTAAAAAGGGGGTTGAAAGTTTGTATGAAATTTCTACAGTTTGTAAATTGGGCACGTAAAATTTTAGATTTACGCTGTTAGTTGTTACAAATAATTTATGTATTTATTGGTTTGATTTCGGTTAGATATACACTTCATTTTAATGTGCATGAACTTGAACGCTCTATTAGATGAATAAACAAGGAATACATATATAAATATGTTACAAGATAGGGCAATGCCATCTAGTGACGAGAGGAAGAACTAGTAGTTACTACTAGCTAGTAGTTACTAGTAGCGCCATCTAGTACTGAATAGCGGAGTACCGCTATCAATCTTCTCGAAAGCTCGTGTCGAATGGAATTTGCCAGAATGTTAGAGCCAAACATTTGGAAGTTTCTCGTCACTTCGGGAACAATGAGTTCGAAAGTCGATTGTTCTGGCAGATTCTAGAATTATCTAGAGCGTACTAGAAAAATCTTCCGTGCTATTTATAGAGCGGTCGGGTTCGTCGGGAGTCAGTTTCGATTTGGTAGCGACACACGCACAACGATCGGAAAAGGAAATAGTGAAGTAATAAAATTGTTTAAGAAGTGTTTTTGTAATAAAGTCTGATTAATTGAAGTCTGCGGTTTAAATAATTTATGCCTGAATCCCAGCTCGTAACAATATGTAAAGGACTCAATTATCTTGTTGTTTACGTTTCCCAAGAGAAATCATTGTTAAAGACATATTTTCCATCATTTAACTAATGTGTTTACTAAACATTAAGCTATTCATAGAAGAACTAATTATAAGGATATTACTATCAATAAGTAGTTAATGTTGTTTGATAGTTAATGAATGTACAAGGGTCGTGGTACTATCTACCCCTCGTTAAGTAATGACTGTGGTATAAATAGTCTCCACTGCTCTTCCATAAGTTAGTATTAAATCAGTATCCAGAGTGTAAAAGTCAGCATTAAGAAAGTGTTAAGATAGTATACGTCAGTATCAAATCAATAGTCAGTTGTCAGTCACAATTTGGTTATGTACTAGTTATCATAACTTGTAACCTATTATCAACGTTAACATAGAATAAACCTCAGTTGCTCATACAACCGTGTCTCAATCAAGTGTCTCCCACACACCTACCGTCAACCGCCACCGCTCGGGCCATTACAAATTGGTGTCAGTAATTGGGATTGATTGAGAAAATTCCTCGCAAAATTCGATAACCGCGTCGAGTGGAAATCATCGGAAGAAAACTTCGAGAACTTCATCGGAGTTCTGAAAACTCTGGTTCTCTACGAGTCTACAAGTTCCTGGGAAGAAACTCTTCGAGACCTTCGTCGGAGTTCTGAAAACTCTGATTCTCAACGAGTCTTCAAGTTCCTGAGCCTGTTTCTCTGCAAGTTCCTGAGCATCACGACGAGATCGACTGGATTGAACGAGACGTATCCTCAACGGTCTGGAGAACATCAACCGTTTACGCCGTCCAACCTTCACGTCTTCACGCCGAGGTACTTCATAATGTCAACGGGTTACATTCAAACAATCTTACTGTGAGTACGCCGAAATTTTAAATCAATACCGTTGAAATAAAGGATATTTCCTGTACGGAATCATCTGCCAGTATTGAAAAGTTAAAGATAGATTCAATCATGTCTCATCCTAGTGTACCTACAAGCACAAGCAGTTATATTTCGTTAGAAATGGCTGAAAGGATGCTAACTAAATTTGATGGCAGTAAGGCACGTATTCACGAATTTTTAGACAATTGTGACACAGTCAATAATCTAATAAATCCAAGTTTAAAGAATGTATTATTACAAATTATTATAACAAAAATCACGGATAATGCTAGGTCTATGATTAGGAATCGCGAATTTCTAACTTGGGAAAATCTGAAAAGTTACTTATTGGATACATATACCGAAAAACGAACAATTGGTCAGTGGCAATTAGAACTAAGCAGTTGCAAACAAAATTATAACGAGAACGTATTAACTTACGCTAATAAGGTCGAAAATTGCTATATTAAATTAATAAATTCTTTAGACTCAACAAACCAAACAAAAGCAGCACGCGAAGCATGTGTTGAATTATTAAAATCACAAGCATTAAGTGTTTTCATTACAGGATTAAATAAAGATCTTAATTTAATTTTAAAAGCATTGCAACCAAAAACACTAGAAGATGCAATTTCTTTAGCAGTAATCGAAGAGCAACAGCTCAAAAGCAAAAATGAGATATCAAAATTCCAAAATTTAAATGCTTCAAATACAAAACATTGTTATAAATGTAACAAACCAGGCCACACCGTAGTAAATTGTAGAGTTCGATCATTTTCGGGACCCAATCAAAATGTAAAATTTTGCAATTATTGCAAGAAAAAGGGTCATAATAAAGATGAATGTTACTATCTAAAAAATAAAAACACTCAAAATCAAAGTAGTCATAGATCTAATAATAACAATCGTTATCCAAATAAAAGCGTAAACACCGATCAAAAAAACGAGTAAACCCCAATGGTGTGAGCCAACCAAAGGGTAATAGTTTAATAGAAGGGCTCATAACTACAATAAATAATTGTTATTTTGCTTCAATGAAATTAAAAAATAATGCAGGAAACATAGAGTTTCTGATAGATACTGGTGCAACAATTAGCCTCGTAAAACAAAGTTTTGTTCCAAAGGACGCTGAAATTCATCATGATATTTTAGCTGATTTAAAAGGGATCGATAAAGTAGACAAGCCTACAAGGACGTTAGGTTATGTTGAATTGGAGTTCATAGGAAATTTAAATTTAACACTCCACATTGTAAACAATAATTTCCCTATTGATGCTAATGGCATTATTGGAGGCGATATGCTAGATAAATATAAAGGTATGATAGATTATAGCACCAAAACATTAAAACTAGCGGAAATCAAGTACGATTTGTATTATGAGAAGCAAAATGATCAAGTCGAATTAAATAAAGAAAGCATAAAATTAACTTTAACGGTCAAAGCAAGAACCGAATGCGTTATTCCTATAAAGATAATAAATAATGAAAAAATTAAACATGGGATTGTTCCAAGAACCGAGTTATTTTCGGGAGTACTTTTATGCCCCAGTCTTATCACAGTTAACGATGACAAAGGCATTACAACCGTTCTTAACACGACAGATCATAATGTAACCTTCCCTATTCCTAAAATAAAATTAGAAAATGTTGATTTTATTATCTCAGACAAAAGAGTATTACAATTAGATAAAAGTTATGAAGCAAATGTGTATAATAATAATAATTATGAAAGCAATCGACTTGAAAAACTAGAAAATTGTCTACGGACAGATCATTTAAATTCTGAAGAAAAGGATTCTTTGATCGAATTATGTAAAGAATATAATCATATATTTCACTTAGACGGAGATAAATTAAGTTGCACAGATGTGGTTATGCATGAAATACATACAAAAACGGAAGCTCCCATTAATACAAAAAGTTATAGGTATCCGGAAGCCTTAAAGGGAGAAGTTGATAAACAAATTAATAAAATGTTAAAAGATGACATCATTAAACCATCGAATAGTCCTTGGAATTCACCTATCTGGGTGGTTCCCAAGAAAATAGATGCTTCTGGTCAGAAAAAATGGAGAGTAGTTGTAGATTATAGGAAGTTAAACGAGGTCACTATCGGGGACTCCTATCCCTTGCCTCAAATAACGGAAATATTAGACCAATTGGGTCATTCAAAATATTTTACAACACTCGATTTAGCCTCAGGCTTTCATCAAATAAAAATGCATCCTAAGGACTCATCGAAAACAGCATTCACTGTCCCTCAAGGACATTTTGAATATAATAGAATGCCATTTGGATTAAAAAATGCTCCCGCGACTTTTCAAAGGTTGATGAATAGCGTTTTGACTGGATTACAAGGTAATCGTTGTTTTGTTTATTTAGATGATGTCGTTATACATGCAGATAATCTTGAAAACCACAATAGGAAATTAAAAGAAGTTTTTGAAAGATTTTCCGTCAATAATTTAAAATTGCAACCTGATAAGTGTGAATTTTTAAAAAGAGAAGTTATGTACTTAGGTCATTTGATCACTGAAAATGGAGTTAAGCCAGATCCAGGCAAGATTTCAGCAATTAAAGGTTATCCAATACCTAGAAATGCGAAAGATATAAAAAGCTTTTTAGGATTAGCAGGGTATTATAGAAGGTTTATACCTGATTTCAGTAGATTGTCACAACCTTTAACTAAACTTTTGAAAAAGGATGTTCCTTTTAATTGGACAAGTCTACAACAACATGCATTTGAAACCCTTCAGAAGAAACTTTGTGAATCTCCAATTTTAATTTATCCAGACTTTAATAAAACTTTTAATCTTACTACCGATGCTAGCAATTATGCCATAGGAGGAGTACTATCACAAGGGCCAATTGGGCAGGATTTGCCAATCGCTTACGCTAGTAGGACATTAAATAAGGCCGAACAAAACTATTCAACCACTGAAAGAGAACTGTTAGCAATCATATGGTGTGTTAAACATTTTCGTCCGTACTTATATGGTCGTAAATTTAATATGGTCACAGACCATCAACCATTAACATACTTATTCAATTCAAAAAATGATGGTGCTAGAATTTTCAGATGGCGATTATCTTTGGAAGAATACGAATACACTCCAATTTATAAACCAGGCAGTTTAAACACTAATGCAGACGCACTAAGTAGAATAGTTCCAGGCGTCGAAAACAAAGTTTTTACAACAAAAACGTTAGCAAATGAAAATTACAAATCATTTTTAGAAGCAACACAAAAATCAATTATTATAAATGATAATATATGCGAAATTAATGACGAGTTGACTTCAAAACAGAAAAATATTTTTATACCTATATCAGCGGATAAACAAATAAATGATAAAAGTTTAGAGAAATTAGTTAATGAGTATGATCACTTAAATAAAATCAATAATATTAAGGTTAATGAATTTGCCGTATTTCATGAAAATGGATCAAAATATTATTACGTTTGTACGAAACAAAACTATTGGGATAAATCAAATTATGAAATATATTTCGATTTGTTAAATAATGTCAAGGAACATTTATTAAAGGAAAAAGATAGCGAGTTACATTTAATTCGTCTTGGAGATAAATATGATAGGTTTAATTATAAAAAGTCTAGAATGATGTTAAGATTTATATTTAGGAAAACGAACATTAGAATAAGTATTTATAATAATACTTTAATTATTCCCTCTCCAAATGAAATTCCAGTAATTTTAAAGGAAATGCACAGTAGTCTTATGGCAGGTCATGCAGGTTTTCACAAGACTTACAAAAGAATAAAAGGCATTTATAAATGGCAAAATATGAAAAAGGACATTCAAGATTTTATATCACGTTGTGAGTCATGCCAACAAAATAAACTTGTGCGAAAGAAACATAGAGAACCTATGATTATAACATCAACGGCAAGCGAAGCATTTGAAAGAATTAGTTTAGACATAGTAGGACCTTTTCCATTAACCCTTAATGGCAATAAATACATTTTGACTTTACAAGATGATTTGACGAAATATTCACAAGCATACGCTTTACCCAATCATACCGCGGAAACAATAGCTGATGTTTTCGTGAAAGAATTTGTGTGTAAATTTGGTATTCCAAAAAGTATTCTCACAGATCAAGGTGCCGACTTTACATCCAAGCTTTTAAAAGAAGTCTCTAAATTATTTAAAATAAAACAATTAACAACAACTGCATATCATCCGCAGACAAATGGCAGCTTAGAAAGAAGTCATGCTACTCTAGCAGAATACATAAGGCATTTTATTAAAGAGGATCAAACCGACTGGGACAGCTGGATAGATTTTGCAATGTTTTCCTATAATACAGCGGTCCATACATCAACTAATTTTACACCACACGAATTATTATTTGGTAACAAACCAACTTTACCGTCATCTATAACTGCACAAACAGAATTTAAATATTCTTATGATGACTTCATTGATGATTTAACTTTAAAATTAAGAAAATCTAGAGAATTAGCTAGAAATAATTTGATTAATTCAAAAAATAAAAATAAGGAATATTATGATAAGAAATGTAAAGTAGAGAATTATAAAATAGGTGATAAGGTATACATTACTAATGAAAATAGTAAATCGGGAAGATCAAAGAAACTATCTCCACAGTTTACTGGTCCTTATGAAATTATAGAGATAAACTCACCAGTAAACGTAACAATACTTATAAAGAGAAAGAAAGTTAAAATACATGTAAACCGTTTAAAATTAGCAAAGTAAAACAAATAGTTCATTTCTTTGTTACAGGTTTACCTTCACATCATTAATTCAAGGTGAACTATGTAATATAACTCCATTAAATAAGGGAGGAATTTATTTCGAGCATGTAGGAAAAGCAAATCAATTAGATAGCTATTGGAATCTAGTAACTTACCTTGATATATCTAGCTGGAACAAGAAATTAAATCTTATCGAAAATACTCTAGTTGAGACTAAAAATCTTTGCAATCAGGATACATTCAACAAATTCTCGCTATGTAAAACTTCTATGCTAATCTTAGAACAATTGTATCCTCAATTAAAGAACCAAGAAACTGTTCTTAAAGAAATAATCGGACATTCTTTTGCACATCAACGTTCGAAACGTTCCGTTATCGATGGCGTAGGTACTTTATTTAAAGTCTTATTTGGAACACTAGACGTAGAAGACGCAAAACAGTATGACAGCGCTATCAATAATCTAGATAAGAATGAACATGAATTAATTAAGTTGTTAAAATCTCAATCGCAAATCGTAAAAACTACTATTCAAAACTTTAATAATACGATGACCGATCTTAGAGAAAATGAAAACATTTTTAATAAAAACTTAGAAACTTTATCCAATTATACAAAAGATACTAATAATAAAATTTTCGATATTAATATGAAACAAAACTTAGACGAACATTTGTCTTTTCTAACCTTAGTTACCAGCGAGGTAAATAATGAAATATCTATGGTCATTGATACCATACTATTCGCTAAAAGTAATAACCTACATCCGATTGTAATCACTCCAGAACAATATATTCTTGAATTAAGGAAAACTGTATCACATATTCCGACTCATACACAATATCCTTTGGATTTAAATGTGGATAATGCATCAGAACTGCTATCGTTGGTTAGTATCATTTCATACTATATGAATGAAAAAATTGTATTTATAATTAAGACTCCATTGATTATTCAGCAATCTTATGATATATATAATTTAGTTCCTGTGCCAATTTTAAATAAAAATAATACCTATGTGTTTATATTACCTTCAGATAGATATTTTCTGATTGCTCAAAATAAAATTCATTATACTACTTTAGAAACTATTAATAATTGTAAGAAATTGTCAAATAATAATCGTATTTGTGAACTAGATAACCCTTTATATTCTGTGTATGCTAAGGACAATTGTGAAATAACATTATTTTTAGGTATAGAAAATCAAATTCCTTCATTTTGTGATACAAGGATTGGTTTAATTAAAAACGAACAATGGTTCAAACTTGAAAATGAGAACAGTTGGTTGTTTGTAACACCCAATAAAGTAATTTCGACAATTTCTTGTAAAAATGAAGAACCTTTTGATGTAGAATTAAAGTCTACTGGTATTTTAAAATTAAAAAAGAATTGTAAATTATATTCTCCTAACATTATATTGCATTCAACAAGTCAAGACATGATGTCAAAACACCTGTCTATTCTTCCAAATTTCGATATTATTAATGATAATTGTTGTAACAAGTTAAAGAATAATACTTTGGAAGATAAGGTAGATTTTGTTCCATTTAGTAAATTTAGTATGAACTTCAACGATTTGAATATCGCAAGCCACAAAATTGATAAAATAAATGACTTATTGGATGAAATAGAGAACGATAATGTATTTCATAAAGTTAAGAATAATGCTTATTTTGTATTCATCATTTTGTCTATTGTTAAGTTTATAGTACTGTATTTACTATATAGATTAGGAAAATATTTGATAGCAAGGAAATTTTTCTGTACTCCACAAACTAGATTATTAGCTCTTGAAGATTCTAGAAATTGTTGTGGAAGAATAACAAATTGTATTACTTTTAATATGAATAAAAATACTAATAATGATAATACTGATATCGAGATGGAAGAAATTCAATTACCATCTCAAGAACACACTCCTTTAAGACGTTCAGCAAGAATAGCTCAGATAAAAACCCAATAATTGTTAATTTTGTTTTCATGTGAATAATTTTTCAAATTATTCCCATTTTAAGGGGGGAAGTGTAAAGGACTCAATTATCTTGTTGTTTACGTTTCCCAAGAGAAATCATTGTTAAAGACATATTTTCCATCATTTAACTAATGTGTTTACTAAACATTAAGCTATTCATAGAAGAACTAATTATAAGGATATTACTATCAATAAGTAGTTAATGTTGTTTGATAGTTAATGAATGTACAAGGGTCGTGGTACTATCTACCCCTCGTTAAGTAATGACTGTGGTATAAATAGTCTCCACTGCTCTTCCATAAGTTAGTATTAAATCAGTATCCAGAGTGTAAAAGTCAGCATTAAGAAAGTGTTGAGATAGTATACGTCAGTATCAAATCAATAGTCAGTTGTCAGTCACAATTTGGTTATGTACTAGTTATCATAACTTGTAACCTATTATCAACGTTAACATAGAATAAACCTCAGTTGCTCATACAACCGTGTCTCAATCAAGTGTCTCCCACACACCTACCGTCAACCGCCACCGCTCGGGCCATTACAAATATTCAAGATAAAAATGATTGGAAATATGCTGGTCCTGCTGCATAGGGCAATCTTCAGAGTAGACAAAATCAAATTTATTACTTTATATACCTTTTCATTCAACTGCAAGTCATGCAGAGTCGCTGCATGACTTGCAGTTGATGCTGGACGGCCTAGCTGGTTCTTCTGCACGCATCGGTCTCCGGATGAACTTGGACAAAACCCAGGTTATGTTCAATACACACATCACTCCGGGATCGATTGTGGTCAATGGCGGTGCTCCCAAAGTTGTTCAAGAATAAGTTTACCTCGGGCAAACTCTGCAGTTTGGTAAGAACAACTTTGAGAAGGAGGCTAATAGAATGATACAGCTGGGCTGGGCGGCGTTTGGAAAACTACGTCAAGTCTTCTCGTCACGTATTCCACAGAGCTTGAAGACCAAAGTCTTCAACCAGTGCGTCCTACCACACTGTGTTATGACCTACGGGCCCGAGACGTGGACACTCACGATTCGGCTGGTACATCAATTTAAAGTCGTTCAGCGAGCTATGGAGAAAGCTATGATTGGAGTCTCTCTAAGGGATCTAATCCGAAACGAGGTGATCCGGCAGAAAACCAAAGTTGTCGACATAGCTCACAGAATAAGCAAGCCGAAGTGGCAATGGGCCGACCATATAAGCCGTAGAACCGATGACCGTTGGAGTAGACGTGTTCTTGAGTGGAGACCGCGAACTGGTAAACGTAAGGTGGGACGCCCTCAAGCTAGGTGGAGTGACGATCTTCGCAGGGTGGCTGGTAGCAGCTGGATGAGAGTTGCCGAAGATCGAAGCAAATGGCGTGCGATTGGAGAGGCCTATGTCCAGCAGTGGACTGCTATATGCCGAAGATGATGATGATACCTATTCATAGTTATTGTATTCCTCTTATTTTGTTTTGAGAAATTGACTCACACACTTTTCCGTTGTTGTTTAATTAGGTATTTTACCTATGTTTGCAATATTTATAAGTATGTGAGTTCCTAATTATCAAATGAATTAATTTACCTGTTAATACTTGTAATACTTTATACTTATCCATAGTATTGTATGTAGTGTTATTCTGGTGTATATGAATTAAAGTACGTATGTAAATATTGTAAAACCCTTTTTTTTAAGAGTTGGTGTGGAGTTTCTAGTTTCTTCATCTCCATAACCAGCTACTTTTCGAAATGGACGGTAGAATTAATTATTATAACTGGTGAATTTAAATTTTAGACGTTGAAAAGTGCCGCCTAATGGCATAAATGAACATTACAAAAAAAATACAAAATTTAAAAAAATAATTGCTTCCAGTCTCTCTTCTTCTTAGTCGTGTTCTTCAATGCAGGTCTTTTACTCTGTCTTCGAGCTTCGACTCTTTTCAGGGCAGTGGTCACACTTAGTCCTATTATCACCTGACCAGCGAGTTGACGAACGTCTTCACGTAATTTTTTCGTACACTTGTTGCTTTCAAGGGATTAAGAGAAAACGGGAAAAAGAGTTGACGGATTTACGAGAATGAGAGATACACAAATCAAAAATCAAACTCTTTTTATATAACTATGAAATTTAGCTAGATTCAGCTAGTTGGAGCGTCTAAACTAAGGCACTTGTCTCACCGCCGACGATCAGCGAGTAGCGATTAAACCTAGAAACTAAAATCAAGATTGCAAGCAGCGAGAAGCGAGTGTGCAGTTCCGATAGTTTTGTTGCTCGGCTATAAGCGAGTGTTAATGTGCGACGGGCAATTACTCGCACCACCCGCTCTGTAGGCAAATGAGCGGTGTTCGGTCTCTCGGCGTGAGTTCTGACCGCCAAGCGAGCATCGCTGAGCTAGTATAACTTTGATAGCTCTTGTCGCTGCGACAAACTTGTGATGAGAGATTACTCGCTGGCGGTGTGAACATCCAGCAATCAACTATTACTGAATGTGTCTCTTTTAATGACACAGGATCTTATATCTTTTGTAAGGTACAAGCGAGAATATAGTTAATACCTTACCGCTTACCCGTCGGCGGTGGAACAAGTGCCTTAAGACCTTTATCGTGTCGTATAAAATTAGTCAATTTACTTACCAATGAAATAAGTTAGCAAAAATATACCCATATAAATCTGTCGATACATTGATAGGATGAGAGAAATAAAGAGCGTGTTGATATGTGGCGTTTCCTTGCAATCCTCCTTTTGCGTAGTTACCAGCAGCATAATTGTTGTACATTGGTATAATATTGAAAAGTGATAGACCACTTATCATTTGACTAACTATGAGCAGAGTGAACCAGTGGGACATCCGATGTACTTGCTTGTGGGTCTGGAAGAAGACAAGTAAGTAACACATAACTGTTTATTTGCCATAGTAAAGTGCGATAGGAACATGTGGAAGAAGGAGGAACATATCGTGAAGAAAGATTTGAGTATAAATCTGGATGGTTATAAGAGAAGAGAAAGATCAAACAGGCGATGGATGGACTGTGTGAAAGATAGAAAGAAAAAAAGAAAACATTTATTACCAAACACTATAAGTAATCTTAATAATAATAGTGTCAAATACAGATGTGTGGTAATGATATTGTAAGAAAGGGAATGACGACTGTGATGACGTTTAACAGAGAAGTATAGAAAGAAAGTTTACTGGAACCCCAAGCAAATTGGATATAAGCAAGCAATGATTGCAAGAAAAATTTAAATAAAGATACTATAAAGTGAAAAACAACTTTCTTTTTGAAAGTCAGTGTCTTTGGTAGGTACAAATTTTTTTCGTCATGGACACCGACTTATGACCGAGTATTTTTTTGTAAAAAAGCTTTTTATTTTTGACTTATAGGTTGTACCTAATAGGCAAGCTCTTTAGTAAGATACCTAAAAAGCCAGAATAGATTACCCGAATACCATGAAACTTAAAAATAACCGATGAGATGAGAGTGTACCAAGGTGAACTGTACACATCTGCGCATCCCTTTAGAGCGTACTGGCGTGATGTTATGTTATGAAATGGTATAAAAAATAGACAGACAAGCGATTGAAGCAACCCCGATAGATCTGCCGTCATTTATTGAAGAGTTCTGTTGTATATCTCCGAAGTTCTTCATCAGATTTTTACAAAATTAAAATGGGACCAATTTGGGAACATACCCAATTGAACAATAAAAGAATTTTCAAAATCGGTCCACAATTGACAGAGAAAACGGTGAACATAAAAAAAAATATTAAACAAAGTCGAAAATAGAACCTCCTCCTTTTTGGTAAGTCGGTTAAAAACCGCCGACACAAATACCTCTTTATACAACATAAATTATCTAGTAGTAATTAAAACACGTAATTATAACACAATATCTTGCGAAAATATTCCTATTCAAAGAGTAAAATGCGCATAAGTTTTGAACGGCTGAACTTATTTACATCAAATAAATTCACCTTTCAAACAAAAAAAAACTAAATCATAATCGGTTCATCCATTTAGGAGCTATGATGCCACGGGTAGACACACAAATACACAGATAAAACAAACAAAAAAAAAACAGTCAAACTTATAACATCAAAACTTATAAGAGGCATATATACTAGTCTGTCAAGAAAGTACCGGGAAAAGATGTGTGAAAAGTAAAGTTGGATGAAGAACACAAAATGTGTGTTATTCATCCAACTTTATTTTATCACCTTCAAAGTTTGCTCCTTCAGAAACAATACACTTACGCCAACGAATAATCCAATCTTGAAAACATTTTTTAAACGCTTTTTCTGAAATCAAGTTCAGTTCTTGCCGCGAATTCTCCATTCTCCTACCGAATGAAAACGGGTGCCACGAAGCGGTAATTTGAGTTAAGGAAAAAGAAAGAAGTCGGTTGGAGCCATATCTGGTCATTTAGGTGGTTGCTCGATGGTATTTGTTGAATTTTTGTTTAAAAATTCGTTCACAATGATGGCCTTGTGTCAAGGCGCATTATCGTGGTGCAAAATCCAAGAATTTTCTTCCCACAAATCTGGCCTTTTTAATCTAACTTTCTCTCTTAAACGACGCATAACGCTCAAATAATATTCTTTATTTACCGTTTGACCTTCCAGCAAGAATTCCGAGTGCACAACACCGCGATAGTCAAAGAAAACAGTCAACATGACTTTGACTTTTGATCGACCGTGGCGTGGTTTTTTCGGTTACGGTTCAGTTGCACGGCGTCACTCCGAAGCTTGTTGACTAGTTTAAATGTCAAACTCGTAAGCCCATGTCTCATCACCAGTAACACTGCGTTTCATGAAGGTTGGGTCGGAATTGACTCGTTCTAGCATGTCCGCAGCATCGCTTATGCGATTGAGTTTTTGGCGAAAATTCAGGTATTTTGGGATTAGCCGAGCGGCCATGTTGCCGCTGCTAGAGAAGATACGGCAGCACTTCTGGGAGAGATGGCGCCTGTAGTACATCTCTGAGCTGCAGCAGCGCACCTAATAGCGCACTGGACAACAAGGACTCACCAGCGGAGACGTGGGTGTACTGAAGGAAGACAACTTACCGCCATTACAATGGCGGCAAAGGCGCGTGTGTCGCCTCTATCCAGGAGCCGACGGCGTCAGTTAGGTAGCTGACGTCACTACTTCAAGGGGCATTATACGAAGGGCTGTCAATAAGCTATGTCTTTTGCCACCTTCAGAATCCAAAGATGACAACGAAGCAGAAAGGACCGCTTCCAGGCTCCCTACCTCGTCTACATCTTGAAAACTAAGGCTTTCAATGCGTCGGAGGATGTTCACGTTCGTGTACCAGCAGCGGCGGGGGACATGCAGGTGGAAGGGTCACACAGCTGATCCAGCAAACGGCCGCGCCTCCGCCCTCTACGACAACTCGCCTACTCGCCGACAGATGTGGTCATCAGCAGACGTACCATACTGTGCGATCTATTTTTTATAATTATATTTGTAACCGAAATACCTAATCTGTATTAAATCTAGTAAAATCCAAGCGAGTCAGATTTTATTCATATCCACTACAATCAGCTTCATACCCAAGTGATTATTTAAAATGGTACGGACCAACTCGTGAGACACAAAAAGTTCGGCGGCTATCTCTCTTTAACTTGAATGAGGATTTTCAGTCACTATTTCCTTTACTTTTGCGAGGCACGTGTTTTTGATGTAGTAGTTTCACCGTAGTAAGCCTTCTGTAACATTTTCAGTAACTCCGAACATGAACTATTTTGTGCGCGGGGTTAAAATGCATTTAATATCAACCGACAACACTTGCGGAAGAGATAGATGCTGTAATGAGCAGTAAGAAGCTTACGAATACACACTTTTGTAAATTTGTAGCGAAATGGATAATGATTTAGGACGAAACCGAGCGCGCGAAAATTTATAAACATACCTTTGACAGTCTAGATATCATGAAAAAACGACTAAATCTATCTGTTCAAAATAAAATTATATGCATTGTTGAACTACTAATCTATCCCTGTATGGAGGCAGTTTTGCAATTTTCCGTCTTCTTATGGTATTTATTTGCGCCCAAAAATGCGTTAAAATTTGTGTCGAAATGTGGAACTTTCGACGTTCATAACTTTCAAACATTTAATTTTTTTACTTTTTCGCTTCTATACAGGGCTAGATAATAATAAGACAAATTGATATCACTTTTTATTTTGAACGTACATCGTCAAAAGTGGAATAATCCCTAGACTACGTTTGTATGGAAAAAAAATCGACTAGTGTAACCTTAAGACAAATTCTTTGTTCGATGTTCTTGTCCATTATGAAATTCGCAATACGCACTAGATATGATAGAGAGCAGTGGTGGCCCAGTGGTAACGGCCACGACTTACAAGTTGTAGATCGTGGGTTCGAACCCAGGCAAGCGCTTTACTTTGTGTAAATTATTACATCACCAATGCTCTCAAAAACATCGTGAGGAAACCGGCATGTCTTAGAACTAAAAATTCGAAGACATGTGACATACATAGTGTACAAACATGCACTGGGCCCGCGTGATGAATTAAGGCCCATTCCCTCTCACAGAGAGGAGGCCTGCACGTACAACGGACCAAATGCGAGTCTAAGTGCGGAAAAGGGGTCCATCTATCTAATCCTATACTAGATATAATATAACATAACTACAATAGATATAATATAACTAAAAACAGCACTGTATTTAATCTTAATAACAGATGTAACTCAAACACCGCGCCAAAATGGAAAGCAGTTATACAAATCTAAATATTTTGTAAAAAAAAAACAAAAAATATTAATTTGGAACCATAAAAAAAATCATCCATTTCCGAAACTTTTTTGACTGAATGTATATACAAGCCTTTTTTAGTGAAAATTTCAAAGAAAAATAGACACAGAGAGACGTCTTAATACCTGATAGTATTTTCCCGTTTTTTTAATCTGTGGGTACGGAAACCTTAACTGAAGAGTGTGCACAAGATAAATTTGCGCGCGACGGGTGGCGTGCTTAATGTTGCCAGCATAACTTGGTCTTTTTTCCTTCATTAATCAATAGTCATTTTTCATTACTCGAAACTGAATGTAATTCAAGCATAATTAATTACTAGCTTTTTCTACTTGCATAGAATATGATGAAGAAAGCTTCATGAAATTATTGTAAATCTTTAATTAAATACTTAGTAGTACCTACTGTTAAATTTGATCTAACAATGGTCTTGCCTTGGCTACTACCGTCCATTTCAATTTCAATTCTTTTTTAATTTCTTCTTCAACAATTTTTGAAGAAGCTGCTGCCACATTGCAAACCGCTTGAGTTATTTGGGTGACGCTGTGTTCAGAACAGCCTTCAACTAAATAACAATAATGCATTATATTACATGATGCCGGTCCTGTCCCGCTGGTAAATTTATGTACTACCCAAAAACCAATACTGTCAGGTCAGGCACCGGTTGTACGAAAATTTAGGGAAATTTTTGTGTAATGGTAGCCCTTAAAGTTACCTGTCAAAGAAGCAACGCGGGCTTTATCTTTGTAAAATGGTACTGTAGGTGTTAATGTCTTGTTCACTTCAAGAAAACATCCCTGCCAACACTTTAAATTACTTTTGGCATAGTGATCGGCTATTATTTACTTCGGAAACGAATAAAAACACGGCATACAACACACCCTCTTGACACCTGATATAAATTACAAACGATTAGTTCCGATTTTGGCCGCGCGCAGACTTATCTTGCGCGCACTCTTCTCTTATTTTTTTCACTATCTTGAAGTATAGGTATCCACCTGGTATCCACAGATTGATCATTATCTTACCTTCATAGAGTATTCAGAGCGATCTTTGTAGAAAAACAGATGGATCTTCTCCAAAAATTCATTGGCAACAACTACGTACTCAGGATTAAAACATAATGTAACGACTCTAGACTGAAAAACAATACATGAAAATATTACTTAGGTCGCATCGATAAGAGGCAATTTAATCAATCATCATCGAAATTTCAGCCGAAAGACTGAAATGGGGATATAAATATACTGCTGGACATAGGCATCCCCCAAGTGTCGCCACATCGACCGGTCCTGTGCCTCTTGCATCCAGCGGATGCCCACAACCTTAATCAGGTCTTTTGTCCACCTGTTGTAGAAGACCCTCCAAAGCACCGTCTGCCGAACATTTTTGCGAGCAATGTGCCCTGCACACTTCCACTTAAGTTTGGCAATTCTTCAAAGAGGAAATATAGATGCATTTAAAAATCTAAAATAGCGGCATGTTGACTACCCAGATGATATCTAAAATAGTACTCACAAACATGACACACGTCATAAGTAGCGATATATACACATGGCCAAGCTCGAAGAAATTCATAGATTTCTTATGTAGTGCAACATACGTGAGTCCGCAAACCGCGCAAAACATACATACAGCCACGTGGAAGGACCTTTGTATAGTCACCCAGACCCTTCTCTTTTGTTTAGTCACTTTGTCATGCGGATCGAGGATCTTAAGTGGCCAAGAGCTAATCACTGATAACAAGTGACGCATCATTATCAGGTATGGATAGTCGGACGGGGAGGTGATGCCTCTGAAAAAAAAAATTTAAGGTATCATCATTTGTATCTCTGTTTCCCTTTGATTCGTATAAATTTGATTTTATTTTTAGTTTTATCTTTTTAATGTGAATTTGATTTTATGTTATTTTTATTATGAATATTGATTTTGTAACTATTATTTTGTCAGTTAATTTAATTTTAAATTTAATTTTTAATTATTTAAATTTTCTATTTTAATATTAATTTTATTGATTTATATTTATTGATTTTTAATTTATCGATTTATATTTTTGACATATATTTGCCTTTATGTTTTAATTTCATTTGTAACTATTATTTTATGGGGCATGCGGTGCTAACCTTTAAGAAATTGTAGTACTAACCTTAGACATAAACAAACTTGAAATTTAAATGTTTCAGTATATAAAATTGTTGGTTGGCCAAATAAATAAATAAATAAATTTGTGAACTGTGGTAAGCATCAAGATGACGGGATTAAGTCCCCAATTTAAAATGTATCAACCCTAAATATGTACTATTTGTACCCGACCCGCCAATTTGATGATACATGTTATCGTTTAATTCATATGAAAATCGTTAGAGCTCGTACAAAATCTAATATGGAAACTTATTGCGTCCTTAGTACATGGACGTGTGTAATTTAAGTATCATATTTTATTATCAAAAAATATCGGCGACGAATTTTTAGCTTTTCAAATCAATAAAAATTGCGAATGCGACGTCACGTTAACACGAAGGCGTGTATTAATTTTATTGTATTGTATCGTAGTATTGTTTTATTTATGTGAAAATACCAAAAAGAGTTTTCAGATATCTAGCCTAAATTATACTTAGCTTAAGGGCGGTTACGCATTTCATCCGATTCGTGGACGTAAAATTTCGATTCCAAAGTAGACGTAGTACTTCTTGTAGGGAAGCCACTACATCCGAACTCTATACATCATAATCTGTCATAATCCAGGACATTTTGAACTCAGAACTCAAATCGCGGACACAGATCACAGGACACGCAAGTGTTAGTGCGTAACCGCCCGCACTTTAATAAAGGGCAGATTTCTATCGGGGTCTTATCCGGCTTTTGTCTGTTTGAGAATCAGTTTTAAACAGACAAATCAGTGCATACAAGCCCGAAAAAATATGTTTTATAGTAAATCCTTGTTCTAGTGGTATTAGTATCTCAAAACACTATGGGTCACAGTTTTCTAGATCAAATAAAATCTGAAACAAGGTCGATTTCAATAACAGTTTTGGTTTCATATCCTACATACAACACAAATCTATTTGTAAACTGCAGGTACTGATAGCTAATCGTATTAAGGAGTGCAATTAGTACTTATATTTTTGGGATACATTGTTTTTTTTTAATAAACTTCAATAATGTATCCCAGTAAGCCAATGAGTACATTTAGAGTCATGAGGGACTTGGTTGGGATAGGATATGCGTAATCTTTTTAAAATTTCTTTATAAAATTTAAATCAAATTCGTAAATAAAAAAATTATTCGAAATTCGTCAAGTTATTTAAATAAAATTACTGCTACGAAACTTACTCTTGAGGCTCATCATTTAGGTAGAAATCACGCAGACTAGTACTCGTAGAAGACATTTTCGTTAGACTGCCAGCAATATAATGAAATGAATATAAGGAACTTTTTGCTTTTATTTTGAAACTAAAATATATAATTACTTTATAAGGCTTGGGCCACACTACCCTCGAATAAAGACGTCACGCTTGGCAGATTTGTGAATATTTTTTATCATTCCAAAAACATGCGCAATGAGCTACTTCTAATTGCATTTCTGTCTAAATTGATGACACAACATCAGATATTATTCGGATACCATGCGATGTCGAAAGGCTGAATAGGCGATGAGGCCCTAGCTAAAAGGACATCTCTTCTTCAGTCGGTCTCTCATTACTGAGGATCATGGTCACTGGACCCCTTTAAGCGGGCAATCTGCCTCCATCGACTCTGGTCCAGTTCAGTTGCCATCACCACCTGCTGGAATCGTTTGAGGACGTAGCTTTTTTCACTTGGTCAGACCATCGTGTTGGCGACTGGCCTCGTGCTCTCTTTCCTTCGGTTTTGCCAACAATGACCAGCTTTTCAAGGCTGCTATCTCCTCTTCGCATTATGTGGCCAAAGTAAGTCAAAAGACCTCTGCGCTGAGTTCGTCATATAACCTTCTATTTTCTTGTAAGGTCAGCTGTTCCCGAAGATATAAAAGGATTCATGGTAGGGTTAGTAACATATTTTCTTTGGCAGTTTGCACAATAATTTTTTGCAAAGCCTTCCAAATGACGTTTGGGTCACTTAGAGAAAATTCAGGCACTTTATGTTCAATCGCTATTCTGAAGGCTTGTAGGTCAACAAGGCGCATGTTCAGTGTGCGTTCTTGCTTGAGGAGTTTTGTCAGCCGAAGTCGGAATGTGGTGACTAATATCTGGTATCACAATCCGCCCCCGGGTATATTGTGGTATTCATGGCAGACGATTTCCATTGGCTCTGGATGAGGATGTAGTCGATCTGGTTTCTAAAACAATCACCAGGACAAATCCAGGTATACAATCGTCGGATATGTTGTTTGAAACTGGTGTTCGTCACGGTAAAATTATCCTCACTACAGAACTGAAACATACGTTCACCCCTCTCGTTTCTGTTACCGGTTCTATACTTCCCGACTACCCACCGAAGATATTCATTGCTATCTGGTTTACCGATTTTGGCATTAAAATCACCTAAAACTACCGTTATCTCCCTTTTAGGTATTCCTTGGAGAGATTTTTCCAAGACACAATAAAAGTTCTCAATTTCGTCTTCGCTAGATTGACGGTAGGCGCATATACCTGTATGATGTTCAGGTACAGGTACCTGTATAATGTTTATATACTTAAAGGGAGTTGTGTTAACCTTAATGGCAATTATTCGGTCTATAATCGGCTTGTAACCGCTGACATACTTATTTATGCTAAGTGGTATCACAAAGGCTACACATTTTGAGCTCTCATTCTCAGGTCCTGCAATGTATACTTTATTCGACTGGTCAGTCGAAAAGTAACCAGAATTTCTCAAGTGTGTTTCGCTGAGTCTGAGGATAGTGACACCCTTCCTATTCATTTCATTCTCCACTATCTGGAGTTTTTCCGGTTGGTTTAGGCCGCGTACATTATATGTGCATAGGCAGTGAGGCTGTCTAACTAATTTCAACATATCAGTAACATAGTTTCCATGAGTTGCTGATACAATCACATGGCCTGTAGCACATTTCACACCACCATTACCGGATTGGATCGCTCAACAGATCTACATCGCTATTCCTTAAATCCATTGTGACTCTTGTGGGAAATAGTGCAGTGGTTTCGCGTTGCCTTCTGCACCAAACATTTTAAGGGTTAATTAGACCCTGAGGCCGCTGCAGCCTGTTCCAAACCAGTTGCCCGGACGGGTGTATAGTTATCCCGTTATTGCTCGGTCGCCATAACCTCGTTCGTTATCTAGCAGGGAGCACCACAACTGTCAGATGACAGCCGCCGCTTTGCAGCGCGTGCAGGTGAGGATGACTTTAAAAATTGAGTGATGTTATGTCCGCTCTCCCCCTTACTCCCCAGAAGGACATACAGAGATCTTATTGGTGATGTTCTTCAGAAAGGCTTTCTGCATAGTACTAATAACCGACAAACGTTTATGACTGGATCTATGAAGGTAAATAAAGCAAAATATGTAAAAGATAATGCAATAATGTAAAGTGTGCAAATGCGTGTGTGTGTATGTGTAAATGTGTGTGTGTGTGTGTGTGTGTGTATGTGTATGTGTGCAGGTGGCGTTCTGTATTTTCTGACTACCCCCATGGGTAAAGTAGAGTTTATTTATTTCAAAAACGTGTAGCCAGTTCAATAAAGTGACTATTATGGATCTATAAATTTAATCGCAAAAATTTCATATATTGAAATTGGAGTCGCTTTTGAAATTACCTCGAATAAATTTGAGACCTTTTTAAATAGGTACTTACGTTAGTGCTTCATCTTCTAAAAGTTTCTTTTTTAAGTTTATCATTATAGCTTTTTGTTCTTTTTATAAAGAGCTAGTGATATTTAATATAAAATAGCTCTAAGAAAGTTATTTGTTAATTGTCTTTCTGTAATTTTTTGTGAGCAATTATTTGTAGTTAGTGCAGCACTTAAAGCTTAATTATAAAGCAATTATATACATTGTAAAATGCAATTTTATGAATAATTTTATTACTTTCTAGGAATTTACTAGGGGTTTCTTTTTTGTGGAAGGGTTCTGCAAAAATTTAGAAGCATTTTATTAAGTTGTTACCTAGAAGGATATATACTGATCTTATTTGTGAAGTTCTTCAGAAAGACTAGGTGTGCAGTACTCATAACTGGTGTCCGTGTATGACTAGATGTATGAACGTAAACGAAGCAAAAGAAGTATGTTAGGATCGTAGCTGTTGGCGTTCAATAGTTTCTGTCTACCGATTCTGGACAAGACGTGAGCGTATGAATCTTTCAGAAAGGTGAATGTACATAATTTACAATAATTCTAAATAAAATCTACTGTAAAGTGTATTAGTGAGTAAGTATTTAAAATTGTTTAATATTTTTAATAAGCTTTTGTTGTGCACATGGATGTACTATCCTCATATGCAGATTCCTTTACGCAACTGAGGTTTGCTGTAAGAGAACCCAACTATGGGTTAAGCTCGCCTTTGTACATAAACTTTCTTTTTGTATTTGTATGTTTTTATGTTTTTGTGTACAATAAAGAATAAGAATAAGAATAAGTAAGTAAATATTCGTATTTCTCATTATATGGTACATTGAAATCTTATGTTTAACATTGTTTCACACATACTACCATTGCTGGTGTAGAAATATAAAATAATAAGCTAGGTGCATGCAAATCAAAACGAAATATATAATGTATTTTTTATAATATTTATAATATCCAAAAATTAATCATAATGTCAAAAAAAATATCAATAATGTCAAAAAATAAATCATCATGTCAAAATATAAATCATAACGCCAAAAAATTCAAAAAAATTACAATGTTAAAGAATTCATAATAATGTCAAAGTGCTAATATCATTATTAACATTTTAATTACAATATCAAAATGTATGATATAAAAATTCATTGACGGAATTAAATCACATGTCTAAGAGCCAAACAAACATTTTACATTTAAACTTATTAATTGGTAGCATTCTCAGGGCAGGTGATAATTTATTATAAATTTTAATTGTCATGCAACTGGCATTTCTACTGTATAACTGCAATCTCTGAGCAGGCACTAGTAATTGCATGTTTTTTTTTCAGTCTTTCGAAAACTTGTTCATTTAATGGAAATAAATGTCGGATTTTTTTTATTGTATACGTAATTATTTATTTACAAACTAATATTAGAACTAAAATAAGAATAAACATATGTACAATTACGGGGCGTCAAAAATTTCGTCCACATCGCTGTCAACAGAAAAAGTGCCTAGAAGGCTGGCAGCATGGCCACGTTGGATGGCAATGCTGATTTTAAGGCAAAAAAAAAGTCTCGTGAAGAACTAGACGAACTTCTAAAATATATAGACATGGGAGTGGGAGAATTTTAAGTCCTTAAATAATGGCCTGCAATGGTCCAGATACTCTGCTCCACTCATGGCTCTGACACATTTCTTTTGCACTATGAATGCTCATTCCACATCCACTGAATTACCCCATATGACTAGGCCGTAACGCAATACCGAAGAAACATAGCATGATAAGCATTTAGGACTGTTTCTCTACTGGACACTAGTCTTAACTTGCGAAGAACATACACAAACTTATCAAGCTTACTGCATACTCTTTCTACATGTTCCTTCCAGTTCAATTTGTTGTCGATTACTATACCTAAAAATAAAGCTGATGGCTCCGGTTGCAGAATTGCATTATTATGTCTAATTGCTGTGTAACAAGTATTCTGGCAACTTAAATTAAGAATATTGGTATAAAACTGTCCAAAAAGATAATTCTGCTTATGTGGCTCTACCCTTACAGTATTCCTAAGTATTAATTATAAAAACACACGATAGTTCTCATATTGAATTTTCTTGATCTTGTGATCATTCGTTTTGCTAATAACACAGTACTATTTGTCAAGATTTTTGACAGCCATTCATTATTAAATTATTGTACATTTAATCTTCGGATTGCTTAAGGCTAAGCTATTGTTTCGTTGTGCCTTGCTTTTTGTAGAAATAATGAAAAATTGATTATTTGACATGATAATTATACTACCGACAGTGTGTATTTTGAAATGACATTGGTATTGGTAGTGACCAATGTCATTTCAAAATACACACTGTGCACAAAGTACGTAACTATCAGTACTACTTTTTTTGCAATAGGCACTCCTATTGCAAAAAAGTAGTACTGATAGTTACGTACTTTGATACTACTAATATTATATTTGATCGTATTTTGGTCATGCGGCCAATATCAATGAAGAATAGTCACTTACGCAGGAGATATTAAAGTCCAAGAGGTACCCATCTATTTTTCCCTTTTTTCCACAGTCGAGAGGTTTTTTTTTATTATCAATAGGCTTGCGCTTGACCACTATCTCACCTGATGGTAAGCGATGGTCAACGGTGAAGCACTCTTGCCTAGAAAAAACCCATTCACTTTTGACTTAAAGACTCCTAAATTGTAGCTATCAGGAAACACAAACTCCGGCAGGGAATTCCACTCCTTAGCTGTACGCATAATAAAAGTGTCCCCAAAACGTTTTGTGCGTATGGGTGGGATGTCCACCATGTACCGATGACGCATCGCCGTACGTCTGGTAGTCCGATCAAGTCCGATGATGGAACGGGCTGGGCGGAATTAAATCATGCAATTCCATCGCACACTCCCCGAAATGTAACCGAAGTGTCGGAATTGCCGTCACATTTCAACATGACCGGGGAGAATTCAGGCTTAGGAACAAAGGTTTTACGACGCAGAGGGTTATCAAACCATGATATTCCAAACTCCGGGCTGCCGCTAAGAAATTTAACGTGGTAAAACTGCTGCAACTACGAACCGAACCCCGGATACTATGCCGTAGTTGCGAGCCGACCTTTTGAGTAACGGGGCAGTTAGACAACCCAAAATACAATTACTAGAATATAGCTCAATTTGTACTTTCATATGAGAAATCATTAAACAAACAAAATAACGTGTGGTCAAATCCCATATAAAATTCTTTGGAAAAAGATCTCGAAACTGCAATAAAGATCTAGCTATCGTGAAATGCTTCAATAGAATGATACGAAAATACTTAGATAGATTTAATTCTTAGAAAAACCTTGATTCCTACAGAATACGGAATCACCACCCTGGCTATGAACAAACAATACTCAAACAATACTCGAACTCTAGCAATATGCACTGAGATCAAGTTTTAGCTGTCACAACTGTGTTAGGGATTAAGGCCCTCTAACAAGCACGCCTGTGACCCAGCAGTTCGAATTGTATGACTGTCATGCTAGATAATTCTTATGCTATATTACATTAACATTTACGATATGATCGGGTGTGTTTGCACTTGTACAGCAATTTTTTTGTTTTTGTATCTCTAATTCTTTTTTTTTTATGTGACATACCTTGGAAAGCTCCAAGAGCGTGCCGTTTCGTAGATCTGTGCGACTTCTCCTTAAGAAAAACTATAAGAATTTTCAAATCAAATACCAATTCAAAAAGAATTCAGTATGCGATAATAACAGGCTTTTGATGACCTTTGATCGATCACAGATAATGTGGTACCTATTAGTTTTTAAAATTTTGATCAGAAACAATAAAAGGCAAATTTAATAATGTGAAATGTGGCGGCGTGCTTATTTTTCACTGATTTGTTTAAGGGTACACTAGTCGACGACACGTACTATTTTGTGCGCGGGGTTAAAATGCATTTTATATCAACCGACAACACATGCGGAAGAGATAGATGCTGTGATGAGCAGTAGGAAGCTAGTTCGCGTACGAATACACACTTTTGCAAATTTGTAGTGAAATGGATAAAGATTTAGGACAAAACCGAGCGCGCGAAATTTTATAAACAGACCTTTGGCAGTCTAGATATCATGAAAAAAAAAAACCATGTTCTTATGGTTCGCGCCCAACTATGAGTTAAAATTAGTGTCGAAATGTGGAACTTTCGACGCTCATAGCTTTATTTTTTTTTTTCTTTTTTTACTTTTTTGCTTCCATACAGGGCTAGATAATGATGAGACTAACTTTTTATTTTGAACGTACATCGTCAAACAGTGGAATAATCCGTAGACTACGTTTGTATGGAAGAATTTTCGACTAGTGTAACCTTAAGGACAGTACTCAAATCATAGTCAATAACTGTTGCGAATCAAAAAAGAAAGGAAGGTATCCGGAAGAGAATGGAAATATTGATTTTATGCCTACTTTATCCGTAACATTTTTAGACTGTATTATAGGAGAGTTAACCACCCATTAACTCTCCTATAATGATGTGGAATTAGAATAGTTTCTTGTATCATTCGTTAAGGACCTATGTAATATGTTTGTTGTTAGCCTGTTTTTTCTTTTCTTGGGCAGCGGTCCCATTTCTTCAATTTGTTTCGACGAGAATAATCACCATGAAACAGACCATGAGACAACTCTGTATATCCTAACATATTCTATGTACTAAGCGCTTACTTAGGTCACAGATAATATAATACTAGCAAACAGATGCCTCATCCCATACAAAGAAACCGTGCCGATGTAACTAGCGTTTTTCATTTGATTATACCGATTATTTTTTGTAAATCGATCGCATTCGGTTCCGTTCCACCACCATCATATCACCATCTATATCCGTGGAACGGAACCGAACGCGATCGGTGTACAAAAAATAATCAGTATAATCAGTACAGTACGGCAGCACGGTTTCTTTGTATGGGATGATACACCACTACTTAGGTGCACCAAATTACAAACCAGTTCAAAATAAAGGTACCCAATAAAACAACAAATATAAACATGCAAAAATTTATTCTCATAACATAGAGAATCTTAAATCACCTTGACTTACTTAAAAAATATTTTATCCACATTTAAAAAATAAATACAATTTAATGTTCATGCTTCATTTGTTAAAATGACGTAACTACATACAAAATGTTATTCTACCCTACGTTTGATAAAAAAAATACTATAAACATTTGTATACAAAAGATAAAATATTGCAGCTAATTTATGGCATATTATTATATCTGTATCTAGACTTATATTTCCTGAAGTATTTTTCAGTTAGAGCTACTTATGTACTATTTCTTCACGCTATTTGAAATGGGAGTAAGTAGGACTTAGTTAGACCTGCGGCTTGATTTTTATAAAAATATAATTTTTACTTATAACAATATTCTAGCTTAAATTCGGTAGATTGTAGAACTTGTAGAACCGAACAAGTAGAAAATACTAACAATTTCCTACGGGTTAGAATTCATAAAATTGCACTCGCAGACAAAAAAACAGACCCAGTAAAATGCTTTTATTCTTCATTTCTTCACAATTTCTTCTAAAGAACGAAATGTTTCTATAGAAAAAGCTTTCTTTTGAAGCAGTACTTAATAGAATTTGTAGAAATATTCTGCAATGCTTCTTTAATACAACGGTATTATTTCCTCTGAATCGAGATAACTACAAAAATTCTCGACGTACCGTATCTTGTATGCAAGTTACATTTAAATTGTTTCTTCAAGAATGTAATGATAATAAAGACCTTACTAGGATAGTTTGATTTCAAAGTTTAATAAAATAATAGCTTAAATTCACTATTTAAAAACGTATAAAGTTACGAAGCAAAAGTTTAAATTTATAAGCCCTAAATTACTCTCACAGAATTTAATCGTGAAGATATATTTACGAATATATTCTACTAGTAAAAGTTGACCTATTATTTCGATATATACAAAAACAAATAAAGTTTAAAAGTTGTTAACCATTTACAATGTTAGCAAACATATTTTTTCTAGATATAAGCTAAGCTTAAGAAAAAAAAGAAATGCCCGTTGGATATTCGAGCAATACTGGATAAAACAATAGTTTTTTTTTTAGAAATCACTTTTGTTTGCTCGTTTCCTATAATAACATTAATGCTTTATTACATGCTAATATTTAATATAATAATAAGCAGATTACTCATTTCATTCAATTATTATTAGGATAATAAGAATAATCTCCGACTTGATGTCGTAAATTCGCTAGATGGCGTTGATTTAAATATTAAATCGAGTATATTTTTCTTTCAATATGATTGTGATTTATATAAGTATTAAACTAACATTTAAGTATTGAAATAAGCAACGAATGAAAATTTTATCGCTAACGCCATGGTTATGTTTTCTAGAATACATTAAGAATGAACAGTTTTACAATATATAAAGTTAAGATAGCGTTCGAACCTAACATTAAATTGACGAAGAGAGACGCTATACAAATCAAAATTTACGTAAAAGTAAAAAATAGCATTCTATTTCTAAAATTTTAAAACGAATATCAGAATTTAGTTTAAATTAATTCTTGCTTCTTTAAATTCATATTAAACATCAATAATTCTGTCCGCATTTGTAAAATTTTCTTCATCTTCAGCTATTTTTTGTCCGTTTTTCCTTAGCAGCAAGCCTCGCACCTCACGAGGCCCACTTCATCACAGTTCATGCACTTGAGGGCCACGAACTCAGCCGTGAAGTGGTTCCTGTGAAGGCTCTTCTTGGAACCGTTGCAGATTCTGCAGGGGAGGAGACGGAACCCGCCGCACATTTGGCAGGTGTTGCAGGCGTCTGGACTCTGGAATTGAGAAAATTGTGGAGTTAATGATTATGCCAGATACTCATAGATTTAAATCGGAACGTATGCGGGTGTCGCGTGCTTGTGCCCCGCGGTGCCTAGTCGCGGCACCGCCCTCGCATACCCTGACTGCTCGTCATGCTCCTACAGCCCAGGCGCTCAATTTGCTGAACGGCCTAATTGCTCAGGAATAGCGTCGACATATTTATGCTCAGTGAAAAAAATGTGTTAAATGTTTGTATAAAGTTTTTTTCGTTTAAAAGTGTTATTATATGTGTAGGTTTGGCTTGCTGTACGCTTTGGTGCAAACTGTAAGTACAGCAAGTAAAAATAGAAAAAAAAAAAATACGAAAAATACGGCCGTCCGAAGGTTTACTTATAGGCATTTATAATACAAGAATCAGGGCATTTTGAATGCACACGACCGCTCCCGAAGACAGCCGAACACGTGACGAGTTGACGTCGTTTGTAGTAGGACATATTATATGTATGAACAAATTGCAGCGTCAGAGAAACTCATGATCTGTTCTTACTATATAAGTCAATGCAGATATTATTAAATACTCTTTTGTGTTGCCTGAATAACCGTGCTGATCAATAAGATGGGAATCAAAACTTCCAGTAGATGTTTTTTTTGTAGAAACAACAGCAAAGCATTTGACAAGATATTGAGTTAATGAGATGTAAAAAAAAATAGTCCTCTAACCCGTAGTAGAAAATAATTAAGTTACACGTGTTTCAAAAGATGATTGATTTTCGCTACATCTCTTACTCAAAATGAAAGATTCGATGGAAAAACTTTTATACCTCTTTAGCAATACCGTTTCAGCAGTATTCAAACCTGACTTCGCAATATGAATAAAAATCATATTTCCTTTCAATAAAATCCTCATTTTACATCTCTAACATAAACTACAAGTGTAACCCTTTCATCCCGTATCGAGATGTTTGCCCAGACGAAGTGATTTCTAAGCATACAAATCATTTCTAGTTCAACACGGTAATTTCATTATTGGCTCAGACCTCGCAGATTTTATTGAAGCATATGCTTCGATAAGTTATTTCTCGTCTAGACGGGTTTTTCCAACCCCTACCGGGTATCGAAATCTAATTTACTTTTGCGGTTGATCAAATTTGAATTTAATTCAAAGAAACAGAAGGTAGGTAATTCCTACGCAGCTATGTCTGTTTCTATTCACTAAAGTGATTATTGACCGGATTAATTCCCAATGTAGGTATACCCTGTAATGAAATGAAACGTGTATTGGTGAAGACGTCGAAAATCGCCAACGATCTTGAGGGAACAAAACGCGCACTAGTTTCACACCCGCGCGACCCAAAATTCAGTAGTTTTTTGTACTTTCGTGCTGTGTTTGTGTCTGATTTCGCTCGACATTAAATCTTTTTAAATTCGCGTCTAGAGTCAGTTAGTGAGATAAAGAAGTTGCTAAAGGCTCCGTCACGAGAACCTATAAATTTTGTTAATAAAGACTTCTATTAAATTACATAGCGACTATTCAATCAAACAAAAAAAAAACCCAAATTCAATCAACTCAAAGTTACATACGTGCAATACGAAACTAACGAGCAATTTCACTTGGTCGGGTTATATTTTAGCGATATAAAGCGCTGTCGTCTAATGTTTTGTGGTACTGGAACGTTCCATGAGTCAGATGCGTTCTTTATTTACGAAATTTATAGCTTCTCCTGACGGGGACTTTAGCAAATTTGTTGCAGATTGGATTGCAGCACATAATTAAGGTACTTAAAATTTCTACCATTTAGTCATAATAACCGAAACTAAATAGGAAGAGCCTTTATAGTTTGAAGAGTACTGGGGATTTAGTAAAAATCACTTCACCTCAGAATTTATAAGCTACTCCTGAGATTGAGCGCGATTGGTTGAACACATTAATCATTATCAGACAAAAGACGTCCACTGCTGAAAATAGGCCTCCTTCAAGTATCGCCACATTGACAGGTCCTGTACGTTTCGCATCCAGCAGATTCCCGCAAACTTAACCAGGTCATCGGTCCACCGGGAGGCCTTCCAACGCAGCGGCTTTAGGCTCGCGAAAAAAGCACTTTGATTTTGGTAAAATATACGTTACCCAACTCTCAACACAACTCAATAAATACGAATTTAAAATTATCATGAAAGTAAGTATCCCAGTTCCTCAGTAAATAAGATGTCATAAGTGCATTTAAGGAAATCGAAGTTATGCAATACTTTATGCAGACGTATTTTCTTTAGAAATATATGATTTTGATTACTTTCAAATGAGTTTTAGACATTTGATTTATTTAAGTATGATCGATTAGTTCGTCGTTATCCGCGGTCAGCAGCAGTGGTGGCCCAGTGGTATCGGCCGCGACTTACAAGTTGTAGGTCGTGGGTTCGAGCCCAGGCAGGCGCCTTACTTTGTGTAAATTATTTCATCACTACTGCTCTCAAAACGGTTTTATTATTTTTTATTTTTTTATTTGTGATGGGTTTGCTCTTGACTCTAGTCTAGGTCAAAGGTGACAGAGACAGAGTCGACGATGGAGTGAGCTTACCCAGAAGAAGCCTGTTCACTCTAACTTTGAAGAGATTCGGGTTGAATGTGTTCGGAAACAGTACGCAGGTAGCGAGTTCCATTCATTCGCTGTGCGCATTATAAAGGATGTTTGGAAGCGTTTGGTGCGAATTGGTGGAATGGCAACAAGGTAAGGATGATAACTTGCAGTGCGTCTAGATGTCCGATGGTAGAAGGGGGCTGGTGGGATGAGGTCGTGGAGTTCTTCGGCACACTCACCGAAGTACAGTCTGTAGAAGACCGACAAGCAGGTAACCTTGCGGCGATGAGCCAAGCTGTGAAGCCTGGCACCCGCCAGCTCAACGTCGCCAATGAGCCTCCTGGCTCTGCGTTCCACCGAGTCAAGCGCGGCAAGCTGATATTTAGCTGAGCCATCCCAAAGGTGGCTGCAATACTCCATGCAGGATTGGACTTGCGCTTTGTATAGGGTTAAAAGCTGTCCAGGCGTAAAGTATCGCTTCACTTTATTTAGGATGCCTAGTTTTTTGACCGCAATTTGGTTCTCAAAACGGTGAAGGAAAACATCGTGAAGAAAACCGGCATGTCCTAGAACGAAAAATTCGAAGAAATGTGACATCCACCAACCCGCACTGGGCCCGCGTGGTGGATTACGGCCCATTCCCTCTCACAGAGAGGAGGCCTGTGTCCCAGCAGTGGGAACATTAATAGGCAGATGATGTGATGTGATGTGTCCGTGGTCATATTAAAGCTCTAACTTTTAAGAAGCTAAATTTGATGTTAACAAAGATTTTTTTTCTCTAGTCTAGGCAATAAGCTTCTAACATACTATTTCTTTCCAGCAATCAACAGCATCAATTCGAAAGATCAGGAAAAAAAATGGGAAATTGCAATGGGTTCCTTGTTGGGTCCACATACTCGTACCTACACGTTTTACTATGGGGGTAGGCAGAAACTACAGCCTGCTATTATCCTTGGCCTACTCCTTCTGTTCCGTTGATGTTTTTAAATCTGGTCATACAGGATTTAAGTCAGCCGTATTATTCAATGGAGAAATGTAACCAAATTTACTTATCAGATAGTCCGTCAATCTGTGTACCAATACCCTAGCAAGTGCTGACACAGGCAACGACCATGTTTAATTGAGTCTTGTATTGAAAGACGAAAGGTCACGACAACAATTTAACAAGATCGGAGAGCTTCTCAAAGGTCGAACATGAGACATTTCAACAGCTTCGATCTTCGTATCCGGCCGTCAATTCGAACCAGTTTCGTTCATTGGAATCGACCTTCAATTCACCTTTATGAAATTTAACGCCTCACGCAATGTTTATTACGTTTACGGGCGTAAAAACAAATATTATTATGTTCGAGATATTTCGAAACTTGGTCGCGGTAGGTGAATGTTCTTGCATAAGGACCGTGTCCGTTTTGTTACTTGTTTTTGGCGAATGTGTGTTTTGTGTCAGGTTGATCGGTAAGTTAATTGGTCGGAAGTTAATAATGATTGATTACCTTTCGTATTTTCCTTAAAATTATTTTAATTTAAGTCCTGTCAACTGGACTTTGGCTGTCTACAGTTATATCCATATCATCAACTGTATATCGCATTTCATATATTTCATATCATCTTTTCTTAGATTTATTTTTGTAATTGATCTACTTTTTCAATTTAATTTAAAAAATTAAATTAATTACATTCTCTTATCAGTTCTCTAATTGTTTGACCTCTCAAGTAAATTAGAAGTTAATTTCTGTATTATTTCTTTATATATTCAGGCATTGTCCAGGGCTCATCTGGTTGTTGTACCACATGCACTCGTCACAAAGTTTGAACACTCTATGATTGTAATTTTATGTCTCTCTTAGTTTTTAAGACTGTTTTAACACATACCATTTCCTTAACAATGTCACAAATTTCAGCCAGCAAGTTTACTAGGCCACAGAATGTACATATATATTTTTCACTTCCTATTACACAACGAGTGTGTCACGCAATATTGTCACACGTAATGATGCTAACTAAAGTAATTGACAGCGAAGAAGGAATCGATTTCACTTGTTAGTGCATTTTCTTTTGCACACTAGTGTAGTCGTTTTAGCAGGGCTACAGCGGTCAATCCTTTCCTTTCTTATAGCTCTTCGAAGGAACCCGAACCATGAAATGCATAAATCATAATTATGTAATTTTTCATTAGTGTAAAATGTTGAGCCGTAAAATAGATGTCGATTCAGAACAGCTTTGTGTCTTTATTTATTATTCATAAATTACGAGTATTTATGTCAATAAATGTAGTAAGGACAATGACCGCTACCAGTTTATCTTTTCCTTTTTGGGGCTGTTCAACAAATAATAGTACATTATGGTACAAGTGAGCAATGTTGGTGATTACCGCTGAGGCGCCATTGAGACCCGAGCCGTAGGTGAGGGTCTTAAGAGAGCCGAGGACGGTAATCACCAATACACACGTGTATCATACGACGTTTTTCAACACACTTGTGAAGAAAATAATACAAAAAAATCATTTTCAACAGTAAAAACGAGTTGTGATTTTTTATTCACAATGGCGGGCAAAATTAATCAGTTTTCTAATGCGCGCGTATTTAACAATGGCAATCGGCCATAAACTAAAAGAATTAGGTTTTTTTTTTGGCTTTTCGTGGATAGTGTTTTAACCACGTACAAAATAAGGAATTTAAATTTTTCTTAATTACAGAGCAAATAAAATTTATATTTGAGTGAAAGTTTTATATATTAAGCACGTACAAGTTGAAATTATCTATTTAAATACGAAATTGAATGAAATGAGCAAGCAATAGGTGCATTAATTTATTTGTACTATCGAGCACGATCTTTTTTGTATCGAAACTTTTTAAAGAACAAAGCAACTCAACCAATAAATTAAAAAAAAAACTCTATAACTCACTTGTGAATAATAGCAATGAAAAAGTCACAGTTTGATAACAGGTAACATTATGTACCTAATTGCGGTGAAATTAGAGCCACTTTATGAGCAAGTGTGTTGAAAAATATATTTTTTCGGTCTTCTTTGGAGTTTCCATGACAATTTAATGTGTGTGCTGACTTAGTAATATGAAAATGTTTGATCCTGTGGTGTGGTGTGTTATCAGTCATCAAAGTGCTAGTGATACTGCCTACTTACTAGCCTAATTGCGAAACATTTATAATTCAATTTATTTTTACACTTTAACAGTATTACTTGCGTGTTTTACGCTATATAGTAGACGAATAGCTAGAGGGCGCACGATAAATCATAACCATGTATACTTTGCTATCCGTCGTGCACCACTACCTGCACCATCCAAGATTTTAATGATAAGTATAAACAACAGCTGTAGGTCACTACGTAGCACGTGCTGGGTGGACAAAACATGAGTTGTCAACACCAGATGAAGCAAAGTAAATTAAGGTCTTGAATTGACATTGTGTTCGACGGTTCAACCTAATTATACACCAGGATTCAGGGGTTCATGAATATTGTCATACGACACTGATTAATGCTTTTGTTTACGAGTTGTATAATCAACATGCTCCATAGGACGGCACATGCGTAGTGCAATGTAATAATAATAATATTACATCAAAATGTATGGAAATTGCTGCTTTACAAACATGTAGTGCAACAGCACTGCGTAGTGTTCCATGATGTGTGTTCTGACTTTGAATATTGTCTCCTTTGATAACAGTTTCTATTTCTAATTAGCTCTATTCAGCCAAATAATATAGTTGTTCAAGGAATTATGTGCATTGATGATAGCACCATTGAAAATTACATATCAAATAATGCCGACCGCATTGACTTATGCTCAACTGAAACACAAATTGGCAGTTGTGTTTGGTTGTTATTTGGCACATGATTCTTCAGCTTGACATTTATGTGTATTCAATAGAGCATGCACATGTAGATTGTTTCTACACAACCATGCGCAAAAGGTGCGCATCCATGGTGCGCAGGGTGTGGGGCAGCTAGAACAATATCCTAAGTATTTATTTTTAGTGTCTGTTTGTTAATATATATGCTATGTCTATTCTAGTAATAGCTGTAAATAATAAAAGTAAAAGTCCAAGTTAGCAAGTATGCTTACGGCCAAAGTACATACTAACACCACTCAATTCCACTGATTTTCTGTTAAAAGGTTTTGGTTTGGTTTATTTACTAGTAGGCTCGCGCTTAAGACGATGACTAACGCCAACAACCTTGAGGGAACAAAACGCGCACACATTTCACACCCGCGCGACCCAAAATTTAGCAGTTTTTTGTACTTTCCTTATTATTCAATGACTTAAAAAAAAAGTCTCAGATAAAAATGTATATAATTAAATTCTCTTTGAGATGGTGTCAATTTCTTGAAAATACGCTCAGCGGTTTTGGTGCGATTGTCGTGTTTTTGTCCGTTTTAGACATAACTTTACAAATTAATTACACTATGTTATACGAATAAAACTCAAAATTTTCTTAGACCAAATTATTAAAAAAATGATCTAATGTAACAAAGATTTTTTCCAAAAAATTACGACTAGCCGTTTAAGACGTGATTTTCATTTTAAAATCAGCTACACAAGGGAATCGGCGCCTTAACCAGTATTTCAACTGATGGTAAGCGATGGTGTGATCAACGATGAAGAACGTCGCTTGCCTAGAAGTAATCTATTCAGGAAATACAGACTCCGGCAGGGAATTGCACTCCTTTGATTTTTGATATGCGTACATAATACAAGTATTCCCAAAACGTTTGGTGCGTATGGGTGGGATGTCCACCATGTATAGATGACCCATCGCCGTACGTCTTGTAGTCCGACGATGGAACGGGCTAGGTGGAATTAGTTCATGCAATTGTTTGTTTTTTGATTGAAAAAAAAAAAAAAAAAAACCTAGCCCCACACTAGGAATTTCTCCTGTATCGTGGGTGCGTTTACAAACATATAAACTCACATACACAAACACCCAGAGCCGGAACAACTATTTGTAGATCATACAAATAATTGTTCCGTGCGGGAATCGAACCCGCGACACGCAGCGCAGCAGTCAATCGCTCAACCACTGCGCCAACCGTGCGCCAAAATTCCAACGCACACGGCCCGAAATGTAACCGACTGGCTGGGAACTCGGCGCCGATGTTCAAGGCTCTGGACCCTGGACTCGACCACTGCCGATGAGCCTCTTGGCCCGGTTTTTCGATCGACTCAATTCAATCCAGCTGGTATTTGTCAGATCCGTCACAGAGATGAGAGCAGTACTACATGCATGATCGAACTTGCGCTTGATATAAGTTGAGAAAATGTTCTGGCGTGAAGTACCGTCTCACCTCTGCAAGGATCCCCAACTTTTTGGCAGCCAGCTGAGCTTTTGCCTCAATGAATGAACCAAAATTGAGGGCCTTCTGTTTTTTACAAGACGCAGGAGTAGTAACAGATTGGTATTATCATCATGGTGATTGAGAGGAGTGGAAGATGTTTGCTTAAAAATAATTCAAGCAAAGTTGTCGATACTTAACATATTGCCGCACTGAAATACGAAATCCAAGACAGTTAATTAAACTAAACAAGCTTAGGTTAAGTACCTACGTCTCATTTACAAACCCCTGAACCATAACATGATCAAAACAAACTAGATATCCAAACCGCATACAAGCTTCTCAACTCGAATCCAGTCAATCATACAATAGATAGATTACAGAAGGCTTACTCCATTCAATGAGTAAAAACTGGTGCACGCACAGTCGCACACATAGACGGATACAGCTATCTTAAACAAAAGACAGTCGCGAGAGCGCTTGCACTGGCTTACGTGAACCATGTCTATATGAACGTGCGTTTTCGCTCGTTGTACAGTGGCAATATTCAGAGAGGAGCTCGTGGCTAAATTATAACAGCCTAAGTCTACTCCATCTTTAAGTATAACTAGCTATTGCCGAAGTCGGTCTGTGGATAGGTTGCCATCATTACATACCAAGGCTCCTGCTGTCCCTACACAAAATAAAGTCGTTGTTCCCGGCATTTATAGATTTTTTCCAGCCCAAAACTGTCTGTTCATTTCGCTTGCTTTGATGGCTAACGAGGAATAGGTTGTAGGTAACTCTGATGCTGACAGAGAGTTGTAAGAAGCTAGAAAATCTGACACCACTCTTGTGAAGAGGGGGTACCTCTTCACTTAATTGCTGGGTTTTGAAGTCAACCTTCTGTTAACTGTCTTTTCTGTGGTCGTCATGCGGTGAATTACGTACAAAGTAAACTTTGTCTTGCGGTCTCATGTGTACTCACCCTTGTGTAAACGCGTTACAGTTGCCATGTGGCTACACTGATGGATTGGATGGACGAAGGAATATCCTTTGTGTGTCATGATGATAAATTGATTTATTTTTGGGGTTTCGTCACGGAAAATTTTGGTATTGTTTCTTTTTAAAATTAGCTTTTTCCTGACACTTATACGGTAAAAGTTTATAAGTATTTAGTTCATCATATCATCATATCAGCCGAAAGACGTCCACTGCTGGACATAGGCCTCCCCCAAGCGTCGCCACATTGACCGGTCCCGTGCGTCCCGCAACCAGCGGATTCCTGCAACCTTCACCAGGTCATCGGTCCACCTGGTGGAAGGCCTTCCAACGCAACGTCTTCCGGTTCGCGGTCGCCACTCCAGAACCTTTCTGCCCCATCGGCCATCCGTTCTGCGAGCAATGTGCCCTGCTCACTGCCACTTAAGTTTGGCAATTCTTCGGGCTATGTCGGTAACCCTGGTTCTCTTACGGATCTCAACATTTCTGATTCGATCACGCAAGGAAACGCCGAGCATAGCCCTCTCCATGGTAAGTAAGTATTTAGTTATTTTATTCTAAGTATTTAGTTATTTTAAATTAATATTATTCCAAAATTATATATCTCATTTGTTTTAATTTCTTTCAGCTGTCATAAGACACCGTTCTACCCATAGTTTTTTTTTGTTAAATAATTGTTTAAATATATTGTAAAATATTCTATCTGTCTAGCTAGATTTGCACTTTTAGACATCAAAAACATGTACTGTCTGAATAAAATATTATTGCTAATTAATATTATAGTACTCGTAAATTATTCAGAAATAAAATGAGACGGACAGACAAGATTCACATTATAACAAGATACATTCATTTCAAGATACAATAACCGGTCATCATCATCAGCCGAAAGACGTCCACTGCTGGACATAGGCCTCCCCCAAGCGTCCCCGCAATCTTCACCAGATCATCGGTCCACCTGGTGGGAGGCCATCCAACGCAACTTCTTCCGGTTTGCTATTAACCGGTCGTGCGCCCGTAATTACCGAAACCATAGAAAAGCCACTGTGTCTCGCGTGGATCCACGTCTTAAACACACGAAAGCTACTAAAACTAGCAAGCGTGTAATATCGTGAACTCATTGTTATTACTTATTTCATTTTATTGGACTGTAATACCTCCTAACAACAGATTATGTTTCTAGCCAACATTTTTTTTTATTTCTTCGACATGTTGCTAACCAAAGTAACTTCTTGTATTCAACGCTTATAAAAATTATTTGATGTAAACCAAGGAAGATTTGTTGCCATGTCAATTGTTTCTTTTTTATCACCATAGAAGAAGTTTACTTAAGTCCTTTTGAAGTAAACTTCATCCACCCCACCACTTCACTCGACTTAGTCGCTATGTCAACGCAAATGAAAAACTCGGGAATAGAGAACGGATAGAAAATAATAAACAAGCTAAAACTGTCAAATAGATTGAGGATACGGAGTAGAATTTGATTTGAGTAGAGGAAATGGTTCAGAATATGAGCTTAGGTCTGTACCAAATAAAAAAACTTTAATTTTGATACTGTGGAGGTTCTGTTCTATTATGCTCAAAGCACATTCAGACCGAGTCAAAGTAAAGTTTTTAAACATATACATTGCATATCGAACCCTATATCCACAGATTAATGCACACATTGCTATCCAAATAAAAAACGCATTCGAAAATTGGAACGACGAATGTTTGTGTCTTTTTTACTGTTATTAAAATATGTTCATTATGTTGTGGAGATAGGTGTCAATATGCTTTTTATATATTTAATAGGAATGCGTTTCAACTCACGCCAATATCAACCTCCTTGATAGCTCGACGCGATTTGGTTTATATCGCTCATCGTTTGAAATTATAAAATACAAATAACTTTCAATTTAAATTATGTTGCACCATCAGGCATGTCCTTTTGAATTTAGTCTACAAGTCAAAATCTTGTTCTGATTATAACCCTCATCCAGAGATTGCAAACATTTCGTACAAACTAGGTGAAGATAATTATGATTTCTACGAATCGTTAAATGCTGACAATGTGTCTCCCTACAGACTGAATAATGAACGTTACGAGACCTCTCTTGTTAATTTAACAATATCTATGTTTGATCATAATGACGATAGTAGTATGCTTAGTAAATTCTGAGAATTCCGTTTACTACAGTATGCGTCAGGTTTAGATAATGGCAAAGTCAGACCTGCACGTTTTGGAAATGAAAAGGTTCAATGGAGAAGAACCGGGAATAGGATTGTTTCCCGGGTAGAAAATTTATAATTCTATTAAGTCCGTCGGTGAGATTATCAAATAATATTGGACCCGTATTTTATGCTTTATGAAATAAATAAAAATTGACAAACAAAGCGCATCAAAGTTAAGGAGTGGGGGCTTGTAACGTCAATTTGTCAGTATCAAGTGTAGCACACCGTGACGTCACACGATTTTTTAACGCACTGTATCGTCATCACTTTATGTGGATGTGTCAAAAAAAAAATACTTGCCCAATATTTTTTATTCATTATGTGCCTAGCCTTTTCCCAACTATATTGGGGTCGGCTTCCAGTCTTACCAGATTCAGCTAAGTACCAGTGTTTTACATGGAGCGACTGCCTATCTGACCTCCACAACCCAGTAACTGGGTAAACACGGTACCCCTTGGCAAGACTGGTGTCAGATGTCAAGCTTCTGACTACCCGTAACGACTGTCAAAGATCTTCAAATAACAGCCGGGACCAACGGCTTAACGTGCTTTCCGAGGCACGGAGGAAACTCGGTTTGTTGAAATGGTCACCCATCCATGGACCGACCTCGTCAAGCGTTGCTTAACCTTGATGATCGACCCGTGCGGCTATTATTATTTAGCCACGAGCTCCTCTTAAGCTAGCTTTCCAATATTTTTTATTAACGGACAAAAAAACTAATTTTCAGTCAACTTTCTATTGCTAACGGAGCAAGACGCTCCATGAATTTCTGAGTAAAAGATATATTGCAAGAGGGACGGAAACTTCTACAGAAAAGGTTTCTTCGTCTTGATTCCTACAAGAAACTTCATAAACATAAGATCGTAGCAAGAGAACTCGTCAGTAAGAATCCGAGATAACTCTACAATCTCCATAAACGAAGATAACCCATGAGAAATACAGATTTCCCCTCAGAAGGAAAAGTTAAAGATAGACTAATTCAAGAAGCAATAGACACGGAGATCCCGCCTAGCAACAGTTTTATATTAACCCGGAAAACAAATATCAGGGGGGTAACCATAAGCTTTTAGAGCGGTATCAATTTGAGATCAAATAAGGGACAGATGTATCTGACTTTTATACATCTGTCACTTACTCGATATTAAATTGATACCGCTCTAAGAGCTTATGGTCACCCCCCTGGACACATTTACGACCGCACTACGATTTACTACTCGTATAACTACTCATGGAAAACCATATTAGAAAGAAAGATCGTATCATCTCATATTTACCTTGTAAGGTTTCAACATCTTCCTCAGTTCTCCACTCTCGTTCAGTTTTTCCACCGTGTCTGCATCCTGAAACCAAATAAGAGAGAGTTTAATTAAAAAAGTTCTTCATTAAGCCACCTCAGTGACATTCGCTGCGACGTCCTGGGATATTGTGGCGAGACAAATTAAAAATGAACCGGATTTCTGAGATGTACTCGTAGTTTTGTTGTATGATTTCTTTGTGGATTTTTTCTGTTTTCTTTGGCTTTGCCGTTATTTTTTGACGCTTTGAGGTTAGATAAAAAAAATAAAAACTCTAAAAAATAAGTTCAGTTTCGAAAGTTGGTGTCCTTGTTTTTGTTTTTTCGTTTTTTGATACTGACTGCCGAAAATGAAGTTGTTTTTCACTTTGTAATGTTTTTATTTGGAAGTCGGTTGTATTTTTTTGGAAAAACTTTTTTCACTTTTTGTGTTGTGTATTATCTATAATGCCCACAGTTATGTCTGAATAGATTACCCAAATAACATGAAGCTTGAACACAGCCTATGAAATTAGAGTGTACCAGAGTGAACTGTATACATCTGCCTACCCCTTTAAAGCGTATCGGCGCGATGTTATGTTATGAAATGGTGTAAACAATAAACAGACATGCGAATGCAGCAATCCCGAGCGATTTGCCTTCATTTATCGAAGAGTTCTGTTGTATGTCCCCGACGTTCTTCATCGAATCATGGCCAAATTTAAACGTTTCGTTTCGTTCGTTTAGAACCACATAAGAAGTAACACCTTTTAAATATAAAAAAGAATAATTAAAATCGGTTTACCTAGTAAAAAGTTCAAATAAAAAAATACAATCGATTGAGAACCTCCTCATCTTTGAAGTCGGTTAGTTATCTTAAGTATAGGTACTGTACCAATTAATTTTATAATGGCTAGATCAACTAGACGAACTGTATTAGTTATCGTTAAAAATAGACAACTCAAGTGTAATGAGATCATTATTGAGACGCCGCATTCTTCCGTCGAGTTTTTTTTATAAATAAGGGTCTAAGGCCTGGACAATCATTTTTACTCTCGCGTCGGAAAGAATTACGAGACTTTAAACTCGGTAGTCCGCACCAACCTTTCAAAAAATAAACAAAAAAAATAAACAAAACGCATCATTAATTTGAGACATATTTGCATAAATAATACAAGACAATCGTCTATAATAATATTTCAATACAAAACAACATTTTCAATCTCGGTCTCATTTTTAAAGAAATAACTTCTCATAAATTTCGCTTAGTTTCCCGTAGCTACTCGATTTCCATGGCAATGCAGAGACAGGTAAAAGCCGGTAACGGATGGCGTTGAAAACACACGACAATAGGAAACTATAGCACAGAGTACGGAATAGCAGCACTGGCCGCGACTGGTGCCGTCATCTATAAAAATAAATTAAATTGAAGTGTCTGTTTTTTATTTCAAATGATCAGTTGCTTACCAAATTCATATACGTTTTTACACGGTAATTATAAAATTAAAATTAAAATTTTGTGTGTCTGTCTGTTTGTACCGGCTAATCTCCGAAACGGCTAAACCGATTCAGACGGGATTCCACTGCCAGATAGCAGATGTTATAAGAAGTGACAAAGGGTAATTTTAACTTAGAAAAAGGATTAGAGTTCCGCGTAAAAAAGTTTCACAAATCTCGACTATCACAACCATGGTCTGAATTGTCACGGACCCTCAATTTGATGTAAACCGACCCCAACATAGTCGGAAAAAGCTTAGTTTTAAATTTAATTATTGAAATGCTTGGTTCTAAGAGTGATATCTATACAAATATTATAAGGAAAAAATATTTTTTTGTTTGTTTGTACCGAATAGGCTCTGAAACTACTGGACCGATTTCACCATTATAAACCTACATTATTCCTGAGTGACATAGACTATTTTTGAATCCCGACAACGGGTCCTGTGGGGTGGTCCACAGAAGCAAAGCCGCGGGAAACAGCTAGTGAAACATAGAGAGAGTCAGTGATAGCGTGACAGTTGACAAGACGCTATGTCAGAAGAAAACGTGTTGCGCCGACCCAAAGTAACATGGGAGAAGGGTGACACAACAATCAAACGTTTCATCATCATCTTCCGATGATGTAACGTTTGATTTTCATGTAGAGTTTTGACAGTGACGTTTCTAGCATTGGCCGAAGAGGCGACTCGGTGCTCTGTGGAACTGTTTACACGTTCCCGTTTCCGAGATCAGAAATATTATTTGTGTTGAATTTCCGAGTGAATAGTCAAGGGAATTGTAGGGACTTTGAGAGGAACTGAAATATGAAAGGTTAAAGTTTTATTTTAATTGCTTTTCAGTACAATTTATGTTAGCGGCTATTTTTACTAATGTCCACCGGGCGTTTATATATTAACTACTGAAGGTCCTTCGGCCCGATATTTCAGAGACTCTCTAAGATATTATTAATAATTTCGATTGTATCAATAAGTTACAAAGAGATTTTTTATCGGTTACACTTCGGCGAGTGTGCGATGGAATTGCATGATCGAATTCCACCTGGCCCGTTTCATCATCGGACTACCAGACGTACGGCGTTGCGCCATCGGTACATGGTGGACATCCCACTCATACGCACAAAACGTTTTGGGAACACTTTTATTGTGCGTACAGCTAAGGAGTGGAATTCCCTGCCGGAGTCTGTGATTCCCGACAGCTACAATCTAGGGGTCTTTAAGTCAAGAGTGAATGGGTTTTTTCTAGGCAAACGTGATTCACCGTCGACCACATCATCGCTTACCATAGGTGAGATAGTGGTCAAGCGCGAGCCAATAGTGTATAAAAAAAACGATACACAACAAGTAACACCGTGCACCGTGTCATTCAAAATTGATACCTAACGACTGAACAAAACTATGCAAGTTTAATATCAAACAACTATAAAGCGAATATTCTAAACAGCAACTGTTAATGTACTTAATGAATATTAACACTAACATGAATATAAATGTGACATTGATAAATGTATTTTGAAGTTACGCTTAGGGAATTTGAAATCATGCCCAAGAAGTCTTTAGCAATGCTTAAGAGCGAGCTAAGCGTTTAAATAATGACTAAACTCGTAATTATTAAGATGTCCTTCTTCTCCTATAGAAATTCAATTATTCAAATACTTTTCAGACTGTTGTCCCATCGGACTACGAGAGTCAGGAAACAGACTGTGCATCTGTGTTTGCGCACACACTTGTGCACTAAAATATCTCTGGCACCAATGGGTGGGTCGCCGTGGCCAAAATTCAGTCTGGAAGACAACTATTATGAGTTTTAAATGAATAAAAGTTTGTTTTCAAATAAATAAGAGATTTAAAAAAAAATTTCCTCATCAGTGGATGCAAAAAAATTGCAAAACATTTAATAAAAATAATAAATCCATCTTGTAATAAACCGCTTCGTATAAATGCAAACCAAACATGAACACAGGTAAAGTCAGGAAACGTCGGTAAGCTGTGCATTATCGTGCGGGTACGTCCGTAATGCAGTTTCCGATGGGCGGCCTTTGTACGGTCTAGGATTATCAGCTTTATCCCACTTTTGCTTGGATGTACGCGATTATTGTAATTGGATACGGTACTTTTGCACAAAACATTAAGAAAGGTTCTAAGGATATTTGTAAGCAGCTAGTCCAGTTTTAAATCTGTGATTATTGTATCTTCAGTAATTCGTACGGGTATCATGTTCTCGACACGGTTACAACGTTTACATTGAGTTGTATAATTATTTAGGTACTGGCGATCTGCCTCTGCTTCTCACGGTTCAGACTACTTGACAACACATCAAAATATGTTTTATTTTATTTAAGTTTAATAAAGATGTTTCATACATATAAACCCATCCCAATTAATTGTCCAATATATGGTAGCAATACCCCGCACTATATTCTATTTTGATTGCGTTTTAATAGAACTGAGAGTGGTCACACAGATAGTTACGAAAAGTAACATTGCATATTTTAATACGAAAACCAGCTTTAATTGCCCCGACACTTGTAATAACCACATCACCGCTTACCATCTGGTGAGATGGTGGACAAACGCGAGCCTATAGGAGATAAAAAAGCAAAATAAAAAAAATTGCAGATTTTTATTTTTATAACTTTTCAGAGCCTATTTTTTAACCCCCGACGGAAAAAGAGAGGTTTTATAAGTTTGATGTGTATTTGTGTAACTGTCTGTGACATCATAGCTCCTAAACGGATGAACCGATTTCGATTTAGTTTTTTTTCTTTGGTTGAAAGGTGACATTATCGAGAGTGTTCTTAGCTATACTTGATGAAAATAGTTGCTGCTGTTCAAGATTATGGGCGTTTTACTGTTTGATTCGGGCTGTTTCCACTAGATATCGTGTCTTAATTAAGATTACACTAGTCGAAAATTCTTACTACTAACGTAGTCTAGGGATTATTCCACTGTTTGACGATGTACCTTCAAAACAAAAAGTGATATCAATTTGTCTCATCATTATCTAGCCCTGTATGGAAGCGAAAAAGTAAAAAACTAAAATATTTGAAAGTTATGAGTTAAGAACTTAAGTGTTCAATATAGATTGTCGATCGAAGCATGTCTACTATTAGATAAATTTATGAAGAAATAAAAATATGTCGGAGGTTTTAATATTTTTACTTGTCTACAATAACTTCGGATCAATATCGAAGGTCATCCATTATGTTCTTAAATCGTTGTCTTAGCTTAGTTTGTATGTTAATGTGTACTGTTGTACGCTACGCTATATGCTATCCGCTTTATGTACTCGTGGTAGAAAGATAAAAAGCGGATTATACTATGGAGGCTTACAATGGCTATGGATTTCAGGTTAAAAGGTTTTTTGATCTGGGTTAAATAGGCCGTATTGGTTTGGTTTTCTGCCGTTACGCCTTTGAATTCAATTTTGTAACCTTTGAAAGATTGTTTGGGCAAAATGTGTAGGAACTTTTTCCTTGAAAGATCCTAAAATCTGTTGGAAGGGAGGTAGCGGTGCTTTTCTAGAGGTAGGTATGAGGTCATAGGTAGGAAGTTAGATCATGGAGTCCCTCAGTTATTTATGCAGGTATTAATAAAAGCTACAGCGAGGATAAACCCACCCATACGCACTAAATGTTTTGGTAATAATTTCATCATGCGTACAGCTAAGGAGTGGAATATGAATTCCCTGACGGAGTCTGTGTTTCCCGATAGCTACATCCTCGGGGTCTTCAAGTCAAATGTGAATAAGTTATTTCTAGGCAAGCGTGCTTCACCATCGACCACATCATCGCTTACCATCAGGTGAGATAGTGGTAAAGCGCGAGTCTATCTATAATAAAAACAACAATTTTGGTATTTGATCAATAAGACTTGTCATAACTTCACCCTTTTAACCGACTTTCAAAAAAGGAGGCGGTTCTATGTTCGACTCAACAGCAGTTTTTTTTTTTTTGTATTTTCACCGTTTTCTCCGTCAATTGTGGACTGATTTTGAAAACAATTTTTTTATATTTCAAAGGATATACTCTCAAGAGGTGGTCTCATTCTCACCAAATCAGAATGATCTTAAATTTTTTTAGGCATACATATAGTGATTTTGGTATTTTCATCAACATGGCAAGCGTTTTAGCCAGATGATGTTTAATTAAGAGCACTGAAAAAGAGAGGTCTCTGCACACTATGACGTAACACATACGTTTCACAATCACATAATTATGCAAATAGTAAAAACGATTAGCAATAACTTTTCTACAATTCCAAGTAATTATGGTTATTGACATCGTAATGGAGGTAGATAATAGTGATCGGTTCTATAAAAAGAATATTTTCTCACATTATTAACGTACTTCTATTGTTATAATATCGTATTAGATATATGTAAGGCTTAGTTTACACGCCCTGAAGATTGGTTAATCAGTCTTTATTATTTTAAGTACATGAAACATTTTTTTTTTATATTGCAAGAAAAACAAAATACACACTTCACACTAATATAAGTAAGTGTGTTTGTTACTATTTTACGCAAAAACTACTGAACAGATCTGGATGAAATTTATAATAACTTTCTAATTAATATTTTTTTTCGAAAACCATTCATTTTGATACCCCACTCGATAGGTTTGGTTGGAAAAATAGTGGGCCCCCACAATATGGCGCCCAAAAGCCGACTTTTATCTATTTTCCAATTTTAATGTAGCCAGTGACACTCGCAAGGTTAAGACGTATCGATTAACGTAAGAATCATCAAAATCGGCCAATGCGTTTGGTCTCTAGAACGCCACATAGGAACAAACATACATACGTACAAACATAGACTGATAAACACATTAATCTCTTTCGACAGTCAGGTAAAAAATAGGAAAACTCTACCAATAATACAGTATTTACTGTAAAAAATAAGTTCCTAATTTCCACCTTACAGTAAATCATAATTAATTCCACTTCAAGCTTCCTGTATTATTGTTATAGTAAGAACAATTAAAATTACAATTACCACCACTGCCAATCTTCAAGAATTCCTTTCATTTTACCAAAACAAAAACTTGAAATCATTATTCACAGACGTACTACAGTGCTTCGTGATAATTGTTCCAAGTAGTTTCTTGTAGCCGATCAATAGGCAACGTAAACAAAAGTCGATCAGAGTATTGTTCAAACAATTTACGAGAAGACGGAATATTCTAGACACGTAGGTAGGTATGCTTATTTAGAGGTATACGTTTATAGTAGTCACAGCAGATCTTTGTGTCTCTGAAGTTGGTTCTGCCACAGATAATATAATACTAGCATACAGATGCCTGAGCAGTGGTGGTCCAGTGGTATCGGCCGCGACTTACAAGTTGTAGGTCGTGGGTTCGAGCCCAGGCAGGCGCTTTACTTTGTGTGAATTATTTCATCCCCACTGCTCTCAAAACAGTGAAGGAAAACATCGTGAGGAAACCGGCATGTCCTAGAACCAAAAATTCGATGATATGTGACATTCACCAACCCGCACTGGGCCCGCGTGGTGGATTACGGCCCATTCCCTCTCACAGAGAGGAGGCCTGTGTCCCAGCAGTGGGAACATTAATAGGCTGATGATGTGATGTGATACAGATGCCTCATCCCATACAAAGAAACCGTGCCGACGTAACTAGCGTTTTTCATCTGATTAATCTTGTTATTTTTGTAAGTACATCAATCGCGTTCGATCCCGTTTCACGGCAATAGATGGTGTTAGCAGCGACTTGCAAGTAAAAGGGTTTACTAGGTTCGTGAATATTTTTTTCTTTAAATACAGTGAAGGTTCGTTTTATAGTATTTTTTTGCACCAAAATGTGTTACAATGCATATTTTAACAGTCGAGTGGAATGCCTCAGAAATTTAAAAATGCGGTATCTATTGGCATCAATTTTAAATGATCCGTTCAAATAATCTTTGAAATGTGAATTAAGAGCCCAATATTCCATAATTTTGTACTTAGGATAGTTGATTAAACAAGAACATACAATATTTATGTTCAATTCTAGAAAATGATAATTTTACACACAATTCTATTGAATTGTGTGTACATGTCGCGCCACCTAGTGAGATTTATTTGAACCAAATTTTGAAACAAGAAACAGTTTGTCACCGAGTATACTGCATAGAGTAAGCGAGACAGGACGATGCGACAAACATAAGCGAGTGAAAGAGGCAGTTATTCAATTCTATCTTCACCTTCAACATTGACACAAAAATAACTACTGTCTAGGGTCTTGCAGCCAACTTCAGAGACACAAATATCCGCTGTGAGTATTATACGTTTGTACGTTTTTGTGAAGTTGTCTTATGAATACACAAATTATTCTGCGTGAGTGAGATATAGGTGGACGCACGAACTATTTGGGCGCCAGGTAAAAATTTATTTATTTTTATTTATTTATTTATTTCAACCTTATCACATTAATCTTTACAGAATAACACCCAATACGATAAATGCGCTTATCCTAAGTAATCTAATTACATATTAGATATCCAAATAAATTTTATCCATAACAAATTTTAAACAATGCACTCCTTGTGAATTCACCCAGTATTATGTTCCCTTGGGATGAAAAAAAATTTTCACGCGGGCGAAGCCACAGGCAGAAGCTAGTGTTATCTTAATTGTACTCTGCGCTTTCTTAAGTTTAAGAGAAGAAGACTACATATTTTATAAACATTATATTAATATTCAAAGTCCAAACTTAAATTATCCGTACTAACTACTTAACATTATAAATGCGAAAGTTGCTCATGTCTGTCTATTTGTTACGTTTTAACGCATAAACAGCTGATGCAAATGGGTTACCATTTCAATGAATTTTATATCTTGGAGAAGAAGATACGATACGGTACCAGGACGTCCCGGGATAAGAAGTATCTACTTGTATTCCCTTGGGATAAAAAAGATCGAATAATTCCTAGTTTCTCTTTAACCTTGAAATATGCTTCTCTATATATCTGACTAATATTATAGATGCGAAAGTTTGGATGAGTGGATGTATGTTTGTTACTCAGAGCCAGAACGGCAGAACCGATCTGGATGAAATTTGGCACAGAGCTAGATTATAGTCTGGAATAGCACATGATCCCGGTATTATGTTCCCTTGGGATGATAAAACACTTTTCACGCAGGCAAACCGCTGGCAGAAGCTAGTATTGTATAAAATTTAACGATCTATGTATCTTTTTCACATTCAATAAGCAAAATAATCAATCACAGTCCATTCATCATATACTGTGTGCATCAAGCTTTACTACAAGACACTATTGTTAGATCCCTCGGGAAAATTTCCAATAAAAACTTCTCATGTTTTCCGAGAACAGTGATAAACGTTCTACTCACTATCACATACGTTTTTACTGGCTACGGAATAATCTACAAGCGTTACTGTCAAGGTAATGAGCCATTGACTTGATGTGATCGGTGGGTTGATGACCAGGTGATGAACAAGGCATGTCCCTGATTGATTGGATTATCAATTATCTTTTGTCATCATCATCATCATATCAGCCGAAAGACATCCACTGCTTGACATAGACCTCCCCTAAGCGTCGCCACATTGATCGGTCCCGTGCGTCTCGCAACCAGCGGATCCCCACAAACTTCACCAGGTCATCGGTCCACCTGGTGGGAGGCCTTCCAACGCAACGTCTTCCGGTTTGCGGTCGCCACTCCAGAACCTTTCTGCCCCATCGGCTATCCGTTCTGCGAGCAATGTGCCCTGCCCACTGCCACTTAAGTTTGGCAATTCTTCGGGCTATGTCGCTAACCCTGGTTCTCTTTTGTATTAATCTTTAAAGACGTGTGGCTATCGTTTATTAGTTGTTTATGGACTATGATGATACAAGTAAAATTTAATATCTTAAATAACGCTTGACACATTTTATTTCATTCTACATAATTTATATAGTAGTAGACACGCTTTCATCGAAAATCAAGTGAACACATAATTATGACAGGATATCTTGCGAAAGCACCCCGATCCAAACAGTAAAACGTCCATAACTTTTGAACAGCTGAACCGATTTTCATCAAACATAGCTCACAACAATCTCTTTTCAAAAAAAAAAAAGTAATCAAAAGCGGTTCAACCATTTAGGATCTATGATGCCACAGACAGATATACAAATGCACAAACAAACAGGTACCTACACACGTCAAACTAATAGCATCTTTTTTTATTTTTTTATTCGATATGGGTTTGCTCTTGACTCTAGTCTAGGTCAGAGGTGACAGAGACAAAGTCGACGATGGAGTGAGCTTACCCAGAAGAAGCCTGTTCACTCTAACTTTGAAGAGATTCGGGTTGTATGCGTTCGAAAACACAGACGCAGGCAGTGAGTTCCACTCTTTTGCTGTGCGCATTATGAAGCATCTTTTTCCGTCGGGCCTTAAAAAGAAACAGGTAAAAACTGCTCCAAATTTTAAACTATCATTGCGTTCGTAGTATAATGAAGCGTTTGAATTTTCCTCGTTTTCTTTTTCGTACTTAATTTTCTATTAAAATTAAGCTTTTCCCTTAACAATATTAAAAACTATTACACCAGTACAGTAATCTATGACTGAACTCGATAAAAACTCGTTTAAACCGACTCAAGATCTTAATCTATTTGACGGTAAGTACAAACTTTTTCCTACTTTCTTTACATCGCACATAATGAGACCATTCAAGAAAATCTTCTGGAGAAAATTATCATTTAAACACACTGTAATTTACACCTTAACACTTAGAGCCAAGGCTTATTTTCTATGTTGTATAGTTAATAGCTTCGTTGTCATAAGTTTAATTTCTAGTAGGTCAGTATATATTGTTGGTTTTATTATAAAATGTTCGTTTGGTCTTCCGTAGGCCTGTTTCCTGAGAATTTATTACGTTTCCTTTAAGCTATTTATTCTAAAAGGATGTCTTTTTGATTTAGCCTTTTCATATTGCCTGAGGATAGCAAATAAGACTTCAATCGTCTTTCATCCTAAGGTATGCTCCTATCCTCTGGTTTTTCTATGAAAAGATCTTAATAACCTACGAATTATTAAGAAAAAAATAATTTCAAAACTTTTAGTGTAAAGGTGGCTTAATGACATATCTGTGAAGCTACTTTGTATTCCATGTTGCAAACTAAATTATTACAAAGTACAAGATTTTATCACATAAGTGACAACTTGGCCTGAATCGTTTTGAGGTCAAAAACCATTCTTGTACATGGTGTAACCGTTTTCCTCAACATACAAAACTAGCTGCATAGTCAAAATCTGCTTTATTTACTTACAATCTTATCTTATAATAATCTTATTTATTTGGAATCGGCGCAACGTGTTTTTTTCTTTCATATTTCTCTAGATTCGGAGGAGCTCGTGGCTAAATAATAACAGCCGCACAGGTCGATCATCAAGGTTAAACAACGCTTGACGAGGTCGGTCCGTGGATGGGTGACCATTTCAACATACCTAGTTTCCTCCGTGCCTCGGAAAGCACGTTATACCGTTGGTCCCGGCTGTCATTTGAAGATCTTTGACAGTCGTTGAGATCTGACACCAGTCTTGCCAAGGGGTACCGTGTTACCCAGTTACTGGGTTGTGGAGGTCAGATAGGCAGTCGCTCCATGTAAAACACTGGTACTTAGCTGATTCCGGTAAGACTGGAAGCCGACCACAATATAGTTGGGAAAAGGCTAGGCAGATGATGATTTATCTAGATTCGTCATTTTAGCAGTTCAACTTTTTCTAGCCATGTCATCTTTTACGTTTTCCATCCATTGTTTCTTTTGCTCGAGAGTCAGGTTTCGAAAAACCTTTCAGAGCCCTTTAGACCTTTATGGAACAAGATATCTTTTTAATTTTTGAGGCCTTGCTTATCTAGCCACAGACAAAGTAATGTTATAGCAGAAAAATCAATAAAGAAAAGTACCCGACTGCTTAAGAGCCCCTAAAAGTTTCACGACCTAAAAACAGAAAAAAGCTACTTTTTCAGGGCAAATTTCTCAATAACTACAAGATATATGATAAAAAATATAATGACAAAAAAAACGACATCTCTCTTAAAAAGCGAAGCGAATATGGATACATTTTGGTCAGTCAGCTCGTGAATATGTATCTTCCGACTTTTTTTATTTATTTATTTAAATAGCACAGCCACATCACATGCATTTCACACAGAAAAATAAATGAACAAACAGAACCAATGCACATGACAAGAACGGCGTACATAGCACTTATAACGATAACATTGCCGCCCACAATAACTACATAGTCACAATTCAATACATAATTATTTATTATTATTATTAACAACTTTTAGTATTTTTTTTTTCTAATTTCTTTTAAACATATAAGTAGGAGAGCAGTGGTTGGCCAGTGGTATCGGCCGCGACTTACAAGTTGTAGGTCGTGGGTTCGAGCCCAGGCAGGCGCTTTACTTTGTGTAAATTATTTCATCACCACTGCTCTCAAAAGGCGAAGGAAAACATCGTGAGGAAACCGGCATGTCCTAGAACCAAAAATTCGAAGACATGTGACATCCACCAACCCGCATTGGGCCCGCGTGGTGGATAATGGCCCATTCCCTCTCACAGAGAGGAGGCCTGTGTCCCAGGAGTGGGAACATTAATAGGCTGATGATGTGATGTGATATAAGTAGTATATTTTATGTAATATCCTCTAAAAATCTTTCATTAGGATACCCCTTTCGATAGATAATCCGTCTAGTGGTTTGAAATATATGAGGTAATAAAGAATATTACATAAATACAAACATACAAGCTACGCGCGAAAACATAAACCTTTCCTAGTAGTCGGGTAAAAAGTTCAAAATGTTTGAATGTGACGTGACTTGCTAGTAAATCCCATTCATTATGGACAATTTACAATCATTGTCAATAAAAGAATGTAACTTTATGTGGGCTCTCTACACCTGACCAACATTACCTAACTTTCAGAAAATCAGAGGCTCTAGAGTACTCTCTAGACAAGTGACATTTTATTAACAAAATTGTCGCGTTAGCGTTTGAAAAAATGACAAAAATTTATAGAAAAATGAATCTAGAGTCTCTGTTCCTATAACTTATTTTCGTATGCCAACACGAGCGTAAAATACAACTATGCTAAGTACTCTTCAAGCTCCTCTTACCCTAGTATGTTATCAGGGAAACAAAACAAACGAGATACCGGCATCGTATGAGAGGGGTCAAGGCTACAGGATGCACGTGGACGCAGGTTGGATAACGCGTGCTTTGATGAGTTCACAAAGAGGGAACCAAGAACTAAAAATATTATTTTAATTTATGATTGTCAAAAAATAATTTAAAGAACGCTCTGTAGTTGACTATTATCGGACTTAAGGTTACAGTGGTCGATAATTCTTCTATACAAACGTAGTCTAGGGATAACTCCACTATTTGACGATGTACTTTCAAAATAAAAAATTATATCAATTTATCTCATCACTATCTAGCCCTGTATGGAAACAAAAAAGAAAAATATTTGAAAGTTATGAGCGTCGAAAGCTCCATATTTCAACGCTATTTTTTACCCATCTTTGGGCGGCAATAAATACCATAAGAAGGAAAATTGCAAAACGGCCACCATACAGGGATAGATTAGTAGATCAACAATGCAAATAATTTTATTTTGAAAATATACATTTAGTCGATTTTTCATAATATCTAGACTCCCAAAGGTCTGTTTATAAAATTTCGCGCGCTCGTTTTCGTCCTAAATCATCATCCATTTCGCTACAAACTTGCAGAAGTGCTAATTCGTACGCGAAGTAGCTACTTACTGCTCATCACAGCATCTATCTCTTTCGCACGAGTTGTCGAATGAGATAGCAGGCATATTAACCCCGCGCACAAAATACGAGTAGTTCGTGCCGTCGACTAGTGTAACCTTAAGTCATGCATTTGACGATTACTAAAATCGTACCAGACCCGTAGCAAAACCATACGATAGTGCGACGGGGTAGAGTGAAACAAGTGGAAATTGAATCGAGAGTAAAAGCTTTTACTGAGGAATGCTTAAAAAACAGCGTCAAAGGGTTTAGTTTTAAAAGTTGCTAAATATAAAAGATGCCTTGGTTAAGACCAAATAAAACACAATTTAAAAATAATTTGCGGGAGAAAGAGAGATCGTCTCTTTAAAAATAGACTAGTATAAAAGGTACCATTTCATCTTTTCAGGCAATTAAATATCAGGCATTATAATATTGGAATGATGGAATCATTGTTAAACATGATTAATATTGGAGGTCACTGGGCCGCAACAGATGTTTATAACAGTGCCCTCGACAATACGCAGCGCGCATAAAAATGAGCTGATTTCCTACATACAGCATAATTTTGCCATGACTGATGGTAATTTTCGTCACCAGGTTAGTGCCGTTCGGTCAATCGTTCACTGTGATCAGGATAAACTAATTGGTAGTTCCATATTAATTTAACAGATTTGAATAGAGATCACAGAAAATGGGAAATAATGGGACAATAGGAAACCAAGACTTAATCTAAAACACTCGCCTATAGTAGCGATCAAAGATCATTACAAGTTTTCTCTTCCAAGCCTCGGTTTGCTTTTTTTCAACGACTTCAAAAAGGAGGAGGTCTCAGTTCGACTGTATGTTTGTTACAATATTACTCCGCTAATTCTGAACCGATTTTGGTGTATTTTTTTATTTGAATACTGGTGTTTCTCATGTGGTCCCGTTTAAATTTGATCAAGATCTGTAGAATGGTATTTAAGTTATCCATAATAATGCGTATTTTCATGGTAATATGAGGTACAAAACTAAAATAGAAAAAAAAACATTTTGTACCATCTTTTTTGCGTTTTTGACACCGACTTCCGAAAATAAAGTTATTTTACGCTTTGTAGTGTTATGTTTTGTATGTCGGTTTACATTTTTTGTTAAAAAGTTTTGAATTGATATTGCCAGATGGAAAATGATAGATAATGTCTATGATGAAACGAGCGAGCCCAAAATATGTCTGCCTGCCATGTTCAGTCTTGCTTTGAAGGCTAGGGAAATTAGGTTGGGAACACAAGACGTTAGCAGAGAGTGCTACAGCCTTTAGGTAAATCAATGTATGAGAAACGGCAACATTGGCAGAATTTATAAAATGCATTTTACGTCGGACCCGGCATAGAACACGGTTGGCTCTTATGACATAGATCACTAACGAGATTTGGCAAGAGTAGACAAAAAACAAAATCTAACTGCCTCTTTATCACATAATCCTCTCCCAGCAATATAAGCTAAGTAACATAAACCTGATACATACCTCTAAGCCGGCATTTGAGACAGTTAACTGTATTAATCTTTACGTCTGAGCGAGATTAGATCGACTTTCCATTGATTAGGAAAAATGTCCTTTTTAGTGAGGTCGTAAAGGTGTTATTTGTAGACACGTGTTTCAGTCTTAAGGTCTATAACTTAAGTATTTTTTTACGTAAGTGTAGTGTGGTAAGCAGGTTGAGAGCAGTAGTGGCCGAGTGGTAACGGCCCTGACTTACGTGTCGTAGGTCGTGGTTTAGAACCCAGGCAGGAGCTTTACTTCGGAGCTTTAATCGGTGAAGTAAAACATCGTGAGGAAACCAGCATGTCTTAGAACCAAAACATTCGAAGACATGTGACATACGCCAACCCACACTGGGCCCGCGTGGTGGATTAAAGCCCATTCTGTCTATCACAGAGGTGAGGCCTGTGCCCCAGCAGTGGGAACATGAAAAGGCTGATGATAATGTTGCAGTCGATAGGAACATTATTTATTATTTTTACGTAAATTTAGTTTAATAAACTCGTAGTTTTATTTTTCAGACAGAATATCTGCTAGCTTTATTGTGACAAGGGTCAAACCTAGCAACAAGACTGTCGATGTTTCTGTGGGAAATTCTGCGAAAATCGTATCGTATCTACAATTAATCTGGGGCTCTCATGTTGCGTGTGTGTGTGTTTGTACCTGTTCTTTTGTACTTTTTGTGTATGAGACTTTGAAGTCTGTTTTAGGCAGTAATTACATTCTATTGCTTGTGTTTGTAGATATTAATGTGATATCCAATAGGACTTAATAACGGTACAAAAACTGGCCTCATTAGTACAGGATGAATACCGGACAACAGAGGATTTAAAAATTCCAACGAAAAATGAGTTGGGAATCAGCAATGTTTTACTTTTATAACAAGTAGGTTTATGGACAGTGGGCACTTTCGTGTCCAAAGACACTTTACAGATTTCATATTTAAGACACTACAGAATAAAATTCTGTCAGCGACAATGATAAAGGAAAGATAAAAAAATGAGTTGAATTAATTAAGGTGCCGAATACCGTAATCCATTGACAATTGTTGTAGAACTACGAATTGATGTGACAGCGATTACCACTTCTCAAATCATTCAGGGTAATAGAACGTCTTATGTAAGCTAGGCACATAAGCCATCCTGACCATTAAATGCATTGTCACATATGGACGGGCGGAAGTATTTAACTGCACTGAAATCATCTGCCTGCGATCACCTGCTCGATACAGGCTTGGAGATAATGACCGTCGTCACACAAGGAAATGTATGAAATGGAGGGAGATATGCTCGATACGGATGGATACAATAGAATACATTGTATGAAGGTTTATATTGGATGAGGCTAATGAGAAAGATCAGAGAGGCCATAAGTTTGAAAGCTGTGTTTGAAAGTTAGACATACACGATAAAATAATTTGGTTTGTTAGCAACGCTTGACGAGGTCGGTCCGTGGATGGGTGACCATTTTCAACATACCGAGTTTCCTCCGTTTCTCGGAAAGCACGTCAAGCTTTTGGTCCCGGCTGTCATTTGAAGATATTTGACAGTCGTTACGGGTAGTCAGAAGCCCGAGATCTGACACCAGTCATGCCAAGGGGTATCGTGTTACCCAGTTAATGGGTTGTGGAGGTCAGATAGGCAGTCGCTCCATGTAAAACACTGGTACTCAGTTGAATTCGGTAAGACTGGAAGCCGACCCCAACAATAATTGGGAAAAAGGCTGGGCAGATGATGATTAGGAAACCATAAAATTAAACTTATCGTGCGGCACCGACATGGGTAGACAGCATTGGTGCCATTTGGGGAGAAAGAGACACCTTTGCCCATCAGTGGGCAAAATTGGGCTGTGAATGGTGATGATAAAATCGTAAAAGAGTAGATACATTTACAACACTGCGCTGCATTTATACACTGAAAGAAGAAGGGGTTTTAAACATCGAGTCGTCGTACTTAATTCGTGTTAGTTCTTCTTCTTCTCCGAGTATTATTCCTCAAGAAAAACACCAATTTGGTAAAAAGTATATTATGGCTGAAGAACTGGCTGGTTCTTTTCAGTTTCATTGAGAAACACACGTGGGTCTTTTACTACATATTGTCATATAGCAACTTTTAACGATACACCTGACTCAATTAAAATGTGCTCTTCGTTAGATTGTAAACTACCTCATAGCATTTAAGTGAGGTTGGTTGGTTTAATGGTAAACTAACTTGTGTGGTATATTTTATTTTTAATTATTAACAGTGTCGCGTTTGAACACTATCTCACCTGATAGTAAGCGATGATTTGATCGCTCTCATTGGATATCACCTACTTGCCGCACTTGTAGCATAAATAACTATTCTACCCAGGAAACATCCCTATTATTGTGAATGAATTTTAACAAAACGTTCTATTATTTTTCGGAGTATTGTGAGAGAGTTCGCTTTTGACCAGGTATGAGAAACAAGACTGTGTTTCAAGCAAAGACATTTGTTTTTTCTTTCTTAATAGAAACCTCAAATCTAACTTATAAAGAATTGGTGCATATTATATTATTGGTTCATTATTGCATACTAAAAGCAAATTTAGCAACTTGGAATACACAAATGTATGCACATTATAAAGCAGTTTTAGTTTTGTTGTTTCATGATTATGTTTTTGTTGTCTGTGTGAGAGCGCGTGGCTGCTCAACAGGCTGAAAGTTTAGTGATTTAGATTATTTATCTAGTCTAACTTTCGCACTTAAACCTCCCACGCTATGAAATCTTTTTATCTAATTTTTTAAGATGTTTGATGATTCTTTAAGTGTTTGTAAAAGGTAGTGAGCAGTGGTGGCCCAATGGTAACGGCCCCGACTTATTTGTCGTAGGTTCGAACCCAGGCAGGCGCATTACTTTGTGTAAGTTATTTCATCACCATTACTCTTAAAACTGTTAAGGAAAACAACGGGAGGAAACCGGCAACAAATAAATAATTGAAGTAAACAGTATGCAATTATGTCAATTCTTCAGCCCAGGATGCTCATTATAAATTGATTGAAAAATAATGACAAGATCAGTCATTTCTTTCTTATAATTAAACGTTTAAAAACCCACTTATCAAGAAGCTAAAAAATAATGATAGTTTTAAAACAGTGCACAACAGTGTACATATAAGGTAAGTGTGCACGTCTGGCGGCGCAGACAGTTGCAATAAAGCTGGTAGCTCCACGCAATGGACGCCGGAATACCTACCTGCGTTTATGAGTTTACTAAGCCTAGGGTTGAACCAACAATAGATTTATTTTTCGGGAATAATAAGACATCTCGTTAAGGAGAGAGCAGTGGTAGTGACTTACAAGTTGAAGGTCGTTGGTCACCCAGATAGGCGCTTTAAATTGTGTAAATTATTTCAGAAAAATTGCTCTCAAAACGGCGAAGGAAAACATCGTGAGGAAACCGGCATGTCTTAGAACCAAAAAATCGAAGACATGTGACACACACCAACCCGCACTGGGCCCGCGTCGTGGAATACGGCCCATTCCCTCTCACAGAGAGGTACGCACGTAGGCCTGCACGCACAACGGACCAAATGGGAGTCTAAGTGTGGCAAATAGGGTCCATCTATCCTGTCATAAGGCATCTCGTTATTCTCTACTAACTTTTACCCCTAGCTTTTCACACGTGACACTCATCGTGTAGCTTTCTCTGAATTTGAAAAAAAACTCGTAATTGGATCAGAAATTCAAGTGTGTAATCATTACAAAAAAATATACAATACAATGAGGGCTTCCGTTTTTGTGCCCACCAGTTGGCACCACTGCCGAGTCCTTAAATAAAGCTGTTAAACGTTGTTATAACTGGAACGGAAGCAAAGTTTGAATTAAAATAATTTCTAATGCCGTAGAAATTAGATTAAATATAATAAAATCGAGTTTTGCGCAGACCCTTTGGTAGCGCCATCTCTTGTAAATGTCATAAATCAAAGACCGAATACATAGACAATTGTTTTGAGATTTCGCGGGCGATCGATGTCCTAATTATCTCGTTCCTTTTTCCTTATTTTCAACGCACAATTACCAGAACCCTTCAAATACAGTCCACTTTTCATAATAGACACAAGGATGATGAGGTTTCTCAATCCGCTAAAACACCGAAAAAAAAATATCCGAAACATAAAACTCTGTTAAACCAGTCGTTGGTAAAACCCATACCTACCTATCTTAATCTGCGATATTTGGGAAATATTAATAAACTTGCACTAAAAGCCAAATAACTATGCAATTTGACATTTTTAAGACATCACCGGCGCTCCTAGCGGTAAATTCAAACACGATAATAGCCCTCATTTTACATCTTTATCTTATTATAATTTTATTCTTATTTATATTTATTTTATTATTATTGGAGTTAAGTTGAAACTTAAAGAGTCCCGGAGAAACGATTCAACTCTGTTGGATGCCGCAAAAAAATGGCAATTCACACCTTTAATCCTAACCAGCGTCAGGCAACTGTGTTCTATTCGCTTGGCATTTTCGCTGAATTGGACCTACTTGAAGCACATTTTCTCTCATGTTTTTATTTTGTTTTCTTTTGTCCAGAAAAGTTGTGTGCCTTCAAGTTTTACCAAACAAATTTAATATGTTCCTTTCTTTTCTTCTCACTGTATAATCTATCCCCATTTTATTTGCGCACCAACCCTAACCTAATGCGATAGCTCGGCTTTACGAGCGGTCTCATTGTGGCAGAGTCTATTTTTTTATATCATAGCGTTAATTTAGAGGCAGAGCGCAACATATTCATCACCGTTACGACTATATGTGACAATTTTGCTGCAACACCTACTGCAATATTGTCGTCTGTTTTTTGAAAGAAATCTTGGGATGAGCCTTGAAATGACATTAATTTTTTGTTCATGTAGTGATATTTTTTCGCAAATATTTTCGATGGCTTGATGATCAGATGACCTGAGGTTCTGACCTGAGCGACGGCCTGATAAGCTATATCCAAATCTACTCACAACACACAACTCTATGGCTCATAGATATATCGTTAACGATGATAGAATGACACTCTTTGTCTAGAGCAGTGGTTCCCAATCTATTGTCCGCGGACCATTAGTGGTCTAGGAAGCTAAAATATGGTCCACGAAAGGTTTAAAATGTAAAACTTTTCAACTCAAATTTCTGTTTCTCTCTCTCTCTCAACTCAAATCACCGTAGTAAAAAGTAGTATTTTCTATGACAAAGCTCATTTCTTTTGATTCTCCTTATTTCTTTTGATTTTAAAGAATAGATATGCTATACATTTGAATTTAAGATTTAAATTTGTTTTTAGACTGGCTCTTCCCCACGGCTTCGCTGCCGTGGCGCACCCCGTAAGACCCGTTTTCGGGATACAAAATACCCTATTTTACACAGGAAGAATGTAGCTTTCTACAGGTGAAAGAAATCAAACTGGTCCCAGGTTCAAAAAGGTTGGTAACCACTGATCCAGCGCCTCTGTCTACTAATTTGGGGAATAGGTACAGTTCTATGTTATATTTCTATAGAAAAAAAATTGAATACATTTTGAAAATCTAACAACTTTTTTTGCAGGTAATCAAACGAATTATTTTCGACCTTAGTTACCGAATAGTCAGAGCACATATTTTCATGGTAAAAGTGACAGAGTCTATCTGCGAAGGGCACTTATGTTGTGACAACACCATACGACATACATTGGGTTGGGTCATGATATAAAAAACTGCAATACTCCGTGAGTGCTGTGTTCAGTAGCCCATGGTTGACAAACACCATAGAATTTTAAGTAGGTGATATTTTGTCACACCATGTACACACTATCTATTTTAAAGGTAAAAATATTATGTAAGTACGAGAAAGTTATTGACAAGTTGTCGTGAAGTAGATAGACCATAAAAATAAACAAAATCTTTTTTAATTTTTTTAATTATTAAAACATTTTAAATAATTTTTATTTATATAAGAAAATTTGCTATTCCCCGCGGCTTCGCTTGCGTAGCCCACCCCACAAGACCCGTTTTCGGGATCAAAAATAGCCTATGTCACTCAGGAATAATTTACAAACAATCAAATCTTTCCTCTTTATAATATTATATTATATACTAGCTGTGCCCGCGGCTTCGCTCCCAACGTCTGCCTGCCAGCCCTACCCTACTTACCTTCCTGCCTACCCTAGATAATTTTTTTTTTCCTAGGGTCATTCTTTCGCGTAGAATCTTAGCACCGCCATTCAGAAAATGACTTCAAATGCACAACGCCATCTATCGAATATCGAGTTCAACTGTCCGAGTAACTAAATTGCGTGTGCTGTGATATTTTACTCTTAGAACATTTTAAATTCATCTAACTTTTGATAGAGTGAACCGATTGCGATGAAACAAGTAATTCTTCAAGTTACGCACAATTTTTATGTATAAAAGTTATCTACATTGGTTTCCTACATTTCTCGTGATGCGTGCACAAATAAACAGACAAACAGACAAAAATTCCAAAAATGCTGGAAATTGGTTCTGTTATACAAATACAAAATGTTTATTTCTGTACCAACTAGTATATATTAGTTGGTTATCCTTTAACACCCTGGCTATGTTTTTTGTTTTTTTTTTTCGATGTACAAAAACATTTTTCTATAGATTTATTATATTTGTTTTTTTTTTTTTTATCTTATATAGGCTCGCGCTTGACCACCATCTCACCTGATGGTAAGCGATGATGTGGTCGATGATGGAGCACGCTTGCCTAGAAGTAACCTATTCACTCTTGACTTAAAGACCCCCAGGTTGTAGCTATCGGGAAACACAGACTCCGGCAGGGAATTCCACTCCTTAGCTGTACGCATAATAAAAGTATTTTCAAAACGTTTAGTGCGTATGGGTGGGATGTCCACCATGTACCGATGGCGCATCGCCGTACGTCTGGTAGTCCGATGATGAAATGGGCTGGGCGGAATGAGATTAAGCAATTACATCGCACATTCCCCGAAATGTAATCGATAAAAAACCGACAAGCCGGCAACTCAATATGTATTGATATTGATGATGATTAGTGTAGAAACGTGAATAAAAAAAATCTTCAAGGTAAGCAATATAGAGAAGCTTAATATTTACCATTTAATTGATGTTGAAATCTCAAACAAAATAATTATTTGCTACCTAGATTGCTCAGAAAACCCTCTCAAAATTTACCTTTTAGGTAGACAGGTACCCATTTACTGGGCAATAGCCATTATGAGCTACCTTATAAGAGTTTCTCCTAAGAACCCGTAGGAAATCATTGTTCTAATTAAAAATACGAGGAAGAGCCAAATAATAATTTAACATCCTTAATTCGCATTAAATATTTCCGAGAAAATCGGTGATCTCGCGAGAATCTCGGTGTGCTAAGATGGTGACCCATCCATGAACCGACGTCGGCAACCGTTGCTTAACTTTGAAAGTCTACCCGTGGGGCGGTTATGAGTGTGACGTTTGATCACAGCACTTTTAGACGTAAAATTTTTTAATTTATGAGTAATAATAATTGATTCTGCCGTCCATTCGGAAAAGTAGGTTGTTATGGAGAAGAACGGACAAAAATTTATAATGTAGCGTGAAGTACAATGTAGGGGAACCACGGCTTAGTAACGGTTATGATATCTATACAGTATTGTGACTCAGCCCTGTCCAAGAAATAATTACCTACCGTCGCGCGGTACACCATCTCACCGTTTGTTCGTCACTGCGGCGCGTTCGCGTCTGTATTGTACCGAGAGCTTACCGAACTTAAGGTTGCACTAGTCGAAAATTCTTCCATACAAACGTAGTCTAGGGATTTTTCTACTGTTTGACTATGTACGTTCAAAATAAAAAGTGATATCAATTTGTCTTATCATTATCTAGCCCTGTATGGAAGCAAAAAAGTAAAAAAGTAAATATTTGAAAGTTATGAGCTTCGAAAGTTCCACATTTCGACACTAATTTTAACACATTTTTGGGCGCCAATAAATACCATTAGAAGACGGAAAATTGCAAAACGGCCTCCATACAGGGATAGATTAGTAGTTCAACAATGCAAATAATTTTATTTTGAACACATAGATTTAGTAATTTTTTCATGATATCTAGACTGCCAAAGGTCTGTTTATAAAATTTCGCGCGCTCGGTTTCGTCCTAAATCATTATCCATTACGCTACAAATTTGCAAAAGTGTGTATTCGTACGCGAACTAGCTTCCTACTGCTCATCACAGCATCTTTCTCTTCCGCATGTGTTTTCGGTTGATATAAAATGCATTTTAACCCCGCGCACAAAATAGTTCGTGCCGTCGACTAGTGTACCCTTAAGGCGCGTAGGTATGACTCGACTCGTGTTCCTACCGTTTGTATGAAGATAGAATACTGTGTAGATATCATTATCGTGGTTTAGTGTACATCAACACAGCTGGCTAACTAGTCTTCATCGAGGTACTCTCTTAAATACTACCTAATTGAAATCCGATTTCAGCAAATTACAAATGGCACGTGAAAGCTGAACTCTGTTAATTGTTTGATGGTCTTAATTGCCTCGAGTGGAAAACCACCGCTCCTAAGAACGATGAACCTTTGATACCTATTATTTATCATCGGACCTAAATGTACCTAAATTACCGGCACTCGCACCTTGTAGGTTATTGAAATAACTACTTTAGTATAATTAGGGTTCCGCACGAACGAACCCTATTACTAAGGCTCCACTGTCCGTCTGGTTGCCTGTCATCAGGCTGTATCTCATGAACCGTGATAGCTAGACAGTTGAAATTTTCACATATTATGATGTATTTCTGTTGCCGCTATAACAACGAATACTAAAAACAGAATACAATAAACATTTAAGTCCCATACAACAACTGTGATTTTTTTTCAGTTTTTTGCGATAATGGTAAGGAACCCTTTGTGCGCAAGTCCGACTCGCACTTGGCCGGTTTTTTTTTACTTATCATTATGAACGATTTATATTTAGGACCAACAAAGTAAACGCCAAATAAATCAGTATCAGAAAAAAGTGTATGGGATTTGCAATTACAGGGTTGATCCCTTAGAATAGAATAGAATAGAATACTCTTTATTATGTACACCATATAAGTTACAGAAAGTATAGACGGAGAAAACATTAAACTGGGTGACACAATGGGCGGCCTTATCGCTAAAAGCGATCTTTTCAAGACAACCTTTGGATGGATTTTAAAAAAATGGAAGGAATGACAGTACTGTAGGTAGTCTTTGGTGTACTATTTCTTTATAAAATAAAATAAATACATACATATATATATAATAGACAAATATATACAGTAATAAATATGGAACAAAAGCATAGAAATCAAGAAATACAACTATTAAAGAGAGAGGTAGTGATTTTTTACCATTGTTTTAAAAATGGGCAGAGATTGAGCACGCCTTATTGACACGGGCAAAGCATTCCACAACCGCACCGCTAGAACCCTAAAAGATTTGTCGTAAAAGCTGGTGGAATGCATCGGCATCTCTAATCTCAAGTTTTCCGATGACCTCAGATATCTATTATGTGTGTCATGAAGGAACTTGAAACGTTCTTTGAGATAAGAACGGGTTGTAGGATTGTATAGAATACTGTAAAGCAGAAATAAAATATGAGAATCCCGGCGAAGACGTATGGGAAGCCACTTGAGCTTTGTCCGAAATTCAGAAATGTGATCATATTTGCGCAGGCCAAAAATAAATCTTATACAAAGGTTTTGAAGACGCTCAAGTTTATCTAGTTACGATACAATTGTTCGTAAAATAAAGTTTCGCATTGCCATCAGTAAAGTAATGAATAATACCAATGACTGTTAAGACTCACGCAGAGTGTCGCGACGCAACCTTGCGACAAACATTTTTATGAAAAAACTATTTCCATGAATAATGATCGTCGCGTCGAGCCTTTCCACGAAAACCTTTGCTATACAGCAGTATCAGCTAATAACAAACCAATTACGTAATTCCCTACAAAGTATCTAAAATTATATCAAATATTTCAGACTCTCATATTTCAGATCCACAGACTTAAATCTTACTAGATAACGCAAGTGGGATGGAAGACATCTGTATGAATACCAAGCGTGCCAAATTTTCACACATAATTTTAGAACAAATTCTTATAGCAAATGATGAAAGAAAATCTTTCCATTATCTCTACTAATACGGCACAATTAGGAATTTTTAACCCCCGACGGAAAAAGAAGGGTGTGTTTGATGTGTGTACAAAGTATTTGTGTATCTGTCTGTAGCGTCATAGCTCCTAAACGGATGAACCGATTTTGATTTAGTTTTTTTCGTTTGAAAGGTACGTCACCTTTGATGAAAGTTCAGCCGTTTAAAAGTTATGGTTTTATTGTTTGAACCGAGGTATTTTCGCAACATAATCGTGTCATAATTACGTGATCGACTAGATACATTATGTAGTTTAAAAAGCATGAAGTGAAATGTGTCGGCGGTTTTCCATTTTTTAGGGTTCCGTACCCAAAGGGTAAAAACGGGACCCTATTACTAAGACTTCACGATCCGTCTATCTGTCTGTCCGTCTGTCACCAGGCTGTATCTCATGAACCGTGATAGCTAGACAGTTGAAATTTTCACAAATGATGTATTTCAATTGACGCCATAACAACACATATTAAAAACAGAATAAAATTAATATTTAAGGGGGGCTCCCATACATCAAACGTGATTTTTTTTCCGTTTTTTGCTCGATATTAATAACGGCAACATGTAGACGCTTGAAATATTCACAGAATATTTACTTGTATATTCACTTCAAAAAATATGAATTATTAAATTAAAATAAAATAAATTAAGGGGGGCTCCCATACAACAAACGTGATTTTTTTGCCGTTTTTTGCGATAATGGTGCGGAACCCTTCGTGCGCGAGTCCGACTCGCACTTGGCCTTTTTTTTTAATTTTACTTGTTCATACACAGTTTAAGAGCTTTAGTTAGTGATGAGAGTAACTGTTCCCATTGTCCCGGACAACTTTTTTTTAGCCATTTTACAGCTCAATACGGCATAATTAGGCATTTTTATAGAATACTAGCTTCTGTCCGCGGCTGCGCCCGCGTTCAAAGTTAAAAAAAATGCTCCGATCGCCACCAAACTTTACAGGATTACCCGTTGGGTCAAACTTAAGATTGTCTGAAATTTAATTAAAATTAGTCAAGCCGTTTCGGAGAATATAAGGATCATACATACATACTTTCTCTTTTTTATATATAGATAGATGGTTGATATCAGGTGCCGATAAAGCTTAATGAAACAGCTCAAAGCTCACTAACTTCCTAAGCCTACAAAACTATAGACATTTCTATAGCCTTCAATTTCTCCTAAACTATAGAAGTCGAGAGTTTTGAATTAAAAAAAAACGTTATATAGAGGAGCCCGTGGCTAAATAATAACAGCCGCATGGAACGATCTTCAAGGTTAAGCAACGCTTGCCGAGGTCGGTCCGAGGATGGGTGACCATTTCACCATACCGAGTTTCCTCCGTGCCTCGGAAAGCACGTTAAGCCGTTGGTCCCGGCTGTCATTTAAAGATAATTTGACAGTCGTTACGAGTAGTCAGAAGCTTGAGATCTGACACCAGTCTTGCCAGGGGGTACCATGTTACCCAGTTACTGGGTTGTGGAGGTCAGATAGGCAGTCGCTCCATGTAAAACACTGGTACTCAGCTGAATCCGGTAAGACTGGAAGCCGACCCCAATATAGTTGGGAAAAGGCTAGGAAGATTGATTTTTATATGTATAAAAAATTTCATCAACTAGAGAATAGATTAGGCGAAATTGCAATTTTAAAAGTGTGGTACTAAGTTTTGAAGGCCATGCACATTCGTGTCATCTAGTTTGATTTATGTCTGTGATTATATCGGTGTAGCAAAGATTAAGGCTTAGATTCTGAACAACCTTCAGATATCTCAAGGATTATAATTGGGCCTGTTATTGTAAATCCTGTGAAGGCCGATCATAATTTGTGATTGTATTGTAAATCTTGAAAGTCCTTGAAATGTATAGTGATCCTTGAGATCTGTTGTTTGGGTATTAGTATTGAAAAGCTGTCAAAATGGAGCTTCAACTTGGTGAAAGTTGGTGGATTGAAAGTTATTTGAAATTTGTCGGTTTAGATATTGTTATAAGGAGTAATTACTTACTTCGGGAGTGGCTCCTATTACCCATGAAAGTTAAATCATACATCACATCAGAGGTTAGATAATGTAATAACAAACTTCCAAAATATAACCCATATTACTCAGACATGGGATTGGCAAGCTCAAATATATTCGCGATAACTATTAATTACTTGGCCACGCTCCGATGATGTCGGATTACCATTAATAATTTATTAAGTCTCCCGTCAAAATCGCCATCTTGTTCTGTGCCTGTCTGTGGCGTGTGGACCAAGGCATCTTTTATGTGTGTGTTTTCAGTTTTTAGGAGGGATCGAGCTATCATAGTACGGGGTTTCAATAGAACAGGAAGCTAGCAGTTTTTGCCGGTTTTTAATCTATTTAAAAAAAGGAGAAGGTTTTACGTTCAACTGAACGATTGTTTTATTAGTATATTCACCGCTTTTTACATTAATTTTGGACTAAAGTATGTAAAATATGTGGTTGAAATAGTAGTTTATGAAACTGTTGCATAATAAGGGATATTAAAACCTATTGTAAAAAGTTTTGATTCCAATTTTTACTTGTCTGTGGCAACGCCCGTTTTAGCGCATGCGCGTTAATTCGGTGATGTGCTGGGTTTTGGCGCCATTCATACGTTTTGCTGTACTGATTTTTTCTTACTCTTTTGACTTTTTTATTTTATTTAGTAGGTTCAAACCCAATGTATGAGTGTAGATAAAGTAGTGTATGAAACTGCACATAAGTAGGTATTAAAACATTCGTGTGATACTTTTAAAAACCGAGCCGTAGGCGAGGTATTAACCCACTCATGTTTTAATATGCAACAGTTTCATAAACTACTATTTTATATCTGAAGTAGGGTTTATTTGACTTAATTAGTTATTAATCATAACCGAACACTCCCTAAAGTAACTATTACAGTTCAAACCACTTTAAAGCACATTTGTTTATAAACGTTTCGTTCTAACAAACTTTTGTAACGAGCTTACAGATATTCTACTTAAAGAAAAGTTTTCGAAAACTTAAAAGCCCGGTTAATAGCTGCCTGAAAGCGTCTTCCCCAGACAAAACATTATTGATAAACTTTATTAAAGCTTCATATTTCGTTAGTAGTAAACCTGGGGTAACAAACAGGGTCTTTTTCCTAATGACCCAAAAACTCATATTGTCTTGAAAAGTTAGCTAAATTAGAGCCATTTCTAAAATTATTATGATTTTGGAAAAATTGAGAGTCCTATTATGGGAAACGTCCCGAAATAGTTATTCTTTTAGAAGAACTAATTACTGTTCTAATTCCTGGTAATATAGGAGAGAACTGACGATTAGTACCGCAACATCTATTGTTCAAATATAAATAGAACATTGTTGTTTTGTAACTTAGCTATGTGCAAATAATATGCAGTCTTATCGGAGTCTTTTTGGTGTTCAAATAAAAAAAAAATAACATAGAGCGGGATCTTTGACTATGTAATTTTTGACCGATTTTTTTGCAGTGAAGAAACGCCAAAGACGCAGATTTTAAATTAAAAAATCTGAACTTCATTAGAAAAATGTCCTAGGTCCATTACTGCACCCCAAGTGTCGACCTATAGACTAGTCATGTGCGTCACTCATCCAGCAGATGCCCGCAGTCTTCACCAGGTCAACGGACCAATTCGAATCAGTTTCATTAAAAGTATGAATGAAAGCATAGAACATAACATAACCACCAAATTTATTTTTTACTCACCCCAATATGCTGTCCATCAAGAAACAGCTGCGGGACCAAGATCTGGTCGCTTTTCATCCTGTCCCTGATCTCGTCTTGATACTCGGTGCTCATGAAGACATCCCGTTCCTCGTACTTCACTAGTAAGTTCCTTAGGATTTTCTTCACGAGAACGCATCGTTGGTATGTACCCCGAACGATGCCCATTGTCGTCGTGTACACTACCACCTTGCCAGCGTCTTTTTCTTTGTAGCTCTGTGAAAAAAGAAATAAAAGTTTTATTATTTTGATTAAAAATTGAATAAAAAGTTAACGGTGAAAGTGAAAAGATGGCGTTCTAGTCCTTTTGTGAATAGCGCCATCTATGAGATGGCGAGTGTACTATTATGACTGGAACTTTCTTTGTGGTCATAACATTATAGTCGATTTGGTAGTGCAGCACTTTCTCGATAGATAGCGCTCTTCATAGCTTTTCAAGATTGATGAAAAAAACTTTGTTTTTGTGGCTCTATAATTATGCTAGTAATTACTGGTACTGAATTATTAATTATTAGTACTACTGTTAATCTAATCGCAGAATCAAGTTATCAATAACCGAGCATTTTTTCTTGAACTGTATTGTTTCAATTTGAAAAGTACTCGGTAAGACTGAAATGAAAGGGGGTGTTCAGATAGTAATGAGTCTCAGACCTACAACAGAATGGGACATGCTTCAATGATTGATTGAAAAGTCTAGACTTTGCAAACATAACACCTGTATTTTAGCACCAGCTTACCTACTTAGAACTGAAGATTTAAAAACCTATAAACACCTCAATGTTATATCTCAGTTTGTGCAACCTACCAATCACAGACATACACAGCAAATGTATCGTCGAGGTGTCAAGTGTTACCACAAATTCACATGTTTTACGACACGAACGGTCAAACCGTTTGCGTAACTTCCTATTGGCTATTAAGTACAGACGGTGTCAAAAGTTTTAACGTTTGATGATATTAGAATGTGACGATAAAAGTTGTATTTTAATAAATAGTATATATGGCTCGCGTTTGACTACTATCTCGCGTCTGACTTTATGGTAAGCGATGGTGAAGTCTTCGATGGAGTACGCTTGTCTTGAGGTATCTTATTAATTCCTAAAATAGAGACACCCAGGTTATATCTAGCTGAAAACAGGAAATTTCACCCCTGGTAAGAAGGTTTCACTCAATGGAATAAAGTCAAAGATAATATAGAAACCATGGAGAATCATGAAATATCTGAATCAAATCAATAATGTAGACATATTTTTGGAGTTTTATTTGACGATCACTTTTAGAATAATATTATCTATCAAAAATGGAGAGCAGTGGTGGCCCAGTGGTATCGGCCGCGACTTACAAGTTGTAGGTCGTGGGTTCGAGCCCAGGCAGCTTTACTTTGTGTAAATTATTTCATCACCACTGCTCACAAAACGGTGAAGGAAAACATCGTGAGGAAACCGGCATGTCCTAGAATCAAACATTCGAAGACATGTGACATCTACCAACCCGCACTGGGCCCGTTACTGTTAATTAGCAAACAAGAATACTTCTGAAAACCATTTTTTAAAACATTTAACTGGCCACCAGTACTTTTACACCTAATATGACGCAACCAATGAGAGAGATGTTCCATACGTACTATCAATTGATGACGTAACAAGGTACGAACATGGTCTCCAATAGATTCAGTGATACGCTTCGTAACGTTTCATATTGACGAGGGGAAACCAATCGATTTGATGCTTTGAATACGCCTTTTGTGATATTTTATCGGGTTTTCACGCTCTTTCTAGTTGAACACACTGGTTTTTCTATATGCACTGCGTTAATATTTAAATTTAACAGAATGAGTACCACGTTTATAGCACCTAACTACCTTTTTGTTTGCTGAAAATCCTTGTATAAAAAAGCTGAAAGTACATAAACTTCATTAGAATAGAATAGAATATACTTTATTGTAAACCATAAAAATTACACATCTATTTTATAAGAAATCTTAATTATACGGGTACAAAGGCGGTCTTATCGCTGACAGCGATATCTACCAGACAACCTTTGGATGGACTGAGAGAACTTAGAATCAAAAAAGGGGTAGTCTGTGGTGTACTGCTATTACATTGAATCATAAATATATACAAAACTATACTGTTATAGTAAATACTATCCATAAACTTAAATACACATATACTTACATATATATATATATATACTTAGATATACACAAACATATTACATGTTAACAAATTCAAGGAAAGAACATTATTCACTAATAATATAATTTTTTTATTGTTTATACATTATTGACTAATGGGATACCTACAAAAAACTGCACGAGTAACGATTCGTTAGTACTTGTCTCCTGATTGGCAAATCGCATATTGGCTGTGTATTATCTAGAGATAAATGAAGTTGTCAACTAAAAAACACTTTCTTCTACGAGTCAATCTATTAGATCAAACCCTCAATTTCACTACTTATTTTATGGCTCATTGTCCACCCGTTTCCAATAGCAACAAGAGATTTTTACGAATAATATAACAGAGACAATCCTAAAACCTACGTCTTCCGTAAACAAAACAGTGTGTAATTTGCAAAATCAGGACAAAATAATATTCCTAAATCTTATCTAGCTAACGTAATAAGCAGTCCTGTTATGCCCACTTGCCTTTTCCGTAACAAATCGGCTTACAAAACACTTACAATAGACATAAGCTTACTTTTTTCATAGTAATCCTAAGTACCTAATATTGAAGGAACTACTTAGTTGTAAGACAGTCTTTGGAATTACAGTCCACCTGTTATACCACCTGCAGTTGCTATGAACAGCTGTGTTTTGTCAAATTGCATCACACCTGCTCATTTCCGAGTTGGATAAATGTTATGACTGGTGTAGTATTACGTTTTAATTTATTGATCGTCGGATCTTCTGTCGTTTTGCGATTGGTTATACCACTCTTATTGAAATTAGCTGCATAATGAGAAGCTTCTGATTTGTGTTTGTCTGTGTTTTGACCACTGTTGCTTGCTATTATGTAATCTTTCTAATGATATAGTCACAGAGCCACATATTTCAAGTCAGTTTTAGAGCCTCCACTCGAGTCACTATTACAATGAAAAAAATCATCGATTTATCTCAATAAATGTCAAGTTACAATGACTTGGAATACAGGGGTAACTATAATAATAGTGGACCAAACCAAGTTTCAAACTAAGAAGACCAAAAAAATACTCTCATACACTTTCTGTATCCCGCTCCAGTTTTCTTACATATCCATACTGATATTATAAATGCGAAAGTAACTCTGTCTGTCTGTTACCTTTTCACGCTTAAACCGCTAAACCAATTTGGTATGAAGATAGTTTGAGATCCTGAGAAGGATATCAATCGATATATGGTTTTTATCCCGGCAATCATCGTTGAAGGGGTGGACAGAGGGGTGGTAAGAATTAATATATGTTTTGGGTTATTTACCATGCATACGAGTATTAAGATTTCGATTTTTGATTTAGAGTCATTGACTTTTCTAAAGAAATAACACCCACTCACAAAGACTTTAGTTCTCGTGATCATGGCGCTTGTAACGGTGCCGAAATATCGAGCTCTCAGCAAAAATCTTAATATGCATGGCAAATATCCCGAAACATTCACATTGTGACCAAGTCAGCTTAAAAACTTATAGAGGGTGTAGTTTGTATGGTGAACTAATATTTTCTCAAGTAAGGCGGCCCACATATCTACAATATTATTGCGCGATATAAAAAATACTAATGAAGTACTAATGCTACGCAGACGAAGTCTCGGGCAACAACAAGTAATAATATAAATGGTTAATATTGGATGAAATTTGGAACAAAGATAGATTATAGTTTGGAAAAGCACATATGCTTTTTATAACGGTATACACTCTTCACGCGGGCGATGCCGCTAGCAGAAGCTAGTCGGTAAATATACAAAACTAAACATAAATCTTTCAAAAATTAAACAAATTAAATGTATTACCAAAATAAATTAAGTATTACCGAAAACTGTACAGACCACAGACCAAGTTATATCACCACTGCAAGACCGGCTGACATACAGTCTACAGACTTACGTCAGAGTCACACATATGCAACCTCACCTTAACACGGCCTTCCCCGTTCGTGTATTACTTTACTTCGAGCCTAAATAAGGAGGTTTATGACCATTCTTGGTGCGGAGAGAATTGGTACGGAATTATTTTCCGGTATGACAACAATATTATGCGTTATAGTTAATAAGGTTTTGTTGAACATTGTAATTTTGAATTGAAGTGGGTTTTTAGGCAAAACAGTGTACTTTTTTGGGCAGACAAGCAGTATTGCTAGTGGTATTCCTATACCAGAAGAGAATGCAAAAGATGTAGCTGACAATGTCTTCTTTTATGAAATCCTCCGCGGTAATCTGGAGGTTTAACCTCTTGAGTGCCTAATACGTGAATCCATGAGAGACACAATGGCTTTAATAACGATACACAACCGGTTAAGAATTGCCATTGAACCGTTTGATGAGGACATATAATGGGATCCACTCTCCCATCAATAGTATTGACATCTTCTCCAACACCTTGGCTCAATTTCAAAGGCATCTCTCTAAACAACTCAAAGTTGATAAAATTCATTAATTTTATAGTTTTTTTTTTTTGTTTTGTTTTATTCCATCACCTATTGGTTATGTGTTTTGACATGTATCCTTTTGTTCCTAATTATTATTGTTTATTTCTATGTGTTTTTGATATTATTATTAGTGATTATTTATAGATTTTTTTATAATTTATGTTTTATTATTCTAAATTATCACATTACTATCAATTTTTTAATTCTTATTTTGACATTTTTTTATTTTAATTGACATTATATAAAGTAAACTTAAACTGATAGTGCTGTGCACACCTATAAGTGAAAAGTTCGCTATAGTCTGTAGTCAAATGTTATTAATTGATTGTCAATGTTATTGTGAACAATTCGTTGGAGTGCCATAATAATAAATAAATAAATAAATAAGAATTATTTTTAATGTTTAAATAAATATTTTGTTTCCTTATACTCTTTATTTATAAACGAACTGCTAACTACAAGAGGCCTTCACCTTTTAAAAACGAGAGTTCTTTGCAGCTTTAACATTTTTGAGTTTACCATCGTGGTGGAAGGATTAGTCAGCTAGACTCTGTGTTATTGTGGTTGGAATCGCAATGCGATTAATATTATCGCCACTCGGGGAGACTCCTTTCATGCCCCTTTGCAAGATATGGCACACATGCTGGAGTGTCCGTGCCCAAACACCTGAACTTTGGAAAACCTTATGCTCGCCATTGACGCAGCAATCCGGGTGGCCACCTATTGAGCCCAAAATGTATAAAGAGTTTTTCATCGACTCGAAAAGAAGAAGAAGAAGAAGCTTTAATAAAAGCTAGCTAGCTAGTTTTAATGCCTTGTGGCATTATTTCCGCCTATGTACCACTATTGTACGTGAAGTTTAAATAAATGAATAAATATAAAAATATTAAATTGTATTTTCAAACCAGAGTCCATAGTAAAATTATACATTACACACACACAAAAAACAATTACATTCACACAAACATACAATTGCGAAAGTACAGGAAATTAAAAAACTTTTTTTTAAACATATTTGTAAGACGCTTTATAAGTCGTCATCCAGTGCCACATCAATGGCCTGTCTATTCTGTCGGCCACAACAGCTACAAGGCTGTTGGAGCTATCGCGCACTCGCCGCATCAGAGATATTATCCGAGTCCGCATAATAGCGTTAAAGTCTGGCACGCCTAACTCTGTGAACATTCCCTTGAAAGTGTTGTTGTATTGGACACGCAGAGCTTTGTATGAGCTTTTTTTATAACCGACCCATACACGCACTTGTACAGAGATTGGCGATTTTAAGTCTAATCTGTTAATATCAGCATCGCTACCACTCACGGGCCTATTTTTATCGTGACAAAAGCTACTCGTTTACCAGGCCAATACCTTCACAAGAGAAGAAACCTTAACACAACATTCTCTTCATCTAAATATTTAGTTGACAATTCAGAAAGTTATACCATTACAACAAACTCTAATCTTTATCACCAAAACTCTACACAACTCATTAGATTTACCATAGATGGTGACAAAGATTTTCCACGGCTTACGTCACCATTTCTCCAGCCGTTCTTATTACGTCACCTGCCCTAAGACCGACCCCACAGTTTAGTGGTTTTCCAAGCTTGCAACATTTCTTAAGTTACAACATTTATAATTTTCTGGTTGACGTGAACAAAATTACTAGAAAGGTTTCCATATTATCCTGGTAGGAATTATGCAAGTTATGCAGTTGGGGTTTTGTAAATGTGCCAATGCTTTTTATATGTTTACATGTAGCAGTCACAAAAACTATATTACTCATACTATAGATGTTATTATCGTGTTCGGTTATCAATAAAAACTTCTTGATTTGTTCATAAGTTAGAAAGCGACTGCTGAGGTTTGATTACTCGAAGTGCGTTGGACATCATTAATGAACGATGTTAAATACTGTGAAAATTTACGTCGTCGGCGTTAAATATGTTGGAAATACTATGTAGATTAAGGGAAAAAATTTTCATTAGTCTAATAATTGTTAACTGAAGAAATATGTGAAGGCGTTTGAAACATTTTTCAAATCTGTTAAAGCGCCATTTTTATTTATCAGGTAACAGTTATCTGACGGAAAAATCGGGCCAAAATGATAAATCGGCCGATTTTTTTATTAAAAAAACCTTTGATTCATGGTACTAGATTTATAGGCTATTAAACTAACTGAGATAGAATTTTATAGCTTATATTAAAATAATTCGCATTTTTAATGATCGATTTTTTTATAGCACCTATCAAACTTATCTCCAGTTAGTTCTAAGATTCGATAACAACCACTACCTTCAGTGTTTTTCCTTCGCTCTGCTAGTTAATTGGCGGTTAACAGTTATTGCCTCAAGCGCCGCTAAATGCGGTTAGCGGTTAGCGTTAACCGTGGACATTCACACATAACGTATAACCGCGACGAATCAATTGACCTCATCTATTAACCTTGCACGGAATTGCAAAATGAATTCACACGAAATCATATTTCAAAACATTAAATTCATCTTAATTTTTTTATGTAATTTTTGTTGCTTTTTTTAAGGAGTGTTCACTTATTGCCAACTGGTTATGAGGAGTTGAAAAATCGTTTGGCAATATTCCGAAAAAGTAGATGATCACACGGCCTAAGTCATCAAGAGGCTCATCGGCAATGAGATACTGGTCGAGTCTAGGGTCCAGAACCTTGAGCATCGGCGCCAAGTTGCCAGTCTATCGGTTAAATTTCGGGGAGTGTGCGATGGAATTGTATGAACTAATTCCTTCTAGCTCGTTCCATCATCGGACTACAACACGTACGGCGATGCGTCATCGGAACAAGGTGGTCATCCCACCCATGCGCACCAAACGTTTTGGGAATACTTTTTGTTATACTTTTTACTATACTTATAATTTTACAGCTAAAAAAAAAACTACAAAAACATTAATTCAGCCAAAAGACGTCTACAGCCGGACGTAATTATGACTTCACCAGACGAAGCAACCCCAATGTTAACCTCGATGAACATGATGTTTCGACTCAAAATGGTTCGAAGATGTAACTACTACTTAGGTTTTCATTGTGTCCGTTTAAATTCAGCACAGTCTACCGTTCTAGGATAATGACATGGAGCAAGTACCTTTTGCTTATCCTAACCACAGATAATATAATACTAACATACAGATGCCTCATCCCATACAAAGAAACCGTGCCGACGTAACTAATGTTTTTCATCTGATTATACCGATTATTTTTTGTAATTCGATCGCGTTCGGTTTCGTTCCACGGCGATAGATAGATCACCATCTATATCCGTGGAAAGGAACGAAACTGAATCGAATGCTATCGATGTACAAAAAATAATCAGTATAGAACGTCGGCACGGTTTTTTTATATGCGATGAGACCACTGCAATTAATAATTTAAATGCAAAAGTAACTCTGTCTGCCTGTCTATTACCTTTTCACGCTTAAACCGCTGAACCGATTTAGATGAAATTTGGTATGGAGATAGTTTGAAAACCTGGTAAAAACATAGAGTAGTTATTATGCCGGTAGTAGGTTCCCTTGGGATGATAAGATACTTTTTACGCAGGCCAAGCCATGGACAAAAACTGATAGCCAATAATCTGTCAAGTTTGGCGTGGCATAATCGGCAGGCTTATTACGTAAGAAACAGCAATCAGCAATCATCATGCAATCAAACGCTTTATGTCATAAAACTCCGAATTACCTACAGTTTAGGTGTGGTAGGTCCTACACGATCGTTTGCTAATCGCACGCTGTTTGTCAAAGGCACTTATTTCTAATAAAACCGCTAAAACCTCTTAAACTTCTGTATTGAAGACCAATTATTGCGCAAAAAACGCTATCGTTTTGCTCTTGCAAGGTACGTAATAAGCCCGCGGGTTGGTCGAAAAATCTTTGAAGTTTCACGTCGTGATACCAACTTTTCTGACCCGGTAGCGGGGTCGAGACCGTCACTGTTACCAGTGTCATCGGTTACATAACAGTTCTATGGTGCAAGTTCCGATTTTGATCACCTTATACTTGATAGTTCTTATGCAATCTGATCTATAGATTCGTCGATAGTATTAACTAAATGGACGACTTCCTTTTGATAGTAATACTCATATTACTAGAACGTAATGCGTAAGTATAGGTATTATATGTACGCAGTTTCATGTCGGTAACTTATAAATGATCAAAAATCAAAATCAAATATTTTTATTTTACATAGGCCTACATGGGCACTTATAAAACGTCGACAAAAGGTGCACGGTTCGGGTTAGTCGTTTCCTACGGAGAAGAACCGGCAAGAAACTCCATGGTTACTCTTTTAAATATTTTTTTTGTTTACAATATTTCCATGTTACAGCATTAGTACTTGGATATGGGGGGACAACGTAGGCCCGACAATAAGTCGTACGAAATTGAAAAAAGTAAAACAGACAAAAAAAAAAATGCACGAAATAAATAGTTAACAAATGTTAACAATCATCTAGAAATCTAGAAAGCCTACAATGTTCACACATTCACAATAGGTAAAAGAATCTATACAAAGGTAAAAAAAAAAACACAACACTAAATTTAACATGTGGCACAAATACTGTAATCAGTGCTGTAACTATTCTTAGCAAAGGGCTATAATGATGATTGAAAAATATTGTAAAAAGTCTAATTAAAAGAGAAAAAAAATGAGATTGAGAATAGTTAGAGATATCCATATATTTGGATACTATCAGCATATTTTTCTTAATTTTTCAAATTTCCCTGATCTTTTACCGCTACTTATCACAGTCTATCATTATGATGTTAGAAACAGTACAGTAATTATATGACACTACCGCCATACTCGCAGATCTTGACGGTCGATATCATAATGCACGTAGAAACATCGTAAAGGTACTGTTATTAATGATAGTAGTAGTGTGGACAGCATTTTTGCATTTAGACTAGAGATTTAAAATATATGAATGAGTAATCTTGGATAAATAGGCAATGCCTGCAATACGCCAGACAAACAACAACATCAAACTAAAATATTGGTTTAAAAGCCAAGTTAAAACTCAGGAATTCGGTAAGTGACATCAGATACGATACGACACGCGCGTCCATCGCGTCGATTACAGACAAGTGTGCCCAAACCTTTAGCCTTATTTACGGTAACCATAGTTGGTGCTATTAAGAACGAACCGCTATCCGCTGCCATAGATTGAAAATGTGTAGAAGTGAACGCGTTCTAAATTATTTCAGTAATGGGAGCGTAAGAAATGATCAACAGAGTCATAACAGTTTAAGTTTGGATGGCTACAATAATACGGAATGATCACAAAAACTATGGATGGATTGTACAAAACACGATATAGCTAGTAGGTCACTCTATTTGCTAAAAGACAACGCATGGAAGGAGACTTGTAGCACTAACCTAAAATTCATTGGAGTAATAGGTGGAGTTGGTTCAGTCTTATAAGCAGGACAATAATGTCACGACTCAGGATAGAATTGCTTGAAATCTCTGTTTTGGCTTGGTTAAGTGAGAGTCAAAACTGTGTGACAGCTTCGAGTTTCATATTGCCTGTATTTTTCCACTGTTGTGAATGTATGTATTTGCCTACTTTCTTTTCTTCTCTATGATTCATTACGCCATCCCTGTCTGGCTCTACTACGATGCCGATTGATATGTAGACGGGACTCTACGTAGCCACGTATAAAGAAGAATGGTCTTCATTAGACTTCTCTACTCTTTTCTTATTCTTTGCCGCTACTTACGTCAGCGACATACAACCTAAGTGGACATTGCACACTAAGTGAGATTAAGCACAGGCTTTTAGCGGCAAGTTGAGCGAGACTTATGAGTATGCTTGCAAAATAGTTGCGACGAAATTAAGTAAACGAAGATTCTTGGCAACTGACGCAATTTTTGAGAAAGACCGATTACTTGGTTTTTGCAAAAGGACTTCGACCAGCTTAATTATTTAAAAGTGATATTAAACAAGATGAAACATTTTGATTGGAAAAGCATAAAAGGTTCAGGCAATTTAGAAAGAAATACGGGCAAAATGAGTCATATAGCTATGTATTTGGAAAAAAAGAAGAAATAAATATAAACAGTTCATTTGCGCCAGGCACGACGCATCCCATAAAAAAAACAAATGGAATAACTTAAATACAAATACAAAGTATGCGTCACAACCACGCAAAACGGTAATCGCTCAGCATAAAGCCGGGACACTCGTGACTTAGCAGAAGTTAACATAGACACAACTACATAAACCAGAATCAACAGTGGTAACCACCAGAAAAGCTTCAATGACGCTCGACGAATCCCGGAGGAATGATTCAACTGTCTTGGATCCCACAAAGAAGAAAAATTCCCACCTCCTTCCATATCAAGTAGGAGACAGAACAGAGTTAGATTAATAGGCACCAAGTAACACGCACTACACCACAGTTAATAATTTTGGTTCATTCAAAAATATTATGTGTCAATCAATTGGCCAGTTACGAACTAATACATTAGTTAACTGTAATATCATTATTGCAACTGAATAAATTCTTACGAAATATATAATCAAATTCAAACCTTCGTTTTTTCAACCTTTCTGCAACGAACTGTAACACTAATTTGCATGTCGTATTAAGACTACTAATTATTAATTATTATTGAGTAGGAAGTTGACTCCGTCACGGCTATTGAATGTGAAATTATTGCCTGTTGATCGTAATAGCTAGGAAATAATAGTGTGGAGTATCAGGGGGTGGACAGATTTGTACAATAGGTGACTACGGATATGTCGTATGGGTTATATAAAAATAGGAGAAAGAACAACAATAGACTTATTTGCATTTATTAAGCTTGCACTTGGCCATTCATCCGATGATGGCGCATTGTAAAATTCAATTGAGACAGAGAAAAAAATCTTAAGTGAATTTACTACTGCGATTTCAAAATAAGGTGCATTTAAATAACTTCTTTCTTTCAGTGTCGAAACTTAAATGATTTACCGTCGATGACAGCGAAGACGATGGTCAAAATGCCAAATTGACTAAACTCCAGTAGACATATTTACAACTCTTTTTATAGTCTGTTCAACCGATTTAACACAAAAAGACTTAAAAAGCATAAATCTGTTACCAAAACCAAATATTTACTAGCTTCCATTTTTCGTATCACCAACGCAATAGAAGTCAAAATCGGATGAACGGGCTATTAAATGGGCTTATTTAAATGTCTAATATTATAGTAAATGGAGTATTGTCTAGAGCCCCTTGAGGCCCTACACAAAGACTACTTAGTACGTCTTTCGAAAAACTATGCGATATTCTGGGACCGCAATCACATAGGTACATTGTGAACTTCGGTTTTCGTTATTGTTGATAGAGTTTTACTTTCTCTTTAGTCAGCCTTCTACTGTTCTGCTGACTTTTATAATGATTTTATTTTTTCAGTTTGTTTTGATACGAACGAAGTTTTCATACAGCGACACTTCCTTAATACGCACGGTTGGCGCAGTTGTTGAGCGATTGACTGCTGCACTGCGTGTCGCGGGTTCGATTCCCGGTCATCATCATCATCATATCAGCCGAAAGACGTCCACTGCTGGACATAGGCCTCCCCCAAGCGTCGCCACATTGACCGGTCTCGTGCGTCCCGCAACCAGCGGATCCCCGCAACCTTCACCAGGTCATCGGTCCACCTGGTGGGAAGCCTTCCAACGCAACGTCTTCCGGTTCGCGGTCGCCACTCCAGAACCTTTCTGCCCCATCGGCCATCCGTTCTGCGAGCAATGTGCCCTGCCCACTGCCACTTAAGTTTGGCAATTCTTCGGGCTATGTCGGATTCCCGGTCAGAACAACTATATGTATGACCTACAGATAGTTGTTCCGGCTCTGGGTGTTGTGTATGTGAGTTTATATGTTTGTAAACGCACCCACGATACAGGAAGAAATTCCTAGTGTGGGGCAAAGTTAAAAAAAAAAAAAATAATTACAGTATTTCGGTCCAATTGATGACAACAGAATCTGTAGCACAAACCTACACATAATCTTCATTTAACCTTAACATTTTTCTAACTCCTACATAATGCTATGTTACTAAATATGATAATTTTGTGACACATTGAACTAATGCATGCTTGCCTTGCAAAATAATGCCTACTATATCAGTTGAATGAACTGGATGTATGAATGTACTTGAAACAAGAGGAGTATGTAAGGAACGATCATTACATACGAAACGCCATCAGAAACGCAGATGGCGTTCCGTAGTCTTTAATCCATGCAAAAAAGCCGTATATCAATAAGATCACGGTGCCGGGCAACAGACTGTAGACAGTCAAAAATGGCTTTGCCAAATGTATACCCTCGTCTAACTAAAAACTTATCTGCCTAAGTAGAAATAACCTAAATATAATCATAGGGACAATAACGGGCAACGCCCTCCTTCCTCCACCCTTAGCAAATGTATTTTCAACATAGGCGCCAGCGCCACAGACAGACCTCTTTGCAGGTGCTGTTTAAACGCCGAAGAATCAGCCGCCCACGTAATCCTAGAATGCGAGGCCGTGGCATCTCACCGTGATATCTTTGGAAGATTGAGGTCGCTCCGTGAAGCCTATCAAGCCACCAGGAAGCTTCTGTGCTTTTGGACGGCTATATTAGCCAGTACCAGTACACGCACAACCGCACAACGGTCCGAATGGGAGTCTAAGTGCGGCAACGGGAGTCCCTTCTACTACTATTATCTATAAGATATCAGTAGGAACAGTATCTAAAGGCAGTTATTGAGAAATGACTTGAACAGTATTGAAATAATAATGAAGTATATCAATCTTAAAGTAGATAATTGGGTAATGAATCGTAAACCGCGTAAGTATATTATCTTTAATGTTCAGCGATTACTATAATTTACTGATCGCTGCTGGTAAGTGCAGTAGTCTAGAATACTTATTCTTTACCTAGATTTTGATATTGGTAGCTACGTAAATAATGTAACTTTGTGAAATTTAATTGGTCTTAGCTTTGAACTGTCAAACAGCTTGGCGAAGTCCGGTTATCATACAGAGAATGCACTAGTATTAATCTCTTCGCTGGGTCAAGATAAGTTGATGATTTCAAATTTGTACTAACAGTAAGCCAAGATTGTAACAAAAACAGTTTGAAAGTAACCAGATAATTTTGAAAAGGTTTCATCCGCAATGGAGGTATCAGAATTAACAAAAGCAATAGTTTTATGAATATAGAATAAGAAACCATAAGCCATCTACACGATGAACAAACAGTCATCTATAACCAATCCATCCTAACAAACACACAATCAATAAATTATTCATTAATTCACACATACAAATGTCTTTATAGATGTAATCACAAATAGACAGAGGCCCCTCAAAAAACTCAATGATACTAGATAGCGTAAAGATTACAATAATATGTTAAGTTTCGCCCTCTGGAATTCCGCCAAAGAGCAAGAAAAATATCTAAAGGAGATGCAAAATGTGTTGTTATACACGCATTCCCAGTAGCTATCCTATATATCAAGCCGGTACCCCCAAGAATGCCAGCTGACACCTGTAACTCAAATCACCATACTGATACTGGGACACCTCATTACAATGTGCCTGATTGAATTTAACATCAACACTATACATAAACGTCTGACTAAGTCTATCTAGTCACGACTTAGTTACCATATCAAAGAGTGTGGAAAACATGATAGATGCGGCATAGAAATATGGTGCAGCGTTGTCTAAAAGAATAATAACATAAAGACAAGGCATTGAGTATTACGAAAATTGTACTTATTATAACTGTAACGCACACTATACAGGTAGGTATGCATACAGTTTTTGTAGGGCTATTATTAAGCCATTATAAAAAAGACAGTTACTCTAATGAACATATTTTGAAGGCTAATTGAAAACAGCCATTAATATTAAATTTTAACAAAAATCCCGTGTGCTATATCATTAATAAAAATATTTTTAATTTTATGCCAACCCTAGCCTTCTTGGGAAGACAACAAATAATTATCTCAAGTAGCCCATGATTGGCCTTTAATCGAATTTAAAGTTAAATAATCTTAAAACGGCTTACAAAAATTACAAATACCCAAAGGCATGTCTATTAATTAAAAAGTAAGTGCAAAAATAACTCACATCCAATTACCAATCATCGCCAACTTAAAAAACCTGACGCTTCAAAAACCCGTTCGAAGCTACGGCATGTCTCCCGCTTCTATCATCTTAGTACCCGACCTTGTGAGGCTAACCAGTCGACTGCCGGACCGGTACGGACCGGTCCAGGGAAACTAGGGAACCGTGGATATCATTAATTTGTATGTGAAAGTTTGTATGACTCGGAATGCCGAGGAATGCTGGTGAATTCTGTTAATGCTGTTTAGAAGGGCTTTTGAGTTGTGATTCGACTTGTACGAGTATTGGGAGGTTTAAGTTGGATAAATAGTTTTACTAGTTATTCGTTTTTCGTGTAGCAGCTTCATCTTACTAATATGTATTATAAATGCGAACGTTTGGATGGATGTATGTTTGTTCCTCAATCACGCCAGAACGGCTAAAACGTATTTGTGTATCTATCTGTGGTATCATAGCTCATAAAAGGATGAACCGATTTTGATTTCGTTTGTTTGAAAGGTGACTTTATTGGAAGAGTTCTTAGCTATGTTTAAAAAAATCGGTTCTGCAATTCAAAAGTTATGGGCGTTTTACTGTTTGAATCGGGTTTTTTTCGCAAGATATCGTGTCATAATTACGTTTTCAATATATTGAATTCTCGATCGAAGCGTGTCTACTACTAGATAAATTTTGTAGCATGAAATAAAAATGTGCACGTATAGTTCTGGATATAACGGTATATTATTGATTTAAATGTTGAGAGGGAGATTATATAGCATGGCAAGTTCGATTATTTTCTGAGGTTCCAAACAAAAAATGACAATGTTTTTGGGATTGATCGCGTGACTTTTAGATCAATCCCATTTATGTGGAGATTTTAACAATCGTTGTCGTTATAGAATATCACTTTATTTAGAGTGAGACTCTAGACAAGTGGCATTCGATGTCAGCGAAGGCGATTGTTGAAATGTCAAATGAAAGGGTTTGATCACGTGATTTTTCGATACCGCTTGTCAAACCCATACAATTTTGGTTTTTTGACACGCTTTCGATAATAGAATGTCACTTGTATAGGGCCCTGTTGTGCTACCATCTTACAAAACCAACTCTATTCACGCCCCATATCAATTAACAAACCGTTTATCAATAGCCAAACATCCGCAGTAACACAAATACTACACATAAACCAATGCTTAATATCACAGTTATTCCTTTTCCGCAATCAGTCGGAACTTTCTTCGAGGAAATGGATTACAATGACGACGACGAAGACGTTATAATGTCAGACAGTAGTAAGACATCGGCCATCGGTAATGGACTGTTCATGTTGATCGGAGCATTAACTTTATTGTGTGTAAATATTACCTGAGATTATTCTATCACAATTAGCATTCTCATCTTCTTTCCCTTGTCCTATGTTACTTGGGGTCGACATGACAGGTTGTCATGTTCAATTCCGCCTTGTCAATTGCCACGTCATCATTACTTACCTTTTTTTTCATCTGACTCCTCTCACAATCACTCTATATTTTTAGCCTCCCTCTCTATCCATCCACATTTATATTCATAACTTTTTTAGAATCACAAGCAGCATCTAGAAGATTTGTTCAAAGAAATGCAGCTTTGCTATCGAAGCTTGTATGTCTCTTAATATATGTATTATCTAATCTTGGTTTGTTTTGTTCAGAAATTATTTATAATAAATGTGTAATTTTTGGTAATGTTTCCATTAACTACATCAATCTTCCGCTAAGCAGCATGGCTGTGTTTTGGTTTGACAAAAAGATGGTGAAACTACATGCATACGAGATATTGATAAGATTTGGCAAAGAAGTAGTTATTCATTTTCAAGATGGGAATACTTTTATACCCGACAAAATTTGAATTGCAATAATTAGAGGATTAAATTCCAATAAAAATATGTGTAAGTTATTAACAATACAGTAGGTATAACATAATTAACAGTTCCTATAGTAAATATATCCAATTAGCTCAAACACAACTTCTTTTTACCACGTACACTAACCAGAACAGCAATGACTAAGCTTGTATCTAATTACAATATCAGAAGACAAGGGCACGCAATGCAACAAACTCCGTATTGAGTTGCCAAACATACATTTGTGAAATATACACCTTAGCAATTGTAAGCCAATATATTATTACTTAATGTTTTCTGTGTAATTAATATCAAGTTGTAATGTTTTAATTATTTTTAAAAGGAACATAACGATTTCATATTTGTTTTCATGATTGACTTTTAAGTAGACTTATTTTTAGTAGTAGTAGTAGTAAGTGAATTTAAAGCCGTCGGTCTTGGTCCCAGGAATATCATCTTTCATATACCTAGGTAGCTACAGGCGAAGCTGTTGAACTTTATTTTAATAACTGAAAATCAATTTATCAATATCAGCAATCTTATCTGTACGATTTGCATCGTGCCGCATGTTTTTGTGCTCACGCTTTTATCTCAAAGCAATAGATGTTGTTTAACTGGATAACTGAAAATTACAGATATTGTCGTTAGGAGTGTTTTCTGCAATGAGGCTGCTGAATAAATTTTTAATAGACAGTTTGGACAAAGGTTTGATCCAAAAAGTCGTACTATAGGATTCGCATATTTTGAAATGTTGCTCTTGCTAAAACCCTGTTTTCTTGCCAAAACGGTAACTTCAGCTCAACTCTGAAACTTATCAATCAATACATATAATAAATCTGTAGAAAAAATATTTTTGTACATCGAAAACATTTCCAAAAAAAATAGCCAGGGTGTTAAAGGATAACCAACAGAACCCATTTCCAGCATTTTTGGATTTTTTGTCTGTTTATTTGTGCACGCATCACGTGAAATGTACGAAACTAATGACAACTTTGATAACTTTTATAACTTTTGATAACTTTTATATATAAACATTGTGCGTAACTTGAAGAATTACTTAGTTTTTGTTTCATCGCAATCGGTTCACTCTATCAAAAGTTAGATGAATTTAAAGTGTTCAAGAAGTAAAATTATCACAGCACACGCAATTCAGTTACTCGGACAGTTGAACTCGCTATTCGATAGATGGCGTTGTGCATTTAAAGTCATTTTCTGAATCGCGGTGTTAAGATTCTACACGAAAGAATTACACTAGAAAAAAAAATTGGTATGTAGGCATGTAGGGTAGGCAGGAAGGTAAGTAGGGTAGGGTTGGCGGATGACGGGAGCGAAGCCGCGGGCACAGCTAGTCTTACATAAAAAAGCTCTTTCCAAATTGATTTCAATAAATCCAAGCAATAGAAATGTTGCATACAATGGCGATATGTCCTTCCCACGCTTTCAAGTTGACGTTTGGCAAGAGTGGCGCATGCGTGATGAACATTCTTGAGTGTGACGACATGGTAGTATTTGGCTGCTAAATGTTAGTGATTAGATGCCCTTGGTCAAGAATTTTTGGCTTTGTTAATGGCGTAATTGATAGCACAGTTGGCGCAGTGATGGCGCTGTGACTGAGAGTTTTCAGCTACGCTATGGTTATATTGCGCTACGAAACAAATATTAGATACAGATACCTTGTACCTTCCGAGTCTGGGCGTATTTAAAAACCGGCCAAGTACGAGTCAGGCTCGCGCACGAAGTGTTCCGTACCATTATCGCAAAAAACTGCAAAAAAAACACGTTTCTTGTATGGGAGCCCCACTAAAATATTTATTTTATTCTGTTTTTAGTATTTGTTGTTATAGCTACAACAGAAATACATCATCTGTGAAAATTTCAACTGTCTAGCTATCACGGTTCATGAGATACAGCCTGGTGACAGACGGACAGACAGACAGACAGAGTACAGACGGAGTCTTAGTAATAGGGTCCCGTTTTTACCCTTTGGGTACGGAACCCTAACAAGAGACTGTTTGTAAAACCAAAGCATTTTTGTAGTGTAATTCAAACACCGATTTTTGCTTAAAGATTTAAAACAAACGGTCAAAATATATATATATATATAAATGCTCTAGACAAAAAATCAGCGACAACGATTAGCGAACAATTAAAATTAAAAAAACCACCGACACATTTTTATTTCATGCGCTTTTAACTACATAATTTATCTAGTAGTAGACACGCTTCGATCGACCAACTATCAAACACGTAATTATGACACGATATCTTGCGAAAATACCCTGATTTAAACAGAAAAACGCCCATAACTCTTGTACGGCTGAACCGATTTTCATCAAAAATATTGGTAAAAGAATTTTCAAAATCGGTTCAGTAGATACAGAGTGGGGGGGTTACCCCCTCTCTGGATCTACTGAGGTTGACTGGAGGTTGTAGGGTTCTACAACCTCACAAACTTTACATCTTTATAATATAGTATAGATAAAGCGTGGGCTGCTTTTAAAGATATTTTCAATATGATTCTACTTTTAACAATATCTGTCAATAAAATATCATAACAATTTCTTATTTTTTTAGGATTCCGTACCCAAAGGGTTAAAACGGGACCCTATTACTAAGACTCCACGATCCGTCTGTCTGTCTATCTGTATGTCCGTCCGTCACCAGGCTGTATCTCATGAACCGTGATAGCTAGACAGCTGAAATTTTCTCAGATGATTTATTTCTGTTGCTGCTATAACAACAAATACTAAAAACAGAAAAAAAAAAATAAGTGGGGCTCCCATACAACAAACGTGATTTTTTTGTCGTTTTTTTGCGATAATGGTGCGGAACCCTTTGTGCGCGAGTCCGACTTGCGCTTGGCCGGTTTTTTTTTTTTTTAAACATTGCCTCACACTAGGAATTTCTCCAATATCATTGGTGCGTTTACACACATACACACCCAGAGCAGGAACAACTATCTGTAGGTCATACAAATATTTGTTCCGTGCGGGAATCAAACCCGCGATGCAGCGCAGCACTCAATCGCTCAACAACTGCGCCAACCGTGCAACAACAATTTACATCAAGCACCACACGCTTCTTTACATACGAACAGGATACAGGTTGATAATTTTTGAACTGAAGCCACTTTCAATAAATTTTATTAACAATACTGGCTCTTATCCGTTATTAGGCGTAGATTATGAATTTTATGAATAGTAAAATATTCAAGAGCAACAAGTTTTTCTCGTTAGCTTTAAACATAGAGCCTAGTTACAGATAAAAAGGCGCTTAGCAAATATTTTAAAACTAGTATAAAAATAATATTATTGTATCTTCTACTGATACAGAGATTATTTATGTCAAATATTACCATAAAAATATAAAAATCTATATAAATGAAATCTTTATGGAGGGAATTACCAATATCTTACTATTTCATGTTACTTCCACATTTTTTTCATATTTATGGAATTCAAATTATGTAAATCTTCTGCTAAGTGTACTAAGTTCGCTTTTTGGGGTCATTGTGGAGGCTTTTATTGCAAAGTTAAGAAGTTTTTGCCATAAACGTGTGAAATGTAGAATTCTCAATGTCATCAACTACATATCTATACTTATCTTTACTATATATAATATATATTTATTATTTATTATTATATTATAATATTATAAAGCTGAAGAGTTTGTTTGTTTGAACGTGCTAATCACAGGAACTAATGGTTGGAATTGAAAAAAAATTTACGTGTTATATAGTCCATTTATCGAGGAAGGTTATAGGCTATATAATAACACGCTATGACCGATAGAAGCGGAGCATAAATGAAAAATGTTGCAAATACGTGAAAAATTATTCCTTTTTGAGAGCTTCCGTTGCGTGCACTGCGTAAACGGTTTAGGTTACGCAACAATCATGTATTTAGGGTAGGTAGTGTAGATGGGTAGGTAGGTAGCCAGTTGACAGGCGCGAAACCGCGTGGGACAGCTAGTCTGTCATGTTTGAGGTATTATTTTAATTGATTGAAGTGTTTCAAATTGATGTTAACTTACATAATGCGTACACCTACATACATACGACAAAGTCTTTTCGACAAAGACCTTTAGGCGTGGATCTAAAAACAAGTAAAATTTAAAAACCCCCGACACATTTGTATTTCATGCTTTTTACACTACATAATTTATCTTGTGGTAGACACGCTGCTATGGATAATCAATCAAAGACGATATATCTTGCGAAAATACCCAGATTTTAAGAGTAAAACGCCAATAAGTTTTAAACGGCTGAGCCGATTTACATCAAACATAGCTAAGAACACTCTCGAGATAGTCATCTTTCATAAAAAAAAAACGAAGTTCATCCGTTTAGGAGCTTTGATGACACTGGATGTAGTAGTGTAATACTGTCCCAGAATGTTATTTTAGCCACATAGGCATTTTATGAAGATGACTGAAGTACTAACCCGCAACAAGCAACAAACAGGTAAAAGGATGAGGGCCATGTCCAGCAGTGGGTTAATAAAGTCCAGCTAGTCAGATACTCGAAGATGAAGAGAAAATCTGTAAGCGGCATTTCCAATGGCTCGACGCAATTCGATTTATATCACACCTATGAGCGACTTTTACAAAGCGATGCAATTCGACCAATTTGCGGTTGAAATTTACCTACAGAATGATATCGCCTTTCGACGCAATTTACACACATTTTTAGTATGGAATAAAAAAAATAAGAAGCCTACATGTTTCTTAGTCAACCATCAGATTCCAAATTAACCAGTTGAAGGCAAACCTTTTAGACATGTTATAAATTTTTGGTTTTAGGACATGCCGGTTTCCTCACGATGTTTACCTTCACCGTTTTAAGAGCAGTGGTGATAAAATAATTTACACAACGTAAAGCGCCTGCCTGGGTTCGAACTCATGATCTACGACACGTAAGCCGGGCCGCCACTACTCTGTTATCTTTAAGTGATTTTCTGAAATCCATTTATAGCCTTTAAACCAAAGTAAAATGATCTTGAAAACGATTTCCATCTCGTGTTAGCCACACATGCAAGACAATGCCACATTAGGGCACTCTATCGATTTTTAAATCGATCACAAGTGTCACGATTATGAAATTATTGATCGATCACTTCATAAACAATCGAAATGACCGTTCCAGTGACAACCTTGGTATGAATAATCGACTTTTTATTGGGTTTGCGCACATGCTAATTTGTCGATTATTATCGATTTAATGAACGATTTTTTATCGAATTACTGTACGTTCACTTCCATAAATTCAGGGTTGTTAGATGCCATAGTTATTGATTTGTTGTTTAATACGTTTTGGTATTTAATAACAGGCGTTTGTAAGTTTCTATACATTTGGATAGTAATAAAAACGGTGTTTGATTTTTTTGTAATAGCTACCTTCATCGTGATTTTTAGTCTCGTAAACACGCTTACTGAGAATAAATCGATAAGCAGAAGTATATAATGTACTCACATTTCACAAGTTAACCAGATTTAAGTTAAATCTAATGAGTCTACTGCCATCAACAGGGCAAAAATCCTGTCTCCGAAAACCCTAATGGAAAGATCTGATAATATTTTCGAATTTCGAATCCTGGGTCTCGTGCTCAGCGGTCTCACTTGTGACACTGGTTCTCGCGCCAAGAACACTGTCATTTGTTTTTTTTTACAATCCATTTGTAGCAAACTTTTTTCCTACTACACAAAACCGTATAAAATTTGTTTCATATAAAAAATATTTGGCCATAAGTACTTCTAAGCTTAGTCATCGATACGAACGGTATTTCATATTACAGTACCAAGTAACGGTGTTGGACAATGTTCAACATAACATGGACTGCAATCAATCATGTATTATGTTATGTTTCAGATTCGTGATGGTCTTCATTTGATATGTTGGAGATATAGAGGTATTGTTTATGGTGAAGATAGGTCATGCTCATGATCTTCATCAATTCAGCCGAAAGACGTCTAGACATATAAGCCTCTCCTTAGTGTCGCCACAACAATCGGTCGTACACCTGTAGCCAAGTTAAAAATCTACAATCGATAACGCTAGTAGAAAACGAATCAATGTATGGGAATGACACATCTGAACGTTAAGTTACGTAGTCAGACCATACAAATAGGAGTCGTTAACGACTGTAGAAAGGGATTCTATACGAATCGTTTGTAACTTCGCTAAGGGGCTGCGCGTCTCGCATTCAGCGGTTTACTGCCTCACCAGGTCATCGTTCCACATTGTGAGAGGTCTTCGAACTTAGCGTATTCCAGTAGGAACGTGGTCGTTACTCCAGAAATTTCAGCCTAAAGCTATAAATGATGGGACAACTCAAACTTGGAAACTATTTCGGCAAAAATGACATGTACTATCGATCTATTCTGTTAAGTTCAATCTTTATCATCTTAAAGTTCCCTAGATCATTGTGAATGAGTATTCCCATGCCCATTGTACGAGTAAGTATTCTACCTAATGCTTTCGCATAACTGTACCCATGTGTAATTTTAATGTGCGGTGGGTTTAAATTTGTGTGGAGCTCGTGGCTAAATAATAACAGCCGCACGGGTCGATCATCAAGGTTAAGCAACGCTTGACGAGGTCGGTCCGTGGATGGGTGACCATTTCAACATACCGAGTTTCCTCCGTGCCTCGGAAAGCACGTTAAGCCGTTGGTCCCGGCTGTCATTTGAAGATCTTTGGCAGTCGTTACGGGTAGTCAGAAGCTTGGGATCTGACACCAGTCTTGCCAAGAGGTACCGTGTTACCCAGTTACTGGGTTGTGGAGGTCAGATAGTCAGTCGCTCCATGTAAAATACTGGTACTTAGCTGAATCCGGTAAGACTGGAAGCCGACCCCAATATAGTTGGGAAAAGGCTAGGCAGATGATGGTGGGTTTAATTTTGTGACTTTTCACAATGTTTGAATGGGCAGAGGTTAACGGTTATATTTAGGGACGGTCGGATCCGATATCAAAAGATCAGTTTCATCATCAATCTCTGTTCTTACCCCAATTTGTTCAGGGTTGGGGCAACTATTAGCTATTGCTTCCAATATTCCTACTAGTTGTCTCACTCTCATGCCCCTTTCTAGACATAAATAACCTTACACTGATTTTTTAGCCACTCGCATTCACACTCAAAACATTTCTAACGACATATTTCAACCGACTTCAAAAATTAGGAGGTTCTCAATCCGACAAACAGTCGTTTTTTTTGTATATGTTTTTTACGTGATTATTCGGCCAATTATGAACCGATTTTGATGATTTTTGTTATTTGTATGCTGGTGCTTCTCATGTGGTTCCATTTAAATTTGATCCTTACTAATGCGTATTTTCATGGTAATATAAATTATTAAAACCAAAAAGAGAAAAAAAAAACAACTTCCAAAAAAACGACGACTACAAAGCGAAAAATTAATTTATTTTCGGCAGTCAGTGTCAAAAACGAAAAGAAATAAGTAACCAAGACAATGACTGCCTAAAATAGTATTTTTTCGCTTTACGTAGTGTTTTGTTTTGGGAGTCGGTATAATTTTTTGTATTTTATTTTTTAAATATTTTGCATGCAAATAATTATGATGCACATGAAATACCTATTTATCATCCCGTTCCACTATCTTCAAAACATCATCAACCAATCACAAAATCACAATCCACCCGGACAACACTCTTCACAAATACTTATAATTCATTCTTACTTGTCAGAGCGAACAAAAAAACCGTTTTGTAATAATTAGTGAGAAATTAATTTCATTCTTGTAGCGTGCAGTTATTCGTGGCACTTGTTGATATCATGCCGAGATGAAGTCGGTGTTCCCACTCTGCTGGGCAATCTTGATTCGCGATCATTGATAAAATTGTATGAATGCGCTGTGGAATTAGAGATTTTCGTTTGGTGATTTTGTTGCTGGAAATAACTTTATTTGAAATTCAGGAGTTGAACTCTCAAACCCTGTTCACATCACACATCATCATCAGCCTATTAATGTTCCCACTGCTGGGACACAGGCCTCCTCTCTACGAGAGGGGATGGGCCGTAATCCACCACGCGGGCCCAGTGCGAATTGGTGGATGTCACATGTCTTCGAATTTTTGGTTCTAGGACATGCCGGTTTCCTCACGATGTTTTCCTTCACCGTTTTTGAGAGCAGTGGTGATGAAATTATTTACACAAAGTAAAGCGCCTGCCTGGGTTCGAACCCACGACCTACTATTTGTAAGTCACGGCCGATACCACTGGGCCACCACTCCTCTTTCAAACACTGTACTGTTTTATAAAATAAATGTAATTTTGAACGAAGTTGGCGGGTAGAGCTGCCATAAATAGTCCACCAAATAATAAAACCTAGCCTTACCATGGATGCAATTGAGATTTTATTTACTACCTATAGCGTAACTACTATTAGACGTTTCCTGCTTTGATTAGGTTATTAGTCTCAATTTTTAAGTCTTCTGTGAGTCGGGGATCTCAGAAACTATCGTGCAATACAAAAAGAGCATAATTATTTCTCTTTAGAAATAATTTTAAACAGTAAGCAATTATTAATTATCTCGATCACAGTTAGAGAAATGCCTATTACAAAATATTTAACTCGCGTGACTAAAAATATGTCAATAAATAAGACATAAGACTGATGAACGAATGAATGAATGAAATGATTGGCATCTCGATCAGTTAGCGAATGAAACTGTACACACAGAGTATTTTAACATTCCTACACGAATAAAATAGTTTGAAGAGAGAGAGAGAACAGACGTTCTCACTCCAAACAAATTTTAAAAGTTTATTTTTTATTGACCTCGTGACAGTTCAGTTGCACTTATCAATCCCACACATTTTGGACTTTAGTAAATCACTAAGTCTAGAATCTACATTTTCAATATATTCCAGCTTGAAAATGACGTCAAGTAAATACAAACAAGATTCTAGATTCAACTTACTCAAGTGTAAAAATAAAAACAGTCAGACATAATTCATCCGAAAAAATACTCTAATTTGACAGCAGCCATTTGTCACATCACTGAAAGATGTCAGTTTTACATATTTTTTTCTAATTATTTTCGTGACGTTGACAGAAATCGCGTGCGGCTGCAAATCCGATACGACTTGGTTTTAAGCGTTAATTAAGTACGGAATGCATGTAATTAGGTTAGAGTAGGAAGTCTTTCTTTTGGTCGTTATAGTAATTAGAATGTGCGGTTTCACGCTTTTTTGTTTTTAATTTGCTGAGATACGTTTTATGCAGTTTAGTGCTTTGTTTAGAAAATATTTTTTGTATTATAAATTACTGTATATAATGAGAAATTATAAAAAAGAAAGTTTGGATGGATGGATATGTGGATGTTTGTTTGTTACTAAAACACGCCAGAACGGCTGAACGGATCTGGCTGAAATTTGGCACAGAGATAGATTATAGTCTAGAATAGCACATAGGGAACTTTTTTATCTCTTTTATCTGGTAATATAGTTTCCCGGTAATTTGGAGCCGCTGGCAGTAGCTGTTTACATTTTTTTAGTAGCAAACCGATGACAAAGTAATTTTTAGTTTAAAAATGGTAAACTTTAATTTCAAATGTGCAATTGTGTACTACTGAAATGTGAAAAATTACAGGTAAAACATTTTTTTAACAGTAAGCTAAAATAATATTTAAAATAGTAAATATTACACATGCCATCAACAATTGGTCCGCATCGCTATGGGGCAAATTGGAAAAAAATCGTCAAAAATACATTTATCTTCAAACTACAATTTACTAATAAATCTTAGAATTAATTGCAGTCCACGCTAAATGAATGCGAATTAACAATTATTACTTAATACCGGTCGGTAAGTCATGGTGCTGAACTATGACAAGAACGCCGCCTGCCTTGGGACGGTTATTGTTAGGGCTGACAAAGATTTCTTAGGCAATCAATGACTGAGCTAAGTTTTTCATATTATTTAAGCTTTATTGTGTAAAGCAGCAGGGATGATGCGGATTATTTAGTATACCTATTGGTGGGGTGAGATGAGAAGAGTATTCATGGTTTTTTTTTTTTTTTTTTCATGAAAGATTTGATGCAAAATCAAATTAAAATAAAATATTGGTTAATATATTCATCATCAACATCCCAAAGCCCGAAAATAAAGAATCATGGATGGTAAAATTGACATAATTATGTCAACGACAGCTTTGACTCCGTAGAAGTTATGCTACATCCAATGACTAATAACTCTGAAAAACACGGTATTACTCTTATAATCTTGTTATCATCGTATCAGCCAGAAAATATCCACTGCTGCTTCATGGTTTTTGGTGATATTGTCGACCTACCTCGGTTTTGGATGCCGTTGTTGTTAAACAAAAATAGATAAGGTTTTACACAATATGTCACTCAAATGACACCACAAGAAAGTGCAATTGACAACCCTGGTCAAGGCGTGCCCACGTCGATGCGATCTATGACATGGAAGAGATAAGAGAATTGACATAGTTGAGAAGGCATTTCACGAAGATTTATCTCTGTTTTATGCCAGTATTCGAAAATCAAATATTTGTGATCTGACAGGCAATTGTTTTTGTATGAAGATATAGTTGTATTGTAAAAGAGGTCTTGAAGAATTTAGACCCTATTGTCTGTGTCAGACAGTGACATTACTCACTGATCTCTCATACGATTTTTACGACTTATTCACTGTCACAAAGTCACCATAGTAAGCCTGAAAAATATCAATACTTACAATACTCTGCCAATAAAACAAGATGGATGTCAGTCTTGAAAAATTATGTTTTTTTTTAAGTCATGTGTAGTTTGACAATTGTAAAAAACAATAAACGAGATTGATTGACATACACAAAGAACTTTAAACTTGAATAGATAACAATACACGATAATTTAGAAGATTATGATGATGATTCATGAGGTGTTAAACTGCACTAAGAAATAATTATTTCAGCTCTTTCCCTAAACAGTAAATAGGTCAACTCTTCCTAGCTCTATCCCACTTTTATCTGATTTTTAATTTCGTAGATTAGATTAGATTTGCGGGCTTGCCACTTTACCGTTAGATAAAAATAGTGTTATATCCTGAGTGATCGAAAATTGAAGTAAATCGAAAATGGAACCATATCAGGGCAAGAAAAAATTGTTTAGAAACTAGCGGCCCATTTAATTTCTACCCATTTATGTCAGACTTAATTCTATCGATCGCATTTATTTTATTGATGATTTCTCATTTATTACAAGAAATGTTTATGTACTATGTGTATTAATACTGTTGTATTTCAACATATTACGTTTATATTTATTAAACATTAATTACACCAATTACTAAAATTAAATTCAGGAATCATAATCACATCGATTTGATGAATCACAGATAGAGCCTTACATACGAACACTATGCTCAGCGCTAGCAACATTTAAAAAAATACGGTCATTGGCAGCTGTCAGTTTAGTCTACAAAATTAAAATCATAATATCGTCTCTCCTAAATTTCTGTCGCGTGAGTCGATACTGGGTTGTCGGGTAGGGCAGTGCTTCCTCCAATAGGAGTTTCGTAATGCTAGCCCTCCACGAAGCCGTAGATCATCCTCAACTTACGTCAACACCGAAGAAGTTTGTTATAAATGAAAAAACTCGTAGACTATTATTAGTAACACGATCTTCTTCTTATTCGTTGACTTCATTACTGAAGGTCGTGCCCGTCTTGAAAATCTTTCACGGAGTCATTGACGAGCTGTTTCCAAGCCACTCTGTCTTCGGCTCTTCTCAGGACAGTGGTAACCGTGAGTCCCGTAATCGCCCTGATCTGGTCTGACCACCGAGTAAGTGAGCGTCCGCGTGGCCTTTCTCCATCCACTTTTCCTATAACAACCAGTTTTTCCAGGTTATCTGGCTGTCTCAGGGCGATGTGACCAAAATAATTTAGGACTCTTTGGTAGCAAATCGCGGAGAGTCTGGTTTTGATGTTTAACTGGTTGAGAATGGACTTATTTGTGCGTTTTGCAGTCCATGATATGCGCAAAATTCTCCTCCAGCACCACATCTCGAAAGCCTCAATCTTTCTTCAATATGTGCTTCAGTAACACAATACTGTTACGTAAACTGATAAGATTGTTTTTTTTAACATATACCACGCATCTCTGGTCAGACAAATCAGGAGCATGTTTACTTGTTCAGATCACATTGATCTCTCCATGTACGGCAGCCTTAATACTATGCTAATAGAATCCTAATCGGATTAGCAGTAGTATAACATTTCATTACGACTGCTTAGCCATGGTGCTGAGTTACGAATGCCATAATGAAATGTAGGCATGCGGTCTGCCTTGGTTCGCCCACAGTTAGCCTAAGGCTGCGATGGGGTTCTTACAAGAGCTGATAAAAGTGACATAACTAACGCATTTGTATATGGTGATTGTTTTGATAAGATGAAGATAAGTAATTAATTGTTTTATAGATATGTGTTTTGATCGTGTTATGTGGCTGCACGATTGATTGATTTGTTTTGCAAGACATGCATAAAATTGTGCTTTAAGGTTGCACTAGTCGATTTTTCATAGTGTTCTGGCGATTACTCCACTGTTTGACGATGTACGTTCAAAATGAAAAATGATATCAATTTGTCTCATCATTATCTAGTCTTGTATGGAAACAAAAAAGTAAAAAAAAAAAAACTTTGAAAGTGCCATATATCAACACAAATTTTAACGCATCTTTGAGCGGAAATAAATACCATAAGTAGAAGGAAAATTTCAAAATAGCCACTATACAGGAGTAGATTAGTAGTTCAACAATGCAAATAATTATGTTTAGAAAATATACATTTAGTCGTGTTTTCATGATATCCATACTCCCAAAGATCTGTTTATAAAATTTCGCGCACTCGGTTTTGTCGTAAATCATAACCCTTTTCGCTACAAATTTGTAAGAATGCTAATTCGTACGCGAACTAGCTTCTTACTGATCATCACAGAATCTATCTCTTGTTGTCGGATAAGATAGCATGCATTTTAACCCCGCGCACAAAATAGTTCGTGCCGTCGCGTCGACTAGGGCAATCTTAAGTCTGTACACCTGTGTGTGCCTAACACACGGTGGAACACAGGCGCTATGTTGTTCGGCTGCTTAAGCTTGAGCTTACAGTCATTTTAAGTATGTGCCAAGAGAGATTACTATGTATGTGGTAAGAAACAATTAGTTTTTGTTCCTTTACAATTAATATTGTGAGTATAATGGTTTCTCTTTTTCTATTTCTCTTCCATTAGCTCTTCACAAAAAGTATGGCCTGTAGGACCCATATCTGCATCAAAACATTTTCATTAATAAATGCCGCATCCATCCCTACCCACTCCATGGTCCCATCAGAACAGGTGTTCTCGCCATGAAGCGACATTCCTGCGGTAAGCGGCAACTGAGAGCTCCTGGATACCGTAACCATGGGATGGGCCTATTTATCAGAGTAGCTGTTTTGTATGAGAAATGGGTACAGCTTGTCAGTGTAGTATGGATCGTTTAGCGGGATGGAAGATCATTATAATGATGGTAACTTGATTACAGATATAGAACGATCGAATGGAAAAGCTGAGATGAAAAGATGTTTTGAAGAATATCTTTGTAATAAATAGGAAGCTTCGGTTGATTTGAGTTAGTATAGAAGCGAAGATTTTTATTAGCATGACAATACACCGTGAAATTTAAGTGGTTGTTTTCCCGCGGCAGAACGACTTGCCTTTAGGAGTACTTTCGAAGCATAGAGTTAAAGTAAAAAAATAACGATGTTTTTATTTTAAAATAATTTATAAAATATTCATCAACTACGGTGAATAATACGGTGGTGACGCGAGTAGTACCAAGTACCTACAAGTTACTATTGTTACTCACTTTTTCGAGTTTATGTTTTTTTTTTTAAATTATTTTAAAACAAAAACATCGTTATTTTTTTATTTTAACTCTATGCTTCGAAAGTACTCCTTAAGAAAAGTCGTTCTGCCGCGGGAAAACAACCACTTAAATTTCACGGTGTATAATCCAGACAAAAAAAAAAGCTTGATGTTCAAGTAACGTTCTAAAACGATATTTTGGTGTAATCGTGAGTGGGTATGTAAATAGGTTTTTCAATTTGATAATTAGCTTAGTTATATGTGTATTTCTTTTAATTAGTTTGAGTCATTGTAAACGCTACATTAAACCATATAAGAAACTGTAGGAATGTTTATTAAATATTTGATGTATTTCTAAACATATTTTGCCTTAGAAGTGGACAAGGCCTGGAAGTACACAGAAAAAGTAAGTTATGTCTAGCAGTGGGATAGTTCGGGATATGAATAAAGCTGTAATTAATTATAATCTAGAAAGGAAAAATCAGAACTGGGCACAAATAGCTTTATACTTTAATAGTACAAACAATAGGCCTTCTTTCCTACTCCACAAATTCCAATCTTTATCGTCATTTTGGCGCCTTACAAACGAGTTACAGATTGATACCATCGCCCACAGATTGTGTGTTGATAACCAGTTATACCAGACAAGTTGACATTTGTGTGGGATGACCAGCAGAGCTAGGCTAAATTATAATAACGAATGGTGGCCTGATTGCCCTAGTCGTAACAGGATGGAAACAATGCTAATAATATATTTAAGTGCGAAGTTGTAAAGGTTTTCTGTAGAATTATATCCTGAAGCTTCTTTGTACGATATCTCATTTGATCCATACATCACACGATCATTTAACAATAAACAGGCCTAATTGAAACATCATTCTATCTCTATGTCGAAGTGTTGTTGGAAAAACGACGTTTTCATTATGTTTTATGTTAATAATATTGAGTGGGTATCGTCAGCCGTGAAGTCAGACACCTCTTGGCCAGATAACCTAAAAAATAACTTAAATAACTTAACCCAAAAAGCAGTTGAGTACATGAAGGGAGCAGAAAACTAGAGTGTTCTAGCTTAAGTCTATACAGGATTTTAAGTAGAGTTGCCGCGAATAGTGTTTATAGCGAATAGTCGAATACCGATTAATCGCCATTCACTTTGGCGAATAGTCAAATAACTCGACATTACTATTCGACATAAAAAAAAACATTAAAACACATTAAAAATGTTTGGCTTTGAGTACCAATAAGAATAGATTTCCTATTTTAAGTAAGCTTGCTAAACTATACTTAATCACACCAGCAAGCTCTGTTTATTCAGAAAGACTATTTTCCGAGGCAGGTTTAATTTATGAGGAAAAACGAAACCGACTTGCTCCAGAACGTGCAGAAAAAATTGTTTTTTTGCACCACAATCTGCCTCTGTTGGATTTTAAATATTAATTAAAAAGCCTTACTAATTTAATTTCATGAATATGATAGGCACAGGCACATATTACAGATAATAATTGATATTGTGTATTGTTTTATTAAGGAAAATAATAAAAAAATGATTATTTTTACCTCATTAGTTCTTTTGTTTTTATTTTCGACGACTATTCGCCGAATGCCGAATAATACTAGCTATTATTCGGTATTCGACGAATATCAAAAAAATGACGAGTAATGCCGAATACCGAATAATAGCGAGTATTCGCGGCAACTTTAATTTTAAGTATACCACTTATAGATCATGATAAAACTCTATAGTGGTTCATAATCGCACATCGGCTTAGCAAACTTGGACATATACGATGCAAAAAGGGCCTTCGCAAAAAAAAACTGTAACGGTACGATACGATTTTTAGTAGTTTCTGGAGCCAATACCGCTTTAAATCTGTCACCAGATTTCCCTGAACCAGTTCAAGTTTTTTTAAACTTAACCCTACTCCAAATAATCTAAAGATAACTAGACCTTATCTGCCAAGCACACTGGCCCAGTTCACATTGGTTGACCGACATCGCTGACAAGCGTGATTATGATTACACCTGAGTACCTGACACTTACCTTATCACGCCTAGGTGGGCGTGTAATGATAGATAAATTGTTAGAAATAACTACTTATGACCAGTTACTTATTTTATTTTTGGATAGCGCTGCACATGCTAAAAAGAAAAAAAATTAAACCGAGAAGGTTTTTTATTATTGATATATTTTTTTTGTTTTTGATTATTTCTTGTGTCTCCTGTACGGGTCACAAATAAATAGTTTTATTTCTTTCTCTTTTCAGCTTAATTCTTGTTGGGGAGATGTAGAATTAATTTACCATAGAAGACTATGATAATTTTAATGACTGATAGAAGACGAGAAAAGTTCTATACCCTGCAGGGAGTTATATCATATCATATCAACAGCCTATCAATGTTCCCACTGCTGGGACACAGGCCTCCTCTCTGTGCAGGGAGTTACCGGCTAGTATTATCATTGTAAAGTTAATTTTTTATTTTATGTTACGAGCGATATCAAAAAAAAAAAATACAACACCTCGTCTCGAGAAAGAAATGCCAAGATAAATGGCCCTTTTTACCGTTTTTAAAATACGGGAATTTCCCCTCAGTTTCATTGTCATTAATTTTTTTTACGTTTAATCACTTACTAGTACTTTTAGGGTTTTAGTACAACACTGATCCTGAATTGTTTTGCCGAAATGCCTTTAGAACACAAAATTTATAAATGGTGTCAATGGTTAGATAAAAAGTTTCACACGAATAATATTTTATCACTGATATCATTTGAAGCGATCGATAAGAGCAGAGGGTCAATGACCTGGATAATTCTTTGTATTAAGTTTTTATTTGAAAAATACTGTTTTAAACAAATCTCTTTTTTTGTAAGAAAAAGAAATTTCCTGTAATAGTATATGGTTTTTAAAAAGCAGCATAAACAAAGATAAATAATTAAACAGTTGAACGTAAATAGTTTAATTGTTGGCAACATAAAACATTATAATTTGCAAACATTGTTTGGTAAAAGTAAAAATAATATTTTATTCGTTCGTTTTGTACTACTAAAAGATATGAATGTTGATGATAATCTCGTATTTATTCAAATTAACAACTTTTTTTAAAGTATTAAGTGAAAGTTTACGTTTTATGTGTGCTCCTTTCTTTTATATTTAAAACTATTAAAACAAGGAGCTAGATAATAACTTCATACTTTCGGAACAGTAACTTATCCAATTGTACCAACAGAGAATTGTTGTAGATTTCGTAACAATTACGTATATAGGTAATAAATTATAGGTTTTATTTAAAGTTTAATATTTCACACTTAATTTAATCTATTTCTATAAGACATTTATTTTTATTCATCATCATTATGAGCGTTTTTTTAATGTTCCCACTGTTGGGATTCAGGCCTCCTCTCATAGAGAGGGAGTATAATGTTATATTCTGTCTGTTTTTAATTTTGTATGTTTTATTTTTACTATGTTTTTAACTTTAGATTAAAATTTATAATTTGAAAGTTTAAATAATTTTGTGTTTCTGACCATATGGTGTAAGCTGCGTATACCTGTAATAGGCATACATACCAGCACCTTTATTTTTTCTTTGTTTACAACAAACTGTTTTGTATGTAATGCTGTTGGTGTACCTTATAATAAATAAATAAATAATCCACCACGCAGGCCCAGTGCGGTTTGGTAGATGTCACAAGTCTTAGAATTTCTGATGCTGTGGTTCTCAATTATTGATCCTATATTTTTCTTTTGAGTAACTTCGAATTTCTAAATTATTATTTATAGACAGTAAAGTAATCCTAATTTCATAACTTCAGATTTATAAAAAAAAAATTATTACTTTTACAACTTTACATATTTCTTTTCAACTCTTTTGTTAACGTGGTTTATGCAATAACTTAGCATTCAAACGTTTCATCATACGTTTGCACACTTTCTTCAAATTATCACTAGAATCTACAACAATACGTCTTTATGGCACTTTACTTGCATGTGTTTATTTCGACTGTTATGATTTTAATCTGAATTTTAAGTAGACTAGTGGTGACTTTAGTGACCGGCGCAATTGCTTGACCAAACCACAGAGTATATAATACTAGCATACAGATGCCTCATCTTATACAAAGAAACCGTGCCGACGTAACTAGCGTTTTTCATCTGATTATACCGATTATTTTTGTAAATCGATCGCGTTCGGTTTCGTTCCACGGCGATAGATAGATCACCAGCTATATCAGTGGAAAGGAATGGAACGGAACCGAATGCGATCGATGTACAAAAAATAATCATAATTATCAGTATAGAACGTCGGCACGTTTTTTTTTGTATGGGATGAGACACCACTGACCAAACACAGATATCACTATAGAATGATATCCGTGTCAATGACCTTAATATTGAAAAAAATGAGACAAAACCAAGATGGTAAGTGTAAGTAAGCACCTTTATTGAATTACTAGTCTGTAAGCGGTTTTGGCCAAGTTCAATTCGGCAATGATCCCAAGGGAACGCATTCCTGCGATAATATAGTAGTTTCATACAACTTTGCTTAACTTGGGAGGTAATGCTTTACTTTAAGTTGAGGTTGAATGTAATGTAATTGGACATTGTCGAGCAGGTGGAGTGAAAAGTATTTTATGTCCTTCTGCGGGGTTCAATCCATCTAAATGCCAAAATTTATAAAAATTGGTTCAGCGGTTTGATCGTGAAGTTTTTTTAGCTCTTTTTGAGAAAGAAGAAATTATACCTGTTAATTTTAAGATCTTACTAAAAGTTGATAGGAGTGAGATAATTTTCGACTATCACGCGGCCGAAATCGCTAGAAAAGGCAAATATGCAAAAAATTTCATTGTAGGTACCTAAAAGATTTGTGGCGGTGCTAAAGGAAAATATTACCCATGTATGTTTGTGGCTATAAGCATTTACTATAACAAATCAAAAACAAAGTTATTTGTTTGATTTTCTGTGTTACTCAACCGCAATGATAGACAAGGCATGATTCTACAATCTACTGTTACTTCCAATCTATGTTATTTTGATCCAATGTTTGTTTTATCCAAGGTTGGCATGTTTCAAGACAAGAAAAGCTTTTCTTATAGATGTTGACATCTTTATCAATAAAGTCAAACTGTCCAAATTTACTGGCTCGACATAATTTAATTCTACCCTCATTTAAGATTAAATTAATATTTCATTATATAGAGTAAGCAAAGCGCACTAATTATATATCCATGTTTATATTGGACGCAAATAATATATCATCATAAAATTAGTCTATAATCTACAATCCGAATAAGGTGTTTAATTTGATCTCTAACAATAAGTCCAAAATTGGCAATGAATTCGATAGACAAATTAAGTATGAAGACTACAACGAATTTAAACACTGAAAAAGTCTTTTTTTATTTGAGATGGGTTTGATCTTGACTCTGGTCTAGGTCAGAAGTGACAGTCACAAAGTCTATGATGGAGTGAGCTTACCCTGAAAGAGCCTGTTCACTCTAACTTTGAAGAGATTTGGGTTGAATGGGTTCGAAAACATAGATGCAGGTAGCGAGTTCCACTCTTTCGCTATGCGCATTATGATTGATGTTTGGAAGCCCTTGGTGCGAATTGGTGGAATAGCAACCAGGTCAAGATGGTACCTTGCAGTGCGTCTAGATCCGTGATGGTAAAAGGGGGCCGGTGGGATGAGGTCGTGGAGTTCTTGAGCATACTCACCGAAGTACAGTCCGTAACAGACTGACAAGCAGTTGTGAAGCAAACATTCGAGGAAGCATTCGAGTAATCAATGTTATTGCTGCCTCTGTATAAGAAAAGGGTATTTGCTCTGCATTGGGACGATAATAATCTAGAATTACTAACATTATTATTTATGACTTAGAAGCTATAAAGGGCCCATATAATATGTATGAATTCGATAGTTAAATCATTCCAAATTGGGACACCTGATTAACCTTTAGAAACAGTCTTGAAATCAAAACTTAACATACTGTAACCTTATTAAAAACGTGTATGAATGTAAAATACGCTCTTTATAATTGAATACTTGTTTATTGACATTTGATATCATCTATGTCACAGGTAGTACGTGACAGGTGACACAGAAGCGATAGGGCCTGTGTTACAAAATAGTGGTGTTATATTTCTAAAGCATTTGTGGCTTTAGGTTTTAGAAGTCGCAGTTAAAATTGCGTTAAGGGTACACTAGTCGAAAATTCTTCCATACAAATGTAGTCTAGGGATTATTCCACAGTTTGACAATGTATGTTTAAAATAAAAAGTGATATCAATTTGTCTCATCATTATCTAGCCCTGTATGGAAGCAAAAAAGCAAAAAAAGAAAATATTTGAAAGTTATGAGCGTCGAAAGTTCCACATTTCGACACAAATTTTAACGCATTTTTGGGCGCGAATAAATACCATAAGAAGACGAAAAATTGCAAAACGGCCTCCATACAGGGATAGATTAGTAGTTTAACAATGCAAATAATTTTATTTTGAACAGATAGATTTAGTCGTTTTTTCATGATACCTAGACTGCCAAAGGTCTGTTTATAAAATTTCGCGCGCTCGGTTTCGTTCTAAATCATTATCCATTTCGCTACAAATTTGCAAAAGGGGGTATTCGTACGCGAACTAGCTTCATACTGCTCATCTTAGCATCAATCTCTTCCGCACGTGTTGGCGGTTGATATAAAATGCATTTTAACCCCGCGCACAAAATAGTTTGTGCCGTTGACTAGTGTAACCTTAATGGTTGAAAATCAACACTACTAGTGGCTCTGAGAGCTGAGGCTCTAAACAAATGGTATTCAAAGTCAGCGAAGGCGATAGTTTAAATGTCAAAATGTAGGGTATTTGTGACGCGATTTGTCGTTGTCGCTTGTCAATGCCATACAATTTTTCCTTTATGACAATCGCTATCGCCACGCTTTCGATGATAGAATGTCTGAAAGACTTCTTTTTATTTATTTTTGTCAATTCAGTTTTTTTTAAATTTAAAAAAATTGAATTGACAAAAATTTCCAAATCATTATCCCCTTATCTGTAAAAATACCCGTAGCGGCGCAAGACAATGGACATTTCTATTGTGTCTGCTAATTAGCAGATGGAATTTGCTCACAAAACATCACGAGAATCGGTTGAGACTGCCGAGGAGATTTGGACCTGTAGAGGAGAACTGCCGCACATCCGGATATATGAAATAATTTTTGCCTAAGCTGAAACGGAGACGTTTCGCGCTCGCTCAGTCTATAACTACGAATAAATAAAAGTGAAATACTAGATACTAACCATATTACGAGTAATTTCCTCCACTTGAATCAACTTCTACTTAGTCTCCCGCAATCAAATTGACAGAGATATTATTATTTATTTACTGTTACATCAGGTAGGTGGGTAGATTGGAAGTGTTGGGTAGATAGGTAGACAGTTGACGGGAGCGAAGCCGCGGGGGCCAGCTTGTTAAAAATAAATTTATTAATTGAGAACCAAGCAAACCCGGGTAGATACGAGCAAAGGTTTTCACAGAAGCAAAATATTTATTCAAAAATGTTAAATCGAGAAAATAACTACCACGATTACATTAGAAGTAGATCAGCCTTTTCGCAATTTTCACAGATGAATAAAGAGAAATAATATAGCTTCTTTTCTCGACAACCCTAATCCAATAAGAATCTCTTAACCGCAGCATCCAATAGTCTTGATCATAAAACAGTTGAAAACCTGTCCATTCCACAAACCTACTTTGAAGCCTCCACTAAGAGTTAGAAATATTCCACATTTTACATTTATTTGGTGAAAGTAAATCATGAATATTGGTAGAATCTAATTTGTCTGATCATCTGAGAAAGTTATCTTTAGATAATGATGTTACTGATATGAAAGTTTATTTTAGAGGGGTTTATACGAAAATAGATAAAACTACTGCTTGCTCAATGTGCAATGTTGGTGTAATGGTATGTAGTATGTACATCTCTTTCCGCTGATGCACTCAGCTCGACGAAAAAAAGAAACAATTGCAGTTAAAATTCCAATAATGTAAAGGTGCCTCAGGATTCTTCATTATTAATACTTTATGAAATCCCAAAATAATCTACAAAGTAAAACTTACTATTTCAACAGCATTCAACACATACCTACATAACTAGAGATCTTCACAAATGATTTACCTAATCGCAATCGATGTAACGATTAGTCCCACACCGACAAGACAACCAGTTGCAACCGTAATCACGATCGGTCCCAACTCGCAGGAAGCGGGCACCATCGTTTAATCAATTCTTCCTATGCTGTGTGTAAAAACAGGTAAGTAAATCAGGTAATACAAGAATAACAAAAACAGGTATTCATTCATATGGTATCCCAGAACAATCAACAAACTAAAATACACACTTTCAACAGCATACCACACATACCTACAAAACTAGAGATCTTCACAAATGATTCATCTAATCGCAATCGATAGATCAATTAGTCGCGACACCGACAACCAGTTTCGACCGCGATCACGATCGGTCCCAACTCGCAGGAAGCGTGCACCACCGTGTAATCAATTCTTCCTATGCTGTGTGTAAAAACAGCGAAGCGCGCGTATGTAATTAGATTATACGCGTGAGGTGTCGAGTATATGTTATACAGTAGTGTAACTTTAGTTAATGTTTGGTAACTTTGGTAATATGTTTACAAATCCGCTTTGTGTCTGTGCGAAGTATTAGTGTTTTAGTGTAAAATACTGGTAATCAGCTGCATCTGATCCGATCCCAACAATTAGGTAAAGGCTAAGCAGTGACTGTATTTGAAGTGAACTTGATAAATTAGTTCTTTTGTTAGTATTTAGCAAAACTGGTGGTCAATCAGTGTTTATTCCCTTTCAGTAAAAGAGGGTTTCGGCCTGCAATAGGATGATAATATCATGTCTAAATAACTTACTAACACACCCTAGTATGTTTAAGAGCATACAAGAATATTCATCTTGTAAAAGATTTCGTAACAAACCGTATGCAATTCTCCGTCTCAGGATATTGCGAGTTAGGGCCGCTCCTAGATCCGGTTAAAAAGAAAGTTAACTTCTAAAGTAAAATTCTAAAAAAGAATAATGCCTTTTACATCACCACTTCAATACTTAAATATTTTGTTAAGGATAGGTTTCATCGCAGGCACTCACCTCTCTTATTACACATATTGACTAAACATCGGTGTTAAGTAGACATGCGTCATCTATCACAATCAGTGAACGGAAATAAACATGGAAGCATTACTTCGAAGGAACTTAACGCGCATCCTGACACAAAATCCCAAACAAACTCACACATCGAAACCCCGCAACTGATTCGCCAAACTAGCCAAAGTACACAAACAATATTATTACAACTCATGATGCACAGTAAAAAATAGACCTTATTTACTTAAGTTTTGGGTTTAAATTACCATCTAACGTATAGGCCGCTAACGACATTTCTACGACGCCACTGCGTCCACCAATCGCGTCGCCCGGGATTCTTTATGCAATATGGTGCAACGCAATTATTAATTATGATAGTGATGGTATTAAAGTAATATGAAAGAAAATATAGAAGCATAAATAAACGTGTGTGATCAGGTTACCACCGTCAGGAACAAAGTTCCTTCTCACGTATGATTTAAACAAAAACATTTTTTTTTATTTTTGCGATCTTGGATTATTTTAGCCTCACAATCGACTTTAGCATCCTCGAAAACTAAACCCATGATGAAAAATATGAAAGATTTCGCAGCTGCCATTTTGGATTTATATTTTGACCAAATTCGAAAGAAGGATATCGCATAGAAGTATGAACGCTTTTTCGCGTGATGATTTCTACCAGTCAAATCCTACGGCAATTCGTGTTAAAGAACCATCTTTTATTGTATTAAAAATATATCTTTTTGGAACGGTCAAAAATATATTAGAAAAGATAAAGATACAGCAACGATATCTATTTTCTCCATGCTGTTAAAGGAACTTTTATGTACCTACAATAACTTGGTATATTTTGCATAGTGCCGTCCCCATAGATAAAAAAAATGGCGTGTATTGTTCCTTAGGTTGTAATCAAATTATATTTGCCATTATTGTCAGGTAAAAAAGTTAATTGTTTGGTTGGCATAACATCATCCCTATAGATTTCGTGGCATACTTCATTTTTTATAGAAATATGAATAGCGATGTATTTACACGTGAAATCTAATTCCAACATTCTTGTTATGCAAATGTGATTTATTTATGCACCGCTTCACTGCACAAGAAGGCATTTTTAAATAATTAACACGCGAAAAACAGTAAATATTAGTCGACCGCCGCTGTTGCCTACTGCGGACGAACTAAAAGCGTGAGCGGCACGATCGGTAAGCCCCGCCCACCGGGGCACAATTTGCGTTGGGTCATTTTTTAAAGCTAGGAATGCTTCCATGTTTATTTCCGTTCACTGATCACAATCAAATTATTACACAACAATAGTAAGTAAAATTATTCATGATATCTGTCTTTCATTGTAATTTAACCCTTACGTCAACGACATAAAGTCTCATACCGCACGCTCTGGATTTGCAACTGGTATGTCTGACAGCAAGAGTCGCGACTGTCATTTGTTTAGTAATCGATGTCAAATTCATGTAATCAAGTGTCAATATTCTTTTAATTATGCAATTGACACCGTCTTTACAGATGTGCCATTAGCAATCATCAGTTGGTGCATGATTTGATTGTTATTAATGATTGATTCACGAATTCATTGGTAAGGTTTGTTTATTGTGTTTTGAAATAGAGATAAGTGACTATTTGCTGCTTCTACTGATTGGCTACAAGTATTAGAATTTATTATTAATATAGACTTCAGCCCTTTCACACTAAAAGATGGACCGATGACCTGGTTTAGGTTGCGGGAATACGCTGGATGCGAGACGCACGGGAACGGTCAATGTGGCGACGCCTAGGGGAGGCCTATGTCCAGCAGTGGACGGCTTTCGGCTGAAATGATGATGATTACACAAAAAATGGCAAAAAATGGGTATATATAGTAAAAATATACTTTGACTTGGAAAACAAAGCTCTAGGTACCTATGATAATATTAGCCGTTGACCAAATAGTCGCATGATTATGATAAAATATTATTTTTTGACATTGCCTGTTTCAGTATTTTGATCTACTGCTTCTTTTTTCCACACTGGCCACATACAAGTTTAACTTTACTGTCTTGTAAAAACGCGCCATTCTCGTTTATCGTAATTAGGTATGCAGAGCTAAAATGATTGAATTAAAACTATCAATGTTTCTGCTATGGTCTATTTGTAGAACTGGCAGATTGAGTGCCGCTTAGGTGGGTAGATATCACTTTCTTATATGGACTGTGTAGTGTGTATGTTCTTGTATGTTGTATTAAATAAGTGAGGACTGGCCAGGGTTTGCGTTCAGAATAATTGAGACTTTTATAAAATGACTGATGGTACTTAGGTGTGTTTGATGTTGAGTAACAAGTTTTTATACGCACTGTGTGAGGTCGTTGTCCTTTTTTTCGTGTTTGCAATTGCTTAAGCATTTGATTGACTTTCAATTACATGCCAAAGTTAAATAGAGCCAAGGGCCATATTTTAACTGCTATTACGTAAGGTTACAATCTAGTATAGACATTTAGCGTTTTATAACTAAAAACACTAAAACAAAAATAGAAGAAAAACAAAAAAAACTAATGAAATAACAACAACTCAATTGAATAACTGATTTTCTACCATCGTTAAAAAAAAAGCAAATATTAAAATCGAAAGCAAAGGCAGGAGTATAAACCTAGTGAAACATCAAGAACGCGACAGACCGAAGCACACGAAAGAACGTGAAGCAATTCGAACATGCAAATACGAATATTACAATTTTTGTTCTCGACTCGAAAGTCCGCACGAAAAGTCAAGGCTGCTGGACCAAGACACTATCAGGAATGCAGCTAGTGGATGTGTGGCTAAAGCAGGATGTTTATTTTTTTATTAATAAATGGCTTTATACTGAGATGGTGGTAAGTTGATTGACCAGTGGCGCTATTGTCTGGTGCTGGCTGGGAAGGTATATAATGATTGGTGTATTGGCTGCACATGCAATGAACCCAGTAATTAGTGTATTTGACCCTTTGGTACAAATACAACACAAATGATGGATGATGATGATGGTGGTGATGATTTTTGAACCGTGAGATTCTGTTCGACGGAAGTATTTCACGGTAATGAAAAAATAAGCAGCTATACGCTTATGTTGACAACATAGAGTAATATAAGTTTTTAAGCTGACATGGTCTCAATCATTAGAATTAATATTTGTTTCGGGATATTTACCATGTATATAAAAAAATACATAAATCTAAGTATACATGGTAAATATCCCGAAAACAATATTAATTCTAACATAGAGTAAGCCGATCACCAATTAGTCAATCAAACACAGTGCCGAAATGGCAAGGTTTCATCTTGAATCTTGAACTGTTTGCAGACAATCAATGAGCTATTTAGCTATTACGGCAAATACACTTTTATAAATTAAAAGCAACATTTTCAAGTATCCCAGATTCATAGCTTGACAGTACGGAAACCAAACATCTAATAAGAATGCGGAAAACCAAATAATAGTCGCTAACGATAATAATGTATACTAAGAAAGAAGTATAGTAGTATTACGTGATTTTGAAACCTACATAGAATCTGGTTCATAAAACCTACAAAGAATGAAATCGTTTACAAAAACAAACATAAGAAATGCATTTAAAACCTAGTCTGACTGCAGATTAATTCGTCTGGTGGCGAAAATGACAAGTGTCAATAGAGATCTAGGTCGCTGAAGAACGAAGTAGGCGGTAAACTTAATGTCACTCGGAACTAAATACGTCGGTTATATTGCAACAAAAAAAAACTAATGAAATAACAACAACTCAATTGAATAACTGATTTTCTACCATCGTTAAAAAAAAAGCAAATATTAAAATCGAAAGCAAAGGCAGGAGTATAAACCTAGTGAAACATCAAGAACGCGACAGACCGAAGCACACGAAAGAACGTGAAGCAATTCGAACATGCAAATACGAATATTACAATTTTTGTTCTCGACTCGAAAGTCCGCACGAAAAGTCAAGGCTGCTGGACCAAGACACTATCAGGAATGCAGCTAGTGGATGTGTGGCTAAAGCAGGATGTTTATTTTTTTATTAATAAATGGCTTTATACTGAGATGGTGGTAAGTTGATTGACCAGTGGCGCTATTGTCTGGTGCTGGCTGGGAAGGTATATAATGATTGGTGTATTGGCTGCACATGCAATGAACCCAGTAATTAGTGTATTTGACCCTTTGGTACAAATACAACACAAATGATGGATGATGATGATGGTGGTGATGATTTTTGAACCGTGAGATTCTGTTCGACGGAAGTATTTCACGGTAATGAAAAAATAAGCAGCTATACGCTTATGTTGACAACATAGAGTAATATAAGTTTTTAAGCTGACATGGTCTCAATCATTAGAATTAATATTTGTTTCGGGATATTTACCATGTATATAAAAAAAATACATAAATCTAAGTATACATGGTAAATATCCCGAAAACAATATTAATTCTAACATAGAGTAAGCCGATCACCAATTAGTCAATCAAACACAGTGCCGAAATGGCAAGGTTTCATCTTGAATCTTGAACTGTTTGCAGACAATCAATGAGCTATTTAGCTATTACGGCAAATACACTTTTATAAATTAAAAGCAACATTTTCAAGTATCCCAGATTCATAGCTTGACAGTACGGAAACCAAACATCTAATAAGAATGCGGAAAACCAAATAATAGTCGCTAACGATAATAATGTATACTAAGAAAGAAGTATAGTAGTATTACGTGATTTTGAAACCTACATAGAATCTGGTTCATAAAACCTACAAAGAATGAAATCGTTTACAAAAACAAACATAAGAAATGCATTTAAAACCTAGTCTGACTGCAGATTAATTCGTCTGGTGGCGAAAATGACAAGTGTCAATAGAGATCTAGGTCGCTGAAGAACGAAGTAGGCGGTAAACTTAATGTCACTCGGAACTAAATACGTCGGTTATATTGCAACAAAAAAAAACTAATGAAATAACAACAACTCAATTGAATAACTGATTTTCTACCATCGTTAAAAAAAAGCAAATATTAAAATCGAAAGCAAAGGCAGGAGTATAAACCTAGTGAAACATCAAGAACGCGACAGACCGAAACACACGAAAGAACGTGAAGCAATTCGAACATGCAAATACGAATATTACAATTTTTGTTCTCGACTCGAAAGTCCGCACGAAAAGTCAAGGCTGCTGGACCAAGACACTATCAGGAATGCAGCTAGTGGATGTGTGGCTAAAGCAGGATGTTTATTTTTTTATTAATAAATGGCTTTATACTGAGATGGTGGTAAGTTGATTGACCAGTGGCGCTATTGTCTGGTGCTGGCTGGGAAGGTATATAATGATTGGTGTATTGGCTGCACATGCAATGAACCCAGTAATTAGTGTATTTGACCCTTTGGTACAAATACAACACAAATGATGGATGATGATGATGGTGGTGATGATTTTTGAACCGTGAGATTCTGTTCGACGGAAGTATTTCACGGTAATGAAAAAATAAGCAGCTATACGCTTATGTTGACAACATAGAGTAATATAAGTTTTTAAGCTGACATGGTCTCAATCATTAGAATTAATATTTGTTTCGGGATATTTACCATGTATATAAAAAAAATACATAAATCTAAGTATACATGGTAAATATCCCGAAAACAATATTAATTCTAACATAGAGTAAGCCGATCACCAATTAGTCAATCAAACACAGTGCCGAAATGGCAAGGTTTCATCTTGAATCTTGAACTGTTTGCAGACAATCAATGAGCTATTTAGCTATTACGGCAAATACACTTTTATAAATTAAAAGCAACATTTTCAAGTATCCCAGATTCATAGCTTGACAGTACGGAAACCAAACATCTAATAAGAATGCGGAAAACCAAATAATAGTCGCTAACGATAATAATGTATACTAAGAAAGAAGTATAGTAGTATTACGTGATTTTGAAACCTACATAGAATCTGGTTCATAAAACCTACAAAGAATGAAATCGTTTACAAAAACAAACATAAGAAATGCATTTAAAACCTAGTCTGACTGCAGATTAATTCGTCTGGTGGCGAAAATGACAAGTGTCAATAGAGATCTAGGTCGCTGAAGAACGAAGTAGGCGGTAAACTTAATGTCACTCGGAACTAAATACGTCGGTTATATTGCAACAAAAAAAAACTAATGAAATAACAACAACTCAATTGAATAACTGATTTTCTACCATCGTTAAAAAAAAAGCAAATATTAAAATCGAAAGCAAAGGCAGGAGTATAAACCTAGTGAAACATCAAGAACGCGACAGACCGAAGCACACGAAAGAACGTGAAGCAATTCGAACATGCAAATACGAATATTACAATTTTTGTTCTCGACTCGAAAGTCCGCACGAAAAGTCAAGGCTGCTGGACCAAGACACTATCAGGAATGCAGCTAGTGGATGTGTGGCTAAAGCAGGATGTTTATTTTTTTATTAATAAATGGCTTTATACTGAGATGGTGGTAAGTTGATTGACCAGTGGCGCTATTGTCTGGTGCTGGCTGGGAAGGTATATAATGATTGGTGTATTGGCTGCACATGCAATGAACCCAGTAATTAGTGTATTTGACCCTTTGGTACAAATACAACACAAATGATGGATGATGATGATGGTGGTGATGATTTTTGAACCGTGAGATTCTGTTCGACGGAAGTATTTCACGGTAATGAAAAAATAAGCAGCTATACGCTTATGTTGACAACATAGAGTAATATAAGTTTTTAAGCTGACATGGTCTCAATCATTAGAATTAATATTTGTTTCGGGATATTTACCATGTATATAAAAAAAATACATAAATCTAAGTATACATGGTAAATATCCCGAAAACAATATTAATTCTAACATAGAGTAAGCCGATCACCAATTAGTCAATCAAACACAGTGCCGAAATGGCAAGGTTTCATCTTGAATCTTGAACTGTTTGCAGACAATCAATGAGCTATTTAGCTATTACGGCAAATACACTTTTATAAATTAAAAGCAACATTTTCAAGTATCCCAGATTCATAGCTTGACAGTACGGAAACCAAACATCTAATAAGAATGCGGAAAACCAAATAATAGTCGCTAACGATAATAATGTATACTAAGAAAGAAGTATAGTAGTATTACGTGATTTTGAAACCTACATAGAATCTGGTTCATAAAACCTACAAAGAATGAAATCGTTTACAAAAACAAACATAAGAAATGCATTTAAAACCTAGTCTGACTGCAGATTAATTCGTCTGGTGGCGAAAATGACAAGTGTCAATAGAGATCTAGGTCGCTGAAGAACGAAGTAGGCGGTAAACTTAATGTCACTCGGAACTAAATACGTCGGTTATATTGCAACCATCTGCAATAATCCAGCTCCCTAAAAAAAGTGAATTTTTGATGCATCATTATTTTGAGATAGCATTGTTCGAAATTCTTTTGCACGTCTTAAGTAGTTTAATGATGATATCACTTCTAATAGTATTTAAGAGAAGTAAGACCTCTAAGATAAGCTTGAAAATCATTTAATTTTGTATTCTCGAGATTTCGATGCAAGGTCTATAATGACTCAAAACCAGCTTAGGATTAAGTTCGTAATAATCAAAAGCTCCTTGAGATAACATTGAAAATTTCAAATTAGAGCACATTAAATCAACTAAATCGGCAAGGGCAGAAACCACATTAGCAACTAATAATACATCTTACAAAATAATCCAATATTTATTGCTCTTTAAGAGTCGTGAATACAATCTTTGAACTTATTACATCTCATTACTGAACATTTTAAAAACAAATACTTAATAACTAGTTTAGTGAAGCGAGCAGTGAATGTAAATAAAGCCAAGGCTAAAAACTATAGCACACGGAAGGCGTTATGAGGAAGTTCCAGATATGAATGTATGTGTATGTCGGTCCAGTATTTTGTATTGGTAAAGGTCGGATCTGAACCGAATTAGTAATGCGTAATTAATCATAACACACTGTATTGATTATACTATTAATAAATCTCGTACACACCAGTATTTATCCCGCATTATGCTTGCTTATAAAACTTGTTTATAAATCAAGAGCAGAATAAGTACCAGGAAACCAAATAAAAAAGTAAAAGTCTTGGATTTGAAAGCGGCACATGTAGTCTCACACTAATAGATTCGATACCTGACTACTGACCTTTTCTGAAAACTTAATTTGAATATTCCGATGCAGTTTTAATTACAATTCTAGAAGCTCATAATGCACTTAATCACCAGACTTGCACAAAAGCACACCAGTCAAAAATCTAGGACAAAAATTTGACGAAATAAATAATTGAATGTTTAGTGCAAGTTATGTGCATGAAAAGTTCTTAGTACTAACATTGTCCATTTGGTTAATGTCTAGTCTAGAACTGTAGAGTAGTAAAATCTAGGTCGAAAGTGTCACGGATAATTTGCACCATTCTATGAATGAAAGGTTCACGAGCTGCAATTTGAGTCTATGAGTCGGTGCAGGTAAAAGTTGGACTCCAATTACAATAAGTCCAACGACACGTATTGAATAGAAAAAAGAATTAGTTCGTCATGAAGATGGGTATTTTTTTCAATAAGACCATACCGGAACGGAACGTACGAGTGGCGACGCTTGGGAGAGGTCTATGCGCAGCAGTGGCCATATATTTTGGCTAAAAATGATGGCTTTGGCAATGATACCTAAATAACACATCGGATGAAAAACAATGAGTTTAGGAGTGGCTTGGGAACAATTAATTACCATTTTTTAACACAAATAGTCTGTTTTGAGCACCCAAACTATTTGAAAAAGAGAATTGACCCCTTGCTTGAAAGGAGGTCACACAGAATGTCACCAAGATTAAACTAAAAGTAAGTATATAAAGCCACACGTCTACCAGTTATTGATGAAAACATTCCAATCAAAGTAAATAAACTTGCAAATATGCCGTTAGTGGCTAACCACTATCAATTTATCGCGACTAAAATTGTGCAGTTGATCTATCTCACGACGGCGGGTTGATCTTAGTTGTGTCGGGTGATGCACATGAACATTTTTTCTGTGTGCGTACGCTCGGGAGCGCTCAAAAACCCCTGAGCACACATAAACAATGTGCATACGTGCATCACATTTGCAACTAAAACCAACCTGCCATGGTAAGATAGAACAACTGTACTTGATTTGTTATTAATCAATAAGATGAAATGTAATCTTACCACCGTTTTTTCTGGGATTAAAATCTACACTTTTAATTTTAATTACTTATTTTTAGGCTGTTTTATCCCCCGTCCTTCCTTTCACTGGTATCTATTTTGGGCTAGTGTGGCTTCTTTCCTTGAATTTGATATATTATGTTGACGCTAATATTATAAAGAGGAAAGATTTGTTTGGAATGGATAAACTCAAAAACTTCTTAACCGATTCTGAAAATTCTTTCACCAGTAGAAAGCTACAATACGCCTGAGTCATAGGCTATTTTTCATCACGAAAACGGGTCCTGTGGGGTGGGTCAACGAAGCCGCGAGGATAAGCTAGTATTAAATAAAAGTGCAGAAACGACTTGATTGCCGAGTTCTATTTTTATCACAAATTGCTCTGATTTAGGTATAAAACTTTTTGTAGTGAAACCAGAAATAAAAATACTAGGTATATAAGCAAGTTCAAGTCAAGGCTTTACGCCTGAATAATTTTAACGATAGTTATCTACAATACAAGACTAACATTATCGAGTGTTTTATTTCTTTATTTTTTCCTATGTTCATGGTATTATTAATTAGTCTTGCTAATAAAAAGAGGAGCGAATGTGGAAGGAAAATAATTGATTAAACTTTTTGTAGTTTCCACTTACACAATAATTTGTTCTTATTTATGCTGTGTTTTTTTTTGTAACTGCAGAAAAGTATATTTGAGCTTGTTTTATTTAAAGAAAGGTTGTATATTAGTCTAATGTTATAATGATTTTTATTAACATAAATATTTATGTTATAAAATCTATTCTGCCATGTTGACTTACAAAAGTTTACTGGAAAAGGCAAAACAATAAATAGGTTTTGTTATTAGTCATAAGATTAGAAATTTTCAATTGTATATAATATACGAATTATAAATAAAAATATTCCCCACTAAAAAAATATAAAATAGGTTACCTAAAAAATGGTCTGTATCAAATGAAATGAAAACGAATTTCCTGTCGATCAAAATCTCGTTCTGCAACATCATCTACATCAGCCAGTGACAATCACCCTTTACTAACAATAGCTCTAGATACTGTCATAAACAATTTTCCTAACTTTCTACCGCTTCAATAGAATCGCGTAGAAAACTAGAAGTCACACTTCCGACACACTTACAACCAGACGTGAGACCTTAGCTATAGGAAACGACAATTTTAATTAAAACTGGTAGAAAAGCGGAAGATGAGAGGAGCAATTATAGGCGTGGAAATCTGTTGAAATGATAACTTGACACAGATTTGTAGCAAAAATGTGTTAAGTGAAGACTCAATAGAAATAACGAAACGTAGTAATTTCTGTCGTGTACTTTGCCTGATTACAGATCAAGACTTGAGACTTAGTATAATATATCGTTATAAAAGAAGTTTTATGGTTATAGATAAAGTTACATTCTCTCAGCGTCATTCGGTACCTTTTTTTTTCGTTTTTGGCACCGACTTCCGAAAATAAATTTATTTTTTGCTTTGTAGTATTTTGATTTGGGATTAGGTATTTTTTTTTTATTAAAACGTTTTTCATGTTTCGCTTTTTAGATTTGTAGTAAATATGTGTTAAGTGAAGACTCAATAGAAATAACCAAACATGGTTACTTCTGTCGTGTACTTTACGCCTGATTACAGATCAAGAATTGAGACTTAATATACTGTATCGTTATAAAAGGAGTTTTATGGTTATCTTCTTCTTCTTATTCGTTTCGCTCTTGACAGAGCGGTCGTGGTCACGATGAATTTTGTCCGATCGCTGGTTTATGGTTATAGATAAAGTTATATTCTATCTGCGTCAGTCAGTACCTTTTTTTTTTCGTTTTTGGCACCGACTGCCGAAAAGAAATTTATTTTTTACGCTTTGTAGTATTTTGATTTGGAATTCGGTATTTTTTTTTTGTTAAAACGTTTTTTATGTTTCGCTATTTAGTTTCAGTAGGTACTTTAAATTACCATGCAAATCCGCATTATTATGGATAACTTAAACATTACCCGTCAGATTTTGATCAAATTTAAATGGGACCACAATCAAGAGAAGCACCAGCTTTCAAACAAAAAATAACCTTCAAATCGGTTCATAATTGGCTGATTAATCACTTAACAAACATACAAAAACATGCATTTGAATTGAGAACCGATTGCTGTTTTGAAGTTGGTTCAAAAGTCCAAAATTTATGGAATCGAGAAGCGTTACCAATATATCATGTGGTAAATCCCACACATTATGAGATTTCGACATTCGTTATTGCTGTGAGAATGCACTTTGTTTGTAGAATCTAAGCTAACTAATTATAATGTACATCTAACTAATGCTTTGGTTTATACATCGACTTTCTACTATATAATATTTAGAACAAGAGGGAAACTTAACTTCAATAACCTTTATCCTAGGTTAACTTTAACGACCGAAAAAAGTGAAACCAAAGTCCTCAAACCGTATTTTGGGTATTCCCAGCTGATTAGCATTAAAAGCATTTTCTATTAATTTAACATGATTTATTTCAAATTGGCAATTAAGCAACTAAAAGCTTATGAAGGTTGTCGAGAAATCGCTAACAAATCACTTCGATGTCAATAAATCAAGGCATTATGAATTTAACGGTAAATTCAAAGTAAAAAACTCGATTGTTTTCAATTTAGATATGAGCTATCACAACACGTTTTCCAGCAATTACATCACACGATGTATTTACAATACCGATTGTTGTCGTACAAAAGCCTTTGGATCAAGACACGGCAGCGTCCGTTCATAATTCTCAATGGCAATTAAACCTGCCAATTGTTTATCCATTTTGTTCCTTCACCCTTCCATTGTAGTCAACAATCTACCATGAAGGCTCAATATCGAACATTTTCACGAACGCCATTTAAAAATAAGAATTTTAATAAACTAGACTACGTGCTTGCGTGTAATACTTTCGAATGCATTTAGTTGTGACCTCTAAAATCAGTACGTGTATAACGAGGCAGCGACATAAAAACCGACGGAGCTAAAATTAAAAAGTAAGACAATAACAAAAAATTACCTTTGTCGTGTTCTGCATTTGCAAAAAAGTTGCGATGCCCGCCCGTACGCGGTTCTTCACGCCCCTTATTGTTCCTTTAGAACTTTTTATCGTCGACGGCATCTCATTTTTATAATCCTTCACTCCAGCGAAGTATTCCGCTTCAGACACTTCACACTCACTTTTAGCACCAACACTTACACTTTTCACATCATCAAATTGTTTTTCGTTCAGATGGAAATCGTAAAATTTGTCCGTATCAAAGTAATGACTGCTGTAGAACATTTGCTCTTGTTTCATCTTGTCCTGTTGCTTTCGCTCCTCGTAAGTGCTCTCGCTAATCAGTGGCGTTTTGGAGCACAAGTTTGCGGGTAGCGACTCCGTCGTGTTGTTGCACTCGCTATTAAACTGAGAAACTAAACGGAACGATGTGAGTTGAGCGCTTTCTTTTGAAATATTAGCATCCTCATTAATATTCTGGTTCGCTTCCTCGTGTGGTTCGGGCTTCGCCTCACTTTCAGTTTCGACCGTATTTAGTTTCGCTGAACGGTCTCTTATGTCTTGCAGCAGACCCAGCGGTAGAAAGCTACTGTCTTTATTGTTCGCTTTGGCGAACGTCTCCGGCGCGTCGGGTGATTCCGCACTCTGTTTCTTTTCTTTTTTACTATATTCGCTATGACTTTCATCGGCGTGCACGCTTACGTTCAGCTCGCTACTATTCAGAGAATCGCATGATATGTTCGAGTCATTGTCTTCAAAATCCACTTCGCTTTGACTGCTCCCGTTTCTCGAGCTGATTAGCGTTACAGATACGGCTTTCTTTATTGAACTAGATTTTGAGGTCTTCTTTTTGGGTAGAGGTGGAGGAGTGCCGTCAAGGTCGCTGCAGGTGCCGGAGTCCAGGGTATCACTAGGTGAGCACTGACCGCTTGACATCACCATATTTGTCAAAGAATTCACGAAGGAATTGCAATAAATATATGGCGCTTTGTCAGTCTTCAGAAGATCTTCGTTTTCTAGAATTTTCGGTCTGTTGTCGTCAACATTTAATCTGACTAAGCTGTTGTTTTTCTTGCACACGTCGTTAATCTTGAAGGTTTCGAAGTCGACGTCGCTCTTGAGGTGTACGCTGGATATTTTTGGTGCTTTCGGTTTGTCTGCGTCGGTGTTTATTCTGATAGTGACCACGTGTGGACCGTTGAGAGCGTCCGTGCTAGGCGTACTCGCGGGTCGATCTGACTGGGTCGCCGCTACGAATACCGTTGCAGATGGTGTCTTAGAATTAAGGACGAGTGAGTGCATCGAACTTAACGAGTCCATCCGGACGTCGGTAGCGGTGAACCCGTTTGTGTTCATAGTGGATTCATCACTAGTTATTTGTGTGTAAGTGGTCGATCCTCTTTGTTTCACCTTTGGAGGTAAAGGAGGGATGTATTCGACACTGGGGCGTGACGTTACTTCTTCCATCATTATGATTGCTAATAAATTGGCATAATTAACGGTGCTTCCCGTTCACAATGCTGGTCAGGTCCGTTCAGATAGTGTTGGATGTATAAGGCATAATGGTTCCGGTGACCGTTCGTGACTGGGTCAATAATCCGCTGAGGTGGCCTGTTTTTCTTGCGCGTTGTTTATTTAGATCTGAAAAGAGGAGAATTTGTATGTTAGTATAATGGAGAAAATAAATAGACTACACAAGAAAATAATCAAAGACTTAGTGTTGTTGCTTGTTTGCAAATTGTGATTGCTTTATATACTCAAAACATTTTTTACAATTAAATTGATAAACTACTTATTGAATTATTTATTTACACACGACCGGTGTGTAACTGTTTTTCCTAGTAATGAAAATTTAACAATAACCTACAAAAATACCCTACCCTTGAAGTAACGCACGTACAAACGACCTACCGACGCAATATTTACTATCATCGGATTCTGTCGACGACATTTTTCAATACATTTGACGCAACATCTTACATAAGTCGCTCGCAAATGTGGAATAATTTATACTAAAGTGTGATAGTCCAATAAAACAACTTGTCTTTTCTATAACATGTCCCTCATCATCATTATACCTTATTAATAAAGAATTAAGGTTGATTCTACCATATAATAAGTTGCAGATAATTTTGTTTTTGTAACAGGAAATTGAGCCGTAATCAAATTTACTAATATGGTAGCTCCCACAAATGAGTGAATATTTTATACTTTCGTAATACATATCAATGGTGAATGATTTTCCATATAATGAGGGGATTGAGTGTTATTATGGTGAAAGGAAAGACAGATAATTTTATGCAATCGGAAAGGTTTTATTCTCATGTAAATAAATAACTAGTTTATAACCTGCTAATTAGTTGTTTCTCGATTTAAAGGCGATTATGAATGTTATAGTTCGTTACGAGCTTTCAAAATCCATAGTATCCATATTCATTCGATTTATATCCCACTGACGAGCGACTTATGCTAAGCGAAATTGCAACACATGGACGCAATGCGATACGATTCGACCTGTATGCACTTGAAATTTTATTAGAAAATACGCGAGTGATATCGCCTGTCGACGCAATTTGAATTTCGTGCCACCAGGAAAATCTCTTACTGTCTGTATGTTTGTTACATAACCTTTAGATGAAATTAAGCTTTTTATCACGGGAGCATATTGAAGATGACAAGAAGCCGCTGGCAGAAGCTATTAATAAATAACAAGAACAGAACCTTACTTATTATCAAAGATTTCTTTTTTATTAGTATAAAGTTAAATTACAAATAGTTTCAATAAAGAAGTAGATAATAGTGTGAATTTACTTGACTTAGATTAAGAATGTTTTATGGTCTACTATTACAACATTCATTATTAAAGCTCGAACAAAAATAGAGAGTGATCTTCACACCGACAATGAGCATAAAACATTGATTATTCACAGAAGAATCATCGAAACATTAACAAATATTGTTTTGCAAACCAAGAATAGGTAAGAACTGTTCGTCACACCACATTAACCGTGAACACTTCTATTTTTGCGTAATCTTTGTTGACATTAGAAATAAAAAGTATACGAAGAAAGTTAATACGGTTGGTTTGGTTAGAGATGAGCATCATCAGAGCAGTGGTGGCCCAGTGGTATCGGCCGCGACTTACAAGTTGTAGGTCGTGGGTTCGAGCCCAGGCATGCGCTTTACTTTGTGTAAATTATTTCACCACCACTGCTCTCAAAACGGTGAAGGAAAACATCGTGAGGAAACCGGCATGTCCTAGAACCAAAAATTCGAAGACTTCGGCTGCGTGAAATTCGAAATTTATCCCGAGGGAACATATTCTCGGGATGAAAAGTATCCTATGTGCTATTCCTGACTGTATCCTATATCTGTGCCACATTTCATCCAGATCCGTTCAGCCGTTTGAGTGTGAAGAAGTAACAAGCACACACACACTCACAAACTGTCGCTGACATAATATTAGTGTGATAGTGTGATGATCCGATTACAAAACAGTTTTAAGCTGCAATATAGCGGTATGCCATATATACTTTTGATACTAGAAAAATGCACGCTTCCCGTGACATAAACTTTGGGAGCGAAGCCGCTGAAAAAGGCTTGTATCAAATAATATAAAAACGCAAGTATTAGTATTTAGAGAAAGTTGAACAAAATTGGATCGAGACGATCGAATAGGAAACACTACCTGTCATCAGCCAACTGGATTATGACAACGATTATGCTAAGGATTGCTTTACCCTTTGGAGTGGCTTAGGCCTTACCTAGAAGGAATGCGGACGTGATTATTGTATTGTGTTTTGCTTGAAAGAAAGTACCTACAATAATAAATATGAAGACTATGTGAAAGTAACAGATAATCTTACTACTCAAATATGGATTTCTTGGCGAAAACACAGGATTATTTAGGAGGTAATTTGGTAAAGGAAATTGAATCGACGCAACTAAGGGCTCTTTCAATTTAGACGTTTGGTACGGGAATGCACACATTTAGTCGTCCTGCAGTCGTGCGTGCGCGGCACCGGGTTGCGGGCGCCGTACCGCGTAGTGTATAAATTGTATGGAATAAATTAACCGCGCGTTGCCTGACTGGAGGCTATAGTTTAGTCTCCACAGGATCGCCCGGTTAAGCAGTAGCCAATCACTTGGATTGAACTGCGAGACGGCCCAAAAAAAAAACAACCGGTCGTGCGCAGCACAACTAACGCACCGCAGTGGCACCGCAGCAGTCCCGCACCAAATATAAAAAAAAACAGCAGTTTCCATTTACAGCTTATTGACTTCTGCTTGTATATCATCCAGTTGAACGTGACCAAACGGTGTCTGATTCGAGAACTTCACATTTTTATGGCTTCGTCCTACGGCTACGCTCCTGTAACCTATTCATGAGGACCTGTGCATTTTTTCGGAGCAAAGTAAGTACGAAGTAAATAAAAAAATCTTAACTGGATCACTACTTCCAAAAATGTCTTCCTAAAAACAAAAAAAACAGTTTACCTGTTTATATAAAAATACTGATTTTGCTAGATTAATGAGCATCTTTCTACCACTAATCTACAGTATCTAAGCCGAAGAAATAGCCCTCTCTCTTCTCAACCTTCAACAAACTCATTGTTTAATTCCCACAAACGCATACCTTGACCTTGCATTTAAAACGTCTAAAGAAAGAAACAAAAGTCAGTGCACTTTGAAAAGCAATATGTAAGCCACTCACGCGCAGATGTCTTCACGTAAGTAAATGCTACGGTAAATCCAGACAAGTGATAAGCAGATCAACTGACAGATTTGCATGTACAAGTCTAGAATCGATTATGGTTTGCAGACGATTGATATCGATTTGTATTGGTTTTATCCGGGATCAGAATGGGGGCTACCGCGTATGAATTAGCCGCTAGAGGCCGGTGTAGCGTAAGGTCTCCGATATATAAAATTTCATAGTATTTTGGTTTTTAGCGTGAGTTTATTTACAATTTTTATATTGTTGTGAATATTTTTTATTTACCTGATTTACCAACCACTGCTTTAATATAATTTTATGTTCGAAAAATTTTACTATCCTTTTTTCGAAAAAAATGGGCTGCGCAAAGCTGTGGCTTACGCGATTTTATATTTAATTCTACGAGAAGAAATGGTTTTATTTCAAACTTCTGTGCGTGTAATAGCAACGTTTAACAGCTATATTTTAGGATCTTTCTCGTCAGTGGCGTCAACTGGTAAGCACAAAAACGGTAGTCCCTATTAAGTGAGTCAGCTTTTAGGTCGGTGCCTTGAAGAGATTTTTATATTGTGTAGTCATTTGTTTTGGATGACATACAGTAAGAATAATAATAATTCCCAAACCGCTGGTTGATAAATTGAATTGCATCTTTTGCAGTCATTACATAAGTAATGTTATTTCATACAAACCGGTGAATCGTTCACCCTAGTTCAAAATGGATTTAAGTATTATTGGCTAAGTTGTGGTAATCCGGTGGATACGAAACGCGTAGGACCGATCAATGTGGTGACACTTGGCGTCCCTATGTCCAGCAGTGGACGACTTTTGGCTGAAATGATGATGACTATTGAGATGACTATGAAAGTAAATAGAGATAAGAAGGAAGAAGAAGGCATCATGCTCCGAGCTCAAACAAATTGGTATATAATAAGGGCAGGAAGACTACCATAAAAAAAGAAAGCAAGAATAAAGAACGATATGAAGAAAGTAATGAAAAATAACAAAACATATTTAAATACAATCATTCAAAGTATGCGTCACAACCACGCAAAACGTTCATCGCTCAGCATAATGCTAGGACTCTCGTGAAGTTTTAGTTTAGGACTGAATTAATCACAAATGATTACTCAATTAACATTTGGATCAGAACTATTGTTTGTTCTTTCTTTTCTAAGTTCAACGTCAAGAAAAAGATTTTTTCACAAAATTACCCGCCATGTATCATTAGATCCCATTTAGCAAATGCAGATGTCAATAAAACAGTATTCTCAGATTTATTGCTCTAATTAACAGACAGCTGAATTATCATCACGTTTATTGCAAAACAATATGAATCACTTGCACAAACACAATAAACACAAAAAATACTTTCGCTTTGTACAAATATCGGTGCCATTTTCTAATGAATTCTCTATGCTTTGAACAATTTGTTCGGCTATCTTCTTTGTATTGTAATAGAGACTGATGGCTATTGCTATGTGATTCAATGGCTATTGTTCCACATTATAAAATATATGTAATATTTTAAATTTTGGATTCATATAAACTTAGATATATATGACGAGTTAAACTTGTTTGTTGGATGTAACCTCTCCGAGAGTTCTATTCCGTTTACGATTTCTTTCTCTTATAGATTGCTATAATATAGCTGGTAGTAGTAAAAAATGTAGTAATATTTCCTACAGACTAAAATTAACATTATTTTTAAACAAGACTGAATTCATGTTGTTCAAAACAGTAAACACTTACAAGCTGTCCAAGTGTCCAAACTGATAAATACGATAACACCGTTTAATTAATAAAAGTAAAACACAGAGCAATTATAATTTTCCACTCACTTAACTCTTAATTTTAATTTGACGTTAGCATGCATTTTGGTTATCAATTATAACAGTCGCTTGTGTCTTTGTTTTTCATTTTCACTCTTTATTGAAGACGCATAATTCGAGAATAGGTACTAAAGCTAAAGCCTGCCTGGTGAGCGCTGCCTCTGTGATAGGCATTTTATCAAGGTTTTTGCTCCAAAACTGTGATAAAAATGTGTGACTCAAGCTTGTCACAGTAGGCTGTGCTCGCCCGCTTGGCAAATTCATGCTTTGTAGTTTTGTAGTAGCACAAAAACATACTTACTTCTAGCAGACGCTATTGTGAGCAACCTCATTGCCTATAAGACTGGCAACAGATAACTATTTAGTTTTGGAAGGCGATTGAAATCAGAACGCTAGGAAAATAATTGAAGAAGTTTTTGTTTAGCTTTGCTTGTCACTTCTGTACAAACCACCTTAGAGCAGGCACGTTGTGGGGTCAATATAATGTATCAAAGTAATTTTTGCTTTTTATTTGAGCTATCCCCTCACACGAACGCAGAATAAGTGAACTAGTACGCTGCTTACTAGCAAACAAGAATACTTTTTAATTAATAGCTTGTGTGTAAAATAGCCTTTGGGATCAATAATTTTAAGAATGTGATAAGGTTGAAATAAATAAATAATAATAATAAAGTCCCCGTCACGAAAAGCTATACATTTTGTAAATAAAAACTTCTACTAAGTTACGCAGCGACAATTCAATCAACAACAAATATCCCAAATTCATTCAATTCAAAGTACATACGTGAAATACGAAACTAACGAGCAATTTCACTTGGTCGGGTTATATTTTAGCGATATAAAGAGCTGTCGTCTAATGTTTTGTGTTACTGGAACGCATCTGTCTGTTGTGATGGAGAACGCAAATGTGTATTCACAAAATTTACGGCAGGGACTTTAGTTAGGTGTTGCCCAAAACGTATAAACTAAAATCATCATCTTTTGCCCTTGTCCCATGTACCTAACTTGGAGTTGCACACATTTTCATCTGCCATTCTCCTGTGTCAACCGTCACCCTGTCATTCACTCCCTTTTCTTTTGACAAACAAAATCTCTATCAAATTTAATGCCTATCATGACACGTAATAGATCCGTGTTCCGGATAGTGATCACAGCTGATGATAAATCATTAAAAATAGTAAAGCAATAAAATTGTATTGTATTATTGCAGCAAATGAAATTCCTATTAAGTAAGATGTTACGAGGATGTGTCGTGATGATTTCAAGAGCGAAAAGAATTTTGTGCAATGATGTTGGTATTTTTTTCAAGTGTCTGTTTATTTTTTGTTTGGTTTGTTAAGTTTGTTTACCCAAAGGGTATGGAAGAGCTGTAAATAAAGTACAAAAAAATTCGCGATCAATGTTGAGCTTTCATGTACTAAGGCGCAAGCCTATCTTTCTACAGGACAAAAATAAAAAATTCGCATTGCTTCTAAGAATTTCTAGTTGGCGAACCCAATAACATATCGTCCGATCCAGAAATTAAACTTATCATCAATAGCAATTGTGACCACTAGCTCAACCAGCACCTGTAGCGAAGTTGATAACCTACAATCGATAACGCTAGTAGTAAACGAATCAATGTATGGGAATGACACATCTGAACGTTAAGTCACGTGATCAGACCATACAAATGGAAGGCGTTAACGAATGTAGAAAGAGATTCGGTACGAAATGTAACTTGGCTAGGTGGGCAGGCAGCTTTTGAGCCGTATTTATAACAATACTAGCTAACGCCTTCAATATCTTTAAAAATTATAGCCTGTTTTATTCTGATGTATACGCCATATTAATGTAAAGTTTCATCATAATCCGTTCAGTAGTTTTGGCGTAAAAAAGTAATAAACGTCTCGCGGCCATCCTCACAATCTTTCGCGTTTATAATAGTACTAGGATAAAGATACGTTTAAGTTAAAAAAAATATCGGGCAATATAATAAAAAATATTGCCCGATAAAAAAAAATTGCGGTTCAACGAAAATAATTTTATTAAAATTATAACAAATATAAACACTAATAAGATTAAAAATAAATCATTCAAATAATAAATTAATGAATTCTAAATCGATTTAGTTCCTAATCGAGATGACATAATCGATTCATAATCTGATGCGATAATATAAGATTATGACGTAAATATACAACAAATATCGTCTTTGATTAATATTATAGAAAAGTGAAAGTAATTAATTACTTCCGTTTTTTATGATTTAACCATAAACAGGTTGTTAGCAGCAGTTCTAGAAGATTAAATAAAAAGTAATAACCCATTGGCGATTTTGTTTTCTACAACGTCTTGTTGGAAATCACTATAATTTTGGGGTACTCCAATGACCCTCAGTGCGATTGCGGAGCCACGTCCCAAACAATGCCTCATCTTTTGTCTTGCTCTCTGTGCAAAAACACCTGCTCATTAAAAGACCATTGTGAGGCAAATGACAACGCTGTTGGCGTGGCTGAATTCTGGTCAAAGTATATTTAATTTTGGAATCATCGATACGACGACGAAGAAGAAACTATAATTTTCGTTTACGTGTAATCAGCCTATGTTCCCACTGCTTGGATACAAGTCTTCTCTCTGGGAGAGGTAATGTGTTAGCTACAATCTGGGGGTCTTGAAGTCAAGAGTGAATAGGTTACTTCCAGTCAAGCGTGCTTCACCTTCGATCACATCATCGCTTATCATCTTGTGAAATAGTGTTCAAACGCGAGCCTATCAACACTAAAAAATAATGTTGGTTCAGTGAGAGTACACTTAGCACATCTTATACTGCATAATAGATAGCTTGATCTCTGCGACATTTATGTCAAACTGACGTATACGTTATTGTTAGCCTGTCAAGCGTTATTGTTACTGTATTGATACTGACAGCTGTCGCAGAGATCAAGCTATCTTTTATGAATTATAGTGTTCAAATTTTTGGTTCTAGAAAATTTGCTATTTTAATCACTATGTTTTCTTTCACCGTTTTTAGCGTACTGGTGATGCAATAAATTCAGTTTTTTTGTTTAAGTCAAATTATATTTTTGAATATTCTTTTTTTTTCTGTAATCATTTATTTAACTAAATTTTATTTGATTTGAATATTATTTCATTTCATTTTTATCCTCCACTGTTATTTTCAAGTTTTTACGATTTATATTTTAAGACAAGAAACAAACCTGGTTCTGTTTCAACCTGGTTTAGTACCAGTTTAATATTTATTTTCTAAGAACTGTGCTTTAAACTTTCTATAGTAAACGGTAAAAGAGGTAAAACGGGTGTGCTTGTGTGACGGATGGACATAAACAAAACACACAGCATTCTATGTTATTTACACATTTTAGTAATTTTTGCTTAGAAAACAAACGATACATATTTCAAAATACATAAATGGCAGTGCGGTTCAAAGACAAAGATATTTTATTTCAAGCGGCACTTTTGAACGTTACATTAAAATTTACAAGTATAGTTGATTCTACAGTTTCTACCTCTCAATAAACAATCATTTAATATTGTTTTTATTCAATTATAAAATTAGCTGGAAAAGCATGATCATTCTTACAAAGAAGAAATGCACATTGCGATCACTCGAATTACTCAGTGCGTGTGAGCATTTTCCGAATTTGCAATTCTACATTTTCAAACGATGTTTTCCATCACCTTCAGTCAAGGTAGACTAAGAACTTAAAATTATCTACATAATTTAAAATAAACTTGTCAGGTCTTAACATCACATAACCGTATCTGAGGATCTCATAAACTTCCAGACCACCACGATGTTATTATTTATTAATAAAATAATTATGAAATAATAAGCCAATATTTCTTTCTTCACCTTATTACCAGTTACCAACAGTACTACTTACTTACGGACAATCAAATTATTCTTGCGTAACTTTAAACATCGGTTGTTGACAAAATATGGCACTTCTTACTTTCACTGTCGGCCAACTGTCCGAGATTCGACCAGCCGCCGGTGGAAGTAAGGGTCAATCCACATTGAGAAGCGACGCGACTCGATTGAACGATACTGTTTCGTACTGTGCAGCGCGGTGCCATGTAAAGCTTATAAGCTTATCTTGATCGAAAATTACAGCGGTGCATTACAATGCGGTATGCAATGCCGGACACATAATCATAAATATGAAAAACGTCAAGAATGGTATTTTGTTCCATCGCAATACTCGGCAGCAGTGAGGAGGATAACGTGTACGCCACCGCATATTGCAGCGTTGTGCGTTTAAATAAAGAGACCAAAGCTTAACGCAGCGCGATGCTGCGAGGCGCATCTTGAAGTATTCAAATTTTCGAGGCGTATCACGGGCTTAGGGTTAGGGACCTATAGGCCTAGAACGCCGCGTCTATCACTCATATCGCTGTCTTAAAAAGCTCCCGCCTCGTCGCGTCGCGTCTCGGTGTGAACTGACCCTAACCGGTAGGCAAGTGGAATTTGATAGGCCAGAGTTATGTTCCGTTCCAACGGTTGATTCTGTTATGAATGCAGTGGAACTTAGGTGGAAAAAGTGTGGCATTTAAATGGAAAACAGTAGTTTTATGCGTCAGCAAGATTTTTGTGCTTTGCAAAGTGTATTGTCGAGCTAGACCTAGAATTTATTATCCAACTTACAGTTATCATTACAAGGATATTTTAATTTATTTTGTAGATTATTATTTTCTTTTTTAGAAGTATGATAGTTGACTCGTTAATACTTTATATGTATGATATGTCCTGGATCTATTTAATTTTATAATAGACCAAGGAGATCATTGCTATTACCATTTGTATATGAAGAGGTCTTTGGCCTACATTGGAAAAGTTATGGCTGGTAATATTATTTATTTTAGCTAGGTACAGAGATTTTAAAACATTTTATTCTTTAAAGTTTTGCAAGTAAAGAATAAAATATTTTTCAAGCAAAACATTAGTTAAAAACCGGCAGTCGGACTTCGCACGTTAAGGCGCCGATTCCCTTGAGTTGCTGATTTTAAAATGAGAATCACGTCTAAATGGCTCGTCGTAATTCTTTGAAAAAATATATGTTATATTAGACTATTTTCTTATTAATTTCATCTAAGCAAATTTTGAGTTTTATTTGTATAACATAGTGTAATTAATTTGTAAAGTTATGTCTAAAACAGACAAAAACACGACAATCACACTAAAACCGCTGAGCGTATTGTAATAAAATTGACACCATCTCAAAGACAATTTAAATATCTACATTTTGATCTGAAGCTTTTTTTTTAAAGTCATAGAATAATAAGAAAAGTACAAAAAATACTAAATTTTGGGTCGCGCGGGTGTGAAATGAGTGCGCGTTTTGTTCCCTCAAGGTCGTTGGCGTTAGTCGTCGTCTTAAGGGTTTCATACCAAATGTAAAATATTAGTATTTGTTAGTAAAATATAAGTAATAATAAACATTATCACAAAATTTGAAGTTCATAGGTGAATGGAAGTTTAAAAATTCTTCGTAACAAAATTTTGTGACAGACGACGGACAGACAGACGGATAATCACACATTTTATCACAGTTTGTGAGCAAAAACCGTGATAAAACGCATGACTCAAGCCTAACACAGAGGCCGTGCTCGCCCGGCAGATGTACAGACAGACGCACAGTCGGACACGTTAGTGACAGCAATAGGGCTCCATTCAGAACCTTCGGAAGACGGATTGAATTGCTGTTGATTCTCTTCCTATATTTTACAAACTAAAATGTCCATTTGCTTACAATAGTAATTTTTAAACATTACAAGCTAGCCGTTGTACTTGCACTTTCTATATGATTGTAGTAGGTTCGTCGCGGTTTCCCTGCTCAAGAAACCATTTTTCAGATATTGTAGGTATATAAAGTAGTGAAAGTGTATTTTCTACAATATTCCTTTACTATCACAAATGCACACTTGCCTGGTATTGTATTTGGCTTTTATTTTACGGTAAGGTTTTTGATGCGTTCTCAAGGCCTATCTCATGGAAATCATCAATTTCAATCATTTTACCCGACTGCAGGAGGGTAATGTTTTTCGAGCGTATGTATGTATGTCCATTTCTATGGCACGCTGCAACCCAAACGGCTTGACAGATTATTACATATGGGGTGTCGTTGGATTCGTCTCAATTGTGGAAATTACTTAGGCTATATCATTTTTAAATATGGCGCACCCCCCCAAAAAAGGGGTTTTTTTTTTCGTTTTCGTAACAATATGGGTATAAAATGAAAGCTGCAGGCGGGACAAATAAAAATATTAGAAAAACCTACCAAAATGTTGTTTGTCACCGCTGGCAGTAATATTTAATGTATTAATTTTACCTATTAGCTACTTACTTGTTTTTCTCTTTTCAGTAAATATTTTTTTAGCAGTCGGGTGTTTTGTTTTTGTAGTACTTTGTTTTTACGGAGTATATTAAAGCCCTTATGATAGTCAACGACAGTGTAGCTCATTATTTATCAAGGAAAGAATAGGTTTCTTAACGATGCATGCTTTGTTACCATATTTTTTTAGAGGTTTCCAAGGTTACTACAGAAAAGAACGCACGACTACTTCTTGACAGGTTTTTTCCACAAGATGTCTGCCCCCTTTCACATGATCTGTTAAAATAGTATAGCAATAAAGAAGTAACATACAGACAGTCCCACTTTAATTCCCACTTATGATACAAGTAATGCGCATACTAAACTTTCTTGACAACACATTAGTGGACACGCTACATCTCATCTCATCTCATTTTGCATAATATACAGCAAGTTATAGTTGAAATATGTGGTCATTATCCGCAATTACCACTTGTCACTGCCTCGATGTGCGTAAACACTGAATATTTTTCACGATCCATCGCTTGTGTAGGAAAATGAATTGACGAAATTGTATTAGACAACCCTTTATATGAAAAACATTGTTTTTTATAACTGATAGGACTAGTTTACCACAGTTTTACCTGATGGCAAGCAATGACGTGGTCGACGCTGGAGCGCGCTTGTCTAGAAATACCTGTTCCCGTATAACTGAAATACGCCAGGTTAAAGCTATCAGGTTACACAGACAACCCTAAGAACCTATGGACTTCATATTTTTCAATGTTTAAAGTTGTCTCGCGTCTAAGGGAGTTTGTGCTTTATTGCAATGTTTGCAGTTTGAAAGGATGCTGTAATAGTACATTATGGTACAAGTGTGCAATGTTGGTGATTACCGCTGAGGCGCCATTGAGACCCGAGCCGTAGGTGAGGGTCTTAAGAGAGCCGAGGACGGTAATCATCAATACACACGTGTATCATACGACGTTTTTCAACACACTTGTGAAGAAAATAATACAAAAAAATCATTTTCAACAGTAAAAACGAGTTGTGAATTTTTTTTCACAATGGCGGGCAAAATTAATCAGTTTTCCTATGCGCGCGCATTTAAAAATGGCGATCGGCCATAGACAAAAGAATGAGGTTTCTTTTTTTTTTGACTTTTCGTGGATAGTGTTTTAGCCATGTACGAAATAGGGAATTTAAATTTTTCTTAATTACAGAGCAAATAAAATTTATATTTGAGTGAAAGTTTTATTTATTAAGCACGTAGAAGTTGAAATTATCTAATTAAATACGAAATTGCATGAAATGAGCAAGCAATAGGTACATAAATTTATTTGTACTATTGAGCACGATCTTTTTTTTATCGAAACTGTTTTAAGAACAAAGCAACTCAACCAATAAATTAAAAAAAATACTTTATAACTCACTTGTGAATAATAGCAATGAAAAAGTCACAGTTTGATAACAGGTATCATTTTGTGCCTAATTGCGGTGAAATTAGAGCCACTTTATGAGCAAGTGTGTTGAAAAAGTTTCTTATGTGTTTATATAATATCGGTGAATTTGTTTTCTACTGAAGAGATGTTGTGTTTATATTTGCCTTGTTGTCTTTTACCTTATATTCTGTGTTTTGTTTGTACCAAAAAACGTAAGTAATGACATAAAGTCGCATTTTTAAGCATGCAGGTTTAAAACCCAGATGTTTTTATCGTTTGTCTAATGATTACTATCTAAGGAACTCGTGGCTAAATAATAACAGCCGCACGGGTAGATCATCAAGGTTAAGCAACGCTTGACGAGGTCGGTCCGTGGATGGGTGACCATTTCAACATACCGAGTTTCCTCCGTGCCTCGGAAAGCACGTTAAGCCGTTGGTCCCGGCTGTCATTTGAAGATCTTTGACAGTCGTTACGGATAGTCAGAAGCTTGAAATCTGACACCAGTCTTGCCAAGGAGTACCGTGTTATCCAGTTACTGGGTTGTGGAGGTCAGATAGGCAGTCGCTCCATGTAAAACACTGGTACTTAGCTGAATCCGGTAAGACTGGCAGCCGACCCCAATATAGTTGGGAAAAAGGCTAGGCAGATGATATCTAATGATTACAAAATACAGACTTCCACCTGCTAATCATTAAGCGTTATTATCATAGTAAAGATGACTTGTCTTAAATATTTGAAATAAATCAACTGAAATGACCAATTTACTGTCAAATGAACACAGCATCCGGCGATTAAGGAATATTTTAGTAATTATTACGTGTGTCTTATGTCGTAATCATTAATGTCATTATAAAAACTGGTAATAATGGAAATAATACGTAAAAAAAACTGACCATCATTTTGTAGATATGAGTTTTTAATAAGCAAGAATTATAAATGTATATAATTGTCTTATAAGATATTTTTTTTTTTTTTATCTTTATAGGCTCGCGCTTGACCACCATCTCACCTGATGGTAAGCGATGATGGAGCACGCTTGCCTAGAAGTTTCCTATTCACTCTTGACTTAAAGACCCCTAGGTTGTAGCTATCGGGAAACACAGACTCCGGCAGGGAATTCCACTCCTTAGCGGTACGCATAATAAAAGTATTCTGAAAACGTTTAGTGCGTATGGGTGGGATGTCCACCATATACCGATGGCGCATCGCCGTACGTCTGGTAGTCCGATGATGAAACGGGCTGGGCGGAATTAGATTATGCAAAAGCTGGCAACTCGGCGACGATGTTCAAGGCTGTGGAGCTTTGACTAAACCAATGCCTCATCGCCGATGAGCCTCCTGGCCCGCTTTTCGATCGACTCTAGTGCATCAAGTTGGTATTTGGCAGATCCGTCCCAGAGATGACAACAGTACTCCATGCATGATCGAACTTGCGCTTGATACAAGCTGAGCAGCTGTTCTGGCGTGAAGTACCTTCTCACCTTTGCAAGGATCCCCAGCTTCCTGGCAGCCAGCTGAGCCTTTGCCTCAATGTATGGGCCAAAATTGAGAGTCGATGTCAACGTAACTAATAATAATTGTAATGTTTAGCAAAATGCTTAAAAATGGTGCTAAATTCTGTTTGTTGGTGTTTAACAGCCCGGAGTCTGAACTTTTTATCCGGCTGGTGATATATTTGATTTGATTTGAACCCTTATCACCTGAGACTTAAACATACGTGTAACTAAAATATGTAATATAATAATATGTATATGTAATTTGGGTGTACCATAGGTGCACCTCAATCCAACTGTTCTGTGTTCTAAAAAAGTAAACGGCATTTGTCGCATTAGGCACCTACTGAAAACTCATTGCCTATTTTTTACTTTGACCGGCTGAAGAGTCACTCACGCATACCATCTCACACTGTAGTCGAATATAGATTTCAAGATACATTAAATGTGCTAAATAAGTCATTACTATACCTATGTGTCGTTCGTTGACCTGTGTGTGCCCTTGCAGTTGGGTGTGTCATGCTCTCTCTAATGTCTCTCTGATGGTGGCACAAATGTGTTGTATCATTCGGTTTCATTCATGATGGTTGAGCTGAGTGGTGCCGATCCGTGCGATCCGTCAGAATTTGGCTGCCTCGGCCTGTTTTTAATTACCTACTTATTGTATTTTTTTTTGTGTGTTTTACTCTTGACACTTTTACGTGCGCGTTTTTTTGCATCGTTCTCACATATATGTGTTTTTTAACAAGAATGATGATGTGACCAAATACTGATGGAAAAGGGTGTCCGTGGAGTTTCTTGCAAATTCTTTTCCATTGAGACTTACTGCGATTTTAATTTGAATTGAATTTGCAACAAGATTCATTTTTGTTTTGTTGTTTGATAATTCAAAAGTACCTTCAAGGTTAACTTGAAAATAAACTATTTGACTTTGATTTTGAATTAATAGTTTAGTTCACTATTTATTATAATACAATTTATTCTTCAGATTATACCCACGTCAAACTACCAGGAATTCAATCAACCATTATTTACATATTATTTTATACAACAGTTAAATGCTGAGATAAATACATGGGCACGTGAGTATGCTAACTATAATGTCATATCTAGGTAGGGTCGAAAGCACACAGGCTGAAGGTATGGCGTTTTTCACGTATGAACCTTTCATAGGGCAGATAAGAAAATTCAAAAGAGTTTACTTGTATGCAAGTTTGTTTAAGAAAATGATCCTCAAAAGCTTATAATCAAGGAACATATTTGTTTGAAACACTTAATAATTTCTACTTAGCAAAACAAAGTCAGGGTTAGTTTTTTGAATCTTGCCCTTAGAGCTACGTTGTGTGCTCTAGCGAACCAAGGGTTCTTCCATTACAATCGCAACACTAACGCGTGAATTTGCACTATATCAGTAAATATACCCATTTACACGATGCAAGTGTCTTGTCTGTGGCATAACCACAATGGAGCTAAAAAGCTTCTGTCTGTATGTCTTCAGCCTAACTATCAGGTTATGTTATAAGTCTATCTCTGGAACCGTAATGACACAATACCCTCGTTTGACTTGCACGAGTTGACAGGCGGCATTCTATGCACATGTTTTTCAATTGAGATCCGTATAACAGCTTATGTTAAGGCCCGCTTCCATTTAAAACTTAATTCTGTCTCTGCCATCTTCAAACGATTTCCCGAAACATTTTAAAGCCGTTTAGCGGTAAACGCGTTTAGCGTCAAAGTCAAATATATTTATTTCAACTAGGCCATTAAGCGGCTCTTTTAAACGTCAATAGCGATTGTGCTTAAGGTCTTGTGTCCAAATCTAGGCAATTACCTATGTGAATTTTTCCATTTATATGTACTTTCTGGGTTTTTCTTAGACATCGCTGACATCTGTGAAAGAAAATATCGTGAGGTTACCTGGACTGTTATAGTTAAAATACGTTTGAAATCGCCAACCCGCTTTAAGCAAACATCGTGATCAAAGCACATGCCTTCTCTTTCTCCTACAGTAACAGGCTAGTATTTAGTATGTATGTATTTTTTTATTTTCTTAAATGAAATACTTATTAACAAGTGAACAATTTTTTTTTTTTTTTTAAGTTTCTCGATCTGAGTCGAAGTTATAAAGCGTCAAAGTTGAGAATTAGAAAGAGAAGTCCGACGAGCCACATGACGTCAGATGGCACGACGCCTATACAGCTGGCGGCGTTTTCGTAGAGCAGGACAGATTTATTTCTTTAAATTGTTATATCTCTTTCATTTTTCGATCGTTTTAGATTCACTATTAGTATTCTATTTTAGTCTTTTTATCGATAAACTGGTCAAATAACAAATATTTTGGTTCATGCATATTCCCTGTGTCAGAGTTAGGAATTTGGAATTGGCTGCCTCTTTGGTTTAGTGGGACTGATGCCGCTCGGGTCCTGAGACAGATCCCAACACCTGTAGTCAAATTGACAATCTACAATCGTTAACGCTAGTAGAAAACAAATAAATGTATGGGAATGACACATCTGAACGTTAAATGACGTGATCCGACCAGTTAAACCTAAATAAATTTAACAGCGAATCACATCGCTTAACTTGCATTTAATTGTTTTTTTTTTCAGAAAATTTAATTTAGTCTTATATACTTCAAACTACCCTTTTGCAAAAGAGAACATTATATATAAATATTTCCAAAAAAAATGCTTTACATGTTTATAAGAAATAAATACCAATCATAATGATTGGTATTTATTTCTTATAAACATGTAATTTTTTTGCAATTTTAATAAAAAATTAAAATTACAAAAAAATATTCTTAATCAAACCTATTAATGTGATTATGTTTTGTTTCTAAATACACACCTGTACTTAATTACTACGGCATAGTTGCGTTTTAATTAACAAACGGTCAAGGATTTTATTCAGGTGCAAATACTTATTCAGGTGCAAATACTTTTCCGTAGTAATTATTGAAACTCTACGATAGAAATTATTCAATTGACTGTTAATTTCATGATTAGTATTAATAATCATGAAATGATACATTATGTTTTTTTTTTTGCATTTTCTAACATTAGCAAGCTGTTGTTCTTTTTTACCTGACTGTGTGACGCAAAGGAGGATAATGTGTTTATCAGTCTATGTATGTATGTTTGTTCTTATGTGGTATTTTGGAGACTAAATGGGTCGGTCGATTTTGATGATTATAACGTCAATCGATTCGTCTTAACCTTGCAAGTGTGATTAAAGTCAAGAAAGTAATCAAAATTCACCATCCGCCAACTAGGCGCCAAATTGTCAAAATGAAAAAAAAATCGGCGTGCTATGTCAAGGAGTTTCAGCCGCTGAGTTTCGTCCGCTGAGTTTCGTCCGATCCGGTCGAAACAGGAATTCCATTATTATTAATACTTTTGAGTGGTGTTTCGGACGAATATTTATTTAGAGGCAAAGTAACGTCAGAAACATAATTAAAATTACCACATTTCTAGCACCATTTCGGATTCGGCAAATCACAAAATGTCGCTAGAACATGTTGAACTTATTATTTTAAGTAACCTTTTTCGCTAAGTCCTAATTTTCAGGTCTTAGAAAAACACACGATACTTAAAGATTTCTAGTTGGTATACGTATATGATTGTTTTTTTGTTGTACAAGTTTAAATTGATATATAAGACTAACTATGTGATTTATCACGTCTACTGCTGATTTTTGTAATTCTATATTAAACTTTATCATTTTCCAACAATTCCCTGACTTTTATTTAAATAATATAAACCTATCCGGTGCCAGTTGGCATATATTTGTTTATTATATTTGTATGTAATGCTTATGAAAGGCTTCTAAAGGAAACAGTAGCCTAGAAATTAATAAAAGGTTCTGTAAAAAGCACTTAATTGCCATGATCAATCATTATGTCAAAGCGGTGAGTGCGCCAATTACAAATAATTACTCAATGAAAATTACAGAAAGACAATTTTTAAAATAACTTCCTTAGAGTTTTTTTTGTATTGAACTAGCTGTTCCCCGCGGCTTCGCTCCCGTGGATCACCCCACAGGACCCGTTTTCGGGATAAAAAAATAGCCCATGTCACTCAGGAATAATGTAGCTTTCTATTGCTGAAATAATTTTTTAAATCGACTCAGTAGTTTCGGAGCCTATTCGGTACAAACAAACAAACAAAAAAATCTTTCCTCTTAATAATATTATTAGTAAGTATAGAAGAAATGGATTACAGAAAGTTATCAATGGAAAAAAAAGGTAATTACAAGATGTTTACTTTTTACCACACCATAATTTAATATTTCCATTGGTTAGGTAAAATAATGGTTATTCTTAGAATGATGTCGCCAGTATACGCCACTTGATTTCTTTAAAAAATAATTCCGTATTTTTTATATATCCACCAAAAGATGTCCCTACGATTAATTGTACATTGCCATAATTTGTCACAAAGGCTATATTAATTTTCTTTTACTAACATCTAACACTAACATTTTCTGGGTCATTTTCACAGATAGTTTTAAATACCATACATCAAAACATAGATAAATAACAACAAAAGACAACAGTGTAATTGACTTTTAATGAATATCAGATAGTGCAAATAAACTAATACATAGGTACAAGAAGTAAATATGTGCCAGAATAATAATCTTAAAAAGACTTAAAATTATTAAAAAAAATATTGTAGGTCACGTTCGTATTGAAATCAGTATTCCCATTTATCTACAAGCTACGAAGGAAAGCAAAATATGATAGCGACGTTTTCAAAATCTGAAAAAGTTTAAGAAAATTGTAAGTAAACCATGACTGCAAGTAATATTTTTTATAGCACCAGTGGGCACAGACAAATCGCGTTTACATTTGCCGCTAAGCGTAGTGGTAAAAATTTATAAAAAAATTATAAAAAGGCGGACAATTAAGAGGCGGTCTCTTAATTAATTTGAGTCAGCTTTCCAAACTGTCAAATTTCATAGTTTTTGGCTTTTAGCGCGAGTTTAATAACTCCTTCTTTATTTATTATTAAGAATATTTTCCAAATATGACAGATTAAGATATTTACGGGTTTTACCAACCACTGCTTTTATAGAGTTTTATATTTTGGAATATTATATCCTCCTTATTTTTTCGATATATTCGATTTTATATTGAATCGCACTGATACGGCATTAGAAATGATTTTAATTCATCTTTGCTCCCGTGCGCGTAATAATAACGTTTAAGGCGCAGATACCCTTGAGTAGCTGATTTTAAAATGAGCATCACGTCTAAACGGCTGTTCGTAATTTATTGGAAAAAATATATGTTACATTAGACCATTTTTTGAATAATTTGATCTGAGAAAATTTTGAGTTTTATTCGTATAACATGGTGTAATTAATTTGTAAAGTTACGTCTAAAACGGACAAAAACACGAGAATCACACCAAAACCGCTGGGCGTATTTTAATGAAGTTGACACCATCTCAAAGACAATTTAATTATCTAGATTTTGATCTGAAGCTTTTTTTTTTAAAGTCATAGAATAATAAGGAAAGTACAAAAAACTACTAAATTTTGGGTTGCACGGGTGTGAAACGAGTGCGCGTTTTGTTCCCTCAAGGTCGTTGGCGTTAGTCGTCGTCTTAACGGCCGGGCTATATTTATCGACCTTACTCGCCAGTGGCGCCAACTGGTGGGCACAAAAACGGTAGCCCTCATTACTGCGAGGTCAAAACGAAAAGTTTTGGAGTTTTGACAATCGTTTTTGCTGACCGAAATTCATATTCTACATCATCTGCCTAGCCTTTTCCCAACTATATTGGGGTCGGCTTCCAGTCTTACCGGATTCAGCTAAGTACCAGTATTTTACATGGAGCGACTGCCTATCTGACCTCCACAACCCAGTAACTGGGTAACACGATACCTCTTGGCTAGACTGGTGTTAGATCTCAAGCTTCTGACTACCCGTAACGACTGTTAAAGATCTTCAAATGACAGCCGGGACCAACGGCTTAACGTGCTTAACGAGGCACGGAGGAAACTCGGTATTTTGAAATGGTCACCCATCCACGGACCGACCTCGTCAAGTGTTGCTTAACCTTGATGATCGACCCGTGCGGCTGTTATTATTTAGCCACGAGCTCCTCATTAACCGAATTTCATATTCTACAGAATCCCTAAAACCTTACCGTAGCCATAGTAGTGACTCCAACATCGACAACTCCCATAGCCTTCACATGGATAGGTTCCTGAACATTATACATGAATATAGAAACGATTTTTCTATTCTTTGTGTCCATAAATTGCCATGGCACACCGTAAACGGCATCCCTCAGTTTTCCACTCTGAAAATAGTTTCAGGATTTTATACAACCATTTTAATTTTAAAAAAATACAACCGACTTCCAAATAAAAATAATACAAAGTGAAAAATAACTTCAATTTCAAAAGTCGTTGTTGCTGTTTTTGTTTTTTTTTGCGTTTTTTGACACCAACTGTCGAAATGTAAGTTATTTTTCACTTAGCAATGTTATTTTTTCGATTTCGGTTTTATTGTTTTGTAAAAACGTTTTATTTTAGACTTTTTAGTTGTGATACATAATGAGCAAGTTCTATAGTAAGGTAATACCCAACGTTATGCCAAAATAGATTACCCGAACAACTTAAAACTTGAAGATAACCGGTGAAATGAGAGTGTACCAGAGTGAACTGTACACATATGCGTAATATTTTACAGATAAATATATAAAATAAAACTATGTTACACAGTTTGGTTTCCGCACTAAGTCCTTCAGCTGGACCATTGTGTATAGGCCATGGCGGCCGTTTGGTGGTTATTACAATCAGCCCACCTTCAACCAGAAATTAATTAAAGCGCCTAGTTTGCTCAGAACATCCGTGTAAGATCTGGGTGACCCGAGGGTTTGTGTTCTCTACTACATATCTCTTTAGAGCATACCGGCGTGATGTTATACTATGAAATGGCGTAAACAATAAATAACAGCGATTACAGTTATCCCGCGAGATCTGCCGGTGCTTATTCAAGAGTTCTATTGTACATTTCTGAAGCTCTTCATTAGATCTTCGCAAAATTTAAATGGGCCTACTTGAGAAACACTAACTCTCAAGTAAAAAAAGAATAATTCAAATCAGTTCACCTAGTATAAACTTCTGAGGTACACACGTGAAAAAATACAGTCAAATTGAGAACCCTCCTTTTTAAAGTCGGTTAAAAATGATAAAGGTTTGTATTCTTCATTCATGAACCTGTAATGCCTCTACATTGCTCGCGAAGTTCCTCGGCGAAGTACTCTAGAAATTTTGGCTAAAGTCTGAAGTGCGACACTACACACTTGTTCAACTTCGCGATGAGCTCATTCGCTCTGTGGTGCCGATAGCCTGCGCACATTTATAATGGACCCTCAAGTAGCAGTTGCCGTTGCAATGTGCACTCTCGCATATTCTAACTACGTGCATATTTGCACAACGACGCGAAATGAAGAACCGAGAAGTATAGAGAGCCACTTCGTGCGCACTTCGGTCAACTTCGGGCCCTTTGACTCGGGCGCAAAAACCGACAACAAATGGAAGTTGCCCGAGGTGAGGTAAAGTTTGACGAGGTAAGCCGAAGTGCCTCTCTACACAATCGTATTCGTCTAACATCGTTTAACTTCGCGAGCAGTGTAGAGGAGGCATAATGATTTCTTACCGTACTCCCTAACAACTCAAATATAACTGACAGCTGAATCAACTGTTGAAACAGTATTACTGTCAACGGTAAGTATCGCATCAGGGCTTCTGTGGTCTGAAACAATAATTATGATAAGTCAGATCACTGACGGGGAAAGACAGGCATTTTATGTGGCAATATCCTAACATATGCGATCCTCGCACTTCTAGTCGCAGTCAATTTTGTTTTCATTCAAGTTTTGTTCAGCGAAAACGAAGGCACCTTTACAAAACAAACGGCAGTCGCATGCTGATATAAAAATAATTACGAAGTAAACTGACCATTTGCGAACATTCAAGCAGCAGTAAACACCCACTTAGTTGATGGAATCCGTAATAAATTAATAACATCGGTCCGAAAGCTTCTGACATTTCATCAGTGAAACTGTAATAAAAATATTTTTTAGGATAAATACTGTTTTAAGGCAAGTGTGGTTCAATTTCTATCACATCATCGCTTACTATCACGTGATATAGTTGTCGAACGACCCTATACTAATAAAAAACTAGCCAAGTGCGTGTCAGGCTTCGTACATTTAGGGTTTCGTACCAAAGAATAAAATCTGATTTTTCAATATATTGGTATTTTGTTAGTAAAATATTCGTAATAATAACATTTTCACCAATTTGGTGATAATTCTATTATTACGAATATTTTTCAAGTTCATAAGTCAGCAGGTAGTTAAAAAAAAATTGGAACAAAATTGTGAGACAGACGACGGACAGACAGACAGACACGTGAGTGTCAGCAATAGGGCTCCGTTTGAACCCTTCAGGTACGGAACCCTAAAAATCGAAAACAGTAATAATAAAAACAAAGACGTGCAAACTGATTTCAGGTATGGATTGGTGACAAAAAATAAATTAATGGGTTTTGATTATATGAGAATGGTTTTACGAAACAAAAAGATAATTAAAAAATCTTACTAAATATTATAAATGTGAAAGTTTTGATGGATGTATGTTTGTTACTCAATCACGCCGGAACGGCTGAACGGATCTGAACGAAATTTGGCACAGAAATAAACTAGGAATAGCACATAGGGAACTTTTAATCCCGTGAATATGGCACGCCGGATAATTTCAGACTTGCACGCGGGCGAAGCTGCTGGCATACTAGATTCTGCCAGCGACTTCGCCCGCGTGAAAATTGTTTTCTTATCCCAAGAGAACAATTTTTTTATTTTATTTTTTATTTATTGATAGGCTCGCGTTTGACTCCTATCTCGCCTGGGTAAGCGATAATGTGCTCGACGGTGAAGCACGCTTGCCTAGAAGTAACCTATTCACTCTTGACTTAAAGACCCCAAGGTTGTAGCTATCAGGAAACAAAGATTCCGGCAGGGAATTCCACTCTTTAGCTGTGCGTAAATTTGAAAGTATTCGCAAAACGCTTTGTACGTATGGGTGCGAAGCCCACCATGTACCGGTGGCGCATAGCCGTACGTCTTGTTGACATTATACCGGGATGGCAAGTAGTGTATGTGCTATTCCAGACAAACACCTATTTCTGTGCCAAATTTCATCTAGATCCATTCAGGCGTTTTAGAGTGATTGTGTAACAAACATACATCCACTAATCCATTAATGTTAGTCGGAAATAGCCAAGTCAGAGGCCTGTGGGGCTCCCAGAAGCGGCTTAATAACCTCTGATATGAGAGATGGCCACATCTTCACACACAAAGAAGAAGAAGAAGAATTATAAAATAAAGTATTTTTCCCGTGTTGTGACTTGTGCTTGTGCAAGTCATAGATATACTTACTTCTTAATAAGCCTGTGATAATCTATACACTGTTTCAATTTTTCAGAAATAACCTTCGATTCTTCTTTGGAATACATTTCTCCATTTACAGATGCGTTTCTATCGTCCATTGATAAGACGAATTTAGCTGGTAACGGGAAAGTCTTTAGTTCATGGAGAAGTATTTTGAAATGTCCCCAGATATTGAAAATCATCAGTGATAGAAGCAGGTCCATCATGCAGAAAGATGATGAACACAAGTATGACATGAGCCTGAAGAAGTAAAATAAAATTATTTTTGACGATGATTTTTTTAATTCAGGAGATATAGTTTAATATACAAACAGTAGCAATGACGCTGAATTAGTTAAATAGACATTTGAAAAGGTCAAACATTCGTAATTTTTTTAAAGAATTTAAATAAATGAAAACGTACCAATTAATAATGCACATAAACACATACGCATCGAAGTGTGTATCAGTTTTTAGTACTGGTATAGAAAGATACAGGCTGTGTTCATACGTTGTGTTATAAAGAATTGTCGCTTTGTAATTCCCTGAAGAGTAGTTATTCCACATAGGAATAACATTAAAGAGGATTAAACCACCAAACATCTGGGCTGTCAAACACAAGGTAAAGAGGTGGGAGATGAAATGAACTTTTTTGTATGTCTGTAAAAAATATAGAACGTGTCAATGCTAGGTTTACAAGATGCAAAATAACTTTTGTGTAACATACTTAATCCAATACAATATTTTGGAGACACGAAGCTCTAACTGATCAAATAGTTATTATAAGTATAAATTCTTACCTTCATTGCATATTGAGATTTATCTTTATAGAACAGTAAGTGCATTTTTATCAGAAAGGTAGTGGTCAGGATTCTGTATTTTTTACATTGTGGTAGAGCTAATACCATTCTCGTCTGTAGACAAAATAAATAAAACTTATAAGGTAAATCGAAGCTTTTGCTGGGGCCCTAGATGAACGAGATATTTTATCAGCGATAGTGAATCACTAAAGTCCAAAATATAAATTTTGTCCATGACCTACCGAAATCACATATGGTCACATACGTAATTACGGTAAGTCATGGCAATCCCTTGCATTTTTGAGTTATTGACGTCTAGCTTCTGCCAGCAGTTTCACCCATATTCCACCATATGCCCGGGTTGAAAAGTATCCTATGTGCTATTCCAGACTATAATCTATCTCTGTGCGAAATTTCATCCAAAACTGTTCAGTAGTTTTTGCGTGAAAGAGATACAAATATACTTACAAATTTTCGCCTTTATAATGTTAGTAGGTAAGGATAGGATACATATCGTTGATAGAATGTCATTTGTTTCGGATCTCCTATTCAAAATTTATGTAAAATAAATTGTAGTTCTAAAAACTAGAAAACACGCTTTAATGGTAAACTGAACTAAAAAGTCGCTAATCCTGAAGATCTTGGTAAGGCTAATGGGACAGACAATTTAAAACGCGCACGGTAGAATCAACTTTTATTACTTGTAAATTTTAATTTTTGTTTGACTTTCAAAAGTACTTTGACTTTGACTAAATTATTGCATTGTCATCGGTCCTTGATAGATGTGCAAAGTTTCAAATCAATCCGACGTTTTGAAGTGGGTGAAAATCACGTTCTAAGATTCCGTTACATTGATACATAGATACATAGTTACAAATCGTGTTAATGATATTAGTTTTAATAGATTTTTTGGTACAAAAATCTTTCTTATATACAATACGAGAGTTTATAGCGATGATATTGTCAGAAAAAGTTTGATATATTTTAAACGACAAAATACTTACGAAATATACAAACCCCATCATCACAGTTATAAACATATGTCCCAGTTCGTAAAAACTCTCGTCAGAATGTAGCAATATATACCCTATACCAGTGAAGAAATAAAATATGTAAAACATTATTTGTCCAAAAATGTTGAAAACCATACATTTCGAATGCTTCTCCCCGATTTCTTCTCCTGGCCATGCATTTATGACATTTAATTGAGAACGCAAGATTTTCATGTATTGAAATTCGTTAACTTTTTTGATTTTATCTCTAAAACAAGACAGAAAGATCTGATTAATTATAACTAAGGCTTAATGAACTGAAGCTTACGGCTGAATGAAAATATTTTTTATAATATAAAGTATTTTTTTAAATAAGTATTTTTTTAAACTATAATGTTTGTAAATTAAAATTTGTTTAATCGTTTAAGTTCGCATGCTTTAATTTTAAGAAAAACATGTATGATATTGCTATAATAACACCTATGTATACCATATTTTACGAAAATAAATTATCTTGTTTTTGTACATAATTAGGTGCCATTTTTAACTTACATAACCGCTTCATCTTCGAAGAGTACTTTTTTAATTCTTTGCATTATTATAAAAATGATTTTTTTCTATTTCGTGACTACCGTCAGTCTGTTGCAATTATGTCTGAATTAGATTCCAGACAATCCTTTTATAATATTCTTTTTAAATTAATTTTAATTAATGATAATAACTAGGTACGGTACGGTATTAAACGTACGTAATTAGTGCACTTACTTATTAAGGCCGTACCCTGACCAAAAAATCAGCATGAGATATGAGCATTCCTATTGGCCTAGCGGTACTGGTGGCGCATGAATTACGGTAGTGAATACGCCCAGATTTTAGAATAATATCTTTATAAAATCGAATATTGGTCTTTTGAAAAAAATAAAACTTACAAAATGTTCGTTACCAAATTGTCTATCCATTAGAGTAAGTAAAAAAAATAATTAATGAACACTTTACGAGGAGATGCATGCTATCAATAATCATTTCACTTTTTTATGGTTTGGTTGGAAGGAGATTACTGACACATAAACCTCTTTAAAAAAAAAAGTTTACTACAATTTTAGAATCAACAGTATGTAGAAATATAATGTATTTTTATTAATTGATATTTCTTTTTAAATAAAGAGTAGATAGCTCTTAAAAACTGCAAAACATTCGATTAGCGCGGCGTTTTGCTCGGGGAGGCGCCTTAAGCAGAACGAATAATATAGAATCTATAGTAAAATTATAATCTACTGCATTATAATTTCTATAATATGTCAAGGTTTAGTGAAAAACTTTCTTTTTTTTACCGACTTCAAAAAAGGAGGAGGTTGTCAATTCAAAAGTATTTTTTTTATTTGTTGTTACCTCAGAACTTTTTACGAGGTGCATTGATTTTGATAATTCTTTTTTTTTTATGCGGCTCCATTTAAATTTGATCACGATCTGATGAAGAACTTAACAACAGAACTCTTCATTAATGGCAGCAAATCTCTCGGGACTACTGCAATGGCAAGTCTGTTTATTATTTACACCATTTCATAACATAAAATCACGCCAGTTCGCTCAAAAGGGGTACGCAGATGTGTACAGTTCACCCTGGTGTACTCTAATTTCACCGGTTGTGTCCAAGTTTCATGTTATTTGGGTAATCTATTCTAGCATAAATGTTGGCATTATAGATATGTACTACAATCAAAAAGTGAAAAATAAAAACTATTCTACAAAAAATTATATCAGATTTCCAAATAAAAACAATAAAAAGTGAAAAATAATTTCAATTTCGGAATTCGGGTTTCAAACTTTGTAGTGTTTTCATTTGGAAGTCGGTGGTAATTTTTTGTATTTTTTTTAACACGCGTTTATTAAAATCTTTGTATGGTATATAGTGCCAGAATATACTCTTTACAAAAACTACTTTTTAAAAGTGTACTCTTGACCAAATTAATAAAATAAAAACATACTAACTCACATCAGAGCAGTATTTTCTCTTCACAATTTCGATAAAAGAATACCCAATTCAGTAAAAAATTCGAAATTCCTTCTACCATAATTTTTATATAAAAATATGTTCCATATTCTAAAAATAAGACAAATTTTTTGGTGAATCAGAAACCCTGCATAAAAAATAAGGTATTGAATTTTTTCGTGTTTGTCTAATTACAACAAATGATGTAAGAAAGGCATTCAGTGATAGCGTGACGGGGGACAGGATGGTATGAAAAAGAAAACATGCTGCGCCGACCTCAAGTAACATGGGACAAGGGCAGGAAGATGATTCGAAATTACAACAAATTGCAAGATTACAATAAGTAAAATATTTTTGAGCAAAACATATTGAAAAACCAAATAAATTTTTATAATTTGTTTTTATTTTTTCATAATTTATATTGCTTTCAATTACTTTCCTCATCTGAAAAAGATTATGAAAAACCAATAAACTAAGACTGAAGTTATTATAATGTGCAACATAAAATATGTAATAGTTTAGTCCGCTTTATATTAAAATACAACTTATTCTTCAGATTATACCCAGGTCAAACTACCAGGAATTCAATCAACCATTATTTAGATATATACAGCAGTTAAATGCTAAAATAAATACATAATTTAGATGTCATATCTTAGGTGAGGCCGAAAGCACGCAAGGCTCTACGCTTGCTACTAAGGGTAATTCATAGATCGTTCTTTGATCGCGTTTTTCACATATATGAACCTTTCTTAAAGCAAATAAGAAAAAGTGTTTATATGTATGCAAGTTTCTTTACGAAAATGATCCTCAAAAGCTTATAAACAAGGATCACGTTTGTATAAAACACTTAATTATTTCTAATTAGCAGAACAAAGTCAGGGTTAGTTTTTGAATTTTCGCCTAGAAGTACGTTGTGTGCTCCAGCGAACCAATGGTTCTTCTATTACAATGGCAACACTAACGCTTGAAGTCGCACTGCATCAGTAAATAGGTCCCATTTATAAGATGCAAGTGTCTTGTCTGTGGCATACTTACAATTAATTATGGGTTACGGCCCGATTTTTCAATAGTCTGAAAACTTTTAACTGAGGAATAAAAATGGCGGTTTGAAAGCTTTTGTATACAAAATATGTCAAACGGCCATTTTTATTCCTCAGTTAAAAGTTATTAGACTATTGAAAAATCAGCCCTTTAGAAGAAGCAATTGTTGATTTGACTTACGTCGACTGTAAATTGGCTCCCTGTAAACAGTCTTGTTTTAGGATAACAGGAGATTATTGTCCTGATTTAATTTGTTTGTCAGTTAGGCAATTGCATTTATTTTATTTAGAAGTTTTGGCTTAGAACGTTCTGAAATATCGAATGTCGAATCGGAGCGGCGTTTTGCGTTCGGATTCGTCGACTAAGGTGTCCATAGAAGGGTGTCATTTATTGATAGTGTTTTTATGGAACTTAATTATAAATTGAACTTGAATGATTTGACAGATGTGATTTGGACCTGGGATGGTGTATTTTACGGAAGGGTAATTGTTCCGTGTGATTTTTTCAAGAATTGAAATTCTTGAATGGGTTAGTTGAAATCATAGCAATTAGATTTTTGTGCGATGTGTTTCCGAACGGCACTTGAGGACTCGACCTTTTGCATTGCGAGAGAGGCTAGTAGTCTTTATCTTTTTCTGCCGGGTGGCGTGGCGACCGGAGGTTAGGCCGTCCGCCTGCCAACATTGGGCGCACGGTTGGCGCAGTGGTTGAGCGATTGACTGCTGCGCTACGTGTCGCGGGTTCGATTCCCGCACGGAACAAATATTTGTATGACCTACAGATAGTTGTTCCGGCTCTGGGTTTTGTGTATGTGAGTTTATATGTTTGTAAACGCACCCACAATACAGGAAAAAATTTCTAGTCTGGGGCAACATTTTTTTTAAAAAGAAAGAAAAAATTAAAAAAAAGGAACGTGCTGGTTGGGCTGAATCCCTAACCAATAATCTGTCTTGATGTGTGTGAGTAGCCGGATTCGCTTTGGGACGCGTGAGTGCGTTCCGGCGACCGAAAAGGCTGCTCCTGGCTGTGCTGTGATCGGTGTCCACGTTGTTTCGTGAGGTCCGTGAGACAACGACCTGACTGATTGTATGTTGCTGAGTGATCTGGCGTGGGCTTCTTCCTGTGACAGCGCGGATTCGGTCAGGCATTGGGCCCGCTTTCCACGTGTTCCCACGTCGGGCTCATTATCCTTCACGGTAAGTCGCCTTGCTAAAAGAATGACCTCGTGGCCGTCCTCTAACCTTTCGTTGTGAATCTGTGCGCTGATTGCTGGTTTCTTTCAGAACATCGTGGCGTGGAGTTGACATTGAGCCAAACCATCCACCCGACGGGCTTTCATACCTCCGACAGGTATGTGTCCGCCTTTCTAAGAAACTATGTTGTTAGGAATTGTGTTCTTCGGGCAGAGACTCGTATGTTTTGTCTGTGGACAGGCTTTGCCTTAGTCATGGTTCTATGTACGAGTATGTTAGGAATGGTTAGGGATGTGTTGTGCCATGCTGTGATAAATAAGCAGTGTGGACATGATGTCCCTGGAGTATAATATTCTTGTAGGTTTTACCAAATCTTTAAAGATGATTATGTTTAGTATATAGAAAGCCATATGTACGATATATGTGTAGAATAAGATTTTATTTATAGAGGTTTTAGAAACACACAGGTTTAGTTTAAGTTTCCTTTCTAATATGTTTTTGTTCTGTAACTTCAGAAGGTGCCGTGTTGGGTCAGAGACTGCCTGGCTGGGTCTGTCTGTCCGGCTAAACCGACTGTTCGGCTAAGACCGAGGGTTCGGCTACGACTGAGGCTGTCCGCTCGAGACAGAGCGTCGCGGAGTGGAGTTGGCAGACTGTGCTGCGGCCTTCTGAGAGACAGGCCTACTGTTTTTGTTTTTGTTCTTCCACCCTCAACTTAGAAAATAGTTAATGGTATTTTGATGTAAGGAAGTTTGACCAGCCAGCGACCCTAAATCTTAACACATTTTTATTGTGACGTGTTTCGGGGGTACCGCAGAATAAACTGATATTCCAGTGTTTGGTGCTTTATTGTTCCCGAACCGATCTTACGTTAAAAATAGTGTGTATATATATATAAAGTTTGTGTTTGTTGCTGTTTAACAGCCCGGAGTCTGAACTATGTATCCGGTTGATGACAATAAAGAAAGAATAAATATTTATTTGTGAGCCGCATAGGAGACATGGGCTCAAACCTCTATCCCCATCACATCCCAAACCCTATCACATGGACACTTAATTAAACATACGAGTAACTGCCGAAATTTGGATGTACCATAGGTGCACCTCTATCCAACTGTACTGTGTTCTAAAAAAGTATATGGCAGTTGTTACATTAGGCACTTACTGAAAACTCATTGCCTATTTTTACAGTTGACCGGCTGAAGTTTCATGGATAGCATCGCACACCGTAGTCGAGTATAGAGTTCAAGATGTGGTAAATAACAGGTAATCTTCTATCAATAATCAAAACAAATCAAATCAAATAATTTATTTCACTAAAAACGAAGATTGTTATACATGAGCTTATACAAAGTTAAAAAAGTACAAGTTTGTACCATATCAATTACAATCAGATGGCTGTAGTTCTGCTTTCCTAGCTAGGTTGGAGAATAACCTGTTATTAGGTCGATATTTACAATGTTAACGCAGTTTTGGCCATGCGCCCGCTCGATGCCAAAATGTCTATATTGAACCTCCTTTTGAACAGTTTTGTTTGCAAATTATTATTTGATTTACATAAGCTATTTCAGTTATGAAGACATTCCAGCCATCAATTTTGTGTGTAAAAATATTTTTAAACATCTAATGCGTTTAGGAGGAGTTTCCAAAAGTTGCGAAAAAATATCGTGTTGTTAATTATTTTGCTAAAGCAAAACTATTAGTTACACGAAAAAACCTTGTTTCAAAAATTATGTACATGAATCAATAATATATATTTTTTTTTTCAAACCTTTTATTCTAGCCGTTACTAAGGAGAATGCTTTAGAAAGTAACCGTTTTACGGCACTAAAGCGGTTGTAGGCCCTTAAGGAATAAAAGTCCCAGTCCTTAACAAAATGTTGAAATAAAACTAGTACAAGAAAATCTAATACTGCATTAATTTACAAGTAATCAAATAACTACAACAAAAATAAAAGTAGTATATGTAATTTTATTGCTTTGCAATAAAAATAATAGGCACAATGTATTATTGAAAACTGCCAGCTAGCATACCTCGCAGTAGTGATATACAATCAGATATCATTAAACTGTAAAGACAAATATTTTTCTTGTACTGGAAATAAGTTTAATATCGCTTTCGATTGGCGGTTGGGATCTACACGGGCAAAAGCATCCGACCGACGCTTTTGCGATGTTATGATTTCGCAAAAGCATCGGACGCTTTTGGCCTTGTAGTAGAAAGAGACGAAAGAGAGATGCGCCAGGAATTTTGTTTCTACCGGTTGTCCCACAAGTGTTGTTTTTTTATTTATTTAATAACAAATCCATGAAAATAATTATGTAACTCAGTAAAAGGCATCCATAATTCCACAGACATCGAATCCACGATGCAGTATTGCGTTTTTGTTGAACAATTTTAGAAATATTCTTTGAACAGGCATTGAAGCATTATTGCGTATTGCGTACCGTCGTACCTGTCTGCGGGATACTTTAGTCCCATGGAACTGTAAAAAAGTAAAAAAGACGAAAAACCATAACTGTCAAGCCTCGTTAACTTTTCTTAATTTGATTTGCCACACTAAAAGATTTCATCACATAATGGGCTCAATCGTGGAAATATTTAGGGCATGCCAATTATTAAAAAAAAATGGTTCAGCTCTGATTCAATAGTGGACTAGCAGAATTGCACGACATACCAGTTTGTCGTTTTTTCAATTATTATGGTATCTTTCCTCAACTCAATTCTATAAAGATATTTTTTATTTTTATTTTTTTTATTTGTAATTCACAAAACTGATGTACAATCGAGTATGCAAAAAAATTATGTACAACAAAATAAGTCTGATTGACACCTACTAGATGTGAATCGTACATGCACATTATAAAAACACTTATTATTTATAAATTATATAAAGAATTCAAGAAAATAAAAAAAAATTTTTAACCGCTAACAGATCTTATAAGTAACAAAAAATCAAAAATTAAAACAAAATAAAATCATAAATAAAATTAAAATCAAATTACAATTGATTCCAATCACAGCAAAGCATTAAATAAATCAATGATATGCACAGTTTTTAATCTAAAATATATTTCGGCTGTCTATAGTCATAATTTATTTATTTATAATACTGTCAATAGCCAGTCTGTATTATAATAATAAATATTAATAGGGCCTAGACAAAGTGGCATTATATTAGCAATTAATAGTTAATCAATCCCAAAATTTTAAGAATATTTATCACTAATGAAATATCATTGCGTTCGCAACCAAGTACCAACATCTAAACAGAATAATTTCAGAATATAGGCTAACAGGCGATAATTTTTTCAAATATTTTTAAAAATATTATTGAAATCAATCATCATTGCATTAGAATGTTTAGGTTAAGCAGTTCTACAATTTCCAGTTACTATTGACACTGGCAAAGGTTATCTTTACTGGTAACATTGAATAATTGAATATTACCAATTTCGGTCATTGTTTAATACCTAAACCCGATGAAAGTTCAATTCTACAGAACAACAACAATCGTCTATTTCAATGTTTTCTACACCTTATTAGCAATAAAATGGTTTAAAGAAAGTTGTCAAATGATTTTTTTTTTTTTTTTATATTTTACTTGTTATCAAACCTTAATTTCTTTGGTAATGCAATGGTACCGTTATTCTTAGAATGATATCGCCAGTAAACGCTGCTTGATTTCTCTCAAAAATAATTCCGTATTGTTTATATATCCACCAAAAGATGTACAATTATTTGTACATTGCCACAATTTGTCACAAAGGCTTTATTTTTTTTGTATTGTAACACTATCATTTTCTGGATCATTTTCACAGGTAGTTTTAAATACCACACAGCAAAACATAAGTAAAACATGATAAAAGACAACAGTGTAATTGAATTTTAATAAATTAATTGACTTTTAATGAATACTACACTATCTGAGTGCAAATAAATTAATCAATTGGTACAAGAAGTAAATATGTGCCAGACCAAAAATTTGGTAGACTTAAAAGTATTTGTAGGTCACGTTCATATTAAAATCAGTAATCCCATTTATCTAACAGCTACGAAGGAAAGCAAAATAAGATAGCGACGTTTTCAAAATCTGAAAAAGTATAAGTTAATAATAAGGAAACCATGTCTGGATGCAACGTTTTTTATAGCACCAGTGGAACCACACAGATGAGGGCTATCGCGTGTGTAGTAAGATCTTCAAAATGTCAAACTTTATAGTTTTTTGGCTTTTAGCGCTAGTATATCAATTACTTATAATTTTTTAGTTAATTTTAATCAATTATAATAACTAGGTTATTAACGCACGTTATTAGTGCACTTACCTTTTTAGCGAAACGAATAATAATTTAGAACATATAGTAAAATTATAATCTACTGTATTATAATTTCTATAAAATGATTTCTATGAAATGTGGTTTTGCGAAAAAAATACTTTTTATTACCAACTTCAAAAAGGAGGAGGTTCTCAATTCAAATGTATTTTTTTATTTGCTAAATGAAATACTTATACAAGTAAACAAATATTTTTTGAACTATCTCTATCAGAGACGAAGTTACAAAGCGTCAAAGCGAAAAGTATTTACATCAAGTTCGTATTTAGCGATTGGGCGACTCCAGGCATTCGTAAAAGCTATATGAACTTTATGGCCTAAAGCAACATATGAATAATACAAGCTTTGATAAATATGTTGCGAATTATTCAAAAACTTTTAAAATTGTATGCAAAATACCGCTTAATGGCCTTGTTGAAATAAATACATTTGACTTTGCCTTCAAAGTTGAGAATTAGAAAGAGAAGTTCGACGTGCCACATGACGTCAAATGGCACAACGCAAATACAGCTTCCATAGAAAACGACGTTTTCTTAGAGACAGACAGATTTATTCCTTTAAATTATTATATCTCCTTCGTTTTTCGACCAATTTTGATTCTCTTTTCTCTATTAGTATTCTCTTTTGGATTTTTTTTCGATAATCTGGTCAAATAACAAATATACATTGTTTTATGTGTATTTTGTCTAGGAGATAGGAATTGGAAATTGGCTGCCTCTTTGGTTTAGATGACCGTCCGCGTCGCTTAGGTCCCCTGGGATAGATACCAGGTCAGACAAAGGTTATAAAATTGCATTATTTTTTAAATTGAATGTCATCAAATGCAGCATCTCTAACAAAATATATACTCTGTAAGAACTCTAGTCAGTTCTATGATTGTATAAGAAAAAAATACTTCTTAGAGTCATCCACCATTTTCAATATTGACATAACAAACATTCTGACCTAGATATAAAATTGCCCACTTAACCTTGCCCGTAGCGTGTAAACTCAACTTATACTTCACTCACATATTATTATTAGATTGACAACTTTATTATTATTATTAATCCGTATAACGGTCACGTAATAGTACAATATAATAACAGGTACGTTTGTTTGTAGGTATTTCAAGGTTTTAACACCTACTTAGCTCTCAACGATATTAAAATATGGAACTTGACATTCATGTTGAAATGCATGTAAATGGGTGTTTCATATAAATTGCATTACAGTTTTGTAATAGTTATTGTTAATGTTATTATTATTGCTTTATCAGCTATTGTTATTGTTAGGCTTAAACTTTTATTAATATTTTATAGGTTTTAAAAGAAAGTCCTTGTACCTATAGAGTTATTTTCTGTATGTTTTTTTGGGAGAGGCCTTTTACCAGCTAAGGGACAGCAACAGTAAGTTTAAAAAAAAACAATTGATGGACGAAAATTAACTCAAAATAATATAATTGTTTGAAATAGTCAAACACTGTTTCCGCTGTTGTGATTGGTTGAATGAATATACAACAGCTTGTCGCATCACTTGACTTGCATTTAATTAGTGACACAATTTTTTTTTCTAGAAAAGGTGATTTAGTCTTATATACTTAAAACTACCCTTTTGCAAAACAGAATATGTATTTAATAAAATATGAATTGCAAGTTTATAAAAATAAATATCAATCATAATATTTTAATTAAAAATTAAGATTGCAAAAAAAATATTCTTAATCAAACTTATTAATGTGATTATTTTTTGTTTCTAGTTCTAAATACACACCTGTACTCAATTACTATGGCATAGTTGCGTTTTAATTAACAAACGGTCAAGGATTTTAGACAGGTGAAAATACTTAAGTTTTTTCCGTAGTAATTATTTAAACCCTATGATAGTAATTATACACTTGATTGTTAATTTCATGATTAGTATTATGAAATAAATTTTTGACATCAGCAAGCTGTTATTCTTTATACCCGACTGCGCGACGCAGGAGGGCAATGTGTTTATCAGTCTATGTATGGTAACCATAACTTCGGAGTTAGCTATGTTCGGACATAGCCCTTCCTATTCAAGAATGAAATAGAGTAATTATTGTTACTATCCGTCAATCAAACCTAATAATAATAATTTAACAATCATCAATATCAAAAGCATCTTCAATACAAGCACAATTATTCAGATGTACATTTAATTACAATACATACGAATACGAAACACATTATTAGTATTATGATATTCAAATGGTTTTGGCCTTTGATATTACCGATCCCGACATTTAGTTGGGTCTCAAAAGTCACGCTGTCAAGGCCATTGTGATGCGCACGCGACGGGTACAATCAACCACACGAACAAGTTAGCAATTTGACTTTACCAGCATCTTCATTTCAAAGTAGTAAGCGGTTTTCGTAGTTCAAGTGTTATATATTTTACGTAAGGTTGAGCTTACGTACATCGTTGTATAAAGATGCTATATTTTTTGTATCTCTTGATTAGTGGTAAGCAACTGGCAGCCTTGCATGAAAAGGTTACATGAATTAGTGGTTTGTCTATTGGAATTTAATTTGCGTGTGAAAAATTCTTAATCGCTTCATCTTTGCTTTGGTGAAGAAATTTTAACACTGCCGCTGTTTGAATAAAACATCTACTATTAAGAACTCAAGAGTGATAAAAATAATAAGAATTAATGCCTAGATACATTAAAAATGCTCGACAAACATTTTGTGAAATAGTCATCCCTAAAAAAAGTATCTACCTCTGTCATGCAATAAATCTACCTGAGCACCACTTTTTGTAGTGATTATACCCTTAGAAATCGCTTCTAATCTGGGGCCTATACGATAGACAACCAAAGTTCGTATTAGACATCCATTGATCGATTGCTAACAACTTTGACATCATTTTTGAGCGTTAAAGAAGCAATGGATGGGTTCATGGCGGTTCGATCGTAAATACCTTGTTGCTTGTAAGAAATAGTAATGGATATCATTAGCTTTGGACATGTTCATCGTTGTTTGTCTATGTTACAAGATATGGTTTAAAAGCACCTTTTAAGGAATTTTCAAATGGTATGGAATGTTTGTCAACATAGTACTATCAACATCATCATTTATTAGAATAAATTCTTTCAAAGGTATTGTTATTGGGTACAATTATTTAAGTTGATTATCGAGTCATTCGCTACAATATTTGACAATAATTATCTTTTTGTATATTTATCAAGTCTATACTGTTATCTTGTGATTACGATGATGATTTCATTAGAGCGCAGATTAAAAATTGCCAAAACATAATAATTCCAAACCAAGTCTAAACATTAACAAAGAATGTCTTTAAGGTCGGCTCCTATTCATATTTACCTGACTCAAAATTTTAGCTTAGACCGCACTTGACTAATAAGTCTTTAATTACTTATCATACATATCCCTAACTATTAAAAAATTCTCAGTAACGTCAAGTTTACCTTCAAACCAGTCTGTCAGACTTTCGAACTGATCTGAATCCCCATTAAGATACAACTGCCGTGACTTGTTTCCATATTAAGTGTTCTACAAGTTTCCATCTTGATTTATATGCTTGTGTTTTCTATGTACTGGGATCAATGCGTTGATCGTTCGATATCACGTAATAAAAGAAAATATGGTGTCATGTTTTGTGGGATGTTGAATACACTGTTTTTTTGTATCACCTTTTGTATGAGACATGTGGTAGAAGATGCTATTTTTGACATGCTCTGCACGAGTTGCATGATCGCTACTATCTCTGCAAGACTTAATGACACTTGTTTTTTTTTGACATAGCAACGCCCACTACTGCAAAAATCTTTTGACATTAGAAAGACATTGTCAGGGAGAACGAATAATAAACGTTTGTGATGATGTATTTAAAAAACAAGATGGCGGCGTTAGTTCCGATTTTGAAAAGATCCTTGGGCTTGAAAAAAGTGATATTATATCAGCGATAACTATTGTCAAATGCTCAAAATGTTTTTCCGATCACGTTACATTTCGGTAGCATATTTTAATCACTTTGGTAGATTTTGATAATCGTCGATCGAATTTTTGTATGTCCGAAGAATTCTTACGACGAAGAATTTTACGATTTATAGTCATGTTGTATTTCGTTTCTTCCGTTTCTTTGTATCGTGTTCATATATCGTGTGCTGATTAGAACCAGGGTCGATTGTATCAGTATCACAACAAGTGGCGCCGTGGCTTAGTTGGTTAAAGCGCCTGTCTAGTAAACAGGAGATCACGAGTTCGAATCTCGTCGGGGCCTATGCAAGTTCGTGCATAAAATTTTGTTTCTTTGCTTTTTTATATGACATACTATGAAGAGTTGGATTGCAGTGAAGCATGCCCCTTGTGAAATAAGAACAGAAACTTTAAAAGTCACAAAACGCTTTGTTGTTTTTGAGTTTGAAAGTTATGACCTATCTTACGTTTTTCGTTATTTTCGAAGGCAATAGTACCTATTTGAAATGTCCTGTGTTTATATGGGATATGGGGAGTTTGACATCTATATTCTTTTATCAAGTTAGTGGTCATCGTGCCGATTTTAATCGAAAAAGGTTTTCACAAATTTTCTATGCTTCGTCCTTTCGAATGGTATTTATTTGTTAAAACATACATACAGTTAAACCTGCTCATAAACCAATAATTTAGATGCTTATCGTTATAAATAATATACAAATAGGCACATTTTTCCTATTAATTGCCATATAATAAAGAAGTTATAAAACTTGAGTAGCCGCACAAAACTTGAACGGGGCAAGAATTTTCTGATAAATAAATAAAAAACAATAGAAACATAAGTCTGTCACCGTTTTATAAATATTTATATCCTTTGCGGGTTTTTTCCATTCCATTCGATCTCCCAACGACCTTTGGATCGAGAGTTTTTTGCCGTTTTGAAATGTCAATATATTGCGGTGAAGTAGTGGTACGAATTTGTTTACGTTTTTATAATTTTTTGAACAAGGGTTATGTACTGTACAGAAATACAGTAGGCTGGATTTTTTATTGGTTTACACGGAACTTGTACTGAACCATTTATATAATGAAACGCATAATTCTATTTATCTTTTTGATAACCCGTTTAAAAAAAAAAACATATTATTTGCACGTGTAAGAGCTAATATGACCTATTGATGTAGGTATATCGGAAATGGTTTGATTCTTAAAAGGATTTATTTCCGGAAGGGTTCCACAGACAGGCGTGACACAACGATGCGAAAACCATTTTTATCAAAACTTGTTTTTAGAACATTTAATTAATTGTAGGCCTCACGTATAAAGTTAATTTTATGTTTTTCCTTAAAGCCAAAACTATGCCTAAATTATTCTACGAATAGATGAAAAACACATCAATTAACAATCCAATAAAATCCTCTAAAATAAACTCGTCGTAGATCAAACCAGTCTTCTTCATAACAAGTTGGTTCTGCCTCGAAAGCGTCCATTGACGGCTCTGAACGTTAACATGCCACTCACGCGCAGGCTTTCATCAATACATTCATATACACTGACATATTTATGTGCAAGTATGTTTGTAACTTTGTGTGAGTGTGTAAGAGAACTTGTCATTCTGTAAAGTGTCAGACGGAAGCGATTTGTTTGATATGTTGGTTCCAATTGTAGATCGATCAGTAATGAGACATGATATCTATACGAGTAGGCTATTTTTGGTGATAATAAGTGCATTTACTGATGCATCTATTTTTAAAGTATGCACATATATTTATTTTGCAAGTCACAGAAGAAGAGACGAAGAGATATTACAAGCTTAACAAAGTTAACAATGTTTGGGGTCAGCTCTTCTTGTCACCTCAGAGGCTCGTTTACTGTAATTATTGGCATGCAACGTACCGAAATTTTAACTTTATGGGCGCTTAAGTATAAATAATTAGAAATGTATTATTTTTCTATGAATGTGCTCCTAATAATTATTTTAAAACTGTCAATTAAAATAAATTTCATAATATCCAATGTACGAGTACAATAAAATAGTCATGGGTCAACTTGCACCCGCACTTTACAAAATTCAACACGACAATGCCATGTGGATACGCCCTAATGCAATGAATAATACTCAAAAGTTTTTGGGAATGAATCAGCGGACGAACTTACAATCCGGGTTCAACTTCAAATGCATTTGTAACGATGCGTATTATGAAACTCAAAGTTACTTTGAAACCTATATTTAGAGATGAGGAAAAAGGCTTTTAGCTGTGATTGATATTTTTTAAGTCTTAAGTAATTTATTACTTAGAAGTTTAGTGATATCATCGTCCATTAATTTGAGGTATTGAGCCTAGGAATTAATTCTGTCTAATTTGCCATGTGGTTTCCGTTTTGCTGAGATCCATTTTGCGTGGTTTAAATTGCTCTTGGATGATGTAAGAGATGACGGATGTTGTACACCTACCTATAAGATGAACTAAGATCGACATCGAAGGTTGTATGAACCTTGTGTGATCGGTCTACCTGTGATATTAATTTCCGTCGCTAGTCCACTATCGTTCATTGAATTAGGGGCAAAAATCTACCAATATGTGACGGACTGAGTAAAAAACGGGTATTGGAACTTCTAAAAAATGTATGTTTATCAGTCGACTTCTTCTTCAGATTTTCATTGCTAGTTACGGTAGCCTTAAAATTAATACCTTTGCGGCTGTGGTTTTTAATGTACGTTATCCAGATCAAAGGTTTAAATGATGATTCTGGATTATGGAGTCACCAAATTAAAAACTCGAGCCGTATTTTACTAAAGTTTTGTCAAAGTCGAATTAGGTATTTCAACTTCTGGTATGTCAGCTTCCTTACTTGACACCTAAAAGACCGTTGAGAATTTTACATTCAGCCGTTAGACATTTGAATTTAAATCAATAAAAAGTCTAGCCTATAAATAAAAGAAGCTCCCTTTACACGTAGTTTTTACTTCCTGTGTGAGTAACAGACCGGAAATACTGGCTACCTGCGCTTGAGCATAACAACTAAGTATTTCTTAATGTTTGGAGTTAAAAAAAAAGGAAGACGTCTCGTATTTCTTTAGAAACGAGGTGAATGACAGTTGCTCTATGTTGTTGATGATTTTTTTGTGGTTTTATATTGTAAGATAATACTTGTGTATTTATATGATGTTTGCTACTGATTTTTGTGTGAATTTCTATTGAGAAGATTCTCAGAGTGGACAATGAAATAAGTTTTCATAATCTTTACGACTAAGGTAAAATTGAAGTATTACAGTTGGGTGAAACCACTCTCTGCTAGATTGTGCAACAATTTTATAAACTCTGCTACGAAAGTAATTTGGTTTACCAAATTGGCTCAACTTCTAGTGCTCTTCTCAATTCTACGGCTGGATATTGGACTCTAGCCTTATATCCAGCTGTGAAACGTAATTGACAGAGTTAATAAGCAACGAATTTCTATAGGAACGTCTAGAACCTTATAAAAAGAATACTGACATAAAAAGTAGAACAATTCCCATAACCAGAAAAAATCTATAAGGTCACTAGCTTTTGTTGGGTGGGGAACATTAATAACACCTTTGAGAGTTGCTCATCTGTATCCAATGGAATTATAATGAAGAACCAATCGACTTTTAATAGTGTTAAAGACGATTTCTTTTCCTTTTAAAGTGGTTCTCTCTTTAACTTAATACAATCAAATCTTATAATGACAAATATAATCGACCCTAAGTGAATATGGCTAGGCAAAGAGAGATAGAGAATCAGACATACAAAGCCTAGACCACTGAGTCTAGAAGCACAGTACGAGTATATGAATTGTAATACTGTACTAGAAGCTTTAATTTTTATACCAGATATCCTTATGTGACGAAAATGAAGCGAAGTTTGAAGTGTTGTGAAGTTTGTGTAGAAGTTCGTCATTTTAGCCGATGAGAAATGCCTTCGGTCGTGTATATTAAATGTTTTTGAAAATCTTTGTTACTTAGTGTTATAAGTATGACGGCAAGGTTTGAGGTTGTTCTAATATTAATTTAGAACGTAGATAATAAAAATCTGAGCAAAATAAATTGTCTGCAATTATTCTTATGAATTAGAGCGAGGTTGGTAGAAAGAAGAGTTAAAAAAGTATTTTGTTAATTGTGTTTATTTACTTAGTAATTACGCTGTAAGTTATAAAAGCTACAAATGGGTAGGTATTCACAAATTGGGGTCCTTAGTAACTAACATTTCGTTAATATTACGATGGACAGATTGTTGTTTTTACAACATAAGTTCAGGCGATAGATGATTCTAATTCTAAATCTAAGAAAAAATTATAAATGATAAAATTGTTTATAGTATTAGAAAAGGGAGTGTGAATGATAGCGTGATGGTTGATAAGGGAGAATGAATAAAATCAACTTACGTGGGACAAAGGCAGGAACGTATTCTATTTTTTCATCAACGATACTTAAAAGTATCTGCTTTTTACAAGACTGCATATACTTCTCAACGATAAGTCAGATAGGCCTTCTCTCTATGTAAAACACTGGTATTCAGCTAAATCTGGTTGGAATGGAAGCCGGCCCCAACATCGTTGGAAAAAGGCAAGGCAGGCAGATACTTCCCAACAAAAAACAGATTATGAATACAACCATTTCTAAACACATGTACCAAAATCAATTAATCTAAATGTCAAATGACCTACATGTGATTAAGTTATCCATTGCGTGTTATACCCAAACGATTCGATACGTCTCGCGTAACACCTGTGTCGGACTTTCACCTTAAAAATCAAGTTTGGTATGAAACAAGAAATCTGTTATACAACTCAATTGGGCGTAAAGAAGCTGATTATTCATCTCAACATTCTTTCGATTTTATGGGAATTGGGAAGGTAAACCTAAATCAATTAATTAGAAGCACTAATGATATGATGTCACTAGAAGACGCAAAATAGAAGTTGAAGCGGCATATCCTGAAATAAACATTGCCGATACAAATACCTACATCAATTATTTTGAAATTTTGATAATGGAATATTCTAGAAAGTATATTAAAATATTTCAAATTACAAAAATGGAACATTCTAGAAATGCGATAAAGGCGATCCTTTACATAAATCGCTTTTATATTTACTGCAAGAGAACGCAATATTGACATCAACTCCCCTTTGTACATTCTTGGTGCTTTTATCGATGTTTTTGATTTGTAGTGTACCTCTACTTACCTGAAACAGAAAGAAAAATAATTAGTATGTTAATACATTTAAATTAAGCTCTTGGCATTTTAATACATAATGGGACATTCTAGAAATTAAAAAGATAAGATGAATAATTTTATTCACCGTAAGTTTGTGTTCACATAATATTAAGTTATCGATAGTTAACGGTTGTAGTAAAAGTTTTGAATGGTTCTAAAAATAAAACAGATTTTTGTAACGAAACTGAAAGTGATTTTAAGTTTGGTGTTAGATTTTTTGGTGTGACATGATAATAATACGTTTATTGTTGACATGAATCTTATCATAGAGAATATGCAAATACATAAAAAGAGTATTCTGAATGGCAAAGTGAAATGACTCCTTTTGAATTCAAACAATAACGAATGACGTAAGATAAGAAAAACCATTACACAAATCACAAAAGGGCCTCTCACTTATAAACAAATCTACATTAGTAGATCTAGATACAAGAACTGTCCAACTAATAATAAGTCCGTCAGTTTGTCTGATTACCCGTCACTGTAGCTCACGAACTGGCAAGGCCAATCATAATCGTGATTAGTTACTTCAAAATATTTTGAATGCAAAAAACATAATGCGGCTAGCATATAGCACAGCGAGCAACCAAATATTGACGCAAACTTAAATTGGACGAGTTATTTCAAAATAAATAAACGAGAATCGATAAAAACAGTAATGAACATTGAGAAAATTTTGTGTAAATTGTAATTTTAATGACTGATAGTGTCTTAGTCAGTTTAGTTATTCTGCAATCAATCCAAATTAATGGGATAAATCATGTGCAAACAAATATAAGCAGTGAGAGATGCTATAATAATTTAAAATAAAATTAAGCTAACTCATAAATAAATCATAACATAGACAACGCGTGAGAAACCAAAAAAGAAATTCATTCTCCTTAATTACTTTTTCCTTTAATTATTATAAAACCACTTGAATCATTCATATTTCATCAGAATTACCGCCTAAATTTTCGCAAGTAATTTGCAAGAGAGCCAATAAAGAAGAAAGCTGACAGCACCATATTCGTCATTAAATAACCATTGAGTGAATGGATCAGATAATCATTCGGTCAGCGAGGTCATTTACTCGCCTTCTGTTAACTTGAAACATCTGTGTTGTTGAATTATGAGAATGTTAAAAGTTAGCGAAGTTTATAAGTTTGATGATGACTTTGACTGAGGAATTGACCTATGATCTAAGAAATTATAGTTGCAAAGGTTTAACTAAAATTCGACTGTCTCCAAGACACTGGGGTAAAAAACGCTGCAGGTCTAAAAAAATTAACTTCTCTCAGAGACAATGATTGTCAATTAGTCAAAAATGTATCAGTTTGACAAATGCTACCAAAATATCACCTGGTTAATACAAAAGATTTTGCATTTTGATAGTAATTTTCGCCGATAGGAAGTCACTTTCTCTGGGCCTTCCAGCCCTGAATAATCTATTACTACTCTAAGGATGGTCCAGCCCACGATTTTTCTAGGAAGCCGTGCAGCATTGAATGCTGTTTGCACATCACTAACACATTTGTGGGAAAATTATTTCTTAACACAAATAATTAAAACAGTCTAGGGAAATCCCCAGTTTCACAACTGATACACTTATAGGGGCTTCAAATATTGTGTTTGTAGGTCGCAATGCAAATACAAAATGTGTATTCAAACTAGCGACATTGCAGGCAATCACACTTTTTATTAAAATATAACCTTACATCAACGAAATTAATGAATGATGAATCAACACCAAATATTGGCGATTCAGATTTTTTGCAACTAAGTTTTGTAATTGTATGAGATTTCGGCGAAATGTTTGAGTCACTTTAATCAGACATTGCTTTCTACTGATATTCATCTAAACATGTATTAATTTCCGTTTTCATTTTAGAAGGAAAAAAGTAGATCAAAAGTACATCATTCAGTGTAGTCTGATGAGTCAAAGAAAGATTGCATGTTATTTGGTGAGCAAGATAAGAGTACATCATACTCGTTTTAAACACCTGCTTTATCAATTCATTGAAATCTAAAAGTATATTTTTATAAGCAATTCTACAGATATTTGTGTCTCAGAAGTAAATGCAGCTTTATAGCTTTCGTATGCAGCCATTTAATATTCATTACCTACTTAGACAGCATAGCTTGAGACTCCCTAGAGTCTAACTCATGAAAATGAAAATACACCGTGCTATATAAATAGTTTAAAGTTATTATTTTATCTGTGGACAAATTAGTATCAATTATGAAAATAGCTCTCGACTATCGATAATTGAATATACCCACTTAATACTTGCCACAGTAATTGTTTCCCGCCTTAACCAAAATGCCAGTTCACTAACCTTGGATACGGTCAATGTTGCAAAAATTGTGACCAATTTTCGCCTTAAGTCTTTAACAAAAATCTCTTCCGTGGCTAATAAGGAAATTATGTTGACAAAAACTGTGTTTAGTACACAAGCCACGAACAAATGGGACTGTCAAACACTTTCACTCAAGAGTGAATAATAAAAATATTTCGTTCGCCGATGCGTAACGCTTGCTTGGTGGTCAGACTGACCAATAAAAATGTAAATTAGCGGAAGTTTTTTGTAGTAACATTGACAAGAAATTGTTCATCAGTCAGCTGTTTGTTGCTCTGGCTGTTGTCAGTAGCTAGGCTGTTGGCAGGTTGAGGACAGTTAAAAGTGGTATTGTGACAATTGCTATTTTTGGTGTGGTTAATTCCTTGATCGTTTCATTAAATAAATTTATTATATCTTGATCTTTGTGGTCTAACTAGATCTATATTTTATGTCATCTTTTGTGTGTCACATTTTCTACTTTATAATTTAGAACGGTAACGTTTGATTTGATCTTATTTAATGGAATTTGCCTAGTAAAACTTTTATCTAAATACTAGAAACTAGAATTAGTTTCTAGTATTTAGATAAAAGTTTTTAGCCGCGTTTAGATCGGTGCTATATGTTGTTATATCATTTGAGTTTCTCTTCGTTCTGATTGACTTTCTATCTAAGAGTAGATAAGTAGATAACATAATTGATAATTTGTAAATTTCGTGTATTAATTGGGCGTTTAGAGACGTCACAAGCCGAATATTTTTAAAAGGATTGTTTTTTTAATCCTGTTTTTTTTATTGCACTAAATTGTATACGTGCATTATTTTTGATTTATTTTCTGTACCTCTTTGCAGCCAGTAAATGCAAAGATCTTTATACAGAATTTAGATCAATCTAACCTACTGAATACCACGTCTACAGAGTCAGACGATCCGCTAGTCACGATAGATCGTTAAACGGCATTGAACTTTCAATGTGTCGAAAAAACCCAACTCCATATTCATTGCTAATATCTGAACTCTCTTTTTTATTTCAAATTATTATAGCCAGTTTCTGTTGATCATTTTTAAAATCTTTATCTTTAACATTTCAAATTCATTTATTGTTGATTGTGAAATGATTATGAGATTCGTTTTCATTATTGTTGTCTTAACATCCTTTAAGCTAAAAGACATCCATTCCTACACATATTTATCCTAAGGATTACCACAAATTGCGCTACCCACAATCGAAGGATTCCAACGACCTTCACTAGGTCGTCAGTCCAGCGTCCATGGGCTACCCACGCTTCTCCTCTCTATCTAAAGTGCCCTACTTATTATAAGTATATTATTTTCTATTCCAATACTATATTGATAAACATTCATTCATTTATCTACATTTGACATATTAAAGGCCTGACCTTGGCTGAATATATTACTAAGTGAGTGGTCATTGTTACTAATGGTTAAGTAAAGAAATTGATGACTTGGCATTTCTCTTGCATGTTTTGAAGATGTGGTGCCGTATCGTTTTTATGCCGTTAACTGTATTATGACCGAGTTTTTAGTTCAAGTTTCGGAAACACGATTCGTTTGGTGCGTATTAGTTAGTCAGTGAGCTTATTATGATCAGGTTTATTTAATAATGTGAAGAAGACCGGCAATTCCATTTATTCGCTTAATTAAGCTATGCACATATTTCAATTTAAAAATATTTACATGCTCCAATGCAATGCACATTCTAAAAATCTCAAAGAATTTACCCAGTCAAAGAATTGAAAACATGTAATTCATGCTTACTACAAATTGCTGCAATTCTTTTGTTTCCAACAAAGATTTAATTTTAGTAACTCATTTGTTTACCTAACTTAAGAGAATGTTTACCCTACATTCCAATTTCAAATTCTTCTCATACACCAAGTTTCAAAGAGAAAATTATAAAAGACGATCGTTCTTCATACCAAAACCCAGTAGTATTTCCATTCCTCCATTCCCTTTCTTTCCAATCCCAGACCTATAATTCCACTTTTATCCACCGGATCCCGTACAAACAATGGCTTTAGCGCCATTGTTATAGCCAATAGCCACTGGCCATGAGACTGCTCCCGGTCGTTCAACCTACAGGACTTAAGTCCTGCCACTGAATCGGTACCGGTTTCCACATCAATAAGTAATTATGTGAGGAAAAGAACAAGATTTTGGACGTATGATGCGTGACTTTTATTAATGCTTTTTACTTTGCCGGTGATCAGGATTATTATGATGGATATTCTCATTATTTTTTAGATAATTATCTTACAGAAGAGTTCTCTGTTACTAGGGGATGAGCAAAGGCAAAATCAAAAGATTTATGTTTTTGTGCAGCTAATAAAATCATCCAAACTAGGTATAGTTTTATTTTTATTTTATTAGCTGCAAGTGGTTTAGAAATATAAGTGCAAAACCATTTAATATTATGTTCACTACCTGTCAAATAAATTATCACATACGTCTACTTTTAAAATTATTCTCATACCTATTAGATAAGTTTCAATTAATCTGGGTTAAATAATCGTTCAAGCAAATGGCTTCGTTTCAAAATAAATGATTACCTCGCAACCATAATGCGTAAACGGCAGTTGTTGAAATTATATAACAGAATAATTGTTATTTTATAACACTGCTGTGTTTATAATTTCGTGAGATAATCTAGACTTTCAATGAGCTATGATTGGCGGATCGTTTTGCTTCTTAAGCAAATTAATGTGTTATTTAGTTTGAAATATTTTATGTTATCAATATTCGTTGAAACATATACATGTTCATAGAAAAACCGTGTCATCTACATATTCCTAGGAGTGTTTTAAAATGAAAAACCCGAAAAGCCTAAACTTGTGGTTGAATATCGAAACATAGCGTTGTAAAATTCTTGTATGGTAGGTCAAGTTCGTCCGCATAGTATACTACTGACGAATAACTCCCACGCTAAAAGAAATTCAAATGGCGAGAAAGGACATATAAAACATTCTTAGAAGCAATAAACCTAGAAACGGAACAAATAATGCATGTGTTTGTAGCAGCAATAACAGGTGTGGCAGTTTCTCATCCTATCATTGCCCAACAGGCCAACTTTGGAAACACCGACAATGGCAAAGGGTGCGGCCAAAACCGAAAAATTTTAACAATCGCACACCCACTGAACTGTAAAGCCAGTGAAATTCCGTATAAACCACGCCATTGTTATTCGTAAACGTTTTCCGCATTTCATAACGGGTCCGATTAGAATAAAATGCATGCAAATTAAATATTAAAAGTAAAGCTGAAAAGGCCAGAGATCATTAGCTATGGTCAAGACGTAATAGTATTGCAAACATGAATAGAATTGGTTCACCGGATCAAATGCAAGGAATTTTTGCAACGGCCTCATTGTTTGATGGTTTCAATTAAATTAGGCATAGTGAGAGTAGTGTGAAACTTGGCGGTTGTAGAATAGCTAATTCTTATTAGGTAATATTGAATAACTAATTTTGTATAGTTATTTTAAAATAAACAATACACCTGCCATGTTATCTCTTCACCGTCTTTGAGTGACTGGTAGAGAATATCTAAGGCATTTGTACCTTTTGCATGAAGAATAAATAAATAAATACCCATTGCTTACAGAAAAAACATAATTAATAATAATATAAAAAGAACAATATAAATAAATAAATACGCCTATAATAATACTCCTGTTTAATTTATCATTCAGGATAAAGAATCAATAACACAGACTATTGTATGGAATGCCTGATCTCAAACTAACTGACCGTAATACATTATTCAGCAAGAACCAGACTAGAATTCTTCGCAAGTCCAACAAAAGACAGTGAATGAATAGCCCCACGAAGGCAGGTGATGGCGATTATACCTCAAGGCGACGTACGCAATCATGAACAATTTATTAAAGGTATCGGACGATCTTACTCCTGAGCTCCTGACTCCGTATAAGGCTTCGTTAGGAATCCGAAAATAAAAGCAAGCCGAGTTAAAAGATTCGCCTCACCGCACTTTGAGGCGGTCGTTCCAGGAACTGAGAATGAAACTGGAAGACTGGACATGGCAGGTGATTTCGGAGAAAAAGATAATAAATTATGTTCGGAAAATATTCATAAGCAGAGATATTTTGGAACAGGTAGAGGTACCGAAATATGGTTATTATAATTTTCTGATCAGACTTATCATTAGCATGTTTTTATTTAATTTGTTACGAGCTTCTATTAAAAACACACTAACCTGTCGAACTACGAGTATATTCAAAACTAAAGCCTTAACTAGAGCATTCATTTCATTTGCATATTGCTCTTCTAAATCATTTAACAGAACATCTACTTCATTCTGATTTACTATGTCGATGTCAACGCACAAATCATTTTTCAATCCACTTACAGTCTTGACTTTTGCAATTACGTATAATTCTGTCTTTCTAGACTGATTTAAATACTAGTTATGATGCAATAAGTCTTCCAAGTTCCTCTTCCGTATCTATAAAAGGTACCCTTTGCATACTAAGTGATTACCGGCCGATAAGCTCAGTTCTAATGTGAGGATGAAAGAAAAGCATAAAAACATATTAAAGTATAAAGCAATGAATGGAAATGTAACTTCCTAAGTCGTAGACTGCTGAGAAAGATTTCTCTCTTTAAGGCTATCAGACAATAGTCTAACAACCTTCCTGGCTTTAGAGACATCCGCCTTAATACCTTTCTTCTCATAAACTGTCAATTGTAGATCTATAAAATATTTCTGCTTTTCACAGATACCTGTTTTATGGCCCTTCACAAGCCTTTCAGGAGTATACATTAAAGTCATTAGTTAGGGATCCAATTATCACATTGGCATCTTCGGGCACAGCGTACTTATGCATCGTTGGCGTCAGACTAAAAGTTATTGCTTTTCGGAACCAGTTTGTGGTCGCACTCACGTTTTGCGCTAAAGGGCTCACAAGAGGACAATATCAAGGACAAAGGTTTGCTGAAACCGAGAACTTGTTCGAAAATTCTGGATTATTCCGTGGGAAGAAAGGTTTTAATATAGTTTTTTTTTTAATATGAGGTAGAATTGTGCTTCGCGTGTACCTATTCAATTCTTTTATAGAATTTATTTTTATTTTTGTTAAAATAACAGTAGAAACAATATTTCAACATAAACATGAATCACATACGATATGCGATGATCGAATCTTGACCTTTTAGATTCTGGTTGTAATATGAAGTTTATTTTACAACATTGACCTCTTGCCATCTGACCAGCTCCGTGATTTACAATGCAAATTCTACGTGGCAAAGTTCATCTACTGGTTTATCCTGATTACTGTTATTCTCAAATATTCCTTATACCTCCATCAGTATTGAGGCTATAGCTAGACAAAATGTCACTATGTCAGGTGATAACAATTGTCAAACATCTAAAATGTTTGGGATTGACCACGTGGTATTTCGATAGCGCAAATCAATACCAAACTATATTTTTTTGGAAACATTTATGACCTATAAGCTTATGGATTATTTATAATGTCACTGGATTATTGCAAACACCGTAAGATCTTAATAAATTGCGTGAGATTGTACTTGGTTGTATTGTAAACTATCGACTTTAGATGGGATTTGTTGTACATAATTATTTTAAATAATATATCGAGATATTATCGTCTCACAAGATTTGTTACAATCTTACGGTGTTTGCAATAATCTGGTGACGTCAACATCAGCAAATCAATCAATTGACAAAGCGTCAGTCATTTGTTTAACTGTCTCATCTTCTTCAATACTAGTTCAATTTTCAACGTTGACGTTTTTAAATAAGTTCCTACATACAAAGTACTATTATTATAGTTATTAGCAAGTCTGTCATTGTGGCTAAACGTGTTGATGAACTCAGCCTTTGTTTGAGAGCACACGCAGCCTGTATCCGCAATCGTATTATTTATTTTAAACTCTGAATGTTAATCAGATTCTCATATGGTTTGCTTTTGTCAATTACAGTAATGCAAACGTAATGAGTTTTAATTATGAGGCGCAGTAATTATGTTTTGTAAATTTTATTGACCTTTGTGAATTCCCAGAGAAGTTAAGAAACTGGATTCCGCTGAATACGGCTGATGACTAAACGGAATCACATTTCAACATGTAGTGACCAAGAAATTACTTTCCATGTGTGGGTGGTACTTATACGGATCTCAACTTAACCAACTAAATATTTGAATCGCTTCTACATATAATGCAATAAAACTTTGTAATGGAACATTTTTTGTAATTTCCAGGACTCGACTCAATCAAATCGACAGTTTAAGTTTGTTATTTTTTAACATTAAACTAGAGCTTTTTCTGACATAGCGTTTGAGTGGAGTGAAGTAAAGGAGGTTTCCTTCAAAAAGACTTATAACATAGGTGTAAGTTTGATAATATTTGGGTCAGGTAATAGCGAAAACAAAATCTAAATTGATAAAAAACGAACGAGTTATAACAGTTTAATAAAAATATATCTGTCCCTCTTTACGAAAACGCTGTTGATGGCAGTTGTATGGGCGTCGTGCCATCTGACGTCAGATGATTTGTCGGACTTCTCTTTCTTATTCTCAAATTTGACGCTTTATAACTCTCTGATTAAGATATTTAAAAAAATCATTCACATTTGTTTACAATTTATTTTAATTGCTTAATGAAATACTTATTAACTATAGTTAATAACTATTCACATCATCACATCAAATCATCAGCCTATTAATGTTACACAGGCCTCCTATCTGTGAGAGGAAAAAAAACTATTAAATAAAAAAAATACATGCACATTTCCTTTTATGAAATTTGAAATCCAGCGTTTAATTTACAACTACAGCCGCATTACCGTTAATGATATCTAAGATGATTTTCTCAACACAAAATAGTATGTTGCAGATGTCATTTTAAATCTAGATGAGATCTGATCTCCCATTAGCCTAGATTTTATCACAGCGAAGTAATGACAAGTGCTTTCATGTAATCTGTTTCTTGTGGTATAAAATATTAGTCAGCAAAAAAATGTCATTTTCCCTGGTGATTTGAAGTTATTTTATTTCTGGTTACAGTTGCTTAAATTTTACTTACTGTTCAGAGAATGCTGAGTTGCTTAAACGAGGTTGAGTTACACTTTAAGTTGTATCTTAAGTTATATGACGCATCAAAAATGTGCAATGCAAAGTTCTAGAACGAGTCATATTCGTCATGTTATTTTAATACATAATGCAACTTAGGAGTTAAGATTTAAGTATGGCGTAATCAGTTTAATATCTCTCAAGTACTGCTGGGATACAGACTTCCTCTCTGTGAGAAGGTATGGTCTGTAATCTATCACGCGGGTCCAGTACTGTTACAGGTTTGTTGATGTCACGATTCTGTGAATGTTTGGTTCTTGGACTTGTTAGACAAAGACATCGTGAAGAAATCCTCACAATATATTTGTATAACAATGGACCGCAATTCACATTAAAATTATCATCTTTCAACTGCTGCTGTCAGAAAGTACGAAAACTCAAACTCTTTTGAATTGTCAATAGTCGGTTACTCTTAAAGAGTTCAAAAGTGTCTTAAAGCTAGTTGCACATTCGAACGCGTGGGTAGATTTCTAAGGAGAAGAGGTGCAAGAAACTCCACAGTTATAATTCAATGCCGTCATCGACCAAATCCTAAAAATAACTGTACATGAATTTAAAAATGCATGATAACCACTGCATTTTAAAACACCATATGTCTTAAGTTTCACCTTGTACATTGAAAGTACACACAACCGGTGTATGAACTCAAAAAAAAAACAAAACCGTTTCGAAAATTAAATATTTTTTTTTCATAAGATTATTCAAATTGGTGTCGTTAACTACTTTCAATGCGTGTGAGTTGATTTGACAGGACAGTATGTAGACTAGGTTTTGTGCGTGACTATCTATAAGCAAATTATGTGTTTTATTTAAGTGTGTTTGCGTGTTTTTATGTTCGTCTGTGGAAATTGTGTGATCGTAAAATCCATTATGTGACACGGAATAATTTAAGCAGGTATAGTAAATTAGGTGTGTGCATTTCTCTGTAACACACAATGCTTATACATTGTTGAGAGCTTAAATAAAAATACAGAATGTTATCTACTTAATTTGCCTCGTTATATAATAGAAATTCATTTAAATTCCATTTGTTTTCATGTACTGAACATAATCGGCATAAATTAATTAAAAAATATATATATTAAAGTACCCAGGAAAAAAAAAAAAAAATTACCCACTAGGAGACAAGCCTCCTCACGAGTGTGCCTTAGTTACGCGAACCCAGTGGTACGCGTATTTTCGGCAAAACAATCAAATAAATTCAAATAAGACTATAGACTTTTGTAAATCATTTTCCTTGTAACTTCTAAAATAGTTGTTATTGTAGTTTTCACTATTACTCCACCGTCATTCTTAGCATCAAAGCAAGCAATAAAAAATCTACTAAAGATGCCATTTTCGCCTCCAACATCATCTGTCATCGTAACTGCTTACATAGTGATGGGTAACTACCATAACTGCGCAAGAGTATGTTGTGGTGACCATAGGACAAGGAATCGGCGAGCAACTAGACATGCCTTTAAAAATAGCTTCTGCCAGCGGCTTCGCCCACGTGGATGTCGAAAATGATCCCAAGGAAACATATTCCCGGGATAAAAAGTATTCTATGTGCTATTCCAGACTATAATCTATCTCTGTGCCAAATTTTATCCAGATCCGGCCAGTAGTTTTTGCGTGAAATAGAAACAAACATACAAACACACTCGGAAACTTTCGCCTGTATAATATTAGTGTAATTCGTGGCCGCGCAATGTGCTCTTAGTATCGGCGCTTTGGGTGTCAAAGCCATAGCCAGAATTCTCATCATCATCATGATCCTCTGCCCGAGTTGGCTTACTGCTGAGAATACCTTTTCTTGTACCAATCCCCACGTTCCTGTGTCAGCCTCTTCTGGTTCTACCCGCGACGACAACAAAGTCGTTTGCTCATCTCGCCACCGGACGACCAATACATATTTTTACAGACGCAACATTCAAACTGGTCATCAATTTTATGGCTAAACGGTGACAATTACAGACAGGCTTCGTTTGTATGGCCAGTTTTGACAATGCAGTCCCTAAAGCTTTACTACAAACACTTCATTTTCCGCAGACGCAGAATTCTCATTAACCGTTAATTTGAGTAAACAGATAACTGTTTGCTTGTCTTTTGTGTGTGGCAATGTCTTCTCTAGCAGTAGGCGCGCCGAGGCATCTCGTAGCTCTGTGGTACCGACGCATCATATCGACACATTACAACCTAATCGCTCACACAGTCGATACATGAGCATTTTCTTGGAGAAACTCACACGGAAATGATTGGAGATTAGTAATAAAAGAAATAAGTGTATTAGATTGCTTTATTGGCTCGTTGGATTGGTGGAAGCGGGTTTTTTATCGAGTTTCTTGGTGCAAATTCTTTGCTTAAGAGAATATCGGTAGGTAAAGTGAAGTGCTTGAGATCAGTCTTATGAAGTCTAAACTAATATTATAAATTGGTGTAATTGTTTGTTGGTTTGTTTTTTTCCACTAATGCAAAACTAGAGTATCGCTGAGTGCCATAGGCTACATATTATTCCGAAAAATCATGATTTCTGTGGGATTCCATGGAAAAAGCTAGCAGATAACTCAATAATTATGAATATCTTATTTTTTTTCTAATATCGGTATAGTTTATAGATTAAACTTTACCGTGCATATAAATTAAATTAAAAAAAACGTTGCTTATTGAAGCACTAGACTTTTGTTTTTCAAATTCTATTAGCTCGAAAGATAGAAAATTATAATAGAAAAAGAATAAGATATTCTCGAAAGACAATACAGATACAGCATACATTTTATTGTTACCTAGAGATGTAAATTATTGCAAGACATAAACAAAGACGTTTTGTTTACCATTAAACCAATATACAGAGACACAATAATTAATATCCTAATGGCTAGTAATACATCTAACTACACACTAACATGCAACAACGCAAAAAATAAAAATGTCCAGAACGGTGTGAAAAATGATGAATATAAGAGAATTAAACATCCTCATGTTTAATACATGAACGAAATTAAATTACAGATGTGTTGAAATATCATCGGTAATATATGGACATTTTGTATCGAGTGAAAAAATAATGTATTGCGTCAGCAGCAAGTTTCTTCGTTGATTAAAGGTGAATCTAATGAAGAGGACTAGGTGGTTCGAATTAATTGATTTATACTTTGTTTGTCCGGAACTACTTACTGGTTGGAATTGAAAAATACTTAAAGGCTTTATAACATTACGCTACGACCAATAGGAGCGGAGCATAAATGAGAAATGTTGCAAAAACGGGAAAAAATATTCCTTTTTGAGAGCTTCAGTTACGTGCGCTGCGTAAACGGTTTAAATTACGCCACAATAATGTATGTAGGGTAGGTAGGTAGCCAGTTGACGGGACCGAAGCCGCGTGGGACAGTTAGTTCCATATAATTAGGTTTTAGGTAATCTATACAAAATTCTATGACTCCCGATAGATAGATGACCCTTTTCCGCAGTAAGTCATATTCTTACCTGAGTGAGCAAAATAGTAATGTGTCAAAATACATAGCTATTTTCGAAGAATACGTTAAGTTTTTTAAGAGGAACTTAAATATTTCATCAAGATACGTGCCATTTATATCTCCTACTAATATTACTTATTTCAATACTAATTATAAATTCCTTTAGGAGTGTCTTTTATAAACAGATGTAAAAATAATAAAAACGGGTACAAGTGGCATTTAGAATAATTTAAATCGACATGTTATTAATATTCTTATTAATTTGAATAGTTATTGTTATAGTTATTGTTATCCATGACTTACCTTACTCAAAAGGTTTTTTTTTACATTGATGAACTTTTTTTATTAGGTCTATGTCATAAATTTCCAAAGATGCCCGTAACATAATGAATATAAACGCGATGTTCCACTTTTCATTGATTTGTACTTGCGATGCTATTTCTTTCAGTCGTATTCATGATTTCCTAGTCACAATATTTATAATACTCGTTCTTAGTTATCATTTCAGATTTGTACAGCTATACGCAGGTCTCCCCAAACCTCGCCAAATCGACCACTCCTGCATGTGTGTTATTTTCTTTTGAAGGCCCGCGTATGACCACTATCTCGCCTGATGGTAAGCGATGATGTGGTCGACGGTGAAGGACGCTTGCTGCCCAGTTTAGTATTGTATTTCATGCAATCGCTTAATGGCTCCTTTAGTTTTCCTCTATTAGTATATAGTATTCGCCACTTAGTGAACTATTTTATTTCTAACATTAATTAACATTTAACTATCTACATTTATGGATAATTTATTCCATTTTAAAGGAGTTCGTGCAAGCGAAGGTGTACGTCGTCTGACATTTAGTCAAACGACTTCATTGTTGAGTCGATCGTGTGTGAAATAACTTGCGCTAATTAGGACCAATCAACGACGAGTATGCTGTTATTCGATCATAGAACTGTAGTTTATTTTGCGTGCCATCTTTGTCGTAAACTAGCTTTTTGCCGCGACTTCCCATAAGATGCATGGGGCATTTTTTCTGGAATAAGTAGCCTATGACACTTAAAGAGAGGATACCTGTCTACCAGAATATTCTTAATCAGATTATTTCTTCCAGATATAAAATTCATCGGTCCAAATTGTGGCACGCTTTCCAAACGCTACGTCTTCCGGTACGCATCGAATAATAATTTTAAAACATTTTTTTACCCAGGTTTTTGGTCCGTAGTTAACCAATGAAAAACAACTTAAGAAAAATGGTGTTTTACCGTTAATTTGCAACTATGGAATAGCATATTTAACCATTGATTGAGTTTTAAAAGAGATAAAAAAACTAGGCCTCTAACTATCTGTAAATCTCATTTCAAACAATTACAATGATTAAAACAAGAATGTGCTGTAACTCATCTTCTCAGTAAAACAAAGAAAGAGAAAGAATGTCTTCTATATAACAAAATCAAATGAAAACAAAACATTACGAACGTAAGAGCTGAATTAAAACATTTCTCTGATTCAGCAAAGTGAGCAATTAAATTACTTACATAATAAATAAACACTGCATTACATAAACATTGATATACTACAATGGGCTACAGTTAGGCAAATAGCCTACATGATACAGGGTGATTCATTAAGAGCGGTCAGTTTGGATGTCTATAGGTTGACAATAGAGGGTTTTTGGGTTCGTATAAAAACGTTGAAATTCTTAGAATTCAAAAACACAAAAACATCAAGATTGAAACTAATATTTTTTTATTATTTTGTCGTGGGTAATTTCTAAATTGTAAAGCTACAAATTTTCATCAAGTTATTCTATCGCTGACATGGGCTTTGGCGGAAATCTCTAAACATACCTAATTGTTAAGTAACATGGGCTACTTTTTATCCTGGAAAAATGCAAAATGAATTGTTGGAAAAAGCTATTATTATAGTCAACCAACTCTGTCAGTTACTGACCCATCTCAACGAATCAACCTGTATTGCGCATAGGAAAGAAAGTGTTTGTACACCTTTCAATGGAACAAGTGACAATAGACCTTTGGTCGTCGACATTACGTCATGGACACAAAAGAAACTTTATTCCGTCTCTTTGGATAACTGGACAATACTAAAGGGAATTGAACGTTTTTGGTAATTTATTTATAGTAAGGTGAATGAAGTAGGTATACATGTTTCAATTTTGATCTGATTTAGAACAAGGTATCTATCAACATAAATAGTAATAAGTATATATAATGATAGCCTAACTGCCACCCGCGGCATCGCCCGCGTGTATCTATTAGAGATGGGCGTTTTCGGTTTTTTGCGCAAACGGTTATGTAACCGGTATACAGTTTTCCATATCGATATCGAAAACGGATTTCAGATATCGATATCAGTAGTACAATTTGCAAAAGTTATTTAGATGAGCAAACTAACAACGAATGCGAAATAATACTTAGATAGAGAGGTAGCGCATATGGTTCCTATCGTTTGTGAAGTTTGCGTTTCGTTCGTAGTGCGTACGTTTTCGCATTGTTACGGTTTTAAGTTTTGACCTATTCGCTCTCGCACGCTAGTAAGGTTTTAAGGTTTTATTAGATACAGTTTTTGTAATATCGGTTATTTTGATATAGATGTCGATATGATATGATATCTAACACATATCCGATATAAGTTACGTTTTGATATATCGGACCCATCCCTAGTATCTATTCCAAAGGAACCTATTACCTGAATAAAACATACGGTATGTTTTAATCTAGGTTATAAACTATCAGTGTGTCAAATTTCGTCAAAATCTGTTATATATAACAATGCATTCAATTGACAGCATTGTTGTCAGTCTTTCCTTTATCTTGCATACAGAGACACGGTATCACTCTTAAAAACAATGACATAAAAAATCAAGAAAACAAAAAGATAAATTTTAACATAATTGGTTAAGTTATATTATGTAAATGAATCTACTCCTTTTAAATATCACCTGTATGTACAAATGTCTTTTGAGAACTCATACATAAATACATGGACATATATTATGATTGTCAGTCGTAATACTAATATCTCTAGATGATTCTACATAATTATTATATACCAGACGTTTTAAATGAAACTAAAGGTATGAATTTACATACATAATTAATACTTAAGATAAAAATGAAATGTTACTTTAAATCTCAATTATTTTTAAGACTGCACCAAGGCCTTTCTAAAGCCGGTTTGCAGTCCAGGAGCTAAATTAGTTTAAGAGGCAATGGCAGCAGAGAGCTCCGACTGAATTTCCTTAGTAAAAAATCACACATAATTATTCCATAAATTGAATAAAAAAGATATATGTTATGCTTGTATGTTTTTCTTTTTCCATTAATTAGTTGTCAAATTTGTATACAAGGCCTCTGTTGACAGCGCAATTTCGGTCTTTTGAGGGTTCTAGTGCTTCTAAAGATAATGTATCATCGACCTAATTCACACTGCTGCACGACCCAATATTTACGTATAAACAGATAAGTGCATGAAGTATTAAATAAATAAATGGCGCTAGTGAATCTTCTGTTCAGTTAAATAGGAGTTCGAATCAATACTTCCTGAGATTACCTTTTACGAACACGTATCAAATGATCTTACCTCTTTATAGTATTAGTTTAAACTAGGTTTAAGGGCCTACATACGCTTTAGTGCCGTAAAACGGCAACTTTCTAAAGCATACTCCTTAGGAACGGCTAGGTTAAAAGGTTTGAAAAAAATATTTATTACTGATTCATGTACATTATTTTGAACACAAGGTTTTTACGTGTAATTAATAGTTTTGCTTCAAAAAAACAATTTTCGCAACTTTTGGAAACTCCTCCAAAACGACTTGGATGTTTAAAAATATTTTACACAGAAAAATTGATGGCTGGTATTTCTTCATAACTAACATAGCATTTGTAAATCAAATAATATTTTGCTTACAAACTGTTCAAAAGGAGGTTCAATTTTGATGTTTTGGCATCGAGCGGGCGCATGGCCAGTACTGCGTTAGCATTGGGGTGTATGTATCGCCTTAAGTCGCGGCGACTCAAAATATAGTTGGGTTTTGTACTTTTATTATTATTCTTTAACTTAAAAAAAGCCTTGGATCACAATGTACATAATTAAATTGTTTTTGAGATGGTGCTAATTTCATAAAACACGCTTTGTGGTTTTGGTGCTATTGTTATATTTGTCCGAATTACACATAACTTGAGAGCAGCGGTGGCGACTTACAAGTTGTAGGTCGTCGGTTCGAGCCCAGGCAGGCGCTTTACTTTGTGTAAATTATTTCATCACCACTGCTCTCAAAACGGTGAAGGAAAACATCGTGAGGAAACCGGCACGTCCTAGAACCGAAAATTCAAAGACATGTGACATCCACCAACCTGCACTAGGCCCGCGTTGTTGATAACGGCCCATTCCCTCTCACACATTAATAGGCTGATCATGTGATGTGATGTGAGACATAACTTTGCAAATTAATTACACTATGTTTTAAAAATAAAGTTTAAATGTTTTAGATATTAAATTGTTAAGAAAATGGTCTAATATAATATTTTGTTTTACATAACAATTAGTAGCAGCTTATTCTCAATCAGTTAGAGATGATTATCTGCGCCTTAAAATGCAAGATGCCACTGGAATGATGCCGCTGGAAATAGCTAATAATTATAATATTCTAAATATTAATTACCAATTTAAATCATTACATTTAAACCAAGGCCCATTACAAAATGAAGATGTCCTAACACTAACTTTTGTTTTGTCAACTAGGTTATTAAAATATTATGCCAAGTTACACTTGTTAGAATGTCAGCAGAACATTAAAGTCGGTTGTGCAAATGTGACCTTTGTTTCGAAAGCGATACGGTATGTTGATCAGATCAAAGTGATAGGTGTTCGCAGGGTCACTTTGTGCTCGAATTTGTCACTTTGTACAGGGCTAGCGAATTCATTTGGTAGTAATTATTTTTGAAAACAAATTTTATTAATTTTGTTTTTGGGAAAAAGTATATGAGGGCTTACAGTCTCTTCACTTATAGTAGCTCTTTATAATTTTCTAAGCCTTAGACAAAGTTAAAGTTCTATTAGCAATAACAAATGCCAAAAACCTTCATCACATCACATCATCAGCCTAATAATGATCCCACTGCTGGGACACAGGCCTCCTCTCTGTGAGAAGGAATGCACCGTAATCCACCACGCGGGCCCAGTGCGGGTTTGTGGATGTCACATGTCTTTTAATTTTTGGTTCTAGGACATGCCGGTTTCCTCACGATGTTTTCCTTCACCGTTTTAAGAGCAGTGGTGAAGAAATAATTTACACAAAGTAAAGCGCCTGCCTGGGCTCGAACCCATGACCTACAATTTGTAAGTCGCGGCCGATACCACTGGGCCACCACTGCACTAACACACATAAATTTCGGACGTCTGTGTTCCTGTTATTTTTCACTTTGTAGTGTTTTTATTTGGAAGTCGATTGTATTTTTTTTAAGTTTTTGACTATCGTTACCGCTAATATATTTTCCGTTCCGGCTCTCGTCATTTGTGTTTTTAAGCTCATTACTCATAATTTGGAGGCAGTCCAACTATAGGGCAACTTACGTTAACCTACTTACTAATTATAAATTTGAAAGTTTGGATATTTGTTACTCAATCACGGCAGAACAGCTGAACGGATCTGGATGAAATTTGGCACAGAGATAGATTATAGTCTGGAATAGCACATAGGCATTCCGGTATTATGTTCCCTTGGGATGATAAAACACTTTTCACGCAGGCAAACCGCTGGCAGAAGCTAGTATTGTATAAAATTTAACGATCTATGTATCTTATCCACAATGCCTTTTTCACATTCAGGTAAGCAAAATAATCAATCACAGACCATTAATCATATACTGTGTGCATCAAGCTTTACTACAAGACACTATTGTTAGAGCCCTCGGGAAAATTTCCAATGAAAACAAAGAGCACAAAGTTTACTTTGTATCCCGGTATAATTTTCCTTCGGGATATTAAAACACTTGTCACGCGGGCGAATCCGCCGGCAAAGGGAAGTTTAAAAATGAATGTGCAAAAAGTCTTGTCAGTCCTTTATAGCCTCAAAAAACACAGTTTCCTAACACACGATATTGGCTCATTGCGGCTCATTGTTACCCGTCCCAATAAAATTATGATCAAAGATTTAATAAATGAAAACAAAGCAAGCAAACTCAATGCAAATTAGTCATACCTCATTACCCCAATCCTTCACTTAAGTACAACTTAATCAAAACAAACTAGGCTTACACACTAACACCTATACACCTGCTTACCCTCTTTACATCTGGGTTAGTAGTAGCATACTCACTGGAACATATCCAACGTTTAGCGATGGCCTTAAGGATAAGTCGGTAGAAAGATAATTACAATGTTAGCAGATAATTATGGTAACTGAATCAGTAACTGTAGTTAACAGAAAACAGCAAATGTGGCTACACTAAGTTCATTAGTTTTCGAGATATGAGCCAAAATGTTTTCTTTGTGTTTATTCTTTGTACTAAATCTGTGCGTGTGGTGATTTAGGCTAGTTAAGTTTTGTTTTATGCCCATGAGTTCCGTTTAAAATTCAAATTGATGGTTTCTGTTATGGTTTCATGTTGACAGATATCTCCCAAAGCCATCCTGACCCAAACCTCACATTCGGCGCTCGTTCTTACCTGTATTGGCAATTGATCGACATTTCATAAGAAATTATGATCTTCACCGTGACTTTAAAACCGAATTGGCTATCCAGCTGCTAGACAATACAGACTTAGTGCGTAGGCTAAAAATAACTAAACCTTTTGAATTAGTTTGGTGCACAAAGTGAATGAATAATAGTGACAACGCTGTGCTATACATATAACACATGAACATTGTGTTTTATAAATTCTATCAGACTCTAATAAAGTGCTACGGACTCGTGTAAATGTGCAAATGGAAACTGTTCTTAGTCTTAACATAATCTATCTCGTAACATATTAGAGTTAAAGTTAAATTGCTGTTAGAGTTAAATTGCTGTAAGAGTTCAATTGTTGTTAGAGTTAAATTGCTTATTAGTCTTTTAGGGTAGATCATAATTAATTATTAAGAATTTTGTTATTACTAATAAAGTATACAAAAACCTGTATTCGGTTCAATATACAGAGAAACTTTCAGTTTTTATAAAATGTTGAAAGTCAGATCGTCGCAGGTTCTAAATCAAAGTCAAAGTCAAATATATTTATTCAAATAGGCCAATAAGCGGCACTTTTGAACGTAAAACAAAAATTAAAATTGACAAGTAATAAACGTTGATTCTACTGTGCATTCGGAAAAGTAGCTTGTTATTATTTTGCTTTTTTCTACTAGTAAATCACCCTTACTGCGACAGCATAAAGGCGTTCTAAATTCAAATAATTAATAACTTATTTGCTTTTGACTGTACTACAAGATATAGTTAAAGCCTTAACCTTTACCTATGATTGACGTGAAGTAAACATTGTTTGCGGAATTAAATTTTTGTTAACATAGTTTTTTTGGTATCGGAAGCGATCAACGATGTACGATACTACCTACGATAGTACCTAATACCTAGGTGACTAGTACTACTAGTAGACTATCTAGTTTAAATCAGAGTTTAATTAAATATATATGACCTAATACCATGAAGTTCTAATACAAAGCAAATCAGTTTTAACAAGAACAACACGAAAAAAGGTCTTGAGATAAACACAGTAAAGTAATCTTATAAATGTTCCTTTTTCCTTTTGAAGTACGGACCCTAAAAACTGACATGAATTCATCTGCGTCGAGTCTTAAGGTTACACTAGTCGAAAATTAGTGTAGTTCAACAATTCAAATAATTCTGGTCATCACAGCAGTAGGAAGCTAGTTCGCGTACGAATTCACACTTTTGCAAATTTGCAGCGAAATGGATAATGATTTAGGACGAAACTGAGTGCGCGAAATTTTATAATCAGACCTTTGGGAGTCTGGATATCATGAAAAAACGACTAAACGTATCTGTTCAAAATAAAATTATTTGCATTGTTGAACTAATAATCTATCCCTGTATGGTGACCGTTTTGCAATTTTCCGTCTTCTTATGGTATTTATTTGCGCCCAAAAATGCGTTAAAATTAGTGTCGAAATGTAGAACTTTCGACGCTCATAACTTTCAAATATATAGATATATTTTATTTTTTGGCTTATTCAGGGCTAGATAATGATGAGAGATATCGATATCATTATTATAACGTCAAACAGTGGAGTAATCCCTAGACTACGTTTGTATGGAAGAATTATCGACTAGTGTAACCTTAACTGTACATGTGTACTCAATGATATGACGTATATTAAACAAAATGTGCCAACTATGCATTAGCAGGTGTCCGGTATGTCTCATTCGTAGAGAAAACGAAATCGCTTCCTATCATCAACTTTTACAACCGTGTTGTTAAGTAATAAACAACAACAATACAGTAATAATAATTTTCTACAACTTTCTTTACTCGGTAGATCACTACAGAAACTCTAGACAAAGTGTTATTCTATCAGATATCTAATCACAAATACGTGTAAAATCTTTCACGGGAAAACTGTAGTAGGAGGCATAGATTGTTCGCCGTACTGGGAAGTCGAAACGTCTCGCTCGAGCCCAGTCTCCTATCCCTAGTACACTCTCCGCACTCAACTCTCTCTTGGATGCTATAGTTCAGGAAAATGAGGGGGTTTTCCCTCGGAATGAGAGATCATCAGCTATATACTTATACAAATCTTTATTTTGACACCCTAAAACATGCCCCAAAACTCAACTTATCGTAGGGTGACCGCGACTACAGATATTCCAAGGTCTAATGTCAAAAATCGATTTTTACATATTTATTGCAAATATCTCGTTTCCTCTGCTTTTTATGCTATTTGTACTTATCATAAATATTGTAGAGGGTTAAATTTTCTATAACTTCTGTTTATCTTTTTTTAATATCTTGAACCATTTTCGAGATATTTCAACGCAATGTATCGTCGTATTTTTTTGTTTACGTGACAAAAGAAAAAATACGTGTCCAATATTTTTAGTTATCTAACTGAGGGACTACATAGTTTTTTTTTTCTCATCATCCCGTTTGGCTTATGGCCGTGTTACGTTAAAATAAATCAGCGATGGCTGAAATTCCAAAATATAAAGGTCACTTGACATTTTGATAGTGCATAGCACTCCCTTATATTTTTGACTTCTTCTAATCAGTATGGCGATGCTTTCAAATATACTATTTCACTTGTTGTACTTTTATTTATTCTGTGCTAGAGCCTCAAAAGTCTTCTAACATAATTTCGTCTATCTTAAGTCTGAAATAACGCAGTCTTTTGTTTTTGCTCAAAATACACGTATGCTAAATCAGCAACTATAAGTATTCAATGACATCAATCGCTTGCAAACCCAGGTAGGCTGCTACAACCGTATACCATAATATGCTGACACCCAATGTGATTAAGGTGTCCCTGTCTAGAACGTGATACCCATGCTGGAGTGCCCCAAGTGCCCATATACCTGCGGTTTTGAAGACTTCATGAATACCACTGAGGCTGCTATTAACGTAGCTACCCATTATCAAAATATTTAAAAACTGTGCTTCACCGTCGACCACATCATCGCTTACCATCAGGTGAGATAGTGGTCAAGCGCGAGCCAATTCAAAAAATAAAATATAAAAGTTGACTATATATATTTTCTTATTTTGGTGTAACTAACCAAAATAAGAAAAAAAATATAGAACTAACAAAATTCATAGTTTAATTTGAATTTCAAACTGAGATAATAAAAAAAATATCTACAAAGTTGACGCCTCGAAAACACGAAAAACATTGACTGAATTTCGAATTGAGATTTGTTTTGTTTTAAATAAGTTCAATACCACATAGTTATATTATACCTTGACCTAAGGATCGTCAATCATACTCCACCGTTGTTCTACACCGGTTAATGTACGCAATTAGTGATGCGCAACACCGCAAAGCTTTTTATTAGCTAGTGATGTGAACCTCTGGCTGTCTCATGAGGTCATTCCAATTGGTAGGTATTTAAATATCACGTTTTACCGCGTTGGTGATCTCAGCAACCATATATTTAATCAGACATTTGTATGTACAAACTTAAGTCCGTTAAATAAATATTCATTGTTGGAAATTAAAATATATACCTGTTTATATAAAAATGCGGGTATTTTTGTAATTATTGTGAAAATTGCAACCATGACAGTGAATTGTCGTAACAATTTCAAAACTGAGCTATCTCGAAATCGTGAACACAAACAAGCAACAACCGTGTGAATGAAGATAAGAGTCATCCAAACAAAAAATAGACGAATGATACAATTAACAGCAAAATGATATCTTAAATATCTTACCAGAAAACGTGAGAAAACATCCGACCTTCTGGCATAGAACAATCAGCTTTTATTATTATACACTGTCTTCGAATGTCACAAGCACAGGTCACGATAACGGAACACAACGTACATGCAAAAAGTGGACGCGAAAAGAAATCAAACGATCGGACGCGATTGGCCGGTCGGTTAGAACGTTCGAATCCGAAATTCAAATTGGCCAATGGGAGGAGAACGCGCATGCGTGTAGCAACGACGAAGGCTTGACGCGGACTGAGGCAGTTTCTCAAATGAGTGGTGGTTGACGAGCCTTCTCCATTCACACTGTCAAGTTAATTGGTTCTGCTATCTCGAATTTTGAACCTTACCTTTCTTTGAAGTAGGTATTATTTCCCAGGTGCAGTTTCGTTGGTTAAGCCTATTTGTTTTAAAGCAAAACACATTGCCACCTCGGTCGCCTTCACATGCGCAGGAGTACACTTTTTTGCAATGTCTCGTTTTAATTTTCTTCGTACATTTTTATTTTTTATATAATGTAGAAAAAAACTGAAAGAAATTGTAGATTACACAATGAGTATTTCTGAGCAACTGTTACATAATAAATAGGTAAAATATTATTACACAAAAATATAAATATTACATCAAATAAAACTTAGCATATTATTTAAAAATATGAGTAGAGAAAGTTTTTGTACTCAATTTCAAAGTTTATGCAATACAAAATAATGTTTTTGTTCTAGTCTTTCGCGTTGATGTCTTATATATAAACAACTACTCACCTAAAACGTTGTCAAGGTAACCGACTCATTAAAACACCGCTTATCTCAATTTAAACCGTAACACCTCCATTCTAAAGTTGCATTTTTAATGCATCTCATACAAAAAAATAAACAATGGTTACATTTATCTTTAAGGAATTTTCATGATATTAAAAATAATGAATGTGTGAAAGAACTGCATTTCATAATATTATTTTACTTTTTATTTGGGGTTAAAACTCGCATTACACGTTTATGACTTTTATTAACGTGTGTTATTTAAAAAATGTAATGCAATTGTATAAAACTATAATTAAAAATATTTTTATAACTTCACATTGTACTTGGCATTACATCATCTATCTGTATGCCTAAACTTGCCAATTATATTGGGGTCGTCTCCTATTATATATATATTAGTCTACGCTCCTACTGTCAGTCGGATGCAGCTGAGTACCAGTATTTTTCATGGATTACTACCGACATTTTCAATCATTCGATATTTAAATCACTCAGCATTTAAATCTTAGACATTTTTAGCTTAGGTATTTAAATTTTCGATGTTAGACATTTTAAATATTTTGACGAATAAATGTTATGCCTTAAAAAAATATGTAACCCTAAATTATGCCAAAACAAATTAGACCAAATGACAGTTTTGCTGACCTTTGATTATGCCAAACTATGATTATGCATCAATATTATTATGCTAGTAAAAGTTATGCGAAAACGTTATGCATAAAAAAATTATGCCAAGAGGGGGATTCACCTTTTACTGTGCGTACAGCTAAGGAGTGGAATTCCCTGCCGGAGTCTGTATTTCCTGATAGCTTCAACCTGAGAGTCTTTAAGTCAAGAGTGTATAAGTTACTTCTAGGCATGCATGCCCCCACACATCGGCGTCGGGTCGACGATGAAGTACCTGGGAATCGTCCTCGACAGCCGGTGGAATTTCGTGGAGCTTTTCCGACGTTTGACTCCCAGACTGGAGCGGGCCGGGGCTGCCCTCAAGCGACTCCTGCCCAATCTAGGGGGTCCAAACGCCTCCTGCCGAAGGATCTACGCGGGGGTCGTGCGGTCCATGGCCCTTTACGGCGCACCGGTGTGGGCGCGTTCCCTGAGGCGGCGACCAGCCCGCTGGTTGAACGCGTCCCAAAGGGTCATGGCCATCCGGCTGGTCCGAGGATACCGCACGGTCCCCGGTGAGGCGGCGAGCCTCCTTGCCGGATTGCCGCCATGGGATCTGGAGGCAAAAGTCCTCGCGCACATTTGGGAGTGGTGCGAGGAGGCGCCACAGCGTCCTCACCTTCCGCCTGACGCAGGTCCTCACCGGACATGGCTGTTTCGGGAGGTTCCTGTTCAGGATAAGGTGGGAGGAAACGCCCGGGTGTCACCATTGTGTGGATCGCCCGAAGGACACGGTGGAGCATGCGGTGGAGGTTTGCCCTGCTTGGGCGGAGCACCGCCGTGTCCTCGTGGAGGCGATCAGCGGTGGCGACCTCTCGCACCCGGCCCTGGTTCAGGCCATGGTACGGAGCGAGAGGGCATGGGAAGCTATCACCTCCTTATGCGAAGCAGTAATGCTCGCGAAGTAGGAGGCGGAACGCGTGAGGGAGACGCAACGGAGACGCCCTCACACCCTTAGCCACCGCAGGAGACGCCCTGGGCGTCGGGAGTCGCAAGTCGATTCCCGGCCACCGTAGGCGCGAGCTTGCGGACGGCGAGTAATGGGTAGCTCGCTGTCCGATAAGGATCAGGCCCGAGTCGAGGGCGCGTAGTGTTCCACGCGTGCCTCAAAGAGATTTCAGCAAAAAATTTACGGGGTCCGCTAGAGCCGATGCCGGTCTGGGTCGCGGATAAATTTGAAAAAGAGTTACCGCGGCCCTGGCTCAAGCAACTGAAGGAACACGGGTGGGTTTTAGTAAGTAAAAGTCTGACACGCCTTTCCACTTCACCCAGAGCGGGAGAAGTCATTGGATGATTTCCCAACAAAAAAAAAACAAAAAGGCATTCGTGCCCCATCGTCAACCACATCATCGCTTACCATAAGGTGAGATAGTAGTCAAACGCAAGCCTATCAATAGCAATAAAAAGACGATGCTACACTTTCGGGCTCCTGAATTCCCGTAACGACTATCTAAGATTTACGAAAGACACTCGAGGCCGACTGCTTAACTTGTTTTTCAAGAAGGAGTTGAGTCTGTTATATAGTCGCCTATCCACAGACCAACCTCGGCAAATATTTCTTAACCTTGAGGATCGACCCGTGCTACCGCTATTATTAAGCCATGAGACCCAAAACTTGTGCATGTCGTCACCAAACGAATTAACGTAATAAAAATTTTACCAAATTATGACAAAGATTTATTTAAATAATAATATCTGTATCTAATACTCATCATCATTTCAGCCAAAAGACGCCTCCCCAGGCGTACGTCCGTCGCCCCCCACATGTCCGAACCCGAGGTGGCGGTGCATAGTGTTCCACGCGCGCCCCTCTTAGACGTAGCGGGGGGAGTCTAATACCTCAGTCCCCCCTAACCCGAGGTCGAGGCCCGCAGAGGCGGGCCGGCACTAGTCGGGGGTTGCGGAAGTATCGTTGTTCCCGCGACCCCCAGCGTAGGTGTTTGATGGAACACCGGGGTGGTTTTAAGTCTGTACGAGTCGGACAGACCCCACCGCCCTCCCTTGGGCGGAGAACATGAGGATTTTCCACAACGGAAAAAAAAAGGCCGCCCCAGGCGTCGCCACACTGATCGGTCCCGTGTGTCTCGCATGCACCGGACTCCCGCAGCTTTTACCAGGTCGTCGCTTCACCTAGTGGGAGGCCTTCCAAAGCAATGTCTTCTTGTTTGCGGTCGCCACTCCAGAACTTTTCGGCCCCAACGGCCATCCGTTCTGCGAGCAATGTGCCCCGCCCACTGCCTCTTAAGTTTGGCAATTCTTCGGGCATACACATCACATCATCAACCTATTAATGTTCCCACTGCTGGGACACAGGCCTCCTCTCTGTGAGAGGGAATGGGCCATAATATACCACGCGGGCCCAGTGCGGGTTGGTGGATGTCACATGTCTTCGAATTTTTGGTTCTAGGACATGCCGGTTTCCTCACGATGTTCTCCTTCACCGTTTTGAGAGCAGTGGTGATGAAATAATTAACACAAAGTAAAGCGTCTGCCTGGGTTTGAACCCACGACCTACAACTTGTATTCTTCGGGTATAGATAAATGATAAATAATTTTTAACCGATTTCTCAAAAAGGAGGAGGTTTTCAATTCAGATGTTTATATTTTTTTTATGTATGTTCGGGCATAACTCCGTCATGTATAAACGGATTTGCAAAATTCTGAAGTTAATTCCGAAATAATCCCATTTAAATTTGGTAAAGATCTGATGAAGAAACTCGGAGATATACAACAGAACTCTTCAATAAATGACGGCAAATCTCTCGCAATCTTATGTCTGTTTATTGTTTACAGCATTTCATAACATATCATCACGCCAGTATGCTCTAAACGGGTACGCAGGTGTGTACAGTTCACCCTGGTACACTGTCATTCCACCGGTTATGTTCAAGTTACATGTTAATTGGGTAATCTATTCTGGCATCACTGTGGGCATTATAGGTACTTTACTATAGAACTTGTCCATTATGTACCACTAAACAGTAAAAAATAAAAATCTTTTTAACTAAAAAAACGAAAAGCAGTAGGTATAAAAGACACCGACTTCGGAAAAAAGTTATTTTTCGATTTGTAGTGTTTTGCTTTAGAAGTCGGTTTTTTTTTTCTGCAGGTTCGTTTTAACATACACTTTTACATGTCGATCATATTTTATTAAACTAGATGAGGTCGGCGTTTCCTATCTGACTACTCTGAGAAGAAAGGCCGAAACAAACTCAGAGGTCACAGCAGAGGTCACAGTCTATTTTAAAGTCCAGACAAAATCTAGTTTAGATCATATGAAGACCATGCACGGAGATTGGTGTCCGAAATGGTGCTTTGAGGAAAGAACCAGCTAGATTGAGTGGACCTGTCCAGTCAGTGCACGCATTTGTCAATAACCGTGCAGCTCAACTCAGAATTCGACGAACAATGCCAAAGAAAGGACATTCGGGTAGGCCGCATAAATGACTCAAACTGCCAGACCATGATTAAAACAAATTGAGAAAAAAAATCGTCCGAAGAAAGACGTCCACTGCTGGACAAAGGACTACCTCAGGCTTCGCCACATTGACCGCTCCAGTGCGTTTCACATCCACCGCATTCCCGCAACCTTAACCTGGTCATTGGTCCACCTAGTGGGAGACCTTCCAACGAATCATCTTCCGGTTCGCGTTCGCCATTCCAGAACTTTTCGAACTTTGTCAACAAATAAAATGTTTTTAATATTATATATCACAATAATAGCTTTTGAAAAGTCGGCTAGTATCCAAATGGAACTTACGTACGGGATAAAATTGGCCTATTTTCTAATGGCATGTGGCCATGGCATGGCCTATACACACTCTGAATCTTTTCAGCAGTTTGAAGCGTGATTGATTGTAAAACATCCAAACATAAAAACTTTCATATTTATACTTCGTAACCTAAATTTGTTTAGCTACGTTTTGGGGAACTGTATTATAGTAAATTATGACATTCAAAAAGTATAGTGCTCGCCAAACTTAAAGGGCCGCCCTGAAATTGGCTTGCCGATGCAAAAGGCACGAAACGGTGCTGTTTTTGTATGAGATTTACTACTGCGCAGACATTGTAGCCAACTTCAGGACATTTAAGAAGTTTGGCGAGAACTATACTGATACTAAGCCTTATACTAAATTACTTTGATTTTGAGAATATAATAAAAATTGAGTATATTGGTTACCAACCCGCACTGGGCCCGCGTGGTGGATTACGGCCGATTCCCTCTCACAGAGAGGAGGCCTGTGTCCCAGCAGTGGGAACATTAATAGGCTGATGATGTGATTTGATGTGATGTGATATTGGTTATATCTCTTTTAATTTATAACCTTTAATTGGGATTTAGTGACTTAACAACTCGTTACTAAACGTATATATTTATATACAAAAAACTCTATTTAAAAACTAGATTCCATCCATAAAAAGGCCTCTCTGATATGGTACCCTACCATGTTCAGCCACAAGCCTGCTTGTTATTTATTCAAAGTCAACACAAATATGGAAAAAATATTTGTGTTACATTCACGGCTATTTATCTAATCAATAAAGATACACATATATATCATTTAGTTCTTACATAGCCACAAACTCTATAAGGACCTCCTCTCTATTTAGGTTGCAACAATACGTAATGATCACACCGTAAGGCTAAACTTGGCCAATGTGAACCTTGGCCAAGTTTAGCCTTACGGTGTGTTGTTCATTTAAACTATGGTGTAGGCAGTGGTGTCTCATCCCATACAAAGAAACTGTGCCGACGTTTATATATATACTTTTATATGTATACTGATTATTCTGATTATTTTTTGTGCATCGATCGTGTTCGGTTCCGTTCCGTTCCATTCCACGGATATAGATGGTGATCTATCTATCGCCGTGGAATGGAACCGAACGCTATCGATTTACAAAAAATAATCGGTATAAGATGAAAAACGCTAGTTACGTCGGCACGGTTTCTTTGTATCGGATGAGGCATGTGTATGCTATTATTATATTATCTGTGGTGTAGGTAAGTACTGTAAAACTGGCCAATCAACCTCTTTGAAGAGTTAAAAAGTTATTGGCATATTACGAAGACAAAGGCAATTTTTATGAATTGAAGAAAAGTTTATACTTCTCTGTCGCAAAACAGCAACAGATGTGATTGTATTAGGTTTGTTGTAAACCAAACTCTTTATGTGTCCCATACACATAAAAATCTATGGGGGTCAGCAGCAGAATTATTGCGCAAGTGAATTCGGCAAGGCGAATGGTTTGACCACTATCAAATCGACCAATCAAATGCGAGATGAAAGACGCGATGTGGATTTCCGTCTGTTTGATTAGTCGATTGATAGCGGTCAAACTCTTTGCGTTGCCGTATTAACTTACGCAATAAGGCTACAGGTCTCGACTTCAAGTATGGGTCCACGTCTTCCAATCCATTTATTAGGGTAATTAGTGTGTAGCCTAGACAGAGAATAATAAATGAAATACGAAGAGGTTTAACAACTGTTGTAGCAAAAAGTGGATTAAGACACAGAATGAGAGTATGTGTGCGAAACAGAAGCGAACACTTGAATTGTAATGGTATAATTTATGTGAAAATAGTAATAAACGTCATTTTGTACATATTTGGATTGTTTTATTTTGTTTTCTGACCCAAGTTATAAATTTAAATCTTAAGTACCGTTATTATTTACTAATACCTGAAGTTTTTTTATAAATTCTGAACATACCCTAGCTTGTTATACCTGCAGCTACTGCTACTTGGATAGCTAACGAAACACTAAAAACTATTTTTAAGCACATCTGCAGCATAACTGTCATAGACTTTTTTTTAATATATCAGAAAGAAAAAAATATTGTTCACGAATTAGTTTTTATTGAAAACTATCAATCGTCTACTACGAACCAGTTGGTTTAGTTAACTGCAATTTCAGTGTTGAGAATAATAAAGCAACTTATCTACTACACAAAAATTGCAAACACAAATAAATCCGAGGCTAAAGTCCCAAAAAAAAAAACTTCTAAGTCCAATGTTTTGAAAACGTTTAAGTTAGGGGATGGTGTTTCATAGTCAAATCAGTAAGGAATGGTAGAAACTACTACTTCTTAAAGGACCTAGGTCGACTTAACCAGTAGCCTTGTATAACATTAAATTTCTATTCTAAAACATATTCTTATTATCAAAAATGAGTTTGATCCCAGTGAGGCTCAATCCCTATCAATCTGCCTAGCCTTTTCTCAAATAAGTAGGGGTCGCTTCCCTAGGCTAACGCTACGAGGTCGCTGATAAATTTGGAAAAGAGTTACCGCGCCCCTGGCTCCAGCAACTGAAGGAACACGGGCAGGAATTATTCAGTAAAAGCCTGGGACACCCTGCCGCTTCTCCCAGAGTGGGAGAAGTCATTGGATGATTTCCAAACACACAAAAAAAAATGCTAACGCTACGTAAAGTTTTCCATGATACAACTGCCCATCTGATGATGATTCTCTATGATTGAAAATTTCCATAAAAGTCCAGACATATTGAAGAAAGGAAATATGCGTAATTTCCTTTGTTCAATATGTCTGGACCTAACTAAATGATAAGAATGATAGATGAATTATTAAAATAGGTGTGTCATTTTATTATAATTGTTGTGGGAATTGCGCAGTTTGAATCCAGTGTGATAGGTATTAAAATTATAAACAAAAAAAACAATATGACTGTAATTTTTTTTTTTAAACACTATTGTGCAAAAAATCTTCAAATTTTGATGATAATAACTGACAAAAAAAAACAAAAGAATTTTTATTTAATCGAGTATACAAGACTATAAAAGCGTTATTAGCCATATTATTGTCATCTTTCACACAGTCTGGACTCATAGTTTGAATAGACAAAATGTCAAAATAAAAATAATGAAAGAATTTCAAGAACTCGAAATGCGTGAACTCAAGAAAAGGGCCAAACATATAACAGGTCCACCACGACCAGTTATTGGTCAAGCTTCTGAATTGTGATCGTAAGTACAGTTAAGCAAATTGACGCGTTCTGAGGTCTGCCGGACTAAAACTTTTTCGAGAATGTTGGAGAAATATATTCTTAAAACAGGCTAGAAAATGTGGTCGATATACTAATTGATCTACTTTTGCTTTCTTTTTTGCGTATGCATAATTTTTTGAAGTTTTTGACATACTTTCCAAAAATTTTAAAATCTAGATTGTATGCTGATTTTTGAACATCGATAGGTGTACCTAATTATGACAAAAAATATATTCTGTGCTGTTAGGAAATGCAAATTGGATTCAATCAAACACCTGATGCCAATTATTATATCAAAGAAAAAGCTGTTTAAGTAAACCATTGACCGTTACGTTTAAAAACTAAAAATTATTCTGTAGCTTCACAAAGGGACCTAAAAAAGGATCCCTAAAAGTAAGAAGATAACAAAAAACTTGTTTCGTTGGTCATCAAGTTCGAACCAACGTATGGTGGAGGTCGCCGAACAACATTCCACATCAATGATTATTTTTAGGCATTCGCTAATATCAGCCGATCAGATTATGTAGCTGTGGTTGCAGAAAAAAACATGGAACACGCCAGGCAGGTTGTTATATGAGTAGAATTAAATAATATTGTAGTCATGGATTTTTGTAAGTGCCCAGATGCAAGGTTTTACTATGAAATTTGATTCAGAAAGAAAGAACGCAGACCCTTTAAAATATCTTCGCATTATATTATTTTGTTAACCACTTTGTTTTAGGCTTTTTGTAGAAATTTGTAGCTCGTATATGTAAGAGGATTTTTGTCTACGCGTCCTGCAAAATCTTGCGGAAGGCAGCGATATGAGGAAAGCATCTGACGACCTAGTGAAGGTCGCGGGAATCCACTGGATGCACAGAACCGGTTATTGTAACTATGCTTGGTGGAGGGCTTTGGCCCACCATGAATGTATCTCGACTGAATGATGATGACTATAAACTACAAAGTTTATTATAGATAGGTACTGAGACATGATAAGGGTAAATAGGTCGCATGAGAAACAAATCTTTTGCCAAATATTGCTGATTAGATGTACTTATAAAGTGTAATTAGATTTAGCTTAAAATATATAGTCAGATTAGAATAGTCAGGACGTCCATATGGCTTAGGGGCGTGTGTATCCCACCGCATTTTTTCCAAACCACTGCAACTCCTGAAAGCCAGAATCAACAATGGCGATCACCAGAAAAACGCCGAGGTAATGAAGCACGACGAAGTCACGGAGAATTAATTAAACTGTCTTGGATTCCGCAACGAAATTAAACAGAAAAGAATAACGGAGGAGTAGGAAAAGGAGCGTGTGTATGTAGTAAAAGGACTTAGACGCGTATGTTTGAAAAAGAGTGAGTGAGTGAGTGTTTGTATGTAGAAAAAGTAATTTATTAGGAATAAATCCTATTTAATTATATTCGCAAATTAAGCCTTACCGTTTATAAGGAGTAAGTTTATATAATACCAAGGTGAGAGGTGACACATGACCTCTTGTCCCCAACCCACACTTAAGGCAATCACCAATAAACAACAGTTATATTGTACCACATAATATTTACTAAAAGTGCCTCCAGCTTACATCTCGGTCGTTGAACCCAAAAGATAAATATAATAGTTGCGTGCTGAAAAATACGTAACACGATCAGACACCAGACCGTTATATTAACTGTGCCGCTCATGTTATAGAATACCATGCCAATGTTGGTTATAATTGAAAATTGTTTTGATATAATCAGCGTTAAAAACCTAAGCAAAAAGGTTTCAAAGAAATCATCATCTACACTATATCATATCAGTTGAAAGACGTCCACTGCTGGACATAGGCCACCCCCAAGTGTCATCATATCGATCGGTCATGTGAGTCTCGCATCCAGCAGATTCCCGCACCCTTAACCAGGTCATCGGTCCAACTAGAATGAGGCTTTCTAACAATGCTGCGTCGTTCGGTACGCGGTCGCCACTCAAGAATGCAAAAGAAATAATGTAAATTAAAACTTACAAATTTTAACGTCATCTAATACAATCTGACCCGATGCAGCTGTATACTAGTATTTTTGAAGCAGCAACTGCCACATAGCCTCCGTAATCTATGTGACGCGATATCCATGGGCATGGGTAAGCCTGAAGATGCGTTATGGTTGCCAAAGATCTTGGAATGGCAGCTAGGACCCGGGCTTTACGTGGCGTTATTTAAACTTATCTGAAATAAATTATTTAACCCTTTTTTAACACGATTTTATTAGCTTGGTATGTACGTATCTGTGAATCTATGTAACGGAATCTTTGAACGTGATTTTCACCCCTTTCAAAACGCCGAATTAATTTGAAACTTTGCATACTTTGCATATTATCAAAGACCGATGACAATGCAATAATTTAAATATTTTGTCCCATTATCCTTACCAGGATCTTCAGGATTAGCGATTGAACTAAAAAGTAAAAAATAAATAATAGTTTAAAAAAACAAAAAGCGTGGGCGTGGGGTGCTTTTAACAATTTACATCAAGCACCCCCCGCTGTTTTACAATAAAATATTTTTTTTTGTTAATCACACTATTCTAAATTTAAATTTATTGAAAATTATTTTCTACTTTTTAGTTTGGTTTTCTATTAAAGCGTGTTTTTTATATTTACTTGTGCTTTAATTACTAAGAAATCAGTGGAGGTAAAACAACTTGTAATGTAAAAGGAAACTTATTTAACAGTAAAGTCTTCGGACAGACATATACATATCGGAGGAAGGTATATGATTAATAATCAGGAACAAAGAAATATCGCTTGTAAACTTATTAATTCAGTTTTGTGTAACTGGCAACATTTAGCCTACGATTCAATCTCAGTTTGATTTTATTCGATTGACAATACTTTATTTTGCTTATGTCAAAATACTCAATTTGGATTGGATGTTATAAGCGGTAATTTCTCGGATGAGTTCTTGAGCCAATAAAAAGCAGGGGTGTCTATTCAGGCACCCTGAGCTGAGTCTCCCGCAGAGTTTGATCGCTTGGAAAGGAACGCGCGGGCGCGTGTTTTCGGAGTTGAAAAGAGAATTAGCCTAAAGTGGCGTGTATATACTTGGAAAAGTGTGTTTTTGTTGAGAGAAAGCGAAACGATTGGTGGCCGAATCCGCTGCTTTGACAAAATTGGAACAAGGACTATCTCTAAAACGGTATAAGTTACCTGCCTTAAGCATGCATACCTACAAAAGCCCACAAGACCGAGGGTTTATCCAAGATAGCCCTCCTATTTCCGATATACATAATTATGTTATTACTCGTATATTAGACATAGCTGACGACAAAAGCTATTGGGTAATATCTCATGAAATAAAACACATTATCGCTTTATTTTATTTTTCATTTCTAATAATTTTGACATGGATATTTATCACAATTGTAGAAATAATATTACATGTTACAACACCGTTAGTATCTATGGAATAGAAACGATTTCACTAAAACAATCAATAAATGTTAAAGCTTTAACTAAATAAAGAGTGACTAGATTACAATAAACTTTCAATAAACAACACAACATATTAAGCAACAGTAGTAAATAGTGTAGAAGATAGTTTCTATGTTATTATCAATATAACTAAAACTGTAATAGTTAAGCCCATAGGTAAAAGGAAGAAGTATATTACTGAGATTTTGGAATTCTCCATAGGAATGTAATATATTGTGTAATAAATACTGTAAAAAGATAAATGCAATCTATCAACACATAAGATAATACTATATATGATTTTGAAGTTAAAGGTATACAAGAGAGATTACAACAGATTACAATAAATTTAGAACTATGAACAACAAAACAGAAAACTTTCAAGTTTTATAGTAGGCCTTTCATCTTTAGTCACAACAGAAATCACTTAAGTAGAGACAGTGTTTTGGTTTGTGGGTTCTTCAGGGTAAATAAGGCGATTCTTCCTGGTGTACAATATTATATTTCTTTAAAAAATGCTTCTTATTACAATAACTTTAAATTTTGGAAAAAACCGTTATTAATTCAAATTATTAATTAAGAGTTGGTGCCAATGACAAAAAGCTGTTCTGGAGTCCCTCGTGTGGCTGCGTGACATCGATTTTATACAGGGGCAGCAGCACCATCTCGTGCGTTGGTCCGGAACTAGCGAGGATTGATGCTAGCTAACCGATGCACTCCGCATGCATGCGCGCCGTTGCGTCGCTTAGTCACCAGGTGTCGGTAAATGTCGTAAACAGACAGCATTATTACTTGCTAATAAGTACAGAAGACAACACCCGACAGAAGTAAAACCATCAATTTGTCTTTAATTTTTACACAATGATAAGATATTGAAACATCGTTTAATCGAGATTGTGAACTATCTCACCTATAAATTGGTGATGATTTGTGTTCGACGATGGTAAACGGTCACCTTTGCCTTGACAACTTGAAGACTCCCAGTTTATAGCTATTCACCATATTAAATAACAACATTATATAGCATTGGTTAGTCGTCATTTTTGTTGATGTGTTCGACTTTATTGATTTCAATAATCTCTGTCAACACCATATCGACGCCATATTGATGGTTAATATACCTACATATTTCATTGTAATAAATCAAGATGCCTCGGCCTGCAGTTGATGCTAAGGATAAGAAAGCTGATGAGTTCGCCTCATCGCATTTAAGTTCAGAAATCATTGTCGTAGAAGCTAAACGAAATGCCCTTTTTGAATCAATTCAAATTGTATTCGAAAGGGCGAAAAGGGCACACATTGACAACGAGATGGTGGAGAGTTTTCTGGATTCATTTGCGACTATTGATGAAACTCGATCTGAATTTAGGGATCTCGTCAACGAACACAATAGGCTACTTTTAGAAATTAATCCATCCGCGAAGCCTAACTATGATTGCATTTGATGATCTATTTTGTCGTATCAAACGAGTGTTAAAGCAGGTTGAGCCTGTGCCTTCGAGGGTGAATGCTGACGATGATCAGAAGGTCATTAGATCTAAACGGCCTACTTTAGCGCCAATCGAAATTGTGTCATTCGATGGTGACATTCGCAATTGGCTGTTATTCTATGAAAGCTATAAGTCCACAAAACACGAAAATCCATCGTTGACAGACGCTGAGAGACTGTACTATTTGATAGGAAAACTTTCCACTAAAGCACAAGCGGTATTTTCAGGCATCGCGCCGTGTCCTGAAAACTATCAAATCATCGTAAAGTGTCTGGTGGATAGGTATCAAGATAAACGCATACTCGCTTCTACGTATCTAGATCAGATGATCAATCTTAGATTAAATGGCCCCGCTTCTGCATCTAATATGCAAACATTTATGGACCAGTATGTCACTGCCGCAAACGCAATAAAAAATCTTGGAATAAATGACCTAACAGATTTTGTATTTTTACATATAGCACTAAAAAAGTTAGACGGAGAAACGATACGTGCTTTCGAGTCACAATATCGTGATGTTTCGTTGCCGACTTTTGGCCAGCGGACCGAATTCATTAGGAGTCAACATAGGATTTATCAAAACACACAGCCTAGTGCAGCTGGCGTTTCCACTCATAGTTCTGTTAAATCTCGCAATAATGTACCAAACCCGCAGAGTTATGTAGCCATCGCGACTGCTAACAAAAAATGCCTATGTGACAATATTGTACATGATCACTTTTTCAAGTGTCAAAAATTCACTGAGATGACACCGTCCGCACGCTTTAAATGCGTGAAGGATAAAGTTGCATGTATCAATTGTTTAAGCATTAAACATAAGTCTCGCGATTGTAATTCCACGCTCAAATGCCGCACTTGTCATCAAAAATACCACTCTTTATTGCATTTCAATAGGGTTCCGAATCAAACCGCCTCACAATCTCATAACAGTGGATCGGTGCAAGTATCGAAATCCGAAGAACCTACGATTCTTAGCGAGCCCGCCACGCCACCGCCATCGCCGTCCACACCGTTATTAAGAGCACGCGCACCGGCCGCGGCGCCTACTGCGAGCGAGCCGAGAGTATCGTCCTTTCACACTACATCCATTGCTGCGCCATTGCAGCTTAGTGCTAATGACGGCGACCGCGCCGAGCGATGTATTCGTCACACAACGATATTGCTATCGACCGCTCAAGTTGTAATCTACGATCGAAATGGACAAAAGCATATTGTAAAATGCCTTTTAGATTCAGGATCGCAGAGCAATTTTATAAGTAAAGAATGTTGTAACCGGTTAGGTTTAGATTATAATAAAAATACGCAAATGATTGTTCGAGGGTTTGGTGGTTCAGAAAAACCTATCAAAGGTTCGACTGACTTTAAAATATTTTCTCGGTTTGACAAAAACATTTCTTTTGATGTATCGGGATTTGTCGTAGATCGCATCATGGATGACCTGCCCACAGTTCCCGTGGACGAGGCTGCCTTTACCCACATCGTATCCGTTGCGTTTCCATTTCGCGACGATGTTTATAAATTGGGAGATTCTTTCTCCACAGCGTGTCGACGTTTTCTGTGCTTGGAAAAGAAGTTGGAGTCGTCAAGCTTTCTACGCACTGCCTATGACAATATCATTCGTGAATACATTGATAAGGGTTATGTAACCGAAGTAGGGCCTATTGACAGTAATAGTATAATATCCACCGCCGCTTCCTACTTCGTACCACATCATTGTGTTCAGCGTCTAGATAAGACGTCCACAAAGGTCCGCATGGTTTTAGACGCTAGTTGTAAAACTAGAACAGGTTTATCCTTGAATGATGTTCTTCATCCAGGCCCTAATTTACAGGGTGACTTGAATAACATTCTTTTGAATTTTCGGCTATTCAAAATCGCCATTTCAGCAGATTGTAGGCAAATGTTTCTTCAAGTAGGAATGTTAGAGCGAGACCGCAAATATCAAAGGTTCATTTATCGTTTCCATCCGGAAGATAAATTTACAGTTTTTGAACTGGCTCGTGTTGCGTTCGGTATGAAGTCGTCCGTATTTCAGGCAATCCGTGTTGTTCATCAGCTGATTGCTGATGAAGGTGAGAGATTCCCAACTGCAGCTGCTATAGCAACTGCTTCTACGTATATGGATGACGTCTGCTACAGCATTATGTCAGATGATTCAGCGCAGGAAAACGAGAACGTCGCTATCAATTCATGTATCGAACTTATACAATTATTTAAATGCGGTCAGTTCGACCTCGTGAAGTGGACGAGTAACTCGGCCGGTGTCCTTCGCGCTATTCCCGCCTCGCATCGAGCTTCGTCAGATCTCGAAATTGATAAAAATGTATCTGACAATGTTCTAGGTACACTTTGGGACAAATCCTATGACGTTTTCAAATTCAAGGTCGCAAGGCCAGACTCAAGCTGTACTAAGCGCAGTATCTTGTCAGTCGTAGCGCGCTTATGGGACAATCTAGGGCTGGTGGCCCCCGTCATACTTTATGCCAAGCTCCTGATTCAGGAGCTATGGTTATTGAAGTGCGACTGGGACGAGGCCCCCCCGCAACGCATCGTAATCCTCTGGAGGCAGTTCTGTAGCGAACATCCCGCACTCAACGAGATACGCGTTCCGCGTCATCTCGGGGTAGTGCAGGGTTGTGTAGCAAACCTGTTAGGATTCGCTGATGCAAGTGAGCGTGCTTACGGCGGCGTTGTTTACTTGCAAGTCAAAGATAACGCAAATACGACCGTTAGGCTTGTGTGTTCGAAATCGAAATTTCTTTGCCGCTTAAAACTATTTCGATTGCTCGCTTAGAATTGTGCGCTACAGTTTTATTATCCACGCTTATGCGTAATGTGCTGAACAATTATGAGCCAAGGTATAAAATTTCGAATGTCTTCGCGTTTACCGACTCGAAAGTCGTTCTTTGTTGGATTAATTCGTCTCCGCATCGCTGGCAAACTTTTGTGGCAAATCGTGTCACAAAGGTTGTCGATAATATTCCCGCAAGTTGTTTTCATCACGTGACCGGCATTGAAAACCCTGCTGATTGTTTATCGCGAGGTTTATCACCTGCGCTGCTTGTCAATCACCCTCTGTGGTTTACTGGACCCCCATGGGCATCCAGGCATACATTAGAGTGGCCTATTTCTGAATTCGGTCGCGAAGACGTTTGTGAAGTGCCGGAACTGAAGCCCTCTGCGCACGCGATAACAGTGGGTGGATCAAAAACAATAATTTATGAGCTCACTCAACGTGTTTCCTCATGGTCAAAGTTACTTCGCATAATTGTCTATATTTACCGCTTTTCAAAATTACTACCGCGCAGATCTTACATGAACAATTAATCTGATTTAGTTTTTGCTGAAATTAAAATAATATCCGCATTACAACAAGTCTACTTCAGTGACGATATAAATAAATAAAAAAATAGTGAGAACTATTCTTCCGCTGTGCAAAAACTTAAACCGTTTTTAGAAGCGAACGGTCTCATCTGCGTTGGTGGTCGGTTGACTTACGCAGAAATCAATTACGCACAGAAACACCCTTATGTATTACCTAAGCACGATCACGTGATTGATATCTTAATCGATCATTATCATCGAAAGCATTTACACGCCGGCCCTGAATTGCTTATGTCCTTACTTAGGAATCAGTATTGGATACTGGCAGCGCGACGCGTTATTTGTCATCGTATTCACAAGTGCAATACGTGCTTCAGAGAAAAACCACGTCCAACTTTTCGGATCATGTCAGACCTGCCTGAGTTCCGCGTCACCCAAGTTGACAAGCCATTCACGCATACTGGATGTGATTATGCTGGTCCTCTCCAGTATACACCGGTTCGTGGAAGAGGCATTAAGACGACGACTAACGCCAACGACCTTAAAGGAACAAAACGCGCACTCGTTCCACACCCGCGCGACCCGAAATTTAGTAGTTTTATGTACTTTCCTCATTATTCTATAACTTAAAAAAAAGCCTCAGATCAAAATGTAGATAATTAAATTGTCTTTGAGATGGTGTCGATTTAATTAAAATACGCCCAGCGGTTTTGGTGTGATTGTCGTATTTTTGGCCGTTTTAGACATAACTTTACAAATTAATTACACTATGTTATACAAATAAAACTCAAAAATTTCTTAGATCAAATTATTAAGAAAATAGTGTAATGTAACAGATATTGTTTCCAAAAAATTACGACAAGCCGTTTAGACGTGATTCTCATTTTAAAATCAGCTACCTACTCAATGGTATCTGCGCCTTAAAAGCCGTAAGGCTTGGCTCTGTATTTTCACGTGCCTGACAACCAGGTGTTTGCATTATAGAGATCGCTTCGGAGTTAAGTACCGCCAATTTCCTTGCGGCTTTGAAACGATTTCCAGCACGTCGCGGTTCTGTGCAGTGTATATACACTGACAATGGTACTAATTTTGTCGGATGTAGTTCTTACCTTCGCGACCTTTATAGGTTCCTCGATGAGCATCGCCCGAAACTTGAATATGAGCTCTCAGAAAGTCGCATAGAGATGAAATGCATAACACCCCAGTCGCCTCATATGGGAGGTTGCTGGCAAAGGTGGTAAAATCTCATTTATTCAAGATTATCGGTCAACAAATATTATCGTATGAAGAGCTGTTGACGGTGTTAACGCAAATCGAGGCACTTGTAAATTCGCGACCGCTGACCGCTATGAGTAGCGACCCTTCAGAGCCTTCTGCTCTTACGCCGACTCATTTTCTTAACACTGCGCCCCTTCGCTCTCTGCCTGCTCCCCAGGTAGAGAACGTAAGTTTGCTAGACAGACATTCAATTTTGCACAAGATGGTACAGTCTTTCTGGCAGCGATGGCGAGTAGAATATCTGCATCAATTGCAATCTAGGTCCAAGTGGAATATTCCATCGACTCCAATCCCACTGCGATCGGTAGTTATACTAATTGTCGACAATGCTCCACCATTTACTTGGCCACTAGGTGTGGTGGAGGCTGTTCATACCTCGAAGGATGGCACAACGTGGTCTCTTACCGTTAGAACTGCTAGGGGTAGCCTGGTCTGCCCAGTTGTCAGTGTGTGCCTTTTACCGAGCCAATAAGAGCGTAGCTCTCTTATCTTTAGGTTAGTTAAGAGATAGGTTTATTGCAAATAGGTAATGTAATTCACGTTATTCTCTGACTCTTTTTAGAGCAGATGATCCCGCAAATAAATTGTTAAGGATTCTGATTCTGTCTGGATCAGATCCTATCGCTCAATTATATAGTATTAAACTTTGTATTTTTTTATGGTTCACTTCTTTAAAGGCAACCCTTTAAGGCCGGGAGAATGTTACCGCCATATACATCACTAATGTCCAAAACTACCTACTTCAAGTCTTTTCAACTTTTAGTTATATCAGAATGTGGCGGTAGTAGCATCAGCATTACATTTCCCATCAGTGACCTTCCTTCCTATTCATTCCTACAGCGTCTACCATAGGTCAGAGTGAGACAGCCATACAGGGCTAGAAGAAGATTGACCGTAACGGACGCCATATTGAAAGAAAAAAAGTTCGTTCTAATACGCCGCCGCGAAAGCATCTCACCAGAGCTTTTACCGCTAATATATCTGGATTCCGTGATAAATCCAGGTTTTCGGGTCTATATATGAAACTAGACCTACTTACTTATCAAGCTACATTGATTTGAAGTGCTGTGTAAGTAATAGGAATCATCAGTGAAACCTACACATCGAGGACATACAAGGTGCTAGCAGCAGGAAGGCGACTCCGGACCTCAAAACAGGTAAGACGCTGCATCCTGTGTCCTTCTCTTATTCCTATTTCCCCATACCAAAGAATAGCCTCATTTCCAATCAATGTATGCTGCCACATAAAGTTTATTACAGTCCACAAACCGCCGATTCTCATAGCAAGGCACCGCTCCAGCAATCACCGCTCCAGTCTTTTAGAAGTCTGGAAAGAGCTGTTTAGACAGTTCTATCCATTTTCATGGTAAATTCCCCGCACCCCCTCATATTAGCGTTTAAGAACCATCCAAAAGGCTCGCGGCACTAACAGCATGTGCAATATAATAATGATACAGTTAACAGTGTAATAAGTACTAAATTTATAGGGCTAGAAATAGATAAAAAAACTAAGTTGGAAACAACACATACGTAGAGTCACTTTGCAAAAAACTAAGCACTTCCGCTTACGCTTTACATACTTTGTCGTCTATTGTAAATCTAGACGCACTTCTGTCTGCGTACCATGGTTTATTCGAATGCCACCTACGATACGGCGTTATTTTTTGGGGCAACTCCACTGAAAGAGAAACTGCATTCAAAGCACAGAAAAGATGCATACGGTCATTTTTAAAACTGCAAAGCACTGATAGCTGCGTGCCATATTTTAAACAGAATAAAATATTAACGTTACCATGCATATATATTTTAGAAATGGCAGTGTTTGTAAAGCTGAACGGTCAGGTCGTTTTGACCGCATAGATGACCTATTTCCACGAAATAGGCGTGATAATAGTAGGCTATGTCTCCCAAGTGCGAGAACGACTTTAATGCGCAAAAGTGTCTGCTACATGGCGCTAGTCGTTTACAATAAACTACCGAGGAGTTGGAAAGAATTAAACTTGGCGTTATTTAAAAAAACTTCGATTTTTTTTTAGTATACTGTGACGGATTTTTTTATTGAGAAAGCCTCACATTCGCATAGCGCTTAGTTAAAAGTTCCCGAGCAGTGGGGTAATTTTGGTCCGTAACCGCTAAGTGGCTCACTGGACCTAGGGCCTCTCCTCTCAAATTGGAGAACAAATACGCCTGCTATTGACTAGGCGACAAGTCTGCCCTAGTAAAAGTAGCATCCGTCCAAACAAAGCAGGATGGGTCGGAGTCCTTTTTTTTATTTTTTATTTTTTTATTTTAGATAGGCTCGCGCTTGACCACTATCTCACCTGATGGTAAGCGATGATGTGGTCGACGGTGTAACACGCTTGCCTAGAAGTAACCTATTCACTCTTGACTTAAAGACCCCGAGGTTGTAGCTATCTGGAAACACAGACTCCGGCAGGGAATTCCACTCCTTAGCTGTACGCATAATGAAAGTATTTCCAAAACGTTTAGTGCGTATGGGTGGGATGTCCACCATGTACCGATGGCGCATCGCCGTACGTCTTGTAGTTCGATGATGAAACGGGCTAGGCGGAATTAGATTATGCAATTCCATCGCACACTCTCCGAAATTCAACCGATAAAAAACCGACAAGCTGGCAACTCGACGACGATGTTCAAGGCTTTGGAGCTTTGACTCGACTAATGCCTCATTGCCGATGAGCCTCTTGGCCCGTTTTTCGATTGACTCTAGTGCATCAAGCTGGTATTTGGCAGATCCGACCCAGAGATGAGAACAGTATTCCATGCAAGATCGAACTTGCGCTTGATACAACTTAAGCAGCTGCTCTGGCGTGAAGTACCGTCCCACCTTCGCAAGGATCCCCAACTTTTTGGCAGCCAGTTGAGCCTTTGCCTCGATGTATGGGCCAAAATTGAGTGTCGATGTCAACGTTACGCCAAGAAGCTCAAGATGGTCCGTTATCGGTACGGTTACACCTCGGAAAGATGGAGCCGGGTGAAATTGGCTCTTTTTCGCGGAGAAGAGACACGCCTGTGTTTTTGCGGCATTGAACTTGACCAGATTGGCATCGCCCCATTCGGAGACTGCTTCCAAGGACAAGCTCAAGCGCTCCACCATGGCCTCACGGAGAGACCGGACCTGAGGCCCAGTGGCTCGTGCGTTGGACAAGTATCTCTCAGCAACAGTGCTGTCATCTGCATACCCAAAGGTGCCGGGTTTTAGCAGATCATTTATGTGCAGCAAGAACAATGTCGCGGAGAGTACCGACCCCTGAGGGACCCCGGCATTAATATCCAATAGGTCCGAAGAGCAGCCATCGATAACTACTCGAATGGACCGACCCCTCAGAAAGTCTGCAATCCAGTCACACAGACCACCGGGCAGACCGAATGAAGGAAGCTTACCAATAAGGCTTTCGTGCCAGACCCTATCAAAAGCCTTCGAGATGTCGAGGGCGACGGCAAGCGCTTCCCCATGTCTCTCGATGGCCTCACTCCAGATGTGAATGGCATACGCTAGAAGATCCCCAGTGGACCCATTTCGGCGGAAGCCGTATTGGCGGTCGCTAAGGATGTCGTTGGCTTCTAGGTATGCCAGGAGCTTACTATTAAGTACGCGTTCCATACTCTTACAGAGTATGGACGTTACAGAGATGGGTTTGTAGTTGGCCGGGTCAGCACGACTGCCCTTTTTGGGCACGGGCTGTACGTTGGCTTGCTTCCATGCATTCGGCACTTTTCCAGTCTGATAAGAAAGGCGAAACAGGCGTGTCAAGATCGGAGACAATTCAGGCGCACAGGTTCTGAGAACAATTGCTGGTATACCGTCGGGTCCGCTAGCCTTATTCACATCGAGGTTGCGCAGCACCCTACGTACGTCCTTTTGATGGATGCGAATGTCCGACATACTCGTTCCGCATCCATCAGGAGAAGGAGGGGGGGCGTGCGCCACCAGGATTCAGACGCGAAGATTCCGCAAAAAGAGAGGCAAACAAGTTTGCTTTCTCCTCAGCGGAGTGGGCCAGCGACCCATCGGGTTTCAGCAGTGGTGGTAGTGAGGGACGGCAGAAGTTCGATTCAACCGATTATTATAGACCTCGTCTCCACCTTCAAAACATAATGTGCAGAACCCCTCAATTTACTGGTTGCCTCAACAATGTCAAAGAGAAACTGTAGAACTGTGTGAAGAACAAATATGCATAATTGTAAGTACCTGCATCTAGATACATCAGGCTATTAAACGTTTCTGTTCTTCCTTTAAATATTGTGGAATAGTCGTTCAATTTAAATGCAGGTGCGCATATTACAACATTTGTGTGTTGAATTTATTAAAATGTTTCCCGTACGGGAATTACTAAGTCGAGATAGTTGGTAGTTCGTCCAAAGTCCTCTTCACCGATAAAAATCAGACAGTGGTCGTTCATTGTGTAGTTTTTTAATTTTTGATCTATGTTATTAACAAGCTTCTTCATTCCACAATTCAGTGTCAAATAATGGCAAATTTGATAATTTGGAAACGTGTCTTCGGCGATTGATATAGTATTTTGTTCTTATTATTGCTACTTAAGATACATAGTTTGTGTTTTATTGTGTAGATCTTTTGTTGTTTATTAGTAAGATGACAGAATTCCTTGCTATTTGTGAATTTTTTAGGTTAGTCCCCTTAAAATGTAATAATCCCGTTTTGCCCCGTTGAGCATCGGGTTTTTACGAACCCAAACATGGTATGCAATTTATTCGTCTCTTTTTTCATTTTCGTTTATGTTGGTCAGATTGTGCAGTAAGATTCAACAATAAAACTTAGCCTAACACTACTACTACACTTAACCCTATTTTGATTATTCACTTTATCCCCACGAAATTAGATTTATCATTCTACAAATTTATTCTCTTTTCAATCTTTAAGGTTATATTGCCGAAAATTCATTCATATTGCTCCTCTAGACCCCTAGATCAAAAAGAAACCCTGTGCAGTAAGAATCTTAGCAAACTTTAATACCCGCTAAATCTTATTTTGGGGATAGTTTCGAAAAACTTATAATGAAAACCTTTAATGTTTTACTTAGCTTGGTTATTATACCAATTTTCAAGTATGTATCTTACTTTACCAGTTTATGGAATATATTTAAATTGGTCTAATATTGGAGGAGGAAAGAAACGAGAGCCAAAAATTGAATAGTTTACTAAAGTCATAACTTTTTACTAAGGAAATTTCCCATATTTCCTCTTAAAAAGGGAAAGAAGCTGGTACATCGCTTGCGGCTTGCTGCTGGTTGCACCGCATCTAACATGCGCACCCTATGGTGCCTCCAGGGTTCACCGTACGGGCTGAGAGCTTGACCCCTTGCCCACTGCTGCACGCTACCTACGCACGCTGCCCAGGTCTTGGCCTACCTGCCTGCGGCCTACCGCCGCGCGAGCCGGTGCGCTACCCTAGGACGTAGCGGCCTGCGCAGCCTACGCTGCGCTGAACAGGCCTCCGCGTCTGCCATGAGCTGCCAAGGGACGGTATCCTTCTTACCCTACATACTCCGGATAGTGATCGAAACAGAACAGAACAGTGATTTTTACTTACCCGCGACCTAGCTGTGGAACTTTATGTACTTAATTATGTTTTTTTTTTTTTTTTTTTTAATGGCGCCTACTTCTCCGCGCAAGGCGGAGTCTGCGAGCTAGGGAGGTTCCCCGGACATTATCCGAGACCTTTGGGACTCATCTTTATTCAAGGTCAATTTTTACATAATTATTATTATCTATAAAATTTAATGTCTATTACATTGCGAGTTTCTAAATTTACTTATTTTTCACTTTACTACTTTACTTTATTGTCTAAGACTTATTTTAACTAATTTACAGCATGTTTATAATGATATCTTATTTCTATATAGCTATAGGTTCTATCATTCTTTTTGCTTCCGACTGTATATCACCATATACGGTTTTGAGCATTGATGTTAAATTTTTTATTTGTTTTTATTGACTGTTTTCTGTGCTATGTTGGAACAGTATTCAATAAATGTAGTGCTGTATTTTTTGTCACTTATAAGTCTATTAAAATTCTCTGGCTTAATGTCAATTCCTAGCTTTTGTTCTATATGATATCTTTCTAGGCCATATACCGGGCAGTCAGTTAGTAAGTGGATCGCTGTCTCATCTTCGTCAGGGTCACAAGCGCATGATGGGATTTCCTTACACTTGAATCTATACAGGTATTCTGAAAACCCACCATGCCCTGTCATAACTTGGGTGATTAATCCTGTTGGTCTTAGCTTTCTGACGGTTTTGTAAGCTTCGACAGCGTCCGGGAAGAATATTTTTGTGGTCGCGGCTGTTTCACCCATTCTGTACCTCCGGTTCCATTCGGCAAGCGAATCCTTTCGGATTTGCCGCTTGACGAATGAAACCTGACACTGGTCGTAATCCGGCCTCTTCTTGAGGTTTAGCGCCGCTTCTTTAGCCAAATGGTCGGCTCTCTCATTCCCCTCCAGTCCCGCGTGCGCCTTAATCCAAAACAAAGTCACATGTTTGTTTTGGATTTTGCATTTTCGCAGGTTTTCCCTGGTTTCGACTGCGAGGGGGTGAGAGGAGCGGTGGTTTGCGACCGTTTCCAGTGATGATCGTGAGTCACTAAATATGCCAAAAGACCCTTCTGTGTGCTTATGGACCTCCCGCGTGGCTTTGCATATGGCCAGCAGTTCGGCCTGGTAGACCGTGCAGTGGGACGACAGCTTAATTTTATGGCATTTGGTTTCGGCGCCATTGCTCCAGAGAGACAATGCCGCCCCCACCTTTCCATCAATTTTGCTGCCGTCCGTGTATATCTGCACTGCTTGCGTGCAGTGGTGAGCAAGTTGTTCTTGGTCTGCCAGGCATATGAACTGCAGACTCATATGTTCCGCCGGGTGGGGTGTTGAAGCAAATGTGGTACGTCGCTCAACGTTCCTGTCTCCTAGCATTGGCTGGGGTACCCCCCTCCTCGCCTCATACAGGGCAGCTGCCTCTTGTATTCGGAGGTCGAGGGGTAGTAACCCAGCCAGCACCAGTGCCGAGTTTAGGGATACGGTGCGGTAAGATTTACACAATTTCTGTGCAAATCCTCTTTGGACCATATTTAGCTTCTTTTTAACACACAACTTGGTGACTGCTGGTGCCCATGCGCTTGCCGCGTACATTATGACCGGTTCGACCACTGCCGTGTACATGGTGCGGATGACGTCGGGGTGGAGGCCCCAGCTGACCTTCGTAGCCCTCGACAACTGCTTGTAAAAACCAATCGCCTTTTGGCACACATTCGCTACGTGCTTGTTGAATGTAAGCTTGTTGTCGATCGTTAGCCCCAGGATTTTGATCTCTTGAGTCATGCCAATGGCGACCCCTCCCATGCTAAGTCGCGGGGTGTCGTATTTACGTCTTCGCGTTATTACCATCGCATTTGTTTTATGCGGTGCGAATTTCAACTTATTACTGACACCCCACTGGTAAACATGGGCGAGGGCGTCATTCGCCTTCCGCTCGATCTCGATCGCTGAGTTACCATCAAATACTAGCACCACGTCGTCAGCAAAGGCTTGGCAGTAGTCTCCCCGTTCCTCCAGCACCTTTAGTAGGGGGTCCAGGAGGGTGTTCCAGAGGATCGGTCCTCCAATCGATCCCTGTACACAGCCCTTCGACGTCTCCCTTACAACCTCTTCGCCTGCATATCTGACCCTGACCCTTCGGTTTTTGAGGTAGCTGTCCATGATCCTCCTCACATTTACCGGACATTTTTCCTCAGCCAGTCTAGTTCTGATAGCTGGCCACCATGCGCTGTCAAAAGCTCCCTCTATGTCTAGTGACACTACTACGGTCAGCTTGCGCTCTGCTAGCTTCTGACGTATGTGTCCGACTAGATCATAGAGAGAGTCTTCCGTGTTCTTCTGGGGCATGAACCCGTACTGGCGAGTACTGAGTTGCGGTATAATGTGCCATTTGACTCTGTTTATGACCATTTTTTCCAAGACTTTTCCTAGCACCGGCAACAGACCAATTGGCCTGTAGGATTTTGGGACTGTGTAGCTATCCTTCCCGGGTTTCCTTAGGATCACAACTGTGGCTTCCTTCCAGGTCCCGGGAAAGTAGCCCAGCTCCAAGCACTTGTTAGCCAGTGCCAGGAAAGTTCCCGGATCGTGGTCAATCGAATGCTGGCAGATGTCGGCCGTAAGGCCATCCGCCCCGGGGGCCTTCTTGGGGTTGAAGTTGCGCATGGAGGAGTTTAGCTCTTCGATGGTGAACGGTGGGTCATGTTTTTCATCATGGCCCATGACGTTCACTTTTTCAGCTGTCGCTCTAACTCGCATGTGTTCCTCTCTATCTTCTTCCCTTCGATCCGGGGGGTAAAATGTTTCTGCCAGCAGTTCGGCAGAGTGGAGGTCGTCCAGTACCTTTCCGTTCACGGTCAGGGGCAGGTCCTCATGCCGTTTTCTGGTTCGGCCTATGACCCGGTATATGCCGTCCCACAGGCTCTCCCCATCTTGCCTCCCACAGAAACCCTTCCAGCTCTCCGTTTGAGCGTTTCTGGCTTTCGTTTCATATTCGTCCTTTATTTGCAGGTACTCAGCGACGACAGCCTCTCTCCTGACAGGTGCTGCACAACGGATTCTGCGCTTCCTGGTGGCGACTGCCCTCTTCAGCGTGGCGAGCTCCTCCGACCACCATGGTAAGCTGACCATGTTATTTGGCTTTATTAGGGGTATACTTGTGTTTGCTGATTTTATGATGGAGTTTTGATAAGAGTTAATTTTATTTTCTAATTCTATTTTATTCTGAATTTTTTCTATTTCTAAAATGTTGACTTCCTGTTCTTTGAGCAACTGGGCCAATTTCTCACGAAATTGGTCCCAGTTTGCTTTTTTACTGTTGAATATGCGTGTAGTTCTACTAATTTTCATACCCCTTGCCTTCTCCAAGGCCAACTTAAAGGTGATGGTGTTGTGGTCTGAGCTCGTCAAGCCTTCCACGACCTCCCAATCATCCACCAAGCCGAGCAGCCCGAGCGTGCAGACCGTTATGTCTACTCTGCTTGAGTAGAGGCTAGTTCCACGCACTGTGTGGAACGTTGGAGTGCTGCCGACGTTGAGCACCTGTAAATCCATCTCGTCAAGAGCACCAGCCGCTTCTCTCCCCCTTACGTTAGTTTTTTCACTACCCCACCAGGAGTTTTGCGCGTTGACGTCGCCTCCCATGATGATCCGCCGGCCGAAGGTCCGCTCAATCCTTTTTAGCTGCTCCAAGTATGGCCCTATCGGTTCTGGCTTAGGTTCGAAGTAGAATGAGACTACCACGATCTCCCAGGCAATTGTCCTCATCTTCACCACCGTGATGTTAAGTGTGGTGAAGTCCGGGCACTGGACGACGTCTATGTCGCCGTCGAAGACAGCAATTGCCGTCTTGACGGCACCGTCTTCTGTCCTGATGCACTGGTAAATTCTAGCGCCGCGGTAGTCCTTCATTCTACCTATGCCTCCGATGTACGGCTCTTGGAGCAGTGCAAAGGCCATTTTCCTTTTGTTCGCCTCAAGCATTTAATTATATGTATAAACCTATCCAGCTGTTTCACTTACCATCTACCTAAATATCTACCTATCAGTTAGCGGCCTGCGCAGCTTACTCTGCGCAGGCCTAGCCGTTACAGTAGTTTCGTAATTTATCCTACACATGACTTTCTTATGTGCAGTAAGTAGTAAGTGTAGGCGACCAAAAATAAGCTATTGTTAAATCAATAAAAATAGGGTATCGTAGTTACCTAGGGTTTATTTGTTTGGGAGGAGGATTCATTATTTTGTCTTTAACCCTTACTCAGGACGTGTAGTTTATTTTTTTCAATGGTTTTTTCAGTTCTATTCCTCTAAGTAGTGTTATTCGAGAACCCAGTAAACGTTTTTGGCGTTCCAGTCTCCACCACATACGAATCTTTGACCAAGTGTTCTGAAGAAGTCTGTAAAGCCATCTTCCTTTACGATGTGCTTAAAGGGGCAAAATATGGCGGATAGGGCTAGTGAGCTCTGCTTACCCTGAACCATTACTGTGGTAACCTGTATTTGGTCGGCTTTAAACTCCTCTAGAACGTCATGTTTGATGTGATTTTTAATGATGACTGCTGTCCCTGCATCGGCAGTTCCATCGGCACATCAATGACCTACTTCAGCCTAGTATTGTTGGGCACGCAGATGACAGTACTGTTTCAGAGAGAAACTTTGTCCAGCGCAAGAACCAGCGTGGATGAAGTTCGTTCCTTGAGAGAGGCTATGGTGGAACGGACAGATTTGACCTTAAGCCTTGTCTCCCAGTGGGGTGATGACAATCTGGTCTCCTTTAACGCCACCAAAACACAGGCGTGTCTCTTTACCGCAAAAAGGAGTATTTTCGATCAAACTCCTACTTTTTGGGGTACGTCTGTTCCTGTGACTGATCGGCTCGAGCTTCTGGGCATGGAGTTGACATCCGGCCTCAACTTCGGCGCCTCCATTGAATACAAAGCCCAAATTGCGGCCAAAAAACTGGGCATCCTAAATAGAGTGAAGCGATACTTTACGCCTGGACAGCTTTTAACCCTACACAAAGCGCAACTCCGATCCTGCATGGAGTATTGCAGCCACCTTTAGGATGGCCCAGCTAAGTATCAGCTTGCCGCGCTTGACTCGGTGGAACGCAGAGCCAGGAGGCTCATTGGCGACGTTGAACTGGCGGATGCCAAGCTTCACAGCTTGGCTCATCGCCGCAAGGTTGCCTGCTTGTCGGTCTTCTACAGACTGTACTTTGGTGAGTGGGCTCAAGAACTTCACGACCTTATCCCACCAGCCCCCTTCTACCATCGGACATCTAGACGCACTGCAAGTTATCATCCTTACCTTGTTGCCATTCCACCAATTCGCACCAAGCGCTCTAAAACCATCCTTCATAATGCGCACAGCGAATGAGTGGAACTCACTACCTGCGTCTGTGTTTCCGAACGCATTCAACCCGAATCTCTTCAAAGTTAGAGTGAACAGGCTTCTTCTGGGTAAGCTCACTCCATCGTCGACTCTGTCTCTTTCACCTCTGACATAGACTAGAGTCAAGAGAGAACCAATAACAAAAAAAAAAGCGGTTTAAAATATAAAATATATATGTCACGTCGAGGTACCTATGAATTATAGGACCACCATCATCAACTACAATTGTAGAGGCAATTCCTTCATTCTTCATAGGAACGGATAATCTTCTGTAACACACATCACTGGATTGAAACTCGAAAGTATTTATTTGACTTAGTTACAAGCACTTTGAGTTTTCATTCGAACTTGAAGTTAAAACCACATGGTGTGGCTCGCCAGGTCGCAATCCCTTGTCGATCTATAGAGAAGTCCTAGCAAGAAACTCTAGGATACTCTTTTAAATAATTTTATAGTTTACACAATCACTTTATGACAATTAGCGTTAAACGGTTATTAGGTTTTCAAACATCTAATTAATCAGATTTACTAAACAGTTATTATTTTACACACACCACACGCGCGATGCGCGTTGTAAGTGGGCGGGACTTCCATATTGTTTTTGTTTAGACACTATTTACTTGGATAGTTGAATAAAGCTAACAAACAATACTAAAATGCTGCTCAGTTAATTATTTTAACATTAAACAATCCCAATACTCACAAATACAAAGTTGTTCGTAGATTATTACTGAAATAATCACCTCAACTCAAAACTATCCAAGTTTCCGGTGATCTAAATATCTTACTAATCAGAAGGTTTCTCATTAATACATAGCAGTGTAAAATAGTCTTATTACTTTATAGTATTTACTCAATTGCTCAAATTTGTTTAGTACTCGTATTAAATTATTAAATCTAGTTATTAGTCATTAAAATTATACTATAACTATATATATAACTTTTCGTAATAAGAATAACATTAGGTCATAATCAAACATATTTACTTAGTCAAATGTGCAATAGTTAAAATGAGAGCAAATTGTCCTACAAAAGACTAGAAAAGTCCTACAATAAGTGTTCCCGTTTTATTTAAACATCTCGTATTAATTAAACATTGAAAATGGAATGTTATAAATTGCATATCAAATAAAATAATCGTCTATCAATACATACTCATCATTTATATTCTTTTTTACATCAAATAACTTACTTCACTACAAATAAACTAAATGTTTAGCAAAACTCAAACTGCAGATAATTCGAAATTATACATCAATATGACATTACTTTTTTCCTCATAATGCAATACAGTTAAATTTATTTTTGTACAAAAATACTACATACATAGCAGAAATACTAACTGCACAGCAAATTTTCCATATTTCGTAGCAAAATAACTATCTCAGTCGCATATTAACCAGTAAGTACAACAAAACCTGTTCATCACATTTGTCCTAATTTTCAAGAAGTCATGCTCGGCAAATTAAATAATTATTGTAACAAAAAAATCCTTTTTCATTGTTTGTGTTAACTGTCAGTGTTAGTCATCGTGTTTTATTTACTATGTGAATATCCGAAATACCCAAAACCGAATCAGAGCACCCACTTTCCATGTGGTCTTTATGAATTAGTCCAAGAGCGAGCGAAGCGAGCTCAGGAACTTAGGGCACCCCGACACGGACAGGTTAGGTTACTTTAGACCCTTTAGACAGAAATAGGAGCCCCGCGCAGCGGGGCTCCGTCGACATTGTCGTTAAATAGTAATTGTAAAAACTTTAACCATGGATATCTCCATAACCATGGGGCTCCGAGTTGTGGGGATGGTACAGGGGGGGTTTCCGCCCCTCCCCCCCTACTGTGACTAATGAAATGCTGTTTTATTTAGAAAAACTGCTGTAAATAATATAAAAATAGAATAGCTTCTATTTTTATATTATTTACATATTATATTATTTATATTATATGTAAATATATATATTATTATATTATTTATATTTAAAAGAAAAAGAGTTAACATGTATGATGTGCATTAAGATTATTAGCTGTGCATTAAAAGAAAAAAGTTTATTGTGTTATCATTATTAGTTGCCTCCACAGCATACCAACAGGAAAGTTTATTGTGTTCTCATTATTACCTCAAATCCACCTCCATGGATGCTGATAGATTGGTGTTGATATAAATGATTGTGTTATTAACTGCCTCCAGAGCTCAAGGTTATGGGACACCTCAATAATTGGGTGTGGTGTAATATATGCCATAATAACAGATAATATATTATCACTTGAAATAACGTTCACATGATATAATTTTCATATGCTATTAAAACAAATAACCTAATTTCATGTGATCTAATATAACATTTCATATAAACTTCTTTTGCTCTAAAACATTTAGCATAACGTTCATCTCATATAATTTTCAAGTAATATATTGCTCTTTTTATATAACGTTCAGTTGACCTAATTTTCATATTTACTCATTTTCTGCCCAAATTCTGTAGTGATTAAGTAAATATCAGAAAACATCATTCTGTTATAGCCTCATCTAACAGAAATGATTCACCAATAATAGAAGGGACCTGGCGCTCGGCGGCCGCTGCCGCGGCTCGCTCGCTTCGCTCGCTCGCCTTCGCGCGCTAATGGTCATGGTTCTAACCTAACCTAACCCACATGATTCACCAACCATAGAGGGGATCTAACACAGGTATATATGAGGTGAATATGAAAGAACAAAAAAACATATTAATTCGTAGTTATTTATTCATACAACAATGTTATAAGTGAAGACAAAATACTATATTATGTTAAGGTTGACTAACCTTATTTCAGTTTTAAGTTAGAGGCCAAAGCTCGAAGGAATTCAATTTCAGTGTATTCCTCTTTATTTTTCAATTATGTTAAACGTTACTATAGAATTTGAATATTATACTAACACAATATCATACTAACTGAATATTAGTTCAAATCTGCATTATAGAAAATGTTTATTAAACCATATAAAATTAGGTAAACTGAAATTATATCAATAATTCATTATATCATTTCATCGATATACAAAAAAAAAATATATTAAATGAAATTAGGTCAAGTGATCGTTAGAACTTTTGTTGTTATGTCAAATGGTACGCACCCTCAATAATTAGAGCTTGTTTTAATATTTATTTTTATAATTGCCTAAATTTGACAATAGAATATCATGAACTGTTACGAGTTACAAAAATATAATAATAACAGTAATCCTCCTGATTGAATTCGGCCATGACAGCCAATCTGACGAGCCTTCTACATAGGAAGATACTATAGCGCACAAGGACAATGGCTTAAAATGCTTTCCGAAGCATGGGGTTCACCAATTTCAAAACTCTAGGCTGTCACAGAGGAATCCCTATTAGAAAAATCCCATAAACACATTTTGCCCGACCTTGGAATTGAATTCAGGAATAATAATTTAAAAGTACTTCGTTGCTTGGTAGTACCATGCACAAGCATCATGTAGAGTTATTTGACATGGCTGTTGAGTTGAGCCTTCTGGTACAACAGCACTGTATCAGTTAGCGAGGTGAGTAGAAGATAGTTTGAAAACGTCTCACCTTTTACTTTAGTTAAGTTGTGCTTGAAGTCTTTACTAGCTGACTTCTATTCGGTGGCATGTATGTTGGTAGCATCTAAGCTCCTGACCCGGCGACACGGTCACATGCACCACCAGGTATTTTTAGTTTTGTTTCCATATCATTGATAATATTTAGTTACCTAGGTAACCATTTTGATTTTTATATGACAATTACCAGGAATCTGGAATGTGAGAAGGTATGCAAGGTATGAAGGTATGAAATAATAATGAAACAAAAGATGTCCTATTAATATTTAGATAAGTAGGAGTTAGTACTGATAACAAATATTGTTATGAAATAGTAAGTAAGTAATTAGAAGTTAACTAGAATCAGATGTCATTGAAAGGAATTACTATGCAGATTGCTGCAGTACATATGACTGTGTTTGCTAGACTAGATAAACATTAATGTTAAAACATTTTGAAAACTATACAAATACAATACAAATACGTTTATTGGTTCAAGAATAACAGAAATACAACAACAATACTCTGTCACTTAAAATAGGATTCCCTGTGCTATAAGAGACTATGTTTTAATGAGGCATGATTGCATGCGACAGTTACATCATGCTTTACAAACCTATTCCATAACACCATGTTTCTGTGTGATTGTGTAAGTTTGCAAGCTTTACAGATTTATTTAGAAACCACTAAATACAAGCTAGATAAGAAGTTGCAAAACAACAAAAGAATGTTATTGAATGCTAAATGTGACAAATTATCGAAAAACAAAACTGTCTTTTGATTGTTTTTATTCTGTGCAAATGCACCCAATAACAAGCTTTGAAATCTGTCAGAAATTACTAATCTATTTACACCCATGTACCACCATAACGAGTAAAATTCAACTAAACACATTGTGAGATTAAATTCATCAGGAAGGTTCTCAAATATTAAATGATTAAAGAAACTTTGTTTTAACAAACTTAACTTGAATAAGTTTAGACTTAGAGCTTATAGGAGGCCCTCCTATCAGTGAAACTGACTAAAATATCAACTACAGCGTCAACATGAACATGTCATGGCACTTTTTGCCAAACGTTTACTAATTCTGTTGCACATACATTCTGTAACTTACTTAACATAGCTACCTACTAAACTATTGTTTTGTTTTAGCTACCTAAATGTAATGAATGCTATAAAAATAAGTTAAGTTACCTTTTGTCCGGCACTAAACTCAAATTAAGTACTTTGAATTGTTTAACATTCATACACTCACACCTTGTCCCATGGGGATAGGCAGCAACCACAGATCGTTTCTCAAATAATAACTGAGCCATTGTAATTCTTTAGAGAAAAGAAAGAACCATATTTAAACAATAATATTGAGTTACTAGTAATATGTCTTATTTTATGGAGTAATTTAGACTGTTTTCATTCATTTTATTTCCAAAAATTGTCACACAAACACCAGCAGGCACTAGTCTTGCAAAGGGGTATCGTGTTACCCAGCTACTGGGTTTTGGTGGCCCCATGTAAAACACTGGTACTCGGCTGAACCCTATCAGGTTAGACTGGCAGTCGACCCCGACTTAGTTGGGAAAAGTCTAGGCAGATTGATTGAATTTGTCACACAAAAGGTCACTAACCTTGCCTTGTATGATGAAAATAATGAAGAATGTTAGGTTACATAAATGCATAAAACAGAATACTCCCCTTACTGATGATGGAATCTATCAATGGACAGATCAAGTCTTTGTTTGTTTAGCTGCTTCGGTCATTCTGTACTGTACAAAGTTTTGGTTCAAATCAATAACATTGTCTCCGGCTAGTTATGATCATAATGATGTTGGACAGCATCCTGCCATTCATCAGCAGCTTAGACGAGACCATAGCCAATTCTTAGCTTCTTCTGACGTTTCAATAAAGTTCTATGCGTTCTTGGAAATTATCATAGGAAAATCTTTAGCCATGCCCTCGGCGGTGGCGGTGACGTGCGAAATTCTTTGGATGGCTTTCATAGCATGAGCAGAAGGCGGGAGCTGATCCCACTTCTGATGTCACGTCGAGGTACCTATGAATTATAGGACCACCATCATCAACTCCAATTCTAGAGGCAATTCCTTCATTCTTCATAGGAACGGATAAACCTCAATAACACACATCACTGGATTGAAACTTGAAAGTATTTATTTGACTTAGTTACAGGCACATTGAGTTTTCATCCGAACTTGAAGTTAAAACCACATGGTGTGGCTCGCTAGGTCGCAATCCCTTGTCGATCTCTAGAGAAGACTTAGCAAGAAACTCTAGGATACTCTTTTAAATCTTTTTATAGTTTACACAATCACTTTAAGACAATTGGCGTTACATGTTTATTAGGTTTTCAAACATCTAATCAATCAGATTTATTAAACAGTTATTATTTTACACACACCATACGCGCGATGCGCGTTGTAAGTGGGCAGGACTTCCATATTGTTTTTGTTTAGACACTTATTACTTGGATAGTTGAATAAAGCTAACAAACAATAATAAAATGCTGCTCAGTTAATTATTTTAACATTAAACAATCCCAATACTCACAAATACAAAGTTGTTCGTAGATTATTACTAAAATAATCACCTCAACTCGAAACTATCCAAGTTTCCGGTGATCTAAATATCTTACTAATCAGAAGGTTTCTCATTATTACATAGCTGTGTAAAATAGTCTTATTACTTTATAGTATTTACTCAATTACTCAAATTTGTTTAGTTCTCGTATTAAATTATTAAATCTAGTTATTGGTCATTAAAATTATAACATCCGCCATTGTTGACAACTTTTTTTTTATTAATCTATAGCCTCGCGTTTGACCACTATCTCGCCTGATGTTAAGCGATGACGCGGTCTACGGTGAAGCACTCTTGCCTAGAAGAAACCTATTCACTCTTGACTTAAAGACCCCAAGGTTGGTAACTTTTCGTAATAAGAATAACATTAGGTCATAATCAAACATATTTACTTCGTCAAATGTGCAATAGTTAAAATGAGAACAAATCTACAAGTCCTACAATAAGTGTTCCCGTTTTATTTAAACATTTCGTATTAATTAAACATTGAAAATTTGCTTATCAAATGATCTTCATTCAAACAAATCAATAACTAATTCCACAATAACCCAATAGATGGCGCTGAACCCAAACACCAACTTAAATAGACATTTAATAGTTCTAGCGAAATCTCAGAGACGACAGGATTATAGAGTTTGTGTTAATTGACAATTAAAATTATTAATTTGGATAACGAATTAGGAAATCCACGCCTCCGCGGCGACATATACTATAGTTTTTGAAGGTACATAAATGATTAGATGTTAGGTGTGCTTCAGAAACTAGAAGTACATCAATGTCATGTAGTGTAAAGAGTATCTCTACGTCTTTTTGGTGTTCGACCAATCCATATTATGTTCCAGGTCCCAACTCTTAGTGCTTGCAACTCAACATTTAATATTTTGTTGTTGGCCTGTTTTTTCTTTTCTTGGGCAGAGGGCCCTTCAATTCCTTCCATTTGTTTCACAGAGTATAATCACCATGAGACACTCTGTATCGCCTAACATATTCTATGTACTAAGTGCTTACTTAGGTGCACAAAATTACACACCAGTTCAAAATAAAGGTACCCAATAAAACAACAAATATAAACATGCAAAAATTTATTCGAATAACAAAGAGAATCTTAAATCTTAACTTAGTTAAAAACTATTTTATCATCATTTAAAAAATAAAATCAATTTAATGTCCATGCTTCACTTGTAGAAATGACGTAATTTGACGTGATTTGATGTCGCTACGGCACGCTTTTTTAATGCTTGCGTAATATAATCGTGCCCATCATTTTCGGCAACCAGAGCAACGAATAAGTCGCCTGATTGAACATTACGAGAATCAAATGCTACACCAGTAATTACTTTTGAATCTACCTGCGTTTTGGCATCTAATATTGCACCAATTTTTTGTTCTGAGTAATTCATTTTAATCCTTTCTTCCGATTCACTGTAATGCTTTCAACGTGGGAAGTTTGTGGAAATTAATCGAGCGGCAAAACAGACCGATCAATATGGTAACCATTTTCAATAAATTCAACTGCATCACGACTCAAGGTGATCGGATTACAACTGATATATAGTATCCGTTCTGGTGATGTTTAGGACCTTATTAAAGGTTTATAAATGAGACTAAAGTGGACCGTAAATCACTATGTTATGGTTCTGAAGGTCAGTATAATGTTGGAAATGACTTAGGACAAGTAATATACGCGCGCGTCGTCGACCGTGCTCGGTAATGGAGTGCCGGTGCGGGCGGCCAGCCCGCTGCCGCGATGTCGTCCCGCGCCTGTCTGCGTGAACAGGTGACATATCAGTTGTTGCTTTAATAAGAGAGATCGTTAGGCCACGGCGTGGTGGATCAACGAAAACAACATCCAGTTTTAATCCCTGTGCCTGCCACTCTTTAAATTTAGCGGATGCATCTGCCAAGATATATTCAGCATTAGAAATACTATTTGCTTGCAGATTCAATTGTGCATCAGCATCTAGACCAGGAACAACTTCAACATCAAGCACTTTATTTACACTAATGGCGACGCTAATACCTATGGTTCCGATACCCGAATACGCTTCAATAATCGTATCTGTTGATTTTAATTTTGCTTTTTGCGCTGATAAATCATATAGCAAGTCAGTTGTTTGAGGATTGACTTGATAAAATGAGTTAAGGCCAATAATACAATCATACCCGAGTAAAGTATCATGAATAGCATCATTACTCCACAATGTCCGATTATTTGGACTTAACAGCACATAATCTTTCTTGGGGCTATGGTTCAAAATCAAACTTATTAATTCTGGTAGTTGCATGCAGATATCATGAACAATTTCGTTTTCGCTTGGTACCTGCTCTTCATTTGAAACTAAAACCACCATTAATTCATGTGAGTAATAACCACGCCGAATCATAATGTAACGAACTACGCTCGATATCCGGATCAAAGGCCGTAACGTTATATTTTTCTAGGATGTTTCGCACAACAATAATTGCTTTATCAATTTCGGCATCATTAACAAAATAATCATCCATGTGAATCAATTCATAGGTCCCACGTCTATAAAATCCACTAGTTAAACGACCGTTCTGCAATTAAACGACCAATTTATTACGATAATATGTTGGATCAGCCATCCCTAATATTGTTTTGTCAACAGGAACAATGAGATTCGAATAGTCTCTTTACTTGTTTTTGTTTTAGTTCAAGTTGTGCGTCATATTTTAAATTGACTACTGATGTCGATTACTATTTTGACGTTTTTCTGAATTTACCAACCGTTCAATAACTTTGGCATAGCCTAAAAAAAATTATAGTTACAAGTAAACGGATCTTTTCTCCGGGAAGTGCTTCAGCGATATAAAGAGGATACGATGCAGTAACGTTGACAGTTCCCATACCATCGATGCGTATGTCATCAACAATAACAATCAACTCTTGATGTAATTTAACTGGTAACTTTTTGCATTACGTATCTCTAACTTAGTACATTCTAACCTCATAGGTACATAAAAAGCGTTCACTTTAGTGAACGCTTTTTACTAAAAGAACATATACTTGTCTTAGTTGTTCTTGAAACTAAATCCAGCAAACTTCTTGTTGAACTTGTCGACCGCACCATCGGCTTGCGTAAACTTTTGCTTACTTGTGTAGAATAGATGTGAATCGGATGTGATATCCATACAAATTCCTGGATATTCCTTATCTTCGAAATCAGTTGTGTCATTTGATGTTACAGTTGAAGCTGATAAAAACTTCTTACCTGTTGAAGCATCGATGAAAACAACTTGACGATAATCTGAATGGATTTCTGCTTGCATTTTTTGTTTCTCCTTAGCGCCCTTGACTTTCTTTCTTTCTTATTAATAATCTCGACTTTCTTTCTTTCTTTAGATTAATAAGATCAATACCTTCGATAGCAAAATCAGCACCTAAACCAGTCATTTTCTCTTGAATGCGATCATAGCCGCGTAAAATATGTTCTGCATTGTTAATCACCGTCTCACCATCGGCCATAATTGCTGCGATGACTAGTGCTGCTCCCGCACGAATTTCAGCTGCTTCAACATCTGTACCGATCAAGCGTGGTGATTGATTAATCTTAATCTCTTCCGGCTTGGCTGAAGCAATGTCACCACCCATTCGGCGTAATTCAGCAATATGCTTAACTCGTTTTGGATAAATTGTATCAATAATAGTGCTTTCACCTTGCGCTAATAATAGCAAAGGTGTGATTGGCTGCTGAAGATCAGTAGCAAAGCCGGGATATGGCATTGTTGTGATTGCCACTGGCTTCAAGACATCTGACTTATACACATGAACAGTATCTTCGCCAATGTCAAGGTTAACACCCATTTCAATCAACTTTGACGTATATGACTCCAAATGTTCAGGAATAACATTTTTAATGGTTACCCCATCTCCATAGGCTGCAGCCATACTTATATAAGTCCCAGCCTCAATGCGATCAGGAATCACAGTATGTGTATAACGGGCTTTCAAGGAAGGGACACCAGCAATACGAATTGTATCTGTTCCTGCACCACGAATATTAGCACCCATATTGTTCAAAAAAGTTGCTATATCAATGATTTCAGGTTCACGCGCGGCATTCTCAATAACCGTTTGCCCTTTTGCACGTACGGCGGCCAGCACGATATTAATTGTCGCACCAACGGAGACAGTATCTAACGCGATACGCGCACCAATTAAACCATGATCAGTTGCATCCATATGAATAATATCATTGCTTTCTGTTACAGTTGCGCCAAGTGCTTCAAATCCTTTAATATGTTGATCAATAGGACGACGTCCCAAATTGTCACCACCAGGAAATGGTACATTAGCTTTACCAAAACGACCCAATAATGCACCCATGAAGTAATACGAAGCGCGCAAAGACTTGATTGCGCCACTAGGCAAATCACTTTCTTCAATGTGAGTCGGATCAATATCCAACACACCATTTTCAAACTTAGAAGACACATTCATTGCCAGCAAAATCAACTGCAAGTTTTTGACGTCTAAAATTTGGGGTACCTTATCAAACTTCACCGGAGTATCAGCTAAAATAGCCGCCGGAATCAATGCTACTGTTGAATTTTTAGCGCCACCAATTGTGACTTCTCCACGTATGCGCTTACCGCCGTGTACGATTATTTTTGCCATGATATTATCCTATAACTTTATAGTCTGCAACCCATTATATCGTATTTATAATGATCACTCAAATAACATTAGAAATGTATTAACGTATTTCGGCATTGAATTTAGATTGCAATTCACTCATAATATGTTCTAAATCAGAATTTACAGCGGCTTCTAACAATGTTCCATCACCGTCTTGGTAAGTCAATGTATAGGCAAGAGATTGTTTACCTTTTGGTAAATTATCACCCATGTAAACATCAAACAATGTTACGTCAACTAGGTGTTCACCTGCATCTTCAAAAATTGTTGCATTGATTTCAGTATTTGTTATAACTTGGTCAACCAAAATTGCAGCATCTCGGATTATCTGTGGAAAACGAGAAATAGGATGAAAATACATGTTCTCAGTGACATTGTTTATTACAGTAAACATATTCAATTCAAACCCAAAGACTGGTGCAAATTTTTGTTTCTTAGTAATTTTTGGATGAATCTGTTTAACAAAACCGATATACTGATCACCAGTGAAAATGTCAGCAGTTTGACCTGAATGCATATTCTCATGACGGTCTGTTGCGACATAGCGCATATACATATTTTCTACAATACCTTTAATATCATAAAAATCAACTGCCTTTTCTTGTTTATCTTTTTCCCATGATGAGTCTTCTAAAGCACCGGTTAATATGACAGCCAAATGCTCGATTTTTTCAGGACATTCATTGGGTTTCATTGGGTTTGGCTGCTACATAGCATATCCAACTCTAGCTACATTGCTCTAGCTATGCAGCTCTAGCTTCATAGCACTTGATACATAGCTCTAGCTTGTTAGCCCAATCCACCATGCCTATAATAATTTTATAGGGTATATTTTACTAGGGAAAGATCCAATTAAACAAATATTTCATTACACATTACAAGGTTTATTGTAATAAACAATCATACAGGTACATATACCTAAAATGTGGCGAGCCACTTAAAATCTAGATCTTTCCAAATCTTTATCAACTATTAGTTTTGACTCTAACACACCCCGTCTCCGTAACAAGGTGTGTTAGGGAATACAGAGATGAGACAACATACAACAAGCCAAAAAACTTAACGGCAGGTTAGCCAGAAAACCCACAGTCTTTGTTCTCGCACAGCATTTGTTCAACATTCCAATTCAGATGGGCACTCAAGATCAACTAGGATTCAATGACATGGAGCTCTTTATCAATATCACTGACGGTAACCGCATAGCGCTTGTTAGAATTTGAAGTATGTGTGACGTCATTAAGTAATGAATTTTCATTTTTCAAGTCACAATGGTTTGCTACATAATACATACTTGTCAAATTTATTAAGCGCCTACCGACAAATATCAAAATACCTACCTAAATTGTTATTGTGTTGTCAACTACAACTACCTACAAATGTATAAGAGTACCCACCTAAGTAAATATAGTTGTGTGTACAGGAAATAACTCATTAACTTATATTAAGCCACATTGGTGATATTCCTATAAATGATTACGTAATTTGTAATGATTATTGTGATGTATCCTGGATTTTATATTGCTATATTAGTATTATAAGTCCTTTGAAACAATTAGTACAATACTGTCTGTTAGTATCAACATTCTTTCGAATATTGATTAAGAATGACTAAAAAGGTGTAATTAAATTCCTTAATTGTCTTGTTACGTTTTAAAATGGATTCATAGTATGATAATTGATTATTCTTAACTTAATGATGAGATTATTTAAAGCAATATAGAAAAAGGGCGGGATACCGCGCCATTTTCTATTATTGCCATATTATTGGACGTATTGAGACACTGATAGACCCGAGATTATAAAATATTGTGTAATTGATAAGCTGACTTCCTTTTTTCTGAACTACAAGCCAGTACAGGCCAGATATGCTATTATATTTCCTTTATCGTTAATAATTGGTGTAAGATCGAATACACAAGACTAACGTAAGTTATTTGATATTATAACTTTATTATTGCTAATGATTGTGTTGAAACTGTATTTATATCATATTATGGCCTTTATTCCTAATATGTTATATTGATTTAAAGGCCAGTCTATGTTCTTTGCCTTATCCTTGTTATTTTGTTTCTATAATATTGTAAATACTTTACATGGTTGTAAAAGATATCGATTATTACTATAAAAGAGCTTCCGTGGGGTTTCTTGCCCTTCCTCCCCACGAGAACTAGGTCTAGCGACTGGGCGGTAAGCTCGATGAGCCCTCTAAATATTAATAAATTGACAAGCCTTTCTAAAGTATTGATGGTGGCAGCAGGTTGCTGTATTGAAACACTATTACCAATCACTTGTTGTTTTTTTAATATGTATGTTTAAATCAATTCACAAACAGTATTTTTTGATATTGCCACAGTTATTATTTATTTATTATAGAGCATTACAGTGCGCGCGTATTTAGTATGGCTGTACCAGAGAGAAGGAAGCAGAGAGATTGTGTGAAAGGGATGGATGGATACTGTTGAATATAAATTAGTATGGCAATACATAACATTCTCACGCCTTCTTTTAAGAAACTGCACTAGGTACCTCTAAGTTTAACAATGCAAGTTGTTTTATAATGAATTAAGTTCAAACATACAAATCTCAATGTAGTAAATATTCATAAACTAGTTATTATTATTACATTGTTGTAACAATATCAATTTATGTATGGGCCAAGTATAATCACCCTTGGATGTATGAATGGTTACAGATCTTATTTAGTTGTTTTTTATGTTTACATTAATAGATATAACTTTACCTAAAGGCCACAATGTAGGAGGTGAACATTCATGTTTTATTATTACAATGTCGCCTATTTTTAAGTTTTTCTTAAAGTCTAACCACTTATTTCTACTTTGTAATTCAGAAATGTAAGTAAAATGAAATTGTTTCCAAAATCTTTGTTTGATTAGCTTTATTTTTTGGTGCACACTTAATCAAGATTCATTTAAATTTAATACACTAGGTTCTGGTATGTCTGTTACAGAAGTTCCTATGATAAAATGGGCTGGAGTTAAACAGATAACATCATCTGGATCATCAGCAGTTGTACATTATGGTCTTGAATTTAATATGCCCTCTATTTGGACTAAAGTAGTATATAACAATTCGTAAGTTAATTTAGTAGAAAATAATTGTCTTTTCAGTAATGATTTTACTGATTTTATACCAGCTTCATAAATACCACCCATATGACTGGCAAGAGGTATTGTAAATTTATAATTAATAGAATTCCAAGTGCAGAAATCAATTATGTGGCTGTAAGATTTATCGGACTTGAACACTTTATAAAGGTCATGGTCAGGTCATGTAATTCAGTTTTAGAACCTCTTAAATTAGTAGCATTATCAGTATACAAACATGTTGGAGTACCTCTTCGAGATACAAATGTTTTCAAGGCACAAATAAATGCCTGGGAAATCAGATCAGTCACGAGCTCTAAGTGTATAGCTCGAGTCGCTAGACATACAAATATACATATGTATCCCACCTCTTCGAGATACAAATCTTTTCAGGGCACAAATAAATGCCTGGGAAATCAGATCAGTCACGAGCTCTAAGTGTATAGCTCGAGTCGCTAGACATACAAATAGACATATGTATCCTACCTCTTCGAGATACAAATCTTTTCAGGGCACAAATAAATGCCTGGGAAATCAGATCAGTCACGAGCTCTAAGTGAATAGCTCGAGTCGCTAGACATACAAATAGACATATGTATCGCACCTCTTCGAGATACAAATCTTATCAGGGCACAAATAAATGCCTGGGAAATCAGATCAGTCACGAGCTCAAGTGTATAGCTCGAGTCGCTAGACATACAAATAGACATGTATCGCACCTCTTCGAGATACAAATCTTATCAGGGCACAAATAAATGCCTGGGAAATCAGATCAGTCACGAGCTCAAGTGTATAGCTCGAGTCGCTAGACATACAAATAGACATATGTACCTCTTTGTGTGATGCATTTAACACAAGAATGAATTATCTTTTTGACTGACTAATCCAGTATTTTTATTATATAATAGTGGTTTATGATACTGTTGCATAATAAGGGGTATTAAAACATGAGTGTGAGTTTAAAAACCGAGCCGTAGGCGAGGTTTTTAATAGTATTCACACGAATGTTTTAATACCTAGTTATGTGCAGTTTCATACACTACTTTATCTACACTCATACATTTTGGGATTGAACCTACTTAATCTTATTTTTTGCATTTTCCATGCCATAAGTCCATGTCATAAAGTCGTGATAAATGCATCATATAATAATCTGGACTTTGCTGGCTCGATTATGAGTTCATTCACAGCATATAAATCATGATTTCCTTCGCCGCATATAAATATTTGGCGGCGTCAATTTTTCTTCACATTTACTAATATCGGACTTTTTTAGCAAGAATTTTAAAAAGTCATGAAATTCAGTACAACGAAACCTGTAAAACGTATGAATGGCGCCAAAACCCAGCACATCACCGCATTAAATTGCGGTAAAAAAATCGTGCGGCAATAATACCGCATGAAATCCGTGTTTTGCAACAGAATCCACCGCATCGCAGCGCGAATATAATTCGCGCGAATATTTTGAGCTCTATGAACGAACAGTTGGAAAGAGACAAAAGGTCGCGCAAATAAAAATGGCAGTGCGTAATAAGCCTAAAGCGGGCATTGTTACAGACAAGTTAAAATTGGAATCATTTTTTTTTTATCAGGTACTATAAAAATGGCATTTCAAAAAATATAAATAATTGATGGAATCTCCTTAGTGATTAACTTCTTGGATTTGTCCTGTATCATAATAGAAAAAAAGTTATTTTATGATGCAGTTGTTTGAAAATCGAAGGAAAATGTTGAACTATAATGGTTTTTTTTTAATTTTTCCTATCCACGAATATAAAGTACGTGTTTATGCAATATTTTTTGAATTCATAATTGGAACATTACGTTGTGAGTGTAGATAAAGTGTTTTATCTACTCTCATATCATAATATTCGAATAATAAACTTCAAAACAAGTTTATATTGACATATTTTATAAGCACAATACCGAAATTTAAAAATAGAATCTCATTATAACACTATTTCTCAAACAAAATAATGCTATAAAACAATTTTTTTTTCTATTACGATACAGGAGAAATCCAAGAAGTTAATTACTAAGGAGTTTCCATCAATATTTTTTTTGTAATGCCATTTTAGTACCTATAATAAAAAGATTTCGAACGAAAGTATCTGTGGGTTCATGACAAAGACATATAGGGAAAGGTTCCTGGCATACTGCTACAAGGTAGCCACTGTGGTGATAGACAGAAATAAGACCTGAGCGCACTGTGCTTCGTTAATATGTAGTAATATTTAAACGTAAGCACAGAATGCCGCGCAGCTGTCTGTCACCAGCAGTGTGCTAGGTAGTACCTAATTGTTTTTCTTGGATCTGTGATAATTTAATTTAGATGTTTATATTTTACTGTGATAACTGAAATTTCTATGTCTTTTAATCCCTAATTTTAGTACAATTCTATGTGACTGCTCTTTTATGTTTTATTATCCCTGATGTTAGTTACCTTCTATGTTTTTACAATTTCTGTGATATTGTTTAGTATAATTTCTGTGATATTGCTCTATTTTATGTTTTATTATCCTTGATGTTATAATTATTTCGTGAATTAGCACTTTTTATGTTTACCTCTATTGATTATATTTAATTGTGATATTTGTACCGGACTCATGTTTTAAATTTTTTTTGTATTAACCAACTGTGATAAGAACTTTTTACACTCCAAAAAATTGAATTATATATTAGCACCATGTTTTTACTTACCCTAATTGATTTATTAATAAAGTATGCCCATAGTATAGATTAAGAAAAGTGGGAGTCCCACCCACAGAATGAAAGATGATGAATGATAGAAAGATAAAGGATGAAAGTGCGAGAGGCATATAAGTGAGAACTGGAATGAGAGAAGAAAAGCACACAATAGGCGCCAAAGTTCGTGGCGGGGATTACTGTTAAGTATAAAAAAAATAATAAAAAAAAAAAAGATTTGATTCCAATTTTAAATTGTCTGTGACAATGCCCACTTTAGGCTTAGCACGCACTGCGATTTTTATTCGCGCGAATTTTGTCTCTTTCTATCTGTTCATAGAGCTCAAAATATTCGCGCGAATTAAATTCGCGCCGCGGTGCGGTGTATTCTGTTGCAAAACACGGATTTCATGCGGTATTATTGCCGCACGATTATTTTACAGCAATGTGAGCAGCTTCATACTATTCCATAGGTCGTAGAATGGGCGGAAACAAATCTCGCGAATAAATATCGTAGGTGAGGGTGCTAAGCCTTAGCGCATGCGCGGATAATGCGATGATGTGCTGGGTTTTGGCGCCACTAATAATTTTGAAAATTCTTGCTTAAAATGTGAAGAAAATTTGACTCCGCCAAATGTTTTATATGCGGCGAAGGAAATTACTCATAATTTCTTACCAGCAAAGTCGAGATTATTATAAGATGCATTTATCACGAATTTATGGCATGGAAAATGCAAAAAAAAGGTATTTAGTAAGTTCAATCCCAAAATGTATGAGTGTAGATAAAGTAGTGTATGAAACTTCACATAACTAGATATTAAAACATTCGTGTGAATACTATTAAAAACCTCGCCTACGGCTCGGTTTTTAAACACACACTCATGTTTTAATACCCCTTATTATGCAACAGTATCATAAACTACTATTGTATCCCAGAGTGTAGCAACCTTTGGTGATAATGTTGAACAACTAATGATGTTATGTGATCTTTAGCAGGTAGTATAACCGATATACGAGCTGGACTATAAGATATGTCTGAATTCTGAATACGGCCTCCAACTCTGATGAGCTGGTCTTGATCCAGAAAAAGATTTAGTTTCCTTATGGGACTGGATTGGAATGTATATAGTTTTCGTTTAGGTAAGTCAGTACTACTACTATCTCTTTGGCTGAGTGATGATAGTTCTGAATATTCTCTTGAAAAAGACTTAAAGATGTGTTATTTGAGCAATGAAATTAGTAGCTCTGTTGAGTTCTTGTATAGTTAAGTAAGGAGAATTACTTTGACCCTTATTTTTTATATTATTTAGGAATCTTAACTCTTGTTAACTTTGTGAAGTTAGATATTTTAAGAAACAAGTCATAAAAATATTCATAATTAATAGGAAATTTATTAGAAGTATCTGTGACTGTGGATGTATGACATAGTTGTGAACAAGTATTGTGAACAGGAGTAATTACTTGAGAAGTAACTTCTTGGCGAACTGATATAGGCCATGCAGATTTATCCTGATTAATCTAGGTAGGGCCTTGCCACCATAAATCACAATTGGGTAATTGTTTAGGCATAACCCCTCTAGTTATTAAATCTGCTGGATTTTGTTTGGTGTTTATATAATACCAATCATCTGAGGTAGTTAATTTGATAACCTGCATTATACGATGAGAGACATATGTGTCATGTTTACGTTTGTAAGGGAATTTGATCCAGCTTAGAACTATGGATGAGTTTGTAAATAGAAATGTATGATCAATTTCTATATTTTTTTTGTAGTGTTAACTAACTTATCATACATTTTTGATAACAATAGTGTTCCACATAACTCAAGTCTGGGAATTGAATGTTATCTTTTAATAGGAGCAACTCTAGACTTGGCCATTATCAAAATGCAAGTAGATTGTTTGTTACGATAATTTGCTTTCAAATATAAGCAAGCACCATAGGCTTTATTTGATGCGTCACAAAACCCAATTAGGGATACATTAATAGGTATATCATTAAAAAACCGTCTAGGAATCTTAATAGACTTAGGCTTTATTTGATGCGTCACAAAACCCAATTAGGGATACATTAATAGATATATCATTAAAATACCGTCTAGGAATCTTAATAGACTTTAGGTAATTTAGTTGATCAATAAACTGTTGCCACTGATCTTGTAAATTGTTAGATATGGGAGCATTAGAATTTTAGGAATAATTACTGCAGGTGCTATAATACCTATTGGATCAAACATCTGTGCTATCTGTGATAATATAGATCTTTTAGTGTGAGAAATGCTTGTAATTTCAGGTATGTGAGTATAGAGTATGTCCTGTGTAGGTAGCCACATTAAACCTAAAGTCTTAACAGAGTCTGGCTCATGTAAATTGTATGCATTATTTTGAGAACTTTTATTATTTTGTGAATTATGTTCACTAGACGTGTCTGTAATAGGACTTGTAATCTGTGATAAAATATGGGGGTTGTTTGAAGTCCATTTGTGTAACTTGAACCCAGCCTTATTAAGCAAATCCATTAATTGTAGACAGAGTTGAGTACACTGTTCAAGGATCTGTTGACCGGATAAATAGTCGTCCATATAACTGCAAGTTTCTATGCATTCTGCAGCTAAACAATGAGTCTCTTTATTTTGTAAGCTTAATCTAACATAGTACGGCATGCAAGATAAGGTGCATACTTAGTGCCATATGTAACTGTAGCTAATTCTATGCATTTGAGTGGATCAGATTTCGATTCTCTCCATAAAATCCTCTGATATGATCTTTGCTCTGGATTTACAAATATACCTCTGAACATTTTAACTATATCACAAGAAAAGGCATACTTGTATAGCCGGAATTTCAAAATTAATTAAATTCAATCATTGTAAATGTTAGGACCTTCACCTCAACAATGGCTCGGAACCCACCTTCATCAACGCTAGATCACAAACAACAATAGACCTAACAATAGCAATTATAGGCAGAGCCAACTCCATCCAGGACTGGTAGGTCTCCAACGAGATATCATGCTCAGACAACAGATGTATCCGGCACACCATCAACTTTAACCTACCCAAACCACAGCCAAGAAGGTCCCCTCGAAACACAGACCAGTATAAGTTTTTTAGGCTTGTCACAACCGAGTTAGGAAAATTACCCTCATTACCGGTTGAACTACCTGTAACCAACTTAGACGAACTTGTAAACAACATCACATCCATCCTTTTATCCAGCTATGAACAGTCTTGCCCCCTCACAATACCTAGGCAGGGAGTAATGCAGTCCTGGTGGTGTCCAGAATTGGAAAGACACCGTCACAGGCTGAGAAGGCTGTTCAACAGAGCTAGGAACACACGGTCACCAGAAGACTGGAACCGCTACACTTCTATTCGTGGAAACTGTAAAAAACCAATACGCCTCAGAGGTAGGACTAGTTGGAGGCGTTTTTGCACGAACATTGAAAACAACAACCAGGCAATTAGGGTCAAAACCTGTCTTGCTCAAGAGACAGAACACTCAATAGGATGCCTGAAAAAAACAGATAACACATTTACACAACAAACGACGCGGTAACCAGCGAGCTGCTTCTGACCACCCACTGCCCAGGTTGCAAGATTGCTTCCCAGAAATGTTGGGAACCACATAGGGAGAGGGACACGAGTAGCTTAGACTGGGAAGTAGCTTCAGAAGTTATCGACAAAGATAAATTAACATGGGCAATCAACACCTTCTTACCTTTCAAGGCAGTGGGTTTAGACGGTATCTGCCCAGCTCTGCTTAGGTGGAGCGGAGACTCTGGCGGGGTACCTCGTCAAGGTCTTCCGAGCCTATCTAGCGCACCGCTACATCCCTTTAAACTGGCGCGAAGTACAAATCATCTTCATTCCGAAACCGGGTAGGGGCGACTACACCCAGCCCAAATCTTTAAGGCCCATAAGCCTCACCTCGTTCTTCTTGAAAACGCTGGAGAGACTGGGCGACAATAAGTTCAGAATCCAAATTTCGGAACTATTTCCTCTACACCCTAATCAAAACGCTTACTGCGCGGGCAGATCAACTGAATCGGCACTCACTGCGTAGTCTCACGCATAGGAAATGCTCTCAAAGCCAAAGACCCAACCCTTGGCGGCTTCATCGATATAAAAGGTGCCTTCGACAAAACAAGCTTCGCCAGCATCGAGCAGACACACACACGGAGTTGCGCCAACGCTTATAGAATGGATATATAACATGTTAAAACACCGCGCTATTCAATTTACTGTGAACACCACCACACGCAGTGTCGTGAGAGCCCCACCTTGTGGGGCTGCCCACAAGGTGGGGTGCTGTCACCACTACTGTGGAATTTAGTTATGAACGAGCTAATTGCAGAGCTCAACGCTAGCAGCCTGTACTCGGTGGGTTATGCAGATGACATAGCAATTCTAATCTCTGGGAAATTTGAGGACATCTTATGTGACCTTATGAGAAAAGCCTTCAAAATAATCGAAGGTTGGTGCACTAAGCATGAACTATCGGTTAACCCCTCGAAAACCGGACTAATAATGTTTACTAACAAAATAGTCCTTGGACCCCATATACTCCCTAAACTCTTCAACACAGAACTAACTCTTAAAAACGAGGTCAAGAACTTGGGGGTGATTCTTGATAGCAAATTTCTCTGGAACAAGCATCTTGACTACAAACTCAACAAAAGCACAATCGCACTTTACCGGAATTTGCAAATTACGGGTCATTGTCCTCTTAACAGACATCTTTTTAACATAGGCGCTACGGACAGCCCACTTTGTAGGGGCTGTTTTAACGCCGAGGAATCAGCTGCCCACGTCATCCTGGACTGCGTGGCCGTGGTATCCCAACGTCGTGAGGTCGCTCCGCGAAGCCTGTGAAGCCCCCAGGAAGCTTCTGCGCTTTTGGACGGAGATAGACTGGCTACTTTAGCCGGTAACCCCACGCACAACGGACCAAATGGGTGTCTAAGTGTGGAAAAGGGAGTCCCTCTTCTATCTATCTCTATCTATTATTACTTTTAATTTTTTTTTGACGTTCAGAAGTGCCGCTTAATTGAATAAAGAAATTTTGATTTGATTTGATTTGAATAGTACGGAAACAATGTCGATTAAAAATGAATTTTCTTCCAACTATGCTTTAATTTCATCACAATCACACTAAAAACTCAGTACAAAGCGAGTCTGTATTGCTCTAGAGCAATAAAAATGTATGAAATTTCATTATTGCACAGTTTTTTTTTTAATCGCACCAAAAGGTGCCAATCTCAATGGATTAGCTCTATTCAGCCAGCCGATATCAATACTTTTTTTTTTTACGTACGTATTATTCGTTTCTATCCTACTTGTTCCAAATTTAAAACATGATTGCTGCTAACTCTGATTTAAAAATGAAAGAAATTTAAAAAAGTGATTTTCGACATCGCCGCGCCCGTGGCCGCGCCCATCTACTTCCCGTGATAACGACTTCATTGTAACAAATCAGCCAGGCCCATCTAACTCTTCTGATAATATTATTGAGTCCCAAGTTAAACAAACAAATTTAAATTTGCCCAACAAAACTTAACCTTACGTTTAATAATTGCTCAAGTATAACTTTTAATTTCAATAATTAAACTTCTATTTTAACTGTTTGATATGAGTTTCTTTTATCTACTATTCCTATAGGTAATAGTTGAAAGAAAAGCAGATTATGCACCTCGCCTTAAGTAATTTATATTGCCCTCGTGCCTGTTAGATTAGAGTCCTCGCTAACGCTCGGGCTCTAAATCAGGCACTCGGTGCAATAATAAATTACTTTGTGCTCGATGCAATAACCTACTATAATGCATTCATTACTTGAGCGACATAGCAAAATAGATCGTATTACAAGAATACTCGCCTTAGTGATACGTTTCGCTGATGCATTACGATACAAACGACGGTCAATCGAGTGCCGTGCACTGAACTTGAATGAAATAAACAATGCTTTCTGTATGATTATCACATAAGTGCATGAGAATTACTATAAAAAAGAAATTAATTCTCTCAACAAATGTGTAAAACTGCCAAACAGAAGCACCATTTATAAATTAAACCCATTTTTGGACATAAGTGGAGTCTTACGAGTTGGAGGACGTCTTAACCACTCAAAGTTGCCGGTGGACACTAAGCACCCCATCCTCGTTCCAGGAGACGGAAGACTAACCCAACTCATCGTTGAAAAGGCACATCAACGAACCTTACACGGTGGAGCAAGATTAAAACTTGCTTACACTAGAAACAATTATTGGATCATCAGTGGTAAACGAACCGTCAAAAAGATACTGCATCAATGCATCCGATACCGGCGATACGCAACTAACAGATCTGAACAACTAATGGGCAATCTTCTTAAAGAAAGGATCACGCCATCGAGGCCGTTTTCAAACAATGGCATTGACTTTTCAGGCCATGTGGATGAGAAGATAAACAAAGGCCGCGGGATGAAAACCTGCAAAGACTACATAGCCATATTCATATGTATGTGACCTATCCACGTAAACATTCATCGCAGCATTAAAAAGAATATGCGTCAGAAAAGAAACCCCAAAACACATCTACTCCGATAACGGAACCAACTTCGTCGGAGCCGCAAGTGTCTTACAGGAAAAGTTCCGACAATACAAAACAATGCTATCCTCAGAGTTCTTTAGAGAGATCAACGACCTTCAAATAAAGTGGCACTTCATCGGTCCATCCTGGCAATCAGCAGGAGGCTTATGGGAAGCTGCTGTACGTTCCATGAAAGCACACCTAAAACGGATACTTGGAGAAACGAAGCTTACATACGAACAATTTGCAGCACTTCTGACACAATTCGAGGCGTGCATGAACAGCAGGCCGCTGTCCATTATCAGAAGACGTGGACGATCTGGACTATCTCACTCCTGGTCATTTCCTCACAGGGGGTGCAACGCTAATACTGCCACTCAACGAACCTGAGGAAACGAAAGCAGTAGACATCAGAAATAACTGAAAACTCAATGAGCTTATGCGTCGACACTATTGGGAGCCAACAAAAGGGCCAACTTGTCCTCATCAGAGAAAGCAATCTACCTCCGAGTAGGTGGGCATTGGGCCGCGTAGTGGAACTACATCCAGGCAGTGACAACTTAACTTTAAAATCTTTCGCGTTTCATAATTTAAAAACAATATATCACGGGCATTTAACGCGATTATTTCAATTATTTATTTACCTATTTAACCCGACGTTTCGGCCGTGTTGCAACGACCGTGGTCCCGGGTAAACTGGTGTCTCGCTGTACTGGCTGCGTTGGGGCAGTGGGGTGTTGTGTGTAGAAATGTGACGTCGGTTAAATAAGTAAATAAATAATCGAAATAATCGTTAAATGCCCGTGATATATTGCTTTTCAGTGACAACTTACTCCGTGTCATCACGCTTAAGACACATGATGGAGTCTTCAAAAGACCAATAACAAAACTTGCGCCAGCTGAACGAGTACAACATACTGCTACATTCTCAACATCGACAGCGAAAGCGACGTGGCTACGTCAACGGCGTAGGAAACCTTGCACGAGCCCTATTTGGCCCTTGACAGCGATTTTGCCGAAAAATACGCTTAAAACATACAAAAAATCAAAACGAACGAGCAATATTTTCTGCAGCTCATAAGAAATCAGACACTGATTATCGAAGCAGAAAATAATGTCATAAAGAAAAATGAAGACTTCGTAAAAACGCAACTGGAAGGCATTCAGCAATTTATGAACGAAACCAAATATAATACGGCATTGATAGAAAACCGGTTTCAAATAATGAAAACAATGAGTGACGTCAACGCTGGAGCCTTAACTGCAAGCCTACTTATCGCAGTACTGAGAAGAAACCAACAAATGCTTCCAGATGCATTGACAGTTTTTTTTTTATTTTTTTTATTTTTATTTTAAAAAACGTTGCCCCACACTAGGAATTTCTCCTGTATCGTGGGTGCGTTTACAAACATATAATTTCACATACACAAACACCCAGAGCCGGAACAACTATTTGTAGATCATACAAATATTTGTTCCGTGCGGGAATCGAACCCGCGACACGCAACGCAGCAGTCAATCGCACAACCACTGCGCCAACCGTGCGCGTGCGTGCATATATATCGAGATCATCTTGATATGAACCTATTCACACCGGAGCAACTATCTGAACAAATGAACTACATTGCGGGTACTATACCGAAAAGGTTAACACCACCTATCAAAACCAGCAATGTAGCAAACAACAAAAATATTTACAAAATTATTTATGTCAAAGCCCGGATTACCGAACAGTACCTGCTCTTTGAACTACATATCCCGTTAATAAGTGATGACGAGTATACATTGTATTGCAATATAGCTATACCTAGACACCATACTGCTGACCAATGTCAGGTGATAGCGACCACAACACAGTATATTGGAGTTAACTTCGGAAAGAACACCTACCTACAGATGGAAGAGGATGATCTACAGCAATGTTCATCAATGACAGCGGACAACCACATTTACAACTACACGCCTCTACAACTATCAGCAACTTGCATGGCGCCACGGCGTCTTGCGAAGCCCAAATACTGAGTCAAAATGTAAATAAAATTACATGCAATTAAAACAAATCCGGACCAATGGACAAAATTACAGAGATCGACAGAAGGCTGTATAACTGCATCGATGAGTGTACGGCTCGCATTGTATGCGAGAATTGAATAACAATAACCGTCATAACAAAGGCGGGGCTCCTTGGTCAAGATTGCTTACTACAACATAAGGATGTGACGATCTACTCACATAACGTTCTTAGTAGTAGTAACAATATTGGGATTACTTTGGAGGTGCCCACTATAGAATCACCAAATGATATGTAGAGCACATTCAAAAACACAAAATTCGTGCTACCCAACCTCAATTTATCTAATGAACACACAATATTAGATAACCAGATAGCTACACAAAAGGTACGAGAGAGCCTACCTTACGAGTTAAGTGTCCACGACATTGGCAACTACGCCATAAGCACTTTGCTGGTGGGAGGAATCTTCGCTCGGTGTGGCGACTAAGAAGATATTATCAACAAGCACGCAAGAAAAGCAACACTTCGACGGCCAACAGGATTCGAGAGAGGACGGAGGATATTGAACTGAAGGAGATTCCTGTCTAAGGTAAAATAAGAAGTGGACCTTCATCGAGCAACCGTCTACAGCAATCAGCAGCAACAAGATTCAAACTTTGAATATTAAAGAATTTATGTAATTTCATGTTTATTGTTTAGATAATTTAAGAATTTATGTATGTTCACATAACTTTCGTGTTATATCATTTTACATTCTGTAACGCTAGTGATCTGAGCACGTATAACTTTCCCTCAGGAGCATGTCACATCACATCACATCACATCATCAGCCTATTAATGTTCCCACTGCTGGGACACAGGCCTCCTCCCTGTGAGAGGGGCTGGGCCGCGGGCCCAGTGCGTGTTGGTGGATGTCACATGTCTTCGAATTTTTGGGTCTAAGACATGCAGTTTCCTCACGATGTTTTCCTTCACCGTTTTTGAGAGCAGTGCAGGTGATGAAATAGTTTGAACCCAGGCAGGTGATTTACACAAAGTAAAGCACCTGCCTGGGTTCAAACCCACGACCTACAACTTGTAAGTCGCGGCCGATACCATGCATATACATATATCATGTACGAGCCAATAATGCTCATACAGCAAAAGTACGCCTATTAAAGTACTGCACAATATTAAGTAAATTAGTCGTAACTAAAACACCGACACACGCTAATTTGCGCGTTGACGTAGGTCTACATTAAGTGCGGCTCAGGTTACTAGCGGCAACCTAAAACTGTGTCCATAATAAATATTTGGAACATAACAGTGGTTTGGTGTTAAAACTAACTTCTACAACTACCGGGTTACTCGGCAACGATGAGTAAACCCTAACAAAATGACCTAACAATAAGAACTAGCTATTCTACAACCGCCAAGTTTCACACTACTCTCACTATGCCTAATATAATTGGAACCATCAAACAATGTGGCTGTTGCAAAAAATCCTTGCATTTGATCCGGTGAACCAATTCTATTCATGTTTGCAATACTATTACGTCTTGACCATAGCTAATGATCTCTGGCCTTTTTAGTATTACTTTTATTATTTAATTTGCATGCATTTTATTCTAATCGGACCCGTTATGAAATACGGAAAACGTTTAAGAATAACAATGGCGTGGTTTATATAGAATTTCACTGGCTTTACAGTTGAGTGGGTGTGCGATTGTTATTTTTTTTCGGTTTTAGCCGCACCCTTTACCATTGTCGTGTTTTCCAAAGTTAGTGGCTTCTTGAGCAACGATAGGATGAGAAACTACCACACCTATTATTGGAGGTACAAACACATGAATTATTTGTTCCGTTTCTAGGTTTATTGCTTCTAAAAATTTTAATGTTTTTATGTCCTTTCTTGCCATTGTATCTGAATTTCTTACTGCGTGTGAGTTATTCGTCAGTAGTTTACTATGCGGACGAACTTGACTTACCATTCAGGAATTTTACAACGCTATGTTTCGACATTCAACCACAAGTTTCGGCCTTTCGGATTTATATTTTAAAACACTCCTAAGAATATGTAGATGACTTTGTTTTTCGTATGAACATGTATATGTTTCAACGAATATTGGTAACATACAACATTTCAAACTAAATGACACATTAATGTTCTTAACAAGCAAATGATCCGCCAATCATAATTCATTGAGAGTCTAGATTATCTAACGAAATCATTAACATTGCAGTGTTAGAAAATTGCAATTATTCTGTTATATAATTCCAACAACTGCCGTTTATGCATTATGGTTGCGAAGTAATCATTTATTTTGAAACGAAGCCATTTGCTTGAGCGATTATTTAACCCAGGGTTAATTTGAAACTTATCTAATAGGTTTGAGAATATTTATAGAGATGTCTGTTTGTGATAATTTATTTGACAGGTAGTGGACAAAATATTAAATGGATTTGCGCTTTTAGAAAAAACGAATGCGAAGATGATATTTCTAAATCACTTACCTAGTTTGGATGATTTTATAAGCTGCACAAAAACATAAATCTTTTGCTTTCGCTTTTGCTCATCCCCGGAGAACTATTCTGTAAGATCATGATCTCAAAATTAATGAGAATCTCCATCATAATAATCCTGATCACCGGCAAAGTAAAAAGCATTAATAAATGTCACGCATTATACGTCCAAGATCCTGTTCTTTTCCTACCATCATTACTTATTGATGTGTAAACCGGTACCATGTCGGTGGCAGGACTTAAGTCTTGTAGGTTGAATGACCGGGAGCAGTCTCATAGCCAGTGGCTATTGGCTATAACAATGGCGCTAAAGCCATTGTTTGTACGGGATCCGGTGGATAAAAGTTGAATTATAGGTCTGAGATTTGAAAGAAAGGGAACGGAAAGGCTACTGGGTTTTGGTATGAAGAACGATCGTCATTTGTTGAAACTTGGTGTATGAGAATAATTTGAAATTGGAATGCAGGGTAAATAAGTGAGGTAAACAAATGAGTTACTAAAATTAAATCTTTGTTGAAAACGAAAGAATTACAGCAATTTGGAAGCATCAATTACATATTTTCAATTATTTAACTGGGTAAATTCTTTGAGACTTTTAGAATGTGCATTGCATAACTGAGCATGTAAATATTTATGTGCAAAGCATAATTAAGCATATAAATGGAATTTCCGTTCTTCTAACCAATATTAAATAAATCTGATCATAATAAGCTGACTGCTGAGCTGACTGACATAAATTTCTTTACTTAACCATTATTAACAATGACCACTCACTTGGTAATATATTCAGCCAAGGTCAATCCTCTAATATATCAAATGTAGATAAATGGATGAATGTTATTTAAGATAGTATTGGAATAGAAAAGAACATAATTATAAGAAGTAGGGCACTATAGAAAGAGACAAGAAGCGTGGGTAGCCCATGGACGCTGGACAAATGACCTAGTGAAGGTCGTTGGAATCCCTTGGATGTGGGGAGCGCAATTTGTGGCAGTCCTTAGGATAGATCAATGTGCAGGAATTGACTATGGTCTTACGGTGCATATTGTAATAATAGGTACTAACTATTCCTAAATTTCAGTTATTGAGTTCCTAATAGACTTCTAAGTTCGCTCTGTGATGAATGTGCAGCACCCAGTTTCTTATTTATTTATTTTGTTATTAATGTACACACAGAAAATATATACAGAAAACATTATCTATGCTTTTGGGTGGACCTAGGTTGGTATAGTGGCAGTGGGCAGGGCAAATTGCTCGCAGAACGGATGGCCGATGGGGCCGAAAAGTTCTTGAATGGCGACCGCGAACCGGAAGACGATACGTTGGAAGGCCTCCTCCGTGCGGTTTAAAAGTTGTATAAAATATTATTTTATTCGTCTTAGAGTTAATTGCCCTTAATTGGATTTAGATACATCATACCTGAGTAGGAAAAATAAAATTAACGGATCGGGAAACAACAGTTTTAACGATGTAATGCCTAAATGATCGTAATGGCATTATAAGTACCCTCGTATCAAGTAAATGTGACACTAAAATCTCCAATGGAGATGTGCGACGCGATAATGCGACAATAAAAATAATGAAAAATAAATAAAGAGTTATCCAAGGTTTAGGTTATGCCCCAAAAATAATCGTATAAAATGCATAATTTATATATTAACTTAAAATTGCAATCTCAATTATTCAACCTTATCATAATACAACTGGGCACAAATAGTTAATTTTAAAATGAAAAATTCAATAATATTGAAAGCAACACAATGTCCATTGCATCACACAGCATTTAATTTACGCCATTTACCATAGTAAACCAGTATCCTTATATTTAAATATTTACTCACTTTGTATTTAATTTAATCCATAAATCACTACGTAGAGAATCGGTTTCACGCCAAAATTAACGCGAATGGACGCGCTTCAACACTGATGTAAAGTCACTGACTGAGTAGGAGTAGTTCTAACATTCATAATATAACTTAGGTTCGACCTATCGACCTATCAACGTCCTCTAAAAATCTCAAAGAATTTACCCAGTTAAATAATTTAAAACATGTAATTGATGCTTACTCCAAATTGCTGTAATTCTTTCGGTTTCAACAAAGATTTAATTTTAGTAACTCATTTTTTTACCACACTTGTTTACCCTGCATTCCAATTTCAAATTCTTCTCATACATCAAGTTTCAACAAAATGGCGATCGATCCTCATACCAAATCTCAGTACCCTTTCCATTCCCTTTCTTTCAAATCCCAGACCTGTAATTCAACTTTTATCCATCGGATCCCGTACAAACAATAGCTTTTGCGCCATTGTTATAGCCAATAGCCACTGGCCATGAGACTGCTCCCGGTCGTTCAACCTACAGGACTTAAGTCCTGCCACCGAATCGGTAGCGGTTTCCACATCAGTAAGTAATTATGGTAGGAAAAGAACAGGATCTTGGACGTATAATGCGTGACTTTTATTAATGCTTTTTACTTTGCCGGTGATCAGGATTATTATGATGGAGATTCTCATTATTATTAAGATCATGATCTTACAGAAGAGTTCTCTGTTACTAGGGGTTGAGCAAAAGCGAAATCAAAAGATTTATGTTTTTGTGCAGCTAATAAAATCATCCAAACTAGGTAAGTGATTTAGATATATCATCTTCGCATTCGTTTTTTTCTAAAAGCGCAAAACCATTTAATATTATGTCCACTACCTGTCAAATAAATTATGACAAACAGACATCTCTATAAATATTCTCAAACCTATTAGATAAGTTTCAAATTAACCCTGGGTAAAAAATCGCTCAAGCAAATGGCTTCGTTTCAAAATAAATGATTACTTCGCAACCATAATGCATAAACGGCAGTTGTTGGAATTATATAACAGAATAATTGCAATTTTCTAACACTGCAATGTTAATGATTTCGTTAGATAATCCAGACTTTCAATGAGTTATGATTGGTGGATCTTTTTGCTTCTTAAGCACGTTAATGTGTTATTTAGTTTGAAATATTTTATGTTACCAATTTTCGTTGAAACATATACATGTTATGTTCATACAAAAAACCATGTCATCTTAGGAGTGTTTTAAAATGAAAAATCCGAAAGGCCTAAACTTGTGGTTGAATGTCGAAACATAGCTTTAAAAAATTCCTGTATGGTAGGTCAAGTTCGTCCGCATAGTATACTACTGACGAATAACTCCCACGCTTTAAAAAATTCAAATGGCGAGAAAGGACATATAAAACATTCTTAGTAGTAATAAACCTAGAAACGGAACAAATAATTCATGTGTTTGTAGCTGCTAACAGGTGTGACAGTATCTCATCCTACCATTGCCCAACAGGCAAACTTTGGAAACACCGACAATGACAAAGGGTGCGGCCAAAGCCGAAAATTTTTAACAATCGCACACCCACTCAATTGTAAAACCAGTGAAATTCCGTATAAACCACGCCATTGTTATTCTTAAACGTTTTCCGCATTTCATAACGGGTCCGATTAGAATAAAATGCATGCAAATTAAATAATAAAAGTGAAGCTAAAAAGCTCAGAAATTATTAGCTATGGTCAAGACCTAATAGTATTGCAAACATGAATAGAATTGGTTCACCGGATCAAATGCGAGGAATTCTTGCAACTGCCTCATTGTTTGATGGTTTCAATTAAATTAGGCATAGTGAGAGTAGTGTGAAACTTGGCGGTTGTAGAATAGCTAGTTCTTATTGTTAGGTCATTTGTTTAAAATATAAATAGGTAGGATGCGATGGATATTACCTAGCGGTCGCTTGAATGAGCGCCTTCAGTTTTCTTATTTCTAGTTAGAATATCTTAGCAGTTTCATTGATATCACAGAGATGGCGCGCACGCGGCGCACGTAAACATCGTAGTATATCCTCCTGTCCATAAATGTCACTTTTCATACATTTCTAGGGGTGGTGATTTTCTGTTGCTTACTGTACAAGCCGAGCACTTTGACCAGACATATGAAGCCCTGAAGAGATGCTCAGCTTTGAGAGGCTCAATCGCTCGTCTTAATCCATTCTTAGACCAATCACTGGGCGCACCATTTATTTTTTATCTTTGATAGGCTTGCGCTTGACCACTATCTCATCTGATGGTTAGCGATGATGTGGTCGAAGGTGTAAAGGCTTGCCTAGAAGTAACCTATTCACTCATGACTTAAAGACCCCGAGATTGTAGCTATCGGGCAAAACAGACTCCGGCAGGGAATTCCACTCCTTAGCTGTACGCATTATGAAAGTATTTCCAAAACGTTTAGTGCGTATGGGTGGGATGTCCACCATGTACCAATGGCGCATCACCGTACGTCTTGTAGTCCGATGATGAAACGCGCTTGGCGGCATCAGATCATGCAATTCCATCACACACTCCCCGAAATGCAACCGATAAAAGACCGACAAGCTGGCAACTCGGCGACGATGTTCAAGGCTCTGGACCTTTGACTCAACCAGTGCCTCATTGCCAATGAGCCTCTTGGCCCGTTTTTCGATCGACTCTAGTACATCACGCTGATATTTGGCAGATCCGTCCCAGAGATGAGAACAGTACTCCATGGAAGATTGAACTTGCGCTTAGTACAACTTAAGCAGCTGTTCCGGCGTGAAGTACCGTCTCACCTTCGCAAGGATCCCCAACTTTTTGGCAGCCAGTTGATCCTTTGCCTCAATGTATGGGCCAAAATTGAAAGTCAATGTCAACGTTACACCAAGAAGCTCAAGCTGGTCCGTTATCGGCACGGTTACACCTCGGAAAGATGGAGCCGGGTGAAATTGGCTCTTTTAAGCGGAGAAAAGACACGCCTGTGTTTTAGCGGCATTGAACTTGACCAGATTGGCATCATCCCATTCGGAGACCGCCTCCAAGGACAAGCTCAACCGCTCCACCATGGCCTTACGAAGAGACAGGACCTCAGGCCCAGTAGCCCGTGGGTTGGACAAGTATCTCTCAGCAACAGTGCTGTCGTCTGCATACCCAAAGGTGCCGGGTTTTAGCAGCTCATTTTTGTGCAGCAAGAACAATGTCGCTGAGAGTACCGACCCCTGAGGGATCCCGGCATTAATATCCAATTGGTCCGATGAGCAGCCATCGGAATATAACTACTCGAATAGACCGATCCCTCAGGAAGTCTGCAATCCAATCACACAGACCACCGGGCAGACCGAATGAAGGAAGCTTACCAATAAGGCTTTCATGCCAGACCCTATCAAAAGCCTTCGAGATGTCGAGGGAGACGGCAAGCGCTTCCCTATGCCTCTCGATGGCCTCACTCCAGATGTGAATGGCATACGCTAGAAGACACCCAGTGGACCGATTTCGGCGGAAGCCGTATTGGCGGTCGTTAAGGATGTCGTTGGCTTCTAGGTATGCCAGGAGCTTACTATTAAGTACGCGTTCCATACTCTTACAGAGTATGGACGTTACAGAGATGGGTCTGTAGTTTGCCAGGTCAGCTCGACCGCCCTTCTTGGGTACGGGCTGTACGTTGGCTTGCTTCCAAGCATTCGGCGCTTTTCCAGTCTCATACGCAAGGCGAAACAGGTGTGTGATTACCAGAGACAATTCAGGCGCACAGGTTCTAAGAACAATTGCTGATATACCGTCGGGGCCGCTTGCCTTATTCACGTCGAGGTTGCGCAACACCCTACGTACGTCTTTTTTATGGATGCTGTTATGTGGATTTTATGGAGGCTGTTATGAAAATACTCGTCTCACATCAAAAGCCTTCGAGATGTCGAGGGAGACGGCAAGCGCTTCCCTATGCCTCTCGATGGCCTCACTCCAGATGTGAATGGCAGTGGACCGATTTCAGCGGAAGCCGTATTGGCGGTCGCTAAGGATGTCGTTGGCTTCTAGGTATGCCAGGAGCATACTATTAAGTACGCGTTCCATACTCTTAGAGAGTATGGACGTTACAGAGATGGGTCTGTGTTTGCCAGGTCAGCTCGACTGCCCTTCTTGGGCACGGGCTGTACGTTGGCTTGCTTCCAAGCATTCGGCACTTTTCCAGTTTCCTGGGTAAGAAAGATACGCCACGTCTGAAGGACATCCGATCTGCGTCTCGGAAAGGAACAAAAGCGCTGGTTTATCAGTCTCTAGATGATGGTGGACTGCATAAAGGTTTGAGTGTAGACCTCTGATAATACAGAGGTGCACCTTATGTTACAGTGTGTGCTGCCGCTGTACAGCTTTTTTCTTTGTTTTCCTTGCCATGATTGAGAGTAAAGAAGGGTAGGAGAGGAGAAGGAAGTGAGATGAGGTTCCACGCTGGCAACCCACAGACACGCGCCGACAGGACGCCATCATTGGGGGACTGGTTTGGAGACCGCAGGGACGCCCGAGCCCCACCGGAAATGTTACAGTGTGTGCTGCCGCTGTACAGCTTTTTTCTTTGTTTTCCTTGCCATGATTGAGAGTAAAGAAGGGTAGGAGAGGAGAAGGAAGTGAGATGAGGTTCCACGCTGGCAACCCACAGACACGCGCCGACAGGACGCCATCATTGAGGGACTGGTTTGGAGACCGCAGGGACGCCCGAGCCCCACCGGAAATGTCCATCGGGCACTGTCTTCTGGTCGCCAACCAGCACGATGGCGCATTCCGGGATTTTTCGACAGTTGGCGGGGTAGCCTCTCGTGTGTGGCTGGCACACTACTTGGGCCCCCAACTACCTGCAGTCGACCAGCGGCGCACCGTGCCTCGGATCCTGCTACCCTCCGCGAAAAGTCTCCTGATACGTCCATAACAACGTGCGTATGGCTGGTCAGCCTGCAGTGGAACAGCTATCTCGACCCAACTCCTCTAGTGACTACACCGAGCATCGTACCGGAACACGGGTAGGCCGTTTGGCGGTACGTCTTTGCCCGGTGGGTGGTCGCAAGGCTTCGAACGAAGCCTACCACCAGTAGGTGTCACCTGATTTGCACCTCCCGGGGACCACGTATCAGAATGGGGTACACTCCTACGGACGTGGGTGACTCAGCCCCCTAAACGCAGTGGTTGAGCGATTGACTTCTGCGCTGCGTGTTGCGGGTTCGATTCCCGCACGGAACAAATATTTGTATGACCTACAGATAGTTGTTCCGGCTCTGGGTGTTTGTGTATGTGAGTCTGTATGTTTGTAAACGCACCCACGATACAGGAAGAAATTCCTAGGGTGTGGCAAAGTTATTAAAAAAAAAAACTGGTTTGTTCCGAGTCGGAGGACGACTACGGAATTCGAATTTGCCTTATAGTGCTCGCCATCCTTTGTTGCTCCCTAAAAGAGGAGCGTTGGTGAAATTGTTGGTGTCCGATCGACACATTAATAATGTACATGCAGGTTGCAATGCCCTCGCCGCCATTTTGCAGCGTGAATTTTGGATGTTGTCGGCCAGACGCACTATTCGTGGCATCATTTTATTTTCAAATGTATGCAGTGCTATCGTTATCGAGGAGCTCGTGGCTAAATAATAACAGCCGCATGGGTCAATCATCAAGGTTAAGCAACGCTTGACGAGGTCGGTCAGTGGATGGGTGACCATTTCAACATACCGAGTTTCCTCCGTGCCTCGGAAAGCACGTTAAGCCGTTGGTCCCGGCTGTCATTTGAAGATCTTTGACAGTCGTTACGGGTAGTCAGAAGCTTGAGATCTGACACCAGTCTTGCCAAGGGGTACCGTGTTACCCAGTTACTGGGTTGTGGAGGTCAGATAGGCAGTCGCTCCATGTAAAACACTGGTATATAGCTGATCCGGTAAGACTGGAAGCCGACCCCAATATAGTTGGGAAAAAGGCTAGGCAGATGATGATGCAGTGCTATCGTTTGAAGGCTACTCCCACTCAACCCATAATGGGTGATTTGCCATCCGATCGAGTAACTGAGAGTAGGCCATTTGCTTCTGTTTGAACTGACTTCGCTGTTTCTTTTTTACGGTTTACGGTTTAAGACATTTATTTCTCAAAAAGAATACATTCACTTAATATGAGAAATACAAGGTAATCATAAAACTAAATGTAAGAATTACTTATGAAGAAGGTAGGTACTCGTAAATAAGTTAGTAAAAAAGAAACTTACATATCTAAACAATTTAAGTTATGTTGAGCGTACTTACAGAACAACAAAAGTAACACAGCATATGTTTACAATTAGATTGGTCCATTAGTTAATCTTTACATATTTTCAAAATAAGGTATCCAAAATTTCAATTAACAAATTTGACCCCAACAAAAAACAGGGCAAGCCAAACATAACCGTTCAAAAAAAAAAACAAAACAGTCGCAAAACCAAATCAAAATTACAAAAGCTTTAGTAGGTAGAAGTAAATAAGTACAATGAATTAGTAAACAGTTGACAAGAAGCGCCATGCTTATGTTGATGCTGAGCGTAATCGAACTTTTTCTGTGAGTTATTGTTTTTGTTGAGTAATGTGTTGCTTGAGTAGTTTCTTAAATAGTCGTAGTGATTTACACTCTTTAATATGTTTTGGTAGTTTATTAAATATTTGTGCACCTTCGTGTGTTAAGGTTTTTTTGCCGTGCTTAGTTCGTATAAAAGGCAGGTGGATGTCTTGAGCACTTCTGAGGCATTTTTTATGTATTGTATAGTTTTTGGTAAATTTTATTTGCGTATGTATTGTGTTATTTATAATTTTAAATATACATGTGTTATATCTATACATGTGTTATATCTATAGCTCTGAGTGATGTTTAGTAGTTTGGTATCTTTATATAAATTTGTAGTTGGTAATATAAATTAGTTGTACTTGTAAATTAAATTGGTGTGGTAATAAATATAACCCATATTTAAAACCTAGAAAAATCTTTTAAAATGTGGTGCTTTAAGGTTTTTTTGTATAAAGTAAAGGACTGTATCTCTTTAATGTCATTGGGTAATTTATTATACAACTCTGCTCCTTCGTATAGTATATTTCTTTTTCCGTAATTAGTTCGTGGGGGTCTTAAGCAAATGTTGTTTTTTCGTCTAGTACTACGTTTTTGTGACTGCCCTTTTGTTATAAATGTTATTTTAGAGTGTATATTTTTATTTAATAGTTTATGTACTAATATGCATGTGTTATATTTATATATCTGTGATAGTCTCATCAATTTTGTTTCTTTATAATTTTTTTCTGTCGGTGTTAGGTACCTAGTGGTAATGGAATAAGAGTTTTATTATTTTGTTTTGAAATGTTTCGATTTGTTTAATATGTATTTTAGCTGCAGTACCCCATACCTCTATTAAGTATTCTAGGTGAGGTTTTACCATAGAGTTGTAAATGATATACCTAACAGATGTCGGCAAGCAGAGGACAATCCCTCGAAGCGCGCCTATGACAGAAGATAGTCTAGATCTTAATTCATCTAGATGTGTCTGCCACGTCAGATATTTATCTAGATGGAGACCAAGATACTTCTCTGAAGAAACTTGGGTTATAGGTTCGTTATTTATGTATAGATTTGAGTTCTTTGCGACGTTTTTGTTCCTAGCACTAAAAATAATATAGTTTGTTTTAGAGATATTAACCGTAAGCAAATTTTCCTGAAACCATCTTGAGAGAATGTCCAAATCTTGTTGGGCTTGCTCGATGACCTCTTCGATATTGTTTCCAAATAAAAATAGGCTTGTATCATCAGCATAAAGTATTATGTCTCCTGCCAAATTAAGGTTATGTATGTCATTTACGTATAATATGAACAGCAGTGGACCGAGAATGGATCCCTGCGGTACGCCGTAGGTCAAAGCTTCGTAATTACTTTGCGTTTCACCAATACGAACAATTTGTTTTCTGTTAGATAGATAAGACCGGAATATGTCGTGGGCAGTACCCCTGTTGCCGATACTATGCAGTTTTTGGAGAAGGAGACTATGGCTAATTGTATCAAATGCCTTTTTCAGGTCAATAAATATACCAAGTGCTGCGCATTTTTCATCGATATTGTTTTTAAGATTTGTCACAAGGTCAATTGTTGCAGTTAGAGTGTTGGATTTTGCGCGGAAACCATATTGCTTTTTAGAAAAGAAGTTTATAGTTCTGAGGTAATCATCTAAACGTTTATATAATATTTTTTCGAATATTTTAGAGATTATTGGGAGGACAGAGATAGGGCGATAATTACCCGGGTCAGTGTTTTTCCTTGACTTAAAGATAGGACTAACTTTAGCTATTTTCAAAGAATCCGGTAGAGACCGTTTTGTAAACAATTGTTAATATTCATCGTGAGTTTAGTTAATATTAGATTTTTTACACTTTTTATGGTTTTGCAGCTAATCCCATCTAAGCCCGCACTAGTGTTTGAATTGAGATTGTCTATGATTTTGCTGACCTCTGCTTCAGTAGTTGGGGTTACGTTTAGTAGTTCACTTGTACTAGATTTTGTTGTTTGTGTTGTTGACTGAGAATGTATTTGTTCCCTAGGCCTTGTAATTTTATTAGCTAAAACAGACCCTATTGTAGCAAAAAAGGTGTTAAAATAACCACATATTTCTTTACTGTCTGTGATTTGACCAGTTAGTGTATCTAGCTTTGAAGGAGCGGAGCATGACTTAGACTTGTTTCCAGCTAAGTTCCCGATTAGCTTCCACATCTTTAAAGGTTTTCTTTCACAGTTTTTGAACATTTTATAGTAGTAACAATTTTTAGTATTTTGAATTTGTTGCAACACGCTGTTTCGTAGGGTTATGAAATTGTTTCTTATTAAATCGTCATTGGGATTTTCCTTATAAGCAGACCACAGCTGATTCCTTTTAGTTAGCATACTAATTATGTCTTTATTGATCCAGTCTGATTTTAACGTGTTTTGTATTTTAAATTTTGGTATTCTATTTTTAATTATTGCATCCTTTATTGTGTGTTCCAAGCTCTTGTAGTCGCTCTCAGAGACATTCCCAATTATATGTGTGTGTGGGTATCGGCACTGTTACTCCTTAATACAGGCTATTTCATAGCCTAGCAAGGAGGACAGCACGTCACCCACTTGATTGTCAGAGATTTACAACTACCTACTTTGTAAAATTGTTACATGTACTGCAATCTGTTTTTTATATAAATAAAGATTATATTGTCTACTGATTGGTAAAGCGCTGTGTAATCTAAGGTATGGTACTTTACTTTCTTTTTCAATTCAGGTGCATATTTGCCAACTTCGAGATAGATTTGCTTGTGATCCGACATTGGAGACTCCACAATAGTTACATGAAATTTATGATTATTTAGGTTGGATGAGACATGATCAAGAATCGATTTTTTTGTAGCAGTATCACGGTTACTAAATTTTTCATCAGCGTTGTTAAGGATTAGGTGTCCATTTTCTAATATTATTTTTGTATAATTTTTAGTCGATCGGTTCGGATTAAGCAGATCGTAGTTGAAATCACCAAACACTAAAGCTCTTTTCCTCCTCGTCAGCTGCTGTGAATATTCCTCCAAAAAATCATTATTGTTCGATTTTGGTGTTTTATATACGGCACCTATATCCAATGAGTATTTGTCTAAATGAACCCATAAGTAGTGATTGTTTTCTTTACAAAGATCCTCAATGTAATTGTGTTTTAAGCAGTCATGAACAAATATGGATACTCCACCGCCTCTTGCGTTTTCTCTAATATTATAATAATGGGAGTAGTTTGGCAGTTTTAAAGTCTTTGCTTCAGATTCGTTCTTGATCCAGGTTTCCGATAGTATAATCACATGCACAGGACTGGTTGTGTTGTATAATGCAGTTTAACTCATCTAGCTTTCCTGGCTTCACTATGCTACGTGCGTTAGCGTAAAGAAATTTTAGAGATTTAGGGTTTTTTATTAAGTTGTTGTAAGAATTGGTTAGTTCGTATGTAGTGTTTAGAGTTGCATCATCTGAACCTTGTATCGCTAGTTTTTTATTTATTTATTTATTTTATTTATATATGCTTAATTGTGGGTAGTTTTTTGGCAGAGTTTTCGTTATTGTAGGTATTCCTTTGACATATTTTATTGTTATATCCGTTTCACCTCCGTCTATTCGCCGTTTCAGTTCGTCTCTTAAATTTGTTCGATACTTTTTTGGTGAAGGCTTCTCAACTTCGTAATGCAAAGTCTGTCAAATCGTATTTGTGTGTGTTCGTTTGTCTGGCCTCCAAGGCGGTTCACTTGGAACTTGTAACTGCCCTCAGCACAGATGCGTTCGTTGCAGCGCTAGGTAGATTTGTTTCCTGCGGAGGACTACCATCTTTGATCCGTTCTGATAACGGTACTAATTATAAGGGCACTGTGATATATATTTAAGTGAAATTTGTAATTATCTAAATAAGGATAAAAAGAATTTAAGATTTTCAATGTCCCAAATGAGAATTAATTGGCAATTTGATCCCCCAGTTTGCCCACATTGGGGTGGCATTGTTATTGGTGAAACTATTTTAACATTTGAGGAACTTGTTACGGTATTTTGTAAAATTGAGGCCATCCTCGTCATTTTTTGATTGGTCAGCCCCTCAACGCCCTGCCGGAATACCCCTTCAGGGAAATAAAATTTTCGCAATTGACGCGTTTTGAGTTGTTCCAACAGATTACATAAAGTTTCTGGCATCGTTGGTCTTTGAAATATTTGCATATTTTGCAGCAGCACGTTAATTGGACTGACAAAACTGACCCTCCCAAAGTCGGAGATCTTTTACTTGTTAAAGAATCTAATTTGTTGCCTTTGTATTAGCGTCGTGGACGCATTGTAGGTTTATTTTATGGGTCTGACGGAGTTACGGCGATCATGGTCGGAGATTCGGTTTTGAAGCGAGTAGTGGCAAGTTTAGCACGCTTGCCCATTTATTAGTGGACATAACTCCTTATGTCCGAGGCGGGAGGATGTTCGGAACCAATAAAGGTTTCTCTTTTTTATTTTGTTATTTTGTTGCAACACTGTGTCAGCACGCTGTCATCGATTTGACAACTTTTGGTTGAGTTGAAGTTTACAGCATTTGTATAAAGGTCATTGACATCGTGAGACGGAACAAATTGGTCTTGATCTGCTTTTGTTGAAATTTATTTATAACCAGCCAATCGTTGTTCGAAATTACGTTCGCGGCCCGCTAGTGGTGCTGGGAATCGCCCGTGCTTTTGTTTGTGTATAAATTTCGCGCGCTGCGAAGTATTTTTGTCGGGAACGTGTATGAACATAAGATCACCGACAATCTCCAAAAATCCGAATAATCTGCCAGGAATCTCAGGCTGGACCACGTCGGTTATCCCAAATTTATTATTTATATTTTCCCCCTTACAACCCTCGACTGGACATGGGTTTGAACCAGACCAGAAGACTACCACGGGATTGGTGCAAATGTGCGTAGTAGTTGTAAGTTGTGCATGCTTGTATCTCTCTCCCCCTATAAGGGAATCGGTATCTCAAAGATCAAACCCCTAGTTTACCGCTGCTGCGCGGTTTTGCGGGTATAGACCTTGTAGGATCCAAGGTGGTTCGCAGCATTGCTCATAGGCCCCAGTGTTGCCTCTTGGCTTTGTGATCCGCAGGCCTGTATACAACAGACACACAATCCAAACTGGCCATAAATTTTATGAGGAAACGGTGACATTTACAGACAGGCTTCGTTTGTATGGCTAGTATTGACAATGCAGTCCCTAAAGCCATACGATAAACACTTAATTTTCCAAGACGCAGAATTCTCACTAACCGTAAATTTGAGTAAACAGTGATACTCACTGACACACTTGGTTTGCATGTCTAGTGTGTGTGTGTATAGTATCCATACTTACACTTTTACTATCAATCATTCTCATCTTTTATAAAATGTCCTTTTTCCATATTAAATCGATCTAATTCGATTTATTAACTTTATTTTGCTGAAATAGAATATTGAATTTTATAATTTTTCAATGTTTACTTTTTGTCTGACATTACGTCAGTTGTCAAGCCTGACATTTACTTTTTCTTTAATTTTGTGTAATTTTCTTAGTGACTATGAAGGTTTAATTTGATTTTAAGTAATTTAAATAATTTTTATTAGTTGTTAGCTCTAATAATGTATATTATTGATAATTTACTATTGTTTACTGGATAGTAGTTTCTTATCTTCTTACGCTTGTAAAATGTTATAACGCTCACAGAATTATTTTATGACTGAATAATACAGGCCGTTAAAAATACAGGCAACTCACAATTTAAAAATTATAGAAAGAATAATGGAATTCTAGAAACGTTTGTTTGGAAAAACGCTGAGACTATAAAAGGCTTTTCCCAGACATTCTTGAGGCAGTTTGGAATCTGCACTGAAATCCGATGGACATGTTTTAAGTCTTAATTTACCTCTTAAATTATAATGTATTCAGTTTGTGAACGAGTTCTATAAATAAATAACTACACTCTCAAGTGAACTTTGTAATATTATATTTACAAGATGTGCTAGTCTGGCACGTGCAATATGGGCCGCGGCGTTCAGGACCTCAGCGGCGCGGCGGTTATGCGCGCTGAAGCCGCGCGCGGCCTCCGGTAGTACGCGCAGGTTGCGCACGCTGATCACGAGGGCCTACACCTCGCGGAAGCACTCCACCAGCCGTCTCATCGCACCGTACTACGCCGACCTGGTCTGCGGTTGCCCCTTCGCTGACTTGGAAGAGGCAGGCGGCAACGGCCGTAGCTGATCCCTCAGGCAGTTGAATTTCGCGGGCGGCACGTCGCACGAAGCCGTCCCTTATTTTTACTCTTAATTTTATTAACGTGGCTTACATGTAGCTCGTCTAGCTACCCGTAACGTTACAGTTTGGCGCAACTCGGAGCTTACTACTACCTACCTTGGCAGGAGCTGTCCTGACGTTAACTCGGGAGTATCAACTAAAGTTGACTAGAAGCGGATGACAACTTCGTTAAAAATAAGCCTATGTTAATCTTTATATTTCATATCATCAATGGGTTTTAGACGTGAGCGGATTACAACTCCGAAAATAAGCCTTAAAGTTATTAAATATCAGGTTGAGTAGTGATCATTGAATGTGAATCCTACCAGACCTATCTTCGTATGATGTCGGTGTGTTTGAATGAAGTATGTACGTTTTGTGAATGCTGTTATACTACCTTACAAAATTTTTGTTCTAGACCAAAAATTTTCTCGGGGTCGTTGGGGAAATATAGTATCCATACTTACACTTTTACTATCAATCATTCTCATCTTTTATAAAATGTCCTTTTTCCATATTAAATCGATCTAATTCGATTTATTAACTTTATTTTGCTGAAATAGAATATTGAATTTTATAATTTTTCAATGTTTACTTTTTGTCTGACATTACGTCAGTTGTCAAGCCTGTCATTTACTTTTTCTTTAATTTTGTGTAATTTTCTTAGTGACTATGAAGGTTTAATTTGATTTTAAGTAATTTAAATTATTTTTATTAGTTGTTAGCTCTAATAATGTATATTATTGTTAATTTACTATTGTTTACTTGATAGTAGTTTCTTATCTTCTTACGCTTGTAAAATGTTATAACGCTCACAGAATTATTTTATGACTGAATAATACAGGCCGTTTTAAATACAGGCAACTCACAATTTAAAAATTATAGAAAGAATAATGGAATTCTAGAAACGTTTGTTTGGAAAAACGCTGAGACTATAAAAGGCTTTTCCCAGACATTCTTGAGGCAGTTTGGAATCTGCACTGAAATCCGATGGACATGTTTTAAGTCTTAATTTACCTCTCAAATTATAATGTATTCAGTTTGTGAACGAGTTCTATAAATAAATAACTACACTCTCAAGTGAACTTTTTAATATTATATTTGCAAGATGTGCTAGTCTGGCACGTGCAATATGGACCGCGGCGTTCAGGACCTCAGCGGCGCGGCGGTTATGCGCGCTGAAGTCGCGCGCAGCCTCCGGTAGTACGCGCAGGTTGCGCACGCTGATCACGAGGGCCTACACCTCGCGGAAGCACTCCACCTGCCGTCTCATCGCACCGTACTACGCCGACCTGGTCTGCGGTTGCCCCTTCGCTGACTTGGAAGAGGCAGGCGGCAACGGCCGTAGCTGATCCCTCAGGCAGTTGAATTTCCCGGGCGGCACGTCGCACGAAGCCGTCCCTTATTTTTACTCTTAATTTTATAAACGTGGCTTACATGTAGCTCGTCTAGCTACCCGTAACGTTACATGTGACAATGTCGTCTCTAGCAGTGGGCGCGCCGAGGCATCTTGTAGCTCTGTGGTACCGACGCATCGTATCGATACATTACAACCTGATCGCTCATACAGTCGATACACAAGCATTTTCTTGAATAAACTCACACGGAAATGTTTGGCGATTAGTAATAAAAGAAATAAGTGTAATGGCTTATTCGATTGGTGGATGCGGGTTTGTTATCGATTTTCTTGGTGCAAATTCTTTGCGTAAGGTTAGCGTTAGGTTGATTTGGATTAATCAAAAACCAGTATAGTATATTCATATTATGAATAACGTGGCAATTTCAATAAGTAATAATTTTTAGTCAGTCATCGCAATATTGAAATTGTATAAGAAATCTCTAGATCTAACTACTTTATCTACGATTTATTTAGTTCCAAAGTCATCCACGTTTGACTTTTTTTATTTACGCTATTGAAATTATCAACGGTAAGGCGTTGAAGACAGTGAAATACAGTCAGCAATAACGATTTTCAACAAGTCGGAAGTAAAGGATTGATTTTTATGTTTGTGCCACGGAAATGTCATGTGGTCAAACCCAAATAATGACGTTTGACAGTCGAAAAATTTACCATTAAATTATTGCATACAAAAAAAAACTCTTTTTTCCCATACTCTGGCCAATATAATGTTACAATATTTACTAACACGGCACTGAAAGCTGAGTCACAGTCGTGACAGCAGGGGTGAAAATAAAATATATATTTTTTACTTTGTTATTAAACATTAGATCTTCAAAATGGCAGGAGTATAGATGTCCATTATTGCAAGACATAAACAATGACATATTGTTTACCATTAAAACAATATACAGAGACACAATCATTAATATCCTAATGACTAGTAATACATCTAACTACACACTAAAATGCAACAACGCAAAAAATAAACATGTCCAGCAACGGTGTGAAAAATGGCGAATATAAGAGAAATAAAAATCACCATCATCAGCCTTTTAATGTTCCCTCCGCTGGGACACAGGCCTCTTCTCTGTGAGAGGGGATAGGCCGCAAATCACCACGCGGGCCCAGTGCGGATTGGTGGATGTCACATGGACATGTCAGTTTCCTCACGATGTTTTCCTTCACCGTTTTGAGAGCAGTGGTGATGAAATAATTTATACAAAGTAAAGCGCCTGCTTGAGTTCGAACTCACTACCTACAACTTGTAAGTCACGGCCGATACCACACCATACAAAAATAAACATCCTCATGTTTAATACATGAACAAAATTAAATTACAGATGCGTTGAAATGTCATCCGTAATATATGGACATTTTGTATCGAGTGAAAAAATAATGTATTGCGTCAGCAGCAAGTTTCTTCGTTGATTAAAGGTGAATCTAATGAAGAGGACTAGATGGTTCGAATAAATTAATTTGTAATCGTAATTTTTAAAGACTAATAAAATGGCTTTTCCAGAACACTCTACAGCAGTTAATTCTATATAATTATTAACTACAAAATTCTATGACTCCCGATAGATAGATGTTGTTCATTCCCATCAACTTATTCTTAACCGAGTTAGCAAAATAGTAATGTGTCAAAATACATAGCAATTTGCTTCGAATAGCTATTTTCAAAGAATACGTTAAATTTATTTGAAAATACTAAATCCATAGGTGTTAGTAAATCCCACACAATTACCCAGTGAGACAGCAAAATGCACTACTATTTCTATGATACACCAGCCGCCACTGCTCTCGACTTCGTCGTAAACACAATAGCGTGTAGGTTAGAACACGCACGAAACACGCGCACGCCGCGGCGCCGCACGGCTTACAACTATAGCAAAAAAAAAGGTTGTCTGTAAGAGATTGCCTAGTGCGATAAGACCGCCCATTGTACACTTGTTATTGTGAACGTTTGTCCTGTATGTTTTTTTGTGGTGTACAATAATGTATATAATAAATAAATAAAAAGTGTCGTTACAACTTTTCGTGAGATTTTTTTCCGTCTAGCCCCCTTTCGCAACGCGCGATAAGGAACTTCGTTCCAAAAAACCTTTTCAGTGAGGTCATGGATAAAAGATTATAATCATTCAAACTAATAAGAATATTAATAACATGTCGATTTAAATTAATTCAAATGCCACTTGTACCAGTTTATATTATTTTTACATCCGCTTATAAAATACACTCTAGGAATTTATAACTAGTATTGAAATAAGTAATATTAGTAGAAGATATAAATGGCACGTATCTTGGTAAAATAACCAGATAGTGAAACTGCAATTCAGTTAGAACATCGTGAATCATTTGAAAATATTTATTACGAAACCATGGCAGAAGCAGAAGGTTTAATAAAACGTTTTAGCCTTTCTGATTCAACTAGTGCTAGTTCTAAGTGTAAAGCTTCGATAAATATTAAGCTTCCTACTATTTCACTACCCTCCTTTGACGGGTCGTTTGAAAATTGGTTAGAGTTCAGGGATACCTACCTTTCTATGATTCACAACTACTACGAATGTCATCAAGCTGGGTGGCAGCTTGATGACATTCGTAAATTCCATTATTTGCGTACATCGCTAACTGGTCAGGCAGCTCAAGTTATTAAATCAATAGAATGCACATTAGAAAACTACACAATAGCTTGGGATTTGCTCAATGAGAGGTATAATAACGTCAAGTTGCTAGTACATAATCATGTGAAGACTTTATTTACTATTCAAAATCTAAATAGACTTCATTTTATTTAAGGAAATTTATTGATATAGTTTCAAAGAATTTACGTGCCTTAAAGACACTCGGGGAACCTATAGAATATTGGGATACACTTATTATTTACATCATTACCTCCGTGGCTACCTAGTGGGAGGAACATAAAAATAATTTATTTACGCAGCATCATAAATGCACTAAGTTAGACGATCTCATTACATTCTTGAAAAATACGGCTGATCCTTTAGAAATGATTAAAGCGCATAATTCTTCATCATCTTCTAATAGTAAAGTCCCTTTTGATAACAGTAAAAAACCTCAACAACAATCGCAACAAATATCACATATTTTCGCTTCAACAAAAAACAATGTGAATTCCAAAAGTACCCGCACATGCTCATTATGCAGTGGAAATCATTCGCTTTATTCTTGTACTAAGTTTATGGATTTAAACGTTAAAGAGAGATAAGAATTCGTTAATAATAAAAGGTTATGTGTTAATTGTTTACGAGCTGGACATTTCGCTTTAGATTGTTATTTTGGTCCGTGTAAACAGTGCAGTAGAAAACACAACAGTTTATTGCACAGTAACAATAATGATAAAGTAGAAAACGCATTAATATCAGTCGTGGAGTGCCAACCGGATTCGAACCCCGTACCGCACTCGTCGGCAGTGTTACGAGTACATACAGCCGAACCGACACGCAACGAGATTTCGAACAATAGTTTGTATACGCAGGCGTCAGAAACTGTTTTATTATCCACAGCTTAAGTGGAGATAGCAGGTAGTGACAATGTATATCATAAGGCCCGTGCTTTGTTAGATACTCGTAGCTGCAGTCAACATTGTTTAATTACAGATAAATTACGTAAAAAAATTAAAATCGATTCGTTACAGTCCACATATCATATCACAGGAATAGGCCATTCACACACTCAGTCAACAGAGTCGTGCGAAATCAAGCTCAGGTCATTAAACGGTGATTATAATACTCGCTTTAAATGTATAGTTTTGAAACACATAACTTCAAATTTACCATCAGTTCCATTACATTATAACTCTTTAGACATTCCAAATAATATTCAGTTAGCCCATTCGTTATTTTATTTACCGTCACAAATTGATTTTTTAATCGGGGCTGACGTGTTTTGGGCATTGTTGATAGAAGGTAAAATGCGTTTATCGACAGGTCCTTACCTACAATACACCACGCTAGGTTGGATTATTTCAGGCATTGTTTATAATTCAAAATCAATAAATAACAAAATCCATGTCATCATTTTTAATCTATACAATTAGATGAGCAGTTACGTAAATTTTGGTAATTAGAAGAAAATTATAGACCTACACAATATCTTACAGAGGAAGAACGCCATTGTGAACAGCTGTTTACTGAAACTACAAAACGTGCAGTTGATGGTCGTTTTTCAGTTCGCATTCCAGTACGAAATACACTTGATGATAGGTGATAGTTACGATTTTGCAAAAAATAGGGTTTTGTCATTGGAACGCAGGTTAGAACGGTCTCAAGAGTATAAAAAAATGTATTGTGATTTTATGCAAGAGTACTTAGACCTAGGGCACATGACGCGTATTGAAAACTACACTTCACCTCATTATTTTCTACCGCATCACGGTGTCTTGCGAGAACACCTACTCACTACCTGCGTCTGTGTTTCCGAACGCATTCAACCCGGATCTCTTCAAAGTTAGAGTGAACAGGCTTCTTTTGGGTAAGCTCACTCCATCGTCGACTCTGTCTCTGTCACCTATGACCTAGACTAGAGTCAAGAGCAAACCCATTACAAATTAAAAAAAAAGTACTACTACAAAACTAAGAGTAGTGTAAGTGTTCAATGCAAGCCAAAAAACATCAACTGGCAAATCTTTAAATGATGACCAAATGCCAGGGCCTGCATTGCAAAACGAATTGTTAACTACAATTTTGCGTTTTCGTCAATATAAATTTGTCGCTTGTATTGAGAAAATGTTCAGGCAAATATTAATTCATGAAAATCAAAGAGATTTGCAGCTGAATATTATGGCGAGAAAATCCATCACAGCCTATCAGTGTGTACCGGCTTAATACTGTTACATACGGTACGGCGTCTGCACCGTACTTGAGAAATCGTTGCATTAAACAACTAGGTTTTGACTGTACGGACGAAGACATTTCACGTACAATATTAACTGATTTTTATGTAGATGATCTTATAACTGGTTCAGATTCTATTGAAAGGTTATCACACATATGTAAAGGTGTATCTGAAACTTGTTTATCTGGTTGTTTTCCCTTAAGGAAATGGACATTTAATTCGCCTGAAAATATTTTAAATAATAACATAACTTTTGATAATTCTAAAAAAATATCTTTAGATGAAAGTTATTCCAGTAATACTCTTGGTTTAGGTTGGTTTAACAAAAGCGGCGAATTTCATTTCACATCAAAGGTCAATTTTGAATGTAATAATGTTAGTAAACGACAAATTCTTTCAATTGTTTCACAGATCCATGACCCTCTCGGTTTGCCGTTTATAATTATTGGCAAAATAATATTACAAAAGTTATGGTTATATAAACTTGATTGAGACGATGAAGTACCTATTTATATTTTAAAGAACTGGCAAAAGTTTATTGAAGCATTAACTTATTTACATAATATTCGCGTACCCAGTCATGTTGTAGGAACGTGTGACTATTCTAAGATCGAATTACACATATTTACGGATGCGAGCGAGGCTGCATACGGTGCGTGCGCTTATGTTCGGACGTGCAATAGTAATGATGACGTCATCACGGTGAGATTATTATGTTCGAAAAGCCGCGTCGCGCCAGTGAAATTTAACAGTAAAGTCTTTGGGCAGACATATGCATAATTATGTTATTACTCGTATATTAGACATAGCAGACGACAAAAGCTATTGGGTAATATCTCATGAAATGAAACACATAATTGCTTTATTTTATTTTTCATTTCTAATAATTTTGACATGGAAATTTATCACAATAGTAGAAATAATATTACATATTACAACACCGTTAGTATCTATGGAATAGAAACGATTTCACTAAAACATTCAATAAATATTAAAGCTTTAACTAAATACAGAGTGACTAGATTACAATAAACATTTCAATAAACAACATAACATATAAAGCAACAGTAGTAAATAGTGTAGAAGATAGTTTATATGTTATCATCAATATAACTAAAACAGTAATAGTTAAAAAGCCGATATAAAGCCTTCCACATAAGGTTTGGTAAAAGGAAGAAGTATATTACTGAGATTTTGGAACTTCCATAGGAATGTAATATATAATGTAATCAATACTGTAAAAAGATAAATGCAATCTATCCACACATAAGAGAATATTATATCTGATTTTGAAGCTTAAGGAATACAAGAGAGATAACAACAGATTACAATAAAGGGGAATGCCCATTTTGTAAGGGAACTTGGGCCCCTTTGAAAAAATGGTTGTATCTTGATGAATTTGGTTGTGTATTGTAGGAAAAACACGTTATGTTCATAATAAGAAAACATTTTTTTATTACTTTGCGGGGTTCACGAGAAATAACGATGTTTCTGTTCTTGAAATGAACCCTTATTACAACAATAAGGTGCATACAAATGTCCAAGTGAAGAAACCTGATCTGTTGTTGTCTGTACCAAAAAAGTAAAGGCTACTGATGGAAAAAAACACAAAATATAAATCTTATTTTTGGATAATATTGAAATCGCAGACACGATACCTCATAAGGGGCCTGTGTATGGGCAATCTCCTTTATAACTATGAAAAATAAAACACAATACTGTCTAGTTTTATAGTAGGCCTTTTATCTTTAATCACAATAGAAATCACTAAAGTAGAGACAGTATTATTACTTACTAATAAGTACAGAAGACAACACCCGACAGAGGTAACACCATCCATTTGTCTTTAATTTCATTAGATATTGAAACATCGTTTAATCGAGATTGTGAACCATCTCACCTATAAATATGTGATGATTTATGTTCGACGATGGTAAACGGTGTATCCTTTGCCTTGACAACTTGAAGACTCCCAGTTTATAGCTATTCACCATATTAAATATATACAACATATATAGCATTGGTGAATCGTCGTTTTTGTTGATGAGTTCGACTTTATTGATTTCAATAATCTTCGTCAACCCCATATCGACGCCATATTGATGGTAAATCGTATAGGAAGAACTAACTTGATTTGTTTTATGTACTAACATAGACTCCGAAATGATTTTACCTACAATAAGAGTTACCAAGACTTTTACTTATAGGCTCTCTAACATTTAATTCTTCGATATATTGTTTAGGTCGTAGATCATTTGCGTGTGTCGTTTGATTCAGATCTTTTTCTTGGTCAGGAACCAGGTTTGCATGGGCTCCGCCTTCCCTTTCATAGAGACGTGTCCGCGGTATGTTAGTTCGAATCGTTCGTCGTAGTTTTCTTCGCAGTTCTTCAGGTATCTGAAAATAAAAGCATGGGTATTACTTATGGCGGAAGGCTCTCATCTATCATCATCTACCTAGTCTTCTTTTCTGCCTTTGCCTAGTCCTCTTCTCTTTTCTTCTTCTCTCTCTCACCATCTGCCTTGTCTTTTCCCAACGATGTCGGTTTAAACTTAGCCGGATGCAGGGGAAAACCAGTAATTTACACGGAGCGAATATATTCGACTATACGTTTACCTCGGGCAAACTCTGCGGTCCGGTAAGAACAACTTTGAGAAGGAGGCTAAGAAAAGATTACAGCAGTGATGGGCGGCATTTGGAAAACTTCGTCGAGTCTTCTTGTCGCGTATACCACAAAGCCTGAAGACCAAAGTCTACCTGTTATGACCTACGGTGCTGAGACATGAACACTCATAATACGGCTGCTCCATCAGTTCAAAGTTTCTTAGCGAGCTATGGAAAAGGCTATGCTCGAAGTCTCTCCAAAGGATCGAATCCGAAACGAAGTGATCCGGCAGAGAACCAAAAGTGTTAAATAAGCAATCTGAAGTGGCAATGGGCCAGCCATATAAGTCGTAGAACCGATGACCTTTGGGGTAAACGTGTTCTTGAGTGTAGTTCGCAAACTGGTAAACGTAAAGTAGGACGCCTTCAGGCTAGGTGGAGCGATGATCTTCACAGGATGGCTGATAGCAGCTATATGACAGTTTCCAAAAATGGAGTGCAATTGGAGAGCCCTATGTCCAGCAGTGGACTGCTATAGGCTGATGATGATGTTGACTATCTTCTGGTTTTAGCGTAGAATTATAACATTTGCAGCAGAGTTTAGTTTATAGTTGATCTTTATTCGTCTATTGATCCTAAGCGCCACTTTTGAGTGTGTAATTCTGGGTTCAGCAGACCCGGATCGAATCCAGGTCACAATAAATAGATTTTTATTTAGGTGATTCTTACTGCAGTTTCGAATTAACTCGGTTACAATGACAAGTTGCTTATTATTACGGAACTCCTTATAACACAGCTTGCAAAATATGACTAACCCTTTCGAAGAATATACGCGTTTTATAGTATAGACAGAAAAATATTGACTTTCTTATGTTTTGCGACTATCGCACCTATAAAATAGGAAACTACTACAGAGTATGGCTTCTCAACATAAAGGTAAGAGGATTATACTGCACTTGTAAGATTTCTTTGTAAAACCGAGGGGTGACAACTGATTTCATGGCTATTGCTTCGCCAACTGTGGTGGTGTAGACAGTTCCTAAAGTTTAGTCAGTAAAAAAGTTAAAATAGCCTTTACAAAGATACTTCAGTGAGAAGTTTTTATAATACAGAGCTTAAATTTTGATACTGGTTCTTATAATATACTCGTAAAAGATAAAAATTAAAAGTCAAAATGATATCTTTCAAATTGTAACAAAAATATTTTACATCGTTTGGACTTTTTATATACAAAGTTTGTTTAAAAAATTATTGTGATAACTATGGATACGTTCATGGAGTATTATTTCGAAGGAGTGTTCAGTAATATGGATCGCGATTGTTTGAACGAGAGATACAAAAGGCGGGAACTCGTCGAATACTTCAATACTGTCATTACTGGTTGTGCTAGAGGTAATATTATGAATATTTATATTTTACAATGCATGTCCTCGAAAAGAGCGTTTTCCAAGCAGCCAAACTGTGCGGAAAGTGTCACTTTTTTTTACTAGTGCTTTTTACTTTCCTGTACTTTTTTTTAATTTTTAACTCAAACGTCAGCCCGCCGCATAGAGTTTTTATTATTTGAGAAAAGTTTTAAAAAATTGTTAAGTACAGATTATCATTCATGTAAAAGGTAAAACAAAACTAATACTTCATTTAAGGCGTTTTTAATTACTCTAGATTTAGATTTTGATCAATAAATCAATTTTAAATATTCATTAAATATGTTTGGCAGAATGAGTATTTTGATCGTGCCTATTTGCGTTACGACGTGAAAGCTATTTGCACATGCGCAGTAGATATGCCCGATGAACTATGAACTATTAGCTAATCTGTGGATATGCTGAGCGCCCTTGAATAAGCGCCATTTTATTAATTTCTTGCTTGGTTCAGATATATTTTTTTATTTCCTCGCTCAATGCATAGTAAAATGTTGTATGATACACGTGCGTAAGATGATTTCCGACTCGTGTCGATTTATCCACTCACTCGCTTCGCTCGCTCGTGTATAAAAATACCACTCATCGGAAATCACCTACTTTCCGCACTTCTAGCATAAATAACTATTGTTTGATCTTTTGATTTATTTTTACATTGTTATTTGGGTCTTCATCTTTCTAGCGTTTGGCATCAAGAGAGCTATCAAATTCATTATTATAGATTTCGTATTTTGCAGTAATTATTGATATTCGATTTCGAGTTTGCACTTTCAATATTATCTATAGAATCGACTGCAAACATGGGTTCATTACAATTTTCAATTGGTAAACAAACATGTTTTTATTTAAATTAATCCTGTATAGAATTTAAACATTTATATGTACCTTCATAATCAGGTAAAGAGATTAATTTAAAACTAGTATTATAAAAACATCAGTTCTATTGAACTTTAGTTTCTTGTCACTATTGTGACAGGAAAATAATATTAACGTCGACAAACACCTATTCATTTCAAGTAAAATATGATAGTCTAGTCAAACTAAGTTTATTAACTACTAGCCGACCCGGCAAACTTTGTTTTGCCATAAAAACATCAAACATTCATCTACCTTACCTACCCTACCCTACCTACCCTACTATTCCTGTAATAAATCTTCGGAATTCAGGCGAAAGTTGAAGACAAGTCTCAAAAATATCAATAGTAAATGCCAAAAATCCACTATATCTTGCAATTCGCATGAAAGTCTTGAATCTCGGACTATTTTTATTCATCCTATAGAAAAGTGTTGTTTTTAAACTTTTTCAGGCAATTTTTTAAATTTCTCTCCGTAAGAACCTTCTCCTAACAATAACAAACACAACAAAAAAAGAATAAGCGAAATCGGTTCAGTGGTTCTCGAGATTTGCGCTTAGCAATACATTTAGCGATTCATTTTTATATTATAGAAGATTAATAAAGGCTTTCTTGCCATCAGTTTATGTGAATTTAATTTATTGCGTTTCAATGTCATTTTATGATCATGATGTTTAAAAAAATTATAAGTATTATTATAACTTTATTGATTGAGAATTTTGACCTACATAAGTCGATATTGGTTACTTGTTCAATAGGTACCACATAGATGGAATTAAAACTATCTACCTAATATACCTGATACGACTTGCCTTGTGACATTTTTGCAACATGATGCTACAAGATCTAGTCAAGGCATTTAAATACAATCACTGTAGGTGCCCCTTTAAGGTCCTCCGCACCGGAAATTACTGGTAATATGCTGGTTATGACATTGAGGTAATAATGTACTAGGTTATGATTGAAGATTTCCCTCGTAAGCCTCAATTTCAGAAAGCCTCAAATTAATCCATTGGAAAATTATCCAGTGATGGTTGTTACCGAAATTGGCAACTTCAAAAACCAGACTTTCGAATATATCCTCAGGTCAGAACCATTCAGACAATACATCATGCAAGAACTTCGTGATGTCAGCATTGAGGTACCACAACAACTGCAAGTCGGAGAACGGGGATGTGTGCCGCATGGGGAAGTACCATAATCTGCTTTATGTAGCCATGAAGCTGGCGTTTGATTGGAGCTTGCAGGATAACGAGGTGATGGCCGCGTTGTTGGACGAGATTTACTCTTGTGAGAAGACATTTGAGAGAATATTTTTAGGTATGTTGAAGAATTTTTGTGTTTTTGAGCAAAAATAGAAAAGTCTTACAAATCTAGAGTAAGATTGTTGCACAATCATTCGATAGTAGGCGGCATCGAATAATACTGAGATATTTTGAAAGTTTTTAGCTATTGCTGAATAAAAAAGTTCTCACTATACAGGATGCAACGGAAAGGTACGATCATATTTTAAAAACTGCTTCTGGCCATGTAAATAAACAACTTTCTGCAAGGAAGTCATAGGCAATTCCTAAAAAAATGGATTTTCAATACAAAGTTGCCGTCAACTGAACAAAATTTGTATGGGAGACACAATTTGTTTTTGAGTTTTTAGTATGACTACTTGGAAACAGTAGTTAATTTACATGGCCAGAAGCAATTTTTAAAATCTGATCACAACTTTCCGTAACACTATGTACAGACGTCCGACAACTCGCACTGGATCTTAGTGATGTATGTATAAATACAATCAACTGCCTCTCTCAAAGATCAGGTCGGGATAAAAGTAGCACTTCTGACACAAGATATGTAGGTAGTAAAAAAATTTTAAACAAAATTAAACAATATTATTTTTTAGCAGTAACTCAAAATACTAATTAAGCTTACCCTTTAATTGTGTCGATTATACTCGTAGAAACGTTAAGAATAATTAAACACTAAAAACTGATTAGACCTTTTTTAATTTTTCCAGGAGCAATCTTTGGGACATCAGCACCATACTTCTTAGCCGGTTGGAAATCAGACTTTATGGATAAAGAAGAAAACGTACACGCTCTAGTCTTCTATCTAGATCATGCTACTAATGCTAATCTCGAGTACAAAGAAAATGGGAAGACTTATCGTTTCATAGACGTGCCTTTGGAAAGCTGTGGACACGCTTCTCCAGTAAGAGTTGTGATACAGATGGGAGCTTCAGAGATGCTGATGATACTACTAAGATTTGGAGCTAGAATAACGTCAGATACGGCTTCGACAAATCCATTAGAATCTATCTTGGATCGACTCAATGAATACAATAGAAAGTATCCATATGAGTTAGTATCTTGTCTAAAGCTAGCTATGAGAGCTGTTCCAAGGATTTATTTATCAGTAAATAAGACACTGTTTAAAGAACTTGAACTGCCCGATGACTACAACTATCAAAGAAAATTGATGCTGGAGAAGTACGGAGATATTCTCACAGACCATTTGGTGCCTTCTTCAAGATGTGGTTTGAAACCAGTGGAGTTAAAGCATTTGTCTAGATGTGCGATCAGGCAAATGCTTTGGCAGAATTTTGAGCTGCCGTTCGGGATACAGAAGTTACCTATTCCGTTGACTTTGCAGCGATATTTGGATCTGTGTGAAGATTAAATTCATGTGTGGTTTTATACTTGTCGAGTTTTTATTTTCCTTCTTTATAATCATCGTGCTGTCCTTGTTCAACACGGTTGATTAGAAGTTTAGTTTTTTTTTTAATGAACGATAGGTTCGCGTTTGACCACTATCGAATTGGTAAGCGATGATATGGTCGACACCGAAGGTGCAGCACGCTTGCCTAGAAGAAAGTTGAAGAACTTATTCACTCTTGACTTAAAGACCCTTAGGGATTGTAACTATCAGGAAACACAGACTCCGGAATTCTACTCCTTAGCTGTACGCACAATGAAAGTATTTCCAAAATGTTTAGTGCAGGGGATGGGATGTCCACCATGTACCGATGGATATTATAGATATTATGATACCTATTATAGAAATAGAAGCAGGTCGGAGCTATATAAGACAAATAGCTCCATAGCCCTTTTCACTGTCGCACTATGATAGTTTTATCACGTCATGGTATAAGGCCCCTGATCTTGCCATAATTATTGAATCTTGCTATATTGAATGAAGTGTCAAATTTATTTTTATAATTATTTTTCTAATTCTTGTGACAACGGGGATTCAGAGGCATCTCCGATAGGAGGTGCCTGGCTGGGGTTGACTGTTCTGCTAAACCGACTGTTCGGCTAAGACAGAGGGTTCGGCTAACGCTGAGGCTGTCCGCACGAGGCAGCGCGTCGCAGAGTGGAGTTGGCTGGCTGCGCGGCGGCCGTCTGGGAGACAGGCCTACTGTTTTTGTTTTTGTTCTTCCACCCTCAACAAATAACTTGACGGTATTTTGATGGAAGCAGGTTTGACCAGCCAACTGCAACCAGCGACCCTAAACCTTTTTATATTTTTATTGTGACGTGTTTCGGGGGTAACGCAGAATAAACTGATATTCCAGTATTTGGCGCTTTATTTTTCCCGAACCGATCCTACGTTACACTGTCATATTCAAAATTCTAAGGCAATTAATTAGTGTGAAAGTTTTATTGACGGAATAAAGTAAGTACAACGAAGTTTTTGGCGTAAGTTCACAATATGCTTAGTGGATGTGGAATTTTAAAATTATTATTGGGAACACTGCTGTACACACTGCCGAAGTTATAGTAGTACACACAACTGAATTGTCCTCCATTGCAACCAAATATGACAAAAAATAGGATCAAAATACTATGACAATGTAATACACAGATATGACTCTAGTGGTCATATGTATTGGATTAAAGATAAGATCTAGAGAATCCTATGAATGATCCTAGAATTATCTAGTGTAATACCCCCCATAGACGTGAGAGTCTATTAAACGGTTGAGTTCTTTAGAAAGAAAGAAAGAAGAAAGAAGATGTTGAATTCCCTGTACTGTTTAGGACCTATAGACCTGTGTACTACTATCACGTATCTCTCTTTGTGTAGCATTATAAGTATAATTTGAAGTCGGCTTTCCCCATCATTCCACGTTAAACGTGTCTGTACTGAATCATCGAAATAACATGGTGTTCTTGCTTGAAATCGTTGTTCTATTGCGTCATTTTGTTATAATTAACATTCCATCTGTAACTCTATTTGACTGGCAATACAAAATGTATATGAGACATTTACCCATAAGTATCCTCGCTGACGTTGATGGTGCCAGGCACTCCAGTGGTCTCGCAACGGCTGGTCAAGTTGACCGTGTTCCCGAAGAGGCAGTACCTAGGCATGCGGTGACCGATCACCCCGGTCACCACCTCCCCCGTGTGGATGCCGATTGTGATACCCTAGATAGAGAATACGTATAAGTCAATTGATTCGGAAAGTATCATATTAATATTAAATGGGTAGTATATAAACGAGCGAAAATAAATTCAAATTAAAGGTGTAAAAAATACTGAATATGGCTTACTATAATACTAAGTGATCGACAAACAGTGGGCGAATACAAATGTTTAAAACAGCGACTTGAAAATAAAAGTTTGTCGATGAAACTTTTTTTGTATGCAGGGTCTAAAGTAACCTAACATGAAGGAGATGACGGGAGCATCCCCTTCTATAGGTTCCCGAGCTCGCTTCGCTTGCTCTTGGACTAATTCGTTAAAGACACGAATACATACCAACTCCCGCGCTGCACAGCGATGTCGCCTCGTCAGTTATTTTCGAGAGAATAATAATTAATATTATTTTCAATATTATTACCGCAGCTCACAAAAATCTCCTAAAAGATATTACTCAAACCGGATAAATAGTTACTCACTTAGTATAATAGTCGCTCACTCAGTATAGTTTTCACCCGATTAATAATTTCCCATATTAAATCAAGATGGAGTTAAAATAAAAGCGGAAGAAGGTCCTACGACTGTAGGACTAAACTTTGCCATTGTGACGAAATAAATCTAATTGAAGTATTAGTTGAAGTCCTAGTTCGACTTTCTAGAGCTTAGTTTCTGAGCGTCATAATTGTGCAACAGTTTCTATCGAAACAATGTAATGTCAATGAATTCTGTTGTAAATAAAATATAGTGGAAGATTTAACCCTACATATATAGCTTCTAGAAATATGGAAAAAGAGTACTTACAACAGGTTCTCCATCAACGGTCACAGTTTGAGACAGGTCCATCATCTCCAAAGCAAGGAGAGATATGTGCTTGGCGTGGCCCACCTCGTACTCTGGCAAACCAGATACTGCCATGTATTTGTCACCAACTGTCTCCACCTGAAATTGATAGTCGAATATGTTGAAATCTTGTAGATTCTAAGCGTTTCGATGGTAATCTTATTTGATTCGACCCAATTCCTATCTTTACTGAAATTATTTGTTATGCTACATTGCCTTCTATTCCTTCCACCTTCTCACCAAAACAAATTTGAATGGCGATGATGACAAAAGCTCAATCGTCAGTCCAAAGTCTATATGGTCAACCATGAAACATGTTGAATCTAACTTCCAGAGTAAAAATCTTTATCCAGCAGGAAAGTCGGCATCAAGTGGTTCAATCCAGAATAATACTGTTTAATACAGGCCTTCGGATCACAAAGCCAAGAGGCAAACGCTGGGGCCCATAGCAGTGCTGCGACTCTTGGATCCAACCAGGTCTATACCCGCGAAACCACGGTACGAGGCAGCGGTCGCTAGGGGTTTGTTCTTTAGAGATAGATACTGGTTCTGGTCTGAGAGGTGGGAAGTGGGACAAGTACACGAATTACTCACCTTGATTCCGGCGAGAAACCCCTGGTGTCGTTCAATCCGTGGGTGTGGTCGGGTGGTGTGGGGTTATTGGTAGTGTAGCGGCACCAGCGCCGCCACTTACAAACTAATGACATGACGTCACACAAATCCTGCATCGCGCAAGTAAAGTTTTCGGCGCGATTAGAACACATACAACAGTCCGACAACAACCGTCGGGCAGTTGCCCGGACCAGACACAACACCCGTCTGGTCGGAGGATCCTCCCTTTTCTATGGAGGTTTGTGGGACTTTACACCCTGTTCCGCATACCTCCAAACTGGTGACCCCGAACATGAACGTCAGCGCAGCCTTCGTGCAGAACAACTTCGCCGTGACGTCAACATCACTTCCTCAAGCTTTCGAGTAGCGAGTCACACAGCCAGCCAGTACCCACGGCATCTACGGGGGTATCCTGACCACCAGCATGCAGCGGACGTGCATTCCTGGTCATCACCCTCAGCTTCTTCCATCACCGCTCCGACCCACTGGAGCCAGCAGCACTGTCCCGACTCACTGGGACACCATCACCGCTCCGACCCACTGGAGCCAGCAGCACTGTCCCGACTCACTGGGACACCATCCGACCCCCAAAGTAGAAAGATATATATAATAAATTTGGAAGGGACAATAGACGTGATCTGGTGGGATTCCCGCCAGACTACAAGACACGTTCCCGTCAGAATACTTCGCGCGAAATACACACACACAAACAAATGCACAGTCGAGACACAATTTCGGATAATGTTCGGCTGGTTACAACTCCATTTCAAAATACCAGTTCAAGTCCGACATTTTTTCCGTCTCGCACCGGCAAAACGTTTTTTACAAGTCGGTTACAATTTTCAGACTCCTGTCAACTGTCAACTCCACCAAAGCTTTCAATCTCAGTGACAGCGAACTGACACAGTGTTGCAACAAAATAACAATAAGAGGAACGAAACGTTTTCGTTCGCAACAAATATTATTAATATGAAAGTAACCCTGTCTGTTTGTCTGTCTGCCGCCGCCGCTGAACCGATTCAGATTAAATTTAATACGCAGATAGTTTGAGACCCTGGGAAGGACATAGGATAGTTTATATCCCTGAAATCATCCTTAAGGGGCTGTACAGATAGACGTTTGTATGATGAACTAATAATTTCTCAAGTAATGCGGCCCACAAATCTATAATATTATGGCGCGAAATACAAAAATAGGCTATTCAAAGTACGCTGACGAAGTCGCGGGCAACAGCTAGTACATTCATTTACACTCATAAACATTAGGATTCCTCTTCGGATCAGTCAGCACATCGAAGGGACTATACAGATCGTTGAGCATCTGGACAATCTTCATGGCGCCCTTGTGGTCAATGTGGCGGGCGCAGTAGTTAGCGAACCCCAGGATACCGCTAAAGATAAGCGTGACGGTCTTGTAACTTATAAACATTAGGAGTCCTCTTCCGATCAGTCAACACATCGAAAGTGGTATACAGATCTTTGAGCATCCTGACGATCTTCATGGCGCTTGTAGACGGAGTGGTGGGCACAGTAGTTGGCAAACCGCTGGACCATTGGATACCGCTGAAGATAAGCATGACGGTGTCGTACCTTATAAACATTAGGATTCCTTTTTGGGTCAGTCAGCACATCGAAGGCGGTATACAGATCGTTGAGCATCCGGACGATCTTCATGGCACCCTTGTGGTCGGTGTGACGGGCGCAGTAGTTGGCGAACCCAACAATACCGCTGAAGAGGAGCGTGACGGTGTCGTAGCGGCGCGCGGGCACGGGGCGCTGGTGACGGAGTTCGGTGGCCACGCTGATTGGCAGCACTGAGTACAGGAGCCTGAAAGTGTAAAAAAAAGATATACTTACATAACATCACGCCCGTATCCCCTGAAGGATTAGGCAGAGGTATATACAGTACATCCACATTCGAAAAAATATTTTAGTTATAATTTTATCATCGCATACTTTATTTTTTATTGTACAACAACACATTACATTTAAACAAAATTCTTGTAAAAAGGCGAGCTTAACTCCAAATGGAGTTTTCTTCCAGCAAACCTTTGAGTGATAGAGATCATAATAGAGGGCAATGATCAAGTGTACAATATTTATAGGTACCTACCTATAAAGTAAAATGAATCTAGTTACATAATAATACATAAAATACCTACTTACGTTTATAAAGACAAATACATACACGTATACACTCGCGAGGAATGAAAAAGTTCCAGTGACATAGCACTAAATTACTCCTAAACGGGAAAGGCTAGCTTAATGACGCCGTCTGCAATATTGAAGTACATTTAACAGCGCATCAGAACATTACCAATTAAAAACGTAAATATTGTGGTCAAACACATTCCTCAGCATATGCTGAGGAATGTTCTCCCATTCGCACATGTTAAATTTAGTGTTGTTTTTTTTTTACCTCTGTATAGATTCTTTTACCGATTGTGAATGTGTGAACATTGTAGGCTTTCTAGATTTCTAGATGATTGTTAACATTTGTTAACTTTTTATTTCGTTATACATAATTTTTTTGTTTGTTTTTTTTTTTAATTTCGTACGACTTATTGTCGGGCCTACGTTGTCCCTCCATATCCAAGTACTAATGCTGTAACACGGAAATATTGTAAACACAAAATTTTTAAAACAGTAACCATGGAGTTTCTTGCCGGTTCTTCTCCATAGGAAACGACTAACCCGAACCGTGCACCTTTTGTCGACGTTTTATAAGTGCCCATGTAGACCTATGTAAAATAAAAAAAATGATGTTGATTTCTTGATTTTGATTCTTCGATGAGCGAGTAATTCAAGTCACGAAGAGTAATTGGAGGTGGAACTCGTTTTCTCACACGTCTGTCAAGCTCGTCACAAGCATGCTCAATAGGATTCAAATCGGGGCTCCTTGCTGGCCACTCCATTTTGTGGATTCCTACGTCCTGAAGATACTCATTTACAACTTGGGTGAAAAGCAGTGTGGGCCCGTCCATTATCGTGCATGAACACTCCATTGTCGCCCATATAGGCCAAAAACGGACCAGCATGTTCATTGAGAATCTCATTGATGTATCTCACAGCAGTTAGGTTCCCGTTCTCGATTGGAACTAACGCTATTCGACCCTCGGCAGAGATACCAGCCCACACGTGAACGGTACCTCCGCCGGGTGACACTTATTCTTCAAAACATGCTTGTGCAAAACGTTCTCCTGGTCGTCGGTATACTCTTTTCCTCCCATCACGATGATACAGCATAAATCTTGACTCATCAGAGAACATCACTCTGCGCCATTCGTCCTCACCCCATTCTGTATGCTCGCGGGCGTATCGCAATCGGGCAACTTTATGATGCCGTTCCAGTTTTGGGCCATTTGCTGGCCTGTAAGGCTTCAATCCTCTTTTGGCAAGACGTCTCCTGACTGTCCACTCGCTTATTGGCTCCCTTCGAACTTGCAGAAGTTGTTGTTGAACCGCAACTCCCGTCTGATGTCGATTTCTTAACATGGCTGCCGCAATGAAACGATCTTCTCGGACTGTTGTGCACCTTGGCTCTAAATGACGCAATATCCGAAACTCAGGAAAAACCTTATAACAAAAACTGCACTGCAAAGGTAACCTTATTGCTTACCTACTGTCTACAGTGATATTACTGTCAACATGCTTGTTCATTCCGTTGGCAATTTCCCATATTAAATATGTATTTATTTTGGGTTACAGATGTTCATATATGTACCAAAATTCGACAGAATGGGGCCATGTATTCAGAGCAAATTGGCATGTGTCTGTTTGTCCGTATATCAAATTCATGTATTTGATACATGCACAAACAGACAAACACGCGAGTGATCCTTTAAGGGTTCCGTTTTTTCATTCGAAACCCTAAAAATCCAATAACTTCAACAAAGTCTTCTGTTTCTCAGAGTCCAGCTGCCTGAAGATCTACTGCAACTTATCAATGAGCACATCCAGGTTCTGTGTCAGCTTGTAGTCAGCTTCAACCTGTTCTCTACTCAACCAAACTCAAAAACAAATAAAACTTCTCAAATACCTGTCGGTCTTATGTTTCTCAGAATCCAGCTCCCTGAAGGTCTGCTGCAGCTTATCAGTGAGCACCTCGAGGTTCTGTGTCAGTTTGTAGTCTGCCTCAAACTGTTCAGACATCAGGACCAGGTCGCGAGTCGCGTCGTGGAGAGGGATGTCCGAGATGCAGAGACCACGGCTGAAAGACGGAAGGATGCATTAGATACATCAATTCAAACTGCAATGATTACAGATTAATAAATATGTCATTCATGCTCTTGCCTTCTCTTTAGGAAGAGATACCTTTTCCCACCGCAGTTTAAGAAGAAATTCGATTGACTGTGGAGAAATACAAACAGCGACTATTTCGTCACCCAAATGAACTAGCAGTCCAACTGATGTACCAAAATTACTCCAACCGTCTCAAAAGGCATAATATCATGATGCCACACAACAGATGGGAGCTAAGCTGTACGAAAGAGCAGGTGTCCTCACTGCAGAAAGCACTCTCCAAGACATTGACTCAGGAACACATCTGATTTAGTCAGTGAAGACTGAGAGCAGACAAGAAAGCAAAAAAAAAAAAACTAGGTACAAAACAAGAAGGGCCTTTGCCCTGTCGGCTGCTTACCCTCACCAAGAATGTGGAATACTTGTAGATGTCAGGTGTGCAAAAAATATTCTTAACAACCATTCGTTTGAGAGGATAATGAAGAAATTATTACCGTGTCAAATCATCCAAGTTAGTCACACTGGGATAGCACTGGAACACGACCACGTCAGTTTCTGGAATGTACAGCATTTGACCCTGAAAAGAGTAGGAACCATTAGGCCTACCTACACATCACCATATTTTTATAAGTGTTATTTAACCTCGATCCATACGGCTATTATTGTTTAATCGCAAACTCCTCTCTCAACTATTAATTAAGTATACCAAACACCACCAAAGACTACCTACAGTACTGTCATTCCTTCAATTTTTTTTTTAAATCCATCCAAAGGTTGTCTTGAAAAGATCGCTTTTAGCGATAAGGCTGCCCATTGTGTCACCCAGTGTAATGTTTTCTTCGTCTATACTTTCTGTAACTTATATGGTGTACATAATAAAGAGTATTCTATTCTATTCTAAGTATAAACATAATGATTCTATTTTATTGCGAAATAGGATAGTTACTATGTATGCTGTAGAGACCCATCTCTTTCTAGCAGTGGCACTATGATGATCTTACACCTCATAGTATGGTCATAGGTTATGTTATTACTAAAATCATAGATAAACAATACAATAAGTAAACTACCTTCAGACGTAGAGAAGCAATATCCTCGTCAGGGGCTGTGACAGTCATCTCCTCTGGTTTGGTCTTCAGCACATATACTGTGTTGATGTGGGCTAACACATTGGCGAATGTCATCTCCAAGTGAGGACGCACCTGGAATGTGATTGACGCAATTTTTACTTACCCGATGATAACGTTTTTGAAAGCACGAAGACAAAACAAATAATTGACATCGTTATGGAACTTGCAGCTTTGATGAGAAAAGGTTTGTTTAAAAAATAACAGCTAGCAATCTTATATTACCACATTACTGTTCTCGGAGATCAGAATCACTATAAGTTACAAAATTTTTCAAATTGTGCCATACACGGGCTTACATGGCCCTTCTAGTATCCTTAATTAAGGTTAAACTAGTCGACGGCACGAACTATTTTGTGCGCGGGGTTAAAATGCCTGCTATCTCATCCAACAGCTCTGATGAGCAGTAAGAAGCTAGTTCGCGTACGAATTAGCACTTTTGCATGTTTGTAGAGAAATGGATTATGACTTAGGAAGAAAACGAGCGCGCGATATCATGAAAAAACTGCTAAATGTACATTTTAAAAATAAAATTATTTGCATTGTTGAACTACTAATCTATCCCTGTATGGTGGCCGTTTTGAAAATTTCCTTCTTCTTTTGGTATTTATTGCCGCCCAAAGATGCGTAAAAATTTGTGTTGAAATATGGAACTTTCGACGCTCATAACTTTCAAATATTTTTGTTTTTTATTTTTTTGTTTCCATACAGGGCATCATTATCTAATGATGAGACAAATTGATATCAGTTTTTATTTTGAACGTACATCGTCAAACAGTGGAGTAATCCCTAGACTACGTTTGTATGGAAGAATGATCGACTAGTGTAACCTTAAACACTTACGCCGTGAAAACCATTTGATACGAAAGTAAGAAACAAAGTAATATTATATATTAGGGACCCGCACAGGAGACAAGAGAGCTAAAAGATAAAAAAAAAACCTTCTTCTAGGCAAAAGGCTTCTATCTCAGCATTTGCTGTGATATTTATAAGAATAAATAACGACAAAATACATAGTATTCTGAAAGGGCCTATTCTCGAAGCCACGGACACACTCACGGGACATAGATTTAATAAAATAAATAAAAATAAAACCACAGGTTTATGTAAAATACCGTATCCAAAACATCAGTAATTTTGCACCCCTGCCTGGTGACCCTGGGCATCAAACGCGAGACAGTACGGCCAGCCTGCACAATGTTCAGCTCCCGATCGAACATCAAGTGGAATGGGAACACGCGGCAGAATGTTGCTGGGCTTACTTTGGGCTCTGAAAAGTGTAAGAAATAACATTAAGGCCCGATTTCACCAATAAAACTAATCGCTATTAGTTCAACTAAACTTGGTGTATGCAAATACAGCGTTCTGATTGGTTGAGACCGCTGAGAAACTACCAATCAGAACGCTGTATTTGCATAAACTGAGTTTAGTTGATCAAACTGTGATTAGTTTTATTGGTGAAATCGGCGCTAAGTTGTTAAGACACAAAACACACACAATAATTACGGGTGAAAATATAAAAAAAAAGATAAATTTTTGGCATTGATATGATTAGATCTTGAACAATATTAAGTATGAGATTTTACTCCTTGGTTCTCATTTTAGATAGCAATGCTGTCTTTGACTTGAATCATTTCACCTATCTTGGTGTTATAGAAGAGGAAGCGGGTGATTGACTATTATTTGTTGTTAAGTTCTAAAGGCTTAACAACAATTTACGGAAAATGATAGCGGCTCAGCAGCAGCTTGTGTAGTGACTGTTTTTTTCACCACATTATTAATATTTTTTCCATTGGTCATATAAGACTGTAATTCACCACGGGGCCCAGTGGGTGTTGGTGGATGGCACATTTCTTTTAATATTTGGTTCTAGGACATGCCGGTTTCCTTACGATGTTTTCCTTCACCGTTTTGAGAGCGGTAGTGATAAAATAATTTACACGCCTAAGTAAAGCGCCTGCCTTGGTTCGAACGACCTACAATTTGTGTGTGCCGTTACCACTGGGCACCATTACTCTGAATGACACCATGACTAAAGCCTCAAGGCCATCGCTGATAGACTCTTTATCAAGAGTCTAAGGAACACCACAATGACGTGTATTGCGCGTTTCCGATCATCCTTACGATATATTTATTGTTCTCAATTCCTTACCAAGAGACAGAGTTTCGATTTCGGCCATCTCTGGGGCACACACTCGTCCAGAAGTCGACGTCTCAGTGATGAGGAACTGCACGTGGTCGCATTCTTCTTTAGTCTTCAAGATCTCTACCTTCACTTCAGTATCGTGGAGCTTGCTGGCTACAGTCTGTAAAAAAACATGTTTGAAGAAATTTTGTCATAAAGTGTGTACCTTCGTATGTCGTGTTATTAAGGCGTATATTATATGCCCCAATGTTAACGCAGTACTGGCCGTACACCCGCTCGGAGCCAGATTATCAATATTGAACCTCCTTTTGGATAGTTTTGTGTGCAAAATATTCTTTGCTTTACATATGCTATTTCAGTTATATAGAATTTCTAGCCATTCATTTTTCTGTGTCATAATATTTTTAAACATTCAAGTCGTTTTGGAGGAGTATCCAAAAGTAACGAAATAATATCGAGTTGTCAACAATTTTTAAAGCAAATCTATTAGTTACACAAAATAATCATGTTTATCAAATAATGTAAAGAAAGAAAGAAAAAGTATTTATTTGTGACCCGCACAGAAGACACGAGAAATCAGCTTAAAATTAAACAAAATTAAAAATAAAAACCCGTGCGAGACCAAAAAGGCTCCTATCTCAGCATGTGCAGCGATATCCAAAACAGGAAATAACATGAAACAATAATAAATATGTTTATTTTTTCAAACCTTTTAACCTAGCCGATTACTAAGGAGTATGCTTTAGAAAGTAACCGTTTTACAGCACTAAAGCGGTGAAAGGCCCTTAAAGAGAAAATCAGAAGTCTGACTTCGGGTACTGAACTGTTGACATGCTTTCGTTTAGAGCTAGTTGGAAACGGATCAAATAGTGAAGCTTCTGTATTCAAATCCTTACCTTTACTTAACCTAATTGCCTGACGGTTAAATACTATGATTTGTCAATTGTCAGTATTGCAGCAGCATATTTTAACACGCTTTTATTAGCTTGGTATGTATCTATGTATCAATTTAACGGAATCTTTGAACGTGATGAAGGGGGTGAACCCTTCAAAACGTGGGATTGACTTGAAACTTTGCACACTTATCAATCAAAATCAAATAAAAAAAAAAAACAAAATGTTTTTATTGTAACTCTTACATTATACAGCATTACATAGTTGGAGGTAGCCCCAGTAAGTTATAAATTATACTTGTGTTGGGGCTATCTCGCTCCTTCCCATAGTGTTTATTATATAATGTTTAGACCATAAAATTAGACATTAAAATTAAATTAAATTCAATTAAAATACAAAAATAATAATAGCAATAAAAATCAAATATATAAAAAAAAAATACAATACAATTTTAATGATTCATACATGAAATGTCAGCTTATAGAGTGAGTGAGCATGAGTGTGTTTGCGTGTATGTAACTGTAGAATGTATATGAGTGTTTGCGTGTGTGTATGTATATAACTGTAGAGTGTGTGTGTGTGTAGAGTGCATGAATGTTGTATGGATGGTGAGTAAATTAATGTGGGCAATAAATTTGTCTAACTTAATCTAACTAAGATTGATTCTACTTCCTCATAAGAAAGAGGTTTTAGCCAATCCATCAGGGTGTTTTTACTGTCATGAAAAAGCATAGGGAAGATATTTAGTATGTCGTTTAGTTTATTATATATATAGGCTGATTGTTTGGCAAATTGACGTCTGGCAAAAATCGTACGGACCATTTGTGAGGGAGCCACAACACCTTTGCGTCTTCTATTTAAATTTATTGATTTGAAAGACAGCTCTTTATGTAGGTTTAGAGTTATGTTTAAGACATATAATTTCCTCACCGACAGTAGTCCACAGATCCTGTAAAGGTTTTCAGTGGAATATCTGTAAGGTTTGAAATACATCACCTTAAGTAGTGATCTCTGGGCTCTCTCCAAGTCCAAAAATTTGACTTTAGTGGCACCTCCCCATACAGCAATGCAATACGAAATGACAGACTGTGCAAGGGCAACGTATACTTTATTAAGAAGCTGCGATGTCATAACGTAGCGCAAGGACAATGCAATCATTTAGTCAAATTCAAAGTCAAAGCCAAAGTCAAAGTCAAATATGTTTATTCAACTAGGCCAATGAGCGACACTTTTGAACGTCAAACAAAAATTAAAATTTACAAATAATGAAAGTTGATTCTACCGGGCGCGTTTAAATAGTTTGTTGTTTGTTTTGCCTTACCAAGATCTTCAGGATTAGCGACTTTTTAGTTCAATTTACCATTAAAGCGTGTTTTTTAGTTTTTAGAACTACAATTTATTATTCTACACCACCAGCGCGCCGTCATCAGAATAGTATTTTCAGGATTATTGTTTTATTATTACTTACTTAATGAATGTCGAATTCAAAGTTCCAATAGCGTCCACACGAATCTTAATACGTAAACAATAACAAATATTGCTGACCTTCACAATGCCAATGACGATATGTTCCAAGCCAGGTCGGTCAGAATAGTAATGCAGCACCAAAGCTCCGTCCTCTGGGCGCTCAGTGCATCGGAAGGACGGCGATCGCATGCCAGGATACAAAGTACCCAGGTGATCGTGGAGACCGTCCAAGTTCTGGAAAAATAAAATACTGGTTTTAGTTTGGATTACTGCAAAACGGGCTCAGAAGGTTTTTTGGTTCATTCGATATTTTTTTTGGCGAGTCAACCAGTGTTGATAGTGAAAATTATATGTTAAGAGGAACGATAGTTGGAAAAAAACAGCTAAATTACATGTTATTCGACGATGAGATGACTGTTCATGAATTATGTAGGGCTACTTACAAGTTTCCTTAAAAATCTACTTAATTGCAAATAATTTGATCGTTTTTAATACTATACTAAATTTTCAGGATAATATTACAAAACAGCTGAGACGTAGAGGCGGCAACAACACAACACAATACAGAAAAGCGCCTCACGTGGATTTGACCGTAAACTTTTATTGATGAGGAGTCACTGATACGAATACCTCTATCTCTTTGAGATACAAAGTTTTCAAAAGGATAATAAATTGAAGAACGCTGATGAATGCTAAGATTTATGAAATTAAAATAACGACGTTATTATGGTTAAGACATTAGTTCGAAATGTCGCTCATAGATGGCGCTAATTTAAACTTTTTGGTGCTAATCGTGTCAAGCTTGTCTTGTATAATTGATCTTTGTTCATTCCAAAAACAAAGTGGATCAGAATATGAACTATAACTCAATGGAAATAAAGTTGTAAATAATGTTACCTGCAAGAAATCTCGTGGCGTAGCTCCCAGAACTTGCAAAATCTTATCATATCCGGAATCTTGGCAGAACTCGAAGAAGGTTTTACCGAACAGCTCTAGAATGGCGTCAGCTGGGATTTCTGTAATGAAAGAAGCATAATGACATCAGGATATTTACAAATAGAATGAAAATTTAGATTTCCACCTACTATTTTTGCTAAACATTATATATCATAACATACGCAGTAATATCAGGAATCTCCAGTTGAATTGACTAGCGTACTAGAGTTTACTTGTTCTTTAAAAATAGCGTCACGTCACAGATAATACAAAGTAAATGTTATGCAGTAGGAACTTACGCAGCACTTCAACGGCAGCGGTGATCAAGTGGTAAGTGATCTCGTCTTCGTAGATCTGCCGAACAAGGAAGCTGCCTTCCATCGCCACATCTGCCTTTTTTCTGTAAAAAACACAATAGTTTAATGTTGTTGCGTGCCAACATGGTTCAGGTGTTGGCGTACACTCCCTTGACCTCAAGATTACATCTCGGAGCCCCTCTTCGCAGAGTTCATCTGCGGCATCTTTACCTTAGGATTCGCTTTGCCTCTTGATCCACTGCAGGGTAATTCGATCGGATTTCAATATACTCTCCAGGGCGAGGTGGCACTCAATCTGAAGGCACACACAGTTCCGCTACTGCTAGGCACATACAGTTCGATTTTTCAATGTGAATGTGTCGCCTTAACACAAGCTTCATAAACCGTAAAGCGTTTGGGCATCCAGAACTACGGTATCAGATTCCTATCTGATAGTCTATCTGTGCTCAAAGCTTTAGAAACTAAAAACCAACTAATCTTTGAGTACCATCTCGCCCTGGAGAGTATATAGAAATCCAATCGAATGACACTCCAGTGGATCAAGGAGAGAGCGGATCCTTAGGCAATGATGCCGCAGATGAACTTGCGAAGAGGAGGCTCTTCGCAAGTTCATCTGCGGCATCATCCGAGATGTTAGTGCTAGGTCCGTTCCCACTTATCCCCCTGCCATTTTCGCAATTTCGTGCGTAGATTCGCCAAAAATCAACAGAACTCCATATTAGCAGATGGTCACGGGCAACAGACTGTAGACAGTAAAAAATGGCTCTGCCAATTGTATACCGTGGGTATAACTCAAAAACTTCTCTGCCTAAGTAGAAACAACCTAAAAATAATCATAGGGACAATAATGGGCGACACCTTCATTAACAATAGTACATTGTGATACAAGGGTGGGAAGTAGGTTATTGCAAACGAGCTGTCATTAACAAGCCCGAGCCGAAGGCGAGGGTTTTTAATGACACGAGTTTGCAATAACCTACACACCCGTGTATCACACGACGTTTTTCAATACAGTTGTAAGAAACAGTAAAAACAAATCAAAGAATTAGATTTGTTTATTCACAAAAAATAAAATTTTCAATATGGCGCGTTTTTGCAACTGGACATATTTTTTTACAAAGAAAACAGCCTATACAGCCTATTCGATTTTTGACAAACGTTGATGTGAAAATAATTAACTTAAAACTGGTAATTAAACATATTAAAAAACTATTTAAAAAAATGTTGAGAATTCAATGCTAAAACGTACGGAATCATTAATTTTTCCTCGTATAAAATCGTATCCCATTTTATTCTATGTATGAAAATTCCTTGCTACTAAACTTTTTTAAATTGACTTATGGCGCGTTTTTGCAACTGGACATTTTTTTTTTCAACAAAAACAGCCTACACAGCCTATTCGATGTTTGACAAATGTTGATGTGAAAATAATTAAATTAAAACTGGTAATTAAATATATTAAACAACCATTTATAAGACTTTTGAGAATTCAATGCTAAAACGTACGGAATCATTCATTTTTCCTCGTAGAAAATCTATTCCATTTTATTCTATGTTTGAAAACTCCTTGCTACTAAACTTTTTTAAATTGACTTATAAATTTAAAACTAAACTGCAAACATAATGATCGAGCTCGTAAACAAAAGTCACGACCGCGTAACAGAAAGATGCCTATGCGTAAGAATTAACTTTCGAATCATAATTATAGCCTCTGAAAGTACGCCATGTTTAACAACTGTATTGAAAACATCTTTTCAACATAGGCGCCAAAGACAGCCCAGTTTGCAGGGGCTGTTTTAACGCCGAAGAATCAGCCGCCGACTTCATCCTGGAATGCGAGGCCGTGGAATCTCAACGCGAAAAAATCCTCGGAACAGTGAGGTTGCTCCGTGAAGCCTGTGATTCCCCCAGGAAGTTTCTGTTCTTTTAGACTGAACAAGCTGGCTATGCTAGCCAGTTTTGCACGCCACGCACAACGGACCGAATGGGAGTCTTAAGTGCGGAAACCGGACTCCCTACTATTACGGAAGTACTAGTACGGAAGTACTAACGGAGTACCCTACTATTACTATTGTTGTATATTACGCGTGTTTTCTTGTGTTTATTTTCGTTTAGTTTCTATCTTTTTTTGTCGTCACAAAGAAACTTACCGGTCTGAACACAAACGCGCGTCAAGTGACGTGATTGGCTCTAGAATTTATTTAACAGTTAACGCGTTTGGTTACATTTATATTACGACCATTTTCGTGCCAGACACTGGGCCTAAGTATTATAGACTAAAAACATAGGTATCTTACTTTTATTTTTAGTTTTTATTCAAAATCTTTTTCATAAGTTGATACAATGTACAAGAACCTATCAAAGACAGGTTACTAACATTTTCGAGCTCACTTAAGCTAGGAACTATAATTCTGATGCAGTTTCATCGACTGCATTTAAAGTTCTTTGCAATTAGTAGTGTCATTGCAATCGCAATAACTAATGTCTCACCAAGATTAAAACTTATTTTCAACTTACTTGATAGTCTCCCATGTTTCTTCGTTAAAAGTTTTGGTGACAAGCAGCTCGAGAGCGTAGTTCACAAACCCGTACTGAAAATGGACGACAACATGCAAATTATTATTTATCGCTTAGATTTAAATTTTATACAAAATGTTGTTTTTGAACTTACCATGTTGTGGATTTATTCAAAGCTCTGAAACAAAAGTCATAGAACAAATTAAGGGCCTTAAAATTATAATGGTTTTTAAACCTTTTGCTAACAAAATGTTACTTTTAATAATAATAAAGAACGATCTGAAGGCAGCACACTTTAAGTCCAGTTTTTCAAAATTTCGGTGAAATGCGTTTATTCGTCAATTGTTAGTCTAACAAAATGTATAATAATTAACTCTCCAACTTATTTTTTTATAGGCTCGCGCTTGAGCACGCATGACACGTATTTGACCATTTGTGAGACTAACAACTGAAGAAAAATGGTGTTTTACAGAAATTTCAAAACATTGGTTAGCATATTTAACTATTGGTTGAGTTAACTACGGATAAAACAAACTGGACCTTAGCGACCTTCCTGATTGCTCGATGCGATGAAATTTATATTACACCGATAAGTGTAATTTTTATTTAGCAAAATAACAAGTACGTTCACATGGACGCAATGCGATGCTATTCGACAGATTTGCACTTGAAATTTTCTTAGAAAATACGTGCCGTACCGTACGTACGTACGCCTTTCGACGCAATTTAAATTGTGTCGCGCCATCGGTCAGGTCCCTTAGGCGTCGTCCTTATATCGCGTGAGTAAAATATGCGACCATCGCTTGTTCACGCGATTATGAAAACTTGGTTTCCTTAGAACGCGAATACACGACCTTCGCGCGAATTAAAGAAATTTGCGTAGCATAGGCGCTAACCTGCACGTCAAAAACGCCCAGTTTACACTTTCTGGATAAGTGTGAATGACCTATTTAGCGGCTCTCGATAGTAATGAAAAAAACAGACGTGGGAAGCAAAGTCCCCGATGATGCGCCGGGATTATCGCGTGAATTCAATTAGGACACCTATCAATATGTTAACATCAATATGTTTGATCGCGCGTTCTTACGAACTGAGTTCACGCGAATATATTTTCAAACATTTTGTTCACGCGACTGCATCGCGCGAATGCCAATTAGGACACCTATTCAGAATTAGTATGTTTGATCGCGGATTCGTACGACTAAAATTCGCGCGAACTTACGATGTTCGCGTATTTGCGTTGTATTAGAACGACGCCTTAGATGTCTCAACGATTCAGCACAGATGCGTCTGGCGAAATATGAACGAGGAGAGCCCATCCTAAATAATGCACAGGCACTAAATAACTTTTTAAAGTACTAAAACTACTTATTATATATTCATTTAAGATAATAATTATCATACTTTCTAATTCCTTAAAACAATCTCCATAAATAATCACAGAAAACGACCCAAAAGCTAATAAGTCATCATCTGCCTAACCTTTTTCCCAACTATATTAGGGTCGGCTTCCAGTCTTACCGGATTCAGCTAAGTACCAGTGTTTTACATGGAGTGACCGCCTATCTGACCTCCACAACCCAGTAACTGGGTAACACGGTACCCCTTGGCAAGACTGGTGTCAGATCTCAAGCTTCTGACTACTTGTAACGACTGTCAAAGATCTTCAAATGACAGCCGGGACCAACGGCTTAACGTGCTTGCCGAGGCACGGAGGAAACTCGGTATGTTGAAATAGTCACCCATCCACTGACCGACCTCGTAAAGCGTTGCTTAACCTTGATGATCGACCCGTACGGCTGTTATTATTTAGCCTCGAGCTCCTCCGAAAGCTAATAAGTATGAAAATAAAATATTTAAAGGGAAAAATGAACGGTTCATACTTCATTGGGCCAAAAACTCATTTTCTTCGCGCGATCTCACGCTTTGAGACAATCAGATAAAATCATTGGTTTTTGTTTAAAGTTTTTCCCTTACGCTCGAATGAGGATGAGAGAATTAATTTGTTATTAATTATTTTCTTTGATTTAATTATTTTTTGAATGAGGTAACTTCAAAGTAAAGCGCAGCCATAAATGTGATTTTGTTTAGTTCTAGCACGTTTATTAAAAAAAAAGTAACATAAACAGGCCTGTATTGCCAGAAAAAGCCAACCCGGCTTTTTTATACAAAAGCTGTCAAACCGCCATTTTTGTTCCTCAGTTAAAAGTTATCAGACTATTGAAAAATCGGCCATTAATGTTTTAAGTCTAGTGAATGGACACCTACAAATAATGGTAGTTTTATTTCATAAGCCCCAAAGAATGTGCGAGTGAATAAAGATTAAAGATATTATAGGTGAAAGAAAAGATTTAAAGAATATGTAATAAACAAGGCTTTGAAACAGCTTGCCATTGCATTAATGAAGTATATCATAAAATAAAAATATGCACGATAACGTAAAAACTATTCTATTTCTACTGTTATTTTGACAGGACCTGTATAAAAACAGACTGGTGAAATAGTTTACTATTCCTCAGCTTATGTTTAACACTAATGCTCAGCTATTCGATACTAGATGGCAGCACCTTTTCAAACTCCACTACTAATCTACTACACACTAGATGGCGCTGTATTGCGCATGTACTTTACGGGAAGTAATGAAAAATATTTGAAGAATAGTCAACCTACATTAGATCAAAAAATTAGTTATGATTTAAACAAACAATATTGATAAGTAAAGATTTAAAAAAATTTAGAAGTAAATCAAGGAATTTTACAAAAAATACACAGAAACAATAGTCTGAAATCAATAAAAAATTATGACAAACAATTAAGAAAAAACCTGAAATCTCGGTTTAATAGACTTTATAAACAATTGCAATAAAAATAAATAACTTGACACAAACATGAATAAAATAAAATTCCTTCAATAAAATAATATCTAGGTCAACTAAATACACTCAGGAAAAACTCACCTTTTCAAATCCGAAAGTTGGAAACAAATTCACAACGTTCACAAAGCCGATTGTATCGAAGCCATATAAATGAAATACGTGATGTTTGGTTTTGTTTTAGGCCGACGTAGCACCCACCCACATAACTGAACGCGCCAAGCGACTGGCGGCAACTGACGTACTGATGTCATTGGTCGAACCACTAACGCGTAATTACAATCAAAATTAAGGGAAAACCACCGAAAAGTTGAAGATTTAAATTTGGAATACATTTAAAAATGATTCTTTGTATTTTTTCATGTTAGGCAACGTTGAAACTCGTTTAAAATGGTAGAAAACTGATTTTACATGTAGCCGTCTAGCGACATTTTCCGGAACTACTTTAGTTTATTCTATTCGATAAAAGATGGCGTTACCAGTAGTTATGTGTCCTTGTATTTATGATTTTCGTCGAAAATATAATTGGTTGTAATATACAAGCATTCGCTTGTGGCTGCGCCCCCATGAAAATTAATAATCCACTATCTCAAGGGAATTACTTGTAAAGAGAAAATTTAATGGAAAGAAATGTCCTTGAAATGGTTTTAATGTATGTAGGTCAGACTATTGTATATTGAATGGCCGTGAAATGCTAAAAATAGGGGGGCGTGGAGTTTGATATGATTTATTTCCTTTGTTGGTTGTTATTGTAATGGGATTGTCAATTAATATGGGTTAGTTCGTAGAGTTTTAAGGTTAATTACTGATTTGCTTTACCTGAGAACGGCATTAGGAAAATATGGCCTTCATAACAGCTTGGGCTCAAGTTTGATACCTTGTCTTGCCTTGCTGCATTAAGTCTGCCTGTGTCGCCATTGACATGAAGTTTAAATAAATAAATTATTTAAGTATACCATCGAATAAAAATATGCACGTTATCGTAAAAACTGTTCTTCTATTTCTACTCTTATTTTGAGAGCTGTATAAAAATAGACTGTTGGAAATATCAGCTTTCACCAAATTTGGTAGTGGAATTAACTGCCTAGGGTGTATTTATATATTAAAATACTCAAAGCACATATAAACGTATAAAGGCGGACTTGATGCTTTAGGCATTTTCTACCAGTCAACCTTTGGGTGATGGAGATATAAATAGTGGTAGGTGCAATTACGATACTAAAATTGATTTAAATACAAGGCCTAAATATAAGCTAAAAATAAATACAATTTAATCTATACTATATATATTAATTATTAATATTATAAAGCTGAAGAGTTTTTGTTTGTTTGTTTGAACGCGCTAATCTCAGGAACTACTGGTTGGAATTTATAAAATCTTTTTGTGTTGGATAGTCCATTTATCGAGGAAGGTTATAGGCTATATAATATCACGCTATGACCAATAGGAGCAGAGCATAAATGAAAAATGTTGGAAAAACGGGCAAAATTATTACTTATTGAGAGCTTCCATTCATGTATGTAGGGTAGGGTAGGTAGGTAGCCAGTTGACGGGAGCGAAGCCGCGTGGGACAGCTAGTTATACAATAAATACTAACACAAATAAACTAAATACAGATACTACTTAAAAATTTGTTGAAATAGACAATAGGGAAAAATGAGCGCTGTGCCGATACTACTGCCAACTTCTTACGAATGTGTTTGCGAACATTGACTTTGAAGGTTAATCGGTGGCTTGCCATCCTGATTTCCTGGGGTAGAGTATTCCACAGAGAAATAGACTGAATGTAGAAAGAATAGTGAATGAAGTCAGTGCGGTGAGTAGGACATTGAAGAAGGCGGTTATTTGATGATCGTAGATTTTTATTGTGGTTGTCGCAGATGTATTGAAAGTGAGGGGCCAGATAACTAGGAGAATTCGGAGAGTCAATAAATGAGTACAATGTAGTTAGTGCCCTTTGCTTTCTGCGCTGGCGTATATGAAACCACTTTAGAAGCGACCGATGCGCAGAGACATGATCATATTTACGTAAATTGAAAATAAAACGAATGCAGTAATTTAGAAGACGGTCAAGTTTCAGGTCATAGTAGCAAAAAACTATACTGGGCGACTTCTCGTCCTTATTTATAGAAAAAAATCGACACTATTTATTGCTAAGCACATCCTCTATTCCAATATTCTATAGAGAATTTGAATATAGAATCAGCTCATCATTTATTTTGCTAAATAGCTCAGAGATTGTTGTATATAAAGCCCATAAAGTAAAATACAGGCTGTTTTTGATATCAATCACAAAGATTCTCTTTTTAAAATTGGAACGCTGTCTTTTTTCAAAAGAATGGCTCCAAAAAAGATTTATTCTTGACTAGTTTGTTATAAATTTTATCGTGTTTTCTTGTTCATGATCTTGTTGTTTTCTTGTTGTTTTTGTCGACTAGTAAAATATGCAGTTTTAAATCAACTTAAAAAAGAATCTCAGGGAAGACTCCCTGAGATTATTTTTTTAGAAGTTCGTTATGTTGACGGGTGTCTTCAAACTGGAAAGTGTTTCTAATTCGAATATAGATTATTTGAATTTGTGTTTTTTAAGAAGGAGGATCTCAATTTGACATGTATATTTTCATGTATGACCACGCATAACTAAACATAAATAAAGAAAGAATTTACCTAAAAGTTGGTCCCATTTAAATTTTATTTATTTATTTATTTAAAGACTTTGGAAGACTTACAGCTAAATACAATGATGATTAAATAACAGTAAGAAAATCTGACAGCCAATAACAAGTCTTCACGTCTAGAGCTTGACTGGTATATACCTTTAAAGGTAGAAAAAATGGATTTATTGATTTTCCCACTGAATTTTTAATTGTAAGCCAATTCTGTTGAAATTAAGTAAAATAAAAAGCGGAAAAAACACTTTTTAACTAAAAATTTAATCAATGAAATAAGGAACTTAAAGCAAAAAACAAAAAGACTATTGTGTAGCATTTTGAGGTGGCGCCAAACAAACCAACAACGAAGATCAACCTAGCTACAATCATTCTACGGTTTAGGTAATTAATTTCATGTTTGTTTGGCGCCAACTCAAAATGCTAGACGAAATTTTTAATTTTTATTTTTTGCTTTTGAGTTCCTTATTTGCCGCAACTCAATATACAAGCTTTCATCAACCCAACTACTTAAAACAATAACACAGCCTTACACTCACAGGACGCAATTAATTCGTAAATAAGGGTGGGTAATATTAATCCATTTGTGTAATTACTAGCCAAGCCCACATGTTGTGTCAAATCACTGGGCAGTGGGCAAGGCTCGCGTGTTTTGGCTTTTGGTGCCGACTTTATACTTATTAGTTTATGGTATTAACTTGCCCTTAATTGAGTGCTAATTTTGTGTTTATGTGCTGGGAGGATGGGAAGTAAATGAGACAATTGGATAGTGGGAAGCGCAACTCACCATCGTTCAATTACCTTAAGTATAGTGTAGAACAGGCAGTGCTGGTGGAGTTCTATAGTTCCTTCATAGGCGTACATGGATAAAAGGCGTAAGTAGATGCATGTATGACAATGTAGTGTAGAAAAAGAGTTTTAGAAACTAACTAGAGCTAAGACGAATTAAATATCAGAAAGTAAATGTAACATTGCAGGTTATATACTCGTACCTTCGTATACAGAGAAAATTCAAGTATTGATTACTACGACGTCTCTTGAGGTGTCCAGGTTATCGATTTCAATTAGGGATTGGTTTCCGCACTTAAGCCTCGTGTACACGGGTAGAGTTAACGCTAGTTAACTTACCAGCGTAATACTCTACCAATTCCAAGTACTCTGCCAGTTTCAGAAGAGTAACTGTACACACGTAAATTTATATTTTATAAGTAACTAGTGTTGGCGATAAAATGTGCAGTAGAGTACAGTGGGCGCCGTGGTGCGGGTAGACAAGTGGAGTAGCTTGCCCTCGGGGCTAAACAATCTACTCCTGCCAGTTTTAGTACTCTACTTTCCCGATGCTATCTACATTGGAATAGTTAGTAGCATAGTTAGTACTCTACCGTGATACTATACTGTTAACACTACCCGTGTACACCAAGGTTTATCCTTAAAGTGTACCATTGTACTACTCGGTCAAATCAAATGACTCTTGCTATTGGCAAGAGAGGCGAAAGCGGGGCATCGCGCGTGTTTGTGGGACTGGGGTCGATGACAGTCGATAAGCACATTTATTTTGACCGTCTTGTACTTGAGCCATGGCGGTAGTCATTCCAAGCAGCCTTCTCCAACTTCCTCCAGAAGCAGATTAAGCCTTCTAATTTGGCCAGCAAGTCTGTAAGAGGACTCGGTGACCCATGGCACATTAATCAAACATCATCATCATCATATCAGCCGAAATACGTCCACTGCTGGAATTAGGCCTCCCCCAAGCGTCACCACATTGACCAGACAGACCCGTGCGTCTCGCAACCAGCGGATCCCCGCAACCTTCACCAGGTCATCGGTCCACCTGGTGGGAGGCCTTCCAACGCAACGTCTTCCAGTTCGCGGTCGCCACTCCAGAACCTTTCTGCCCCATCGGCCATCCGTTCTGCAAGCAATGTGCCCTGCCCACTGAAGCCCAATGTGCACTGCCCTGTCACTTAAGTTTGGCGATACTTCGGGCTATGTCGGTAACCCTGGTTCTCTTACGGATCTCTACATTTCTGATTCGACCACGCAAGGAAACGCCGAGCATAACCCTCTCCATTGCCCTTTGAGTGACTGTAAGCTTTCTGATGAGGCCTATTGTAAGCGACTACGTCTCAGAGCCATAAGTCATCACGGGCAACACACCCTGGTCATAGACTTTTGTCTTGAGACACTGTGGTAAGTTGGACGAGAAGATACCGCGCAACTTCCCGAACGCTGCCCAGCCGAGTCGGATTCGACGATTGACCTTTTTCTCAACGTTGGCCCTACCCAACTGGATCGTTTGTCCCAGGTAGACATAGTCGCCCACAACTTCGAGTGTAGAGTCACCAATCTTGGTAGGAGTGGGTTTTACATGGTCATTTACCATGACCTTGGTTTTGTTCATGTTCATTTTAAGAACCAGTCTTTCGGAAGCTCTACTGAGGTCATCAAGCATTGTACTGAGGCTCTCCATGGTCTCAGCCATGACCATTATGTCTTAGGCAAACCGAAGGTGAGTGATGTACTCGCCATTAATGTTGATGCCTAGCTCCCTTCAGTCCAGAACCTTTAATATATCATCTAGCGCAGCAGTGAACAGTTTCGGAGAAATGACGTCTCCCTGTCTCACGCCACGCTGGAGAAGGTTTGGTTTCGAGGTATGATCTTGAAGTCGGACTGACATGGTGGCGTTTTTGTACAAACAATTCAACACCTCAATGTACCGGTAGTCGATCTGGCACCGTTAGAGACACTCTTCCGTCTTCTGTATAACCTACCGCAAGGTTAGTTTGTGGTCTACGGTGCTAAATCCTTTTCAGACTCCGGCGTGTTCGGGAGGATGGAAATGGTCAAACCTGCGCGCGAGACGATTCGTGATGACTCTTGAAAACAACTTGTAGACATGGCTAAGAAGTAAGTTAGGCCTAGAGTTCTTCAGCCGGGCATTGTCGCCCTTCTTAAAGAAGAGTACCACCCCACCCGTGCACCATGCCTGTGGCGTTATGCCCTCTAGTATGACGGAATCAAACAGCTTCTGAAGAGCCTTAAGGACTGGTTTCCCACCCGCCTTCAGGAGTTCAGCCGTGATTCCATCGTCACCCGACGCCTTGTTGTTTTTAAGCTGTTTCAGAGCCATCCTTATCTCGTACAGGTTGACGTCCGGGATATCTTCGGTATAGTGTCGGGTCAATCTAGCTCTTGGATCGTTTGCTAGACTCGCAACGGGCTTGCTGATTGATGCGTACAACTGCCCATAGAATATCTCGATCTCCCTCAGAAGCTCCGGTTTTGCAGAGCTGGTTCTGCCCAATAGCTAGATCCCTTGCAAACACCTTGGAGCCTTTATTTCGCTCAATCGCGTCTTTAATACGCTCGGTATTAAAGCGGCGGCGGTCTCTTTTCAAAGATTTAGAAATCTGTCTATTGAGCTGCCGGTATTCGCACGCTTCATCTGAATACTGCAGGATCATCTCACGCCTCTCCTTCATAAGCTCCAGAGTAGGATCAGCGAGCTTTTTGTTTCCATCTGTACGACGGGTCTTGAAAAACTTAGACTCGACCGTTTGGACCAAATCTTGCTAAAATTATGTTATGAAAATAAACTAGCTCTGAAAAGAAACTCAGAATAATTACCAGGAAAAAATACAGCGGCAACTCCCAAGCCTTGAACATGATAAAAATCTGAAACTTTTCCTTCAAAAAGAAAAGGAAATTGTTGAAACTAGATTACATTTTCAGTACGAAATTAGTTTTGCCGTGTATCTAAGTAAATTAGTTTTTTGCCGTCTTCCGTTTCCGCTACCTCTAGCTCTAGGTATTATAAAAAAATTGAATTTTTTTTTGTTTAACTGTGCTGCCCTACTTTTTGCGTGTCTCCTTTTTTTTTCTACATTGGCTTTATTTATATGTTGTGATCTTTTTAGGGTTCCGTACCCAAAGGGTAAAGGCTGTATCCCATGAACCGTGATAGCTAGACAGTTGAAATTTTGACAGATGATGAATTTGATTATTATTATTTGATTTGATTCATGGGTGCACGGTTGGCGCAGTGGTTGAGCGATTGACTGCTGCGCTGCGTGTCGCGGGTTCGATTCCCGCACGGAACAAATATTTGTATGATCTACAAATAGTTGTTCCGGCTCTGGGTGTTTGCGTATGTGAGTTTATATGTTTGTAAACGCACCCACGATACAGGAGAAATTCCTAGTGTGAGGCAACGTTTTCTTAAAAGAAAAGAAAAGAAGAATTTCTGTTGCCGCTATAACAACAAATACTAAAAACAGAATAAAATAAATATTTAAGTAGGGCTCCCATACAACAAACGTGATTTTTTGCCCGTTTTTTGCGATTATGGTACGGAACCCTTCGTGCGCGAGTCCGACTCGCACTTGGCCGGTATTTTTATCTTTCTGTGTGTCGAGTTATTGCATTTAAAGTGGGGTCACATATTTTAGTGACTATAAAATTATTTTCTTCCTTGACCCTCAGTTAAAAATAACTTCTAAGATCACAGGGGTAGCCCTGTGATCTTAGAATTTTAATTTACGATTAAGTTCTATATTAGTATCTTGATTCTGCAGAACAAAATTAAGAAATTCATTATAAATGATCCCACAGAATGCATAGTAAACGCTTTCACAATACGTTTAGGTATAATTATGACTGAAATGCTTAAATTTACTTTTTTTTTTCTGTAGGCCACTAAATGTAAAAAATATGTATCACTTAATGCTGGCGTCATTAGAAAAAACAACAAGGTATAATATATATTTTCGAGACATCTTGAGAACTGCCGTACTTACCTATTTCAATTTCTGAGAAAAGCCTTGAATGTTTTCTACATATTAAAGGTTTTAGCAGTTAGGTGCGACATGACAATGCGACAATACATTTTCCTTGAAATTATTCTGAATGCCGAAAAAACTACTTTATAAAAGGTTGCCGCATTGCACTGTCATTTTTAACCGACTATCCAAAAAGGAGGTGGTTCTATGTTCGACATTATGTATGTTTTTTTTTTCGTTTATGTTCACCGATTTCACCGACAATTGTGGACCGATTTTGCAAATTATATTAAGTTTAAAAGAGAATGGTCCGAAATTTATTCAATTTTAATTTGGTGAAGATTTGATGAAGAACTTCGGCGATATACAACAGAACTCTTTAATAAATAATGGCAAATCTATCGAGATTACTGCAATCGCATGTCTGTTTATTGTTTATTTTATACCATTTCGTAACATAACATCACGCCAGTAAGTTCTAAAGGGGTACGCAGATGTGTACAGTTCACCATGGTACACTCTCATTTCAACGGTTATGTTCAAGTTTCTTGATATTCGGGTAATCTATTCTTGCCTATTAAGTAGGTACAACTAAAAACTGAAAAATAACTTTCTTTTTGGAAGTCGGTGTCCTTAACGCAAAAAATTGTTACCTACCAAAAAAGACACCGACTTCCAAAAAGAAAGTTATTTTTCACTTTGTAGTTTTTTTACTTGGAAGTCGTGATTATATTCAAGATAAGAATGCTTGGAAATATGCTGGTCCTGCTTCATAGGGCAATCTTTAGTGTAGACAACATCAAATTTGTTAATTTATATTCATGGTTATTGTATTTTTTTTTATTTTTATAAATTGACTCCCACACTGTTCCCTTGTTGTTGAATTAGGTATTTTACCTATGTTTGCAGTATTTGTAAGTATGTGAGAACCATGTTCCTATTTATCAAATTAATGAATTTACCTGTTAATGCTTTTAATACCTGTACGTAGTACAGTGTGTAGCGCTATTCTGGTTGCATCGTCCTCACATATATGATAGCGCTGCTAAATGAAAATAGTACCACATACGAAATCAAACTTCAAAAGGCAGATGACTTAACGGAAACACGAATTAAATATTGTTAATGTAAAGATTTCTTTTTATTTGAGTAATATTTTAAAAATCAAAAATGGAAGGTAGATCACTGACTGTTAGTTCATTCAAATAAAATAATTGGTAGCTAAATCCATTCAAAATATTTGTAAAAAGTGTTATTAATTACTAATCAAATATTGCAAACAATTACTGTATTTTTAACAAACTTAAATCTAAAATTAATTGATAAACTAATGTCTCCGGTAGTTGTTGCTATGTGACGCCTTTTCATTTGTCTAAACGTATAAATATGCTGGTTCTATTCGAAAGAACTCAATATTGAATTGTATTTTGAACTGTGCACATCTTCTTATAAAATTAAGTTGATTTACTGTTGGTGTGAGTAATAAAAAGTGATAACAAGATGTTTGATCGTTATCATTTGAGAACCCGGAGTACTCCCGCTCTTACATATATGAATTTATTAATGCATATACTTATGTAAATATTGTAAAACACCTATTATTTTAAAAAGAGTAAGTATGGTGTTTCTTGTGCATTCTTCTCCATAACTATAACAAGCTACTTTTCCGAATACAATCATATATCATAGAAACCGCTTATTGGCTTAGCTGACTTTGACTTTTTTTTTGCAAAAAAGCTTTTTTGTCACGTTGCTTCGCATTGTCAAGCCGATCCTTTAAACTTTTTCTACCATAAGCAAGAAATAACACTATTTCTTTTTTAAACCACATAAACTACCTGGCCATATTCTAACTTAACCGTTGGCTTCGTGGAACAGTTACCCCTTAACTTCAGCGTGGTTAAAAGTAACGACCATATTACCATACTTATTGTTGTTTGAAACTTTAACAAAAGCTTAGCGTGACCACAAAAGAGCTAGTTTTCACAGTTAATTGCTTAAAGTAAGTGGCTTTTTTTAATTGAAGCCTTCACGTGCATGGCGTCGTTTGAAATTATTTTTTCAAGTTTTTAAATATGTGTTAAAAGATGAAATATTGTTGTAAATTGGTAGTGCGGGGTTGACAATTATGAGTGATTACTATACGACCAGTAGTTTTAATAGCTTTGTTGCAGTTTGAAGCTTAAATAAGAAAAAATAATTTGAAGCCTGATTGTTCTATACTCTATTCGCTTGAGCAAAAAATTAAGAAAATTAACTATATGTAATAATTTCTTTATTTGTATAGAATGCAGGTATTGCAATAATGATGTTAGTTTCAGATATATTCCCAGTACACTCTGCCTGTTGGCATACAAAAATATAGTGGTTAACTTACAGATAACTTAGAAACTAAAATTAAACTAAATTAATTAGTATTTAAATTCAAAATGAGATATTTTACAGCAATACCAATATTTTTCATGTATAGACGAAAAAGAAACAAAACCAATAGCCGATATTAAAAACTGGCCAAGTGCGAGTCTGACTCGCGCACGAAGGGTTCCGTACCATTATCGCAAAAAACGGCAAAAAAATCACGTTTGTTGTATGGGAGCCCCCCTTAAATATTGATTTTATTCTGTTTTTGGTATTTGTTGTTACAGCGGCAATAGAAATACATCATCTGTGAAAATTTCAACTGTCTAGCTATCAAGGTTCATGAGATATAGCTTGGTGACAGACAGACAGACAGACAGACAGACGGATCGTGAAGTCTTAGTAATAGGTTCCGGACCCAAAGGGTAAAAACGGGACCCTATTACTAAGACTCCACGATCCGTCTGTTTGTCTGTCTGTCCGTCTGTCACCAGGCTGTATCTCATGAAACGTGATAGCTTGACAACTGAAATTTTCACAGATGATGTATTTCTGTTGCCGCTATAACAACAAATACTAAAAAACAGAATAAAACAAATATTTAAGTGGGGCTTCCATACAACACACGTGCTTTTTTTGCCGTTTTTTGCGATAACGGTACGGAACCCTTCAAACGCGAGTCCGACTCGCACTTGGCCGGTTTTCATGGTTTGTTTACCTTTTATTTTTTGCTCCAGCGAATATATAGATTATAGTTGTTTTCTGGAACGGAAAAAGTGTTATCAGGTTTCTATCTGTATGTAATCAACTACTCAGTAGGAGCCCAAAGTCTAGACTTGTACCCAGTTGATGGTAATTTTATTTATTTTTCTTTTATTTATTTATTTATTCATTAACACATTCATTTGTTTTAACAAGTAAGACCCAAGCTAACTGAGCTATTGACTACTTTTGTTAGCTTGGTGCTTGTTCTTGGGTTACCCAGACCCGTTACTTGGGACTACTATTTAGCAAATAGTACAGTCCCAAGTTACGGTACTAGATAGAAGCACAAGTTACTCAGAGGACAACACACTAAGTGTCACCCTCTGTAATTCCGCCAAAGAGCAAGAAAATATGTCTAAACGCTGAGAGATGCTAGTGCAAACTTTAATAAATTTGTACGGGTTGCCGGGACTTTAAAAACCCTCTCCCTAGGTCCTAACCGTAGCCTCCTGTTTGGAACGAGCAATCCCAACGATTCCAATATTTGTGCATTATTGAGCATGCCACGAAAAATCATAAAAACATATTTTAATTGGGTCTCCCCCTATTACGTGGGACTAAAACAAAACTCGCGAAAGAGTGTTCACTATAGCACCACCTCTGCCAAACCCTTTGAGGTATACAGACGCGATGTTATGTTGTATTGAATCAAAATAATATAAATGAAGACCAACTCTTGTACTTAAAAATGTTCCAATTCAAGTCGCACCTCGGCGACAATCAATGTTAAGGGTACACTAGTCGACGGCACGAACTATTTTGTGCGCGGGGTTGAAATGCATTTTATATCAACCGACAACACGTGCGGAAGAGATAAATGCTGTGATGAGAAGTAGGAAGCTAGTTCGCCTACGAATACACACTTTTGCAAATTTGTAGCGAAATGGATAATGATTTAGGACGAAACCGAGCGCGCGAAATTTTATAAACAGACCTTTGGCAGTCTAGATATCATGAAAAAACGACTAAATCTATCTGTTCAAAATAAAATTATTTGCATTGTTGAACTACTAATCTATCCCTGTATGGAGGCCGTTTTGCAATTTTCCGTCTTCTTATGGTATTTAATCGCGCCCAAAAATGCGTTAAAATTAGTGTCAATATGTGGAACTTGCGACGCTCATAACTTTCAAAAAATTTATTTTTTTACTTTTTTGCTTCCATACAGGGCTAGATAATGATGAGACAAATTGATATCACTTTTTATTTTGAACGTACATCGTCAAACAGTGGAATAATCCCTAGACTACGTTTGTATGGAAGAATTTTCGACTAGTGTAACCTTAAGTTCAAATTCTGTGGGATCATTTATAATGAATTTGTTAATTTTGTCCTGCAGAATCAAGATACTAATATAGAACTTAATCGTAAATTAAAATGTGGCCCTGTGATCTTAGATGTTATTTTTAATTGAGGGTCAAGGATGAAAATAATTTTAAAGTCACTAAAATATGTGACCCCACTTTAAATGCAATAACTCGACACACCAAAAGATAAACAAGTAATAATTAAAAATTTCCAAAACCAACGGCAATTTTTTTATTCAAAGGCCACGTAAACTTATTAGGTTGATATTACTAAGACTCTTTAAGCTTTTATTAGTAAAACTCTCATGCACTTAACATAAACCATTCTTTTCAAAACCCAAAAACACGATCTTTTAAAAATGTTCCAAATATTTTTAACACTTCTTTTTCAAGGCTATTTATTTTAAACCAGACTTACACCACCCACTCCTCCTATATCGAGTTTCAAGTAGAACGTACGAAGTAATGGGTTACCTAGCTACATCACTATTTTACCCGCAACCCGCATTACAGTTCTCTGTGAAATCCGATGTGTCTGGCCGCAACGAAAAACCATAGGGTAATTTAAAAATAGTTATTTATGCTACACGTCCGGAAAGTTGGTGATTTTGTGAGTCGGAAATCATCTTACGCACGTGTATCACACAACATTTTACTATGCATTGTGCGAGGAAATAAAAAAATATATCTGAACCAAGCAAGAAATTAATAAAATGGCGCTTATTCAAGGGCGCTCAGCATATCCACAGATTAACTATTAAGTTCCTCGGGCATATCTTCTGCGCATGTAACGCAAAAAGGCACGAGCAAAATATTCATTCTACCAAACATATTTAATGAATATTTAAAATTAATTTATTGATCAAAATGGTAATTAAAAACGCCTTAAATTAAGTATTAGTTTTGTTGTACCTTTTATATGAATGATAATCTGTACTTACTATTTTTTTAAACTTTTCTCAAATAATAAAAACTCTATGCGGCGGGCTGACGTTGTAGTTAAAATTAAAAAAGTACAGGAAAGTAAAAAGCACTAGTAAAAAAAAGTTACACTTTCCGCACAGTTTGGCTGCTTAGAAAACGCTCTTTAAATAAATAAATATAATTTTAGAGTCTAAAATAAATAATACTTAACGGATTTTCGGTATATGGTTGCTTTGATCGCTTTTCAGATAGATACCGATTTAAACAGTATTTCACTGGCAGATACCTGGGTATCTGCCAGTGAAATACTTATATACCGACTATAAATAATATATACCTTTTAAAATACTTGCCAAGTGCAGGGCAGTTCAACTTAGCATTTTAACCTGACAGGTTTTGTGTTTGTACCATGAGCATTTCCCGCTGAACTGCATCATGTCAACTTTTGACCTGCTACGTAGTCTCTGGTCTGTAAGCTGGAAGCACAGATTATTAAAAACTGACGATTGTTGAATACATAAATGTCAAAAAAGACTTGATGGTATCCATATGTTTCAGGTCAGCCTGCTGAAATGCTGTGACGAAGTCACTCACCGGTTTAGATCACGTGATCGCTGGCTGGCCTGTATTTGGCGCGCTCATGGTGCAAACTAGCACGACGGGTAATTTTCCGTCTAAAATTGACCTGCTATAAGAGTTCATGGTAGGTCCCCTGATCTTATTAGAAAAAGAATTAGGGTTCCGCGTAAGGCCATGTTTTTTTTTTAGTTTTACGAGTTTGACGCGGATGAAATCGCGGGCAACTGCTAATACGATAAAAATTCAAGCACTTCAGTTTTAACCATATCTTTACGTTTCGCAAAGGCGTTACGTTGCTTACCAAAGGGCAAACGAAAGGTCATTTTCTTGAAGTCAAGTTCAGGAGTATAATTAAAAATTAATTTTCGAAGTTAAAGTGCTCTGTGAAATTCGAAGCGTCTGGCCGCAACGAAACACCAAAAATGACAGCATTTTAGAGTCTAAAACAATACTAAACGGATTTTTGCTAGTTGGATGGCTGATCGCTTTTCAAGCTTCATACTGCTTTTCCAATGGAAATAGTGGGGTGTGTTCAATTGCTTTGTGCACTTGTAACGCGTTTGAATTTATTAGCTTTGTTTTGTTCAAGTTTGGTTGTATTTTGTTTGCTTTTGAGCTTAGGCTATTCGTAAAGAATACGGATGAGCCTACTTTAGGTGAATATCAGTTATAAAATTTAGAAGAAATGAAACCGAAACGAGCTACAATAAAATTAATAAAAAAACGAATGATATTTCAGAAACTTTCTGAAAAGGTGGTCAGATAGCTTGTTATTCTTATCTTATCTTATCTTATGGAGGGGCCGAGAAATACCTCGGACACTTCGACCCATTGGGATCTTTTGTGGTCCCCTAGATAACTTACTCCTCCTCATTCTCGTTGAAAACCGTTTTCATTAGTCTTACAACGAGACTAGGAGATATGAGCCTATAATCTTCTGGTTTTGGGTATCCAACCCCTAGGAGACTCATTCGCTTACCAGCCAGTGCATCGCATGTGCACAGTAGGTGCTCCATGCGTTCCGTATGTTCCCCACACAACCTGCACATGGGTGTCGCGGTTAGACCCATCTTCATGAGCATGTCGTTGGTTCCAAAGTGCCCAGTAAAGGCCCCAAGCAGGTAGCGGATTTGCCCCCTGCTCATGTTCCAAATGCAATCCCGGGCTTTGAAAGTGGAGCCCAGGAATCTCTTGGAGTGTTGTAGACCGGTAGTAGACAGCCAACAAGTTCGTTGTCTGTGATCTGCAAACTCCCTAAATGCGGCTTTTACGAGACACGTCGAGATGCCTACACATGGTTCTGGACCCACAAAATAATTCGCTGAGCCCTCTCTTGCCAGTTCATCAGCCACTTCGTTACCATGGAATCCTTTGTGCCCAGGGACCCACATCAGTTTTACCCTGTTGTGCTTCCCAAGCCTGTTTAGGGTTTGGATAGCATCCAGAATAAGTCCGGAGTCCACTTTGTAGGATGCCATGGCTTTGATTGCAGCCTGACTGTCACTAAGAATATATATGGATTTACCTTTAGTCCCTCTATCTATATTCTCTTGAGCGCAGGTTATAATGGCATATGTTTCCGCTTGGAATACAGTTGCCATCTTCCCTAAGCTTTTGCTACATTTGTAGCCTTTTGCGTATATTCCCGCTCCTGTACCTGATTCCATTTTGGATCCATCAGTGTACCACACCAGACTATCTTGTTCTGGTGGATCAAGTCCCTTCGTCCAGTCCTCTATTGTAGGGATTTGGACCTTGAAAGACCTCTCAAACACAAACATAGTTTGCATTTTATCGGATAACATGCTTGTTACCCGATCCAGGTCTTCATTCTCATCGAACTTTGTATGGTTAGTCTTTGGCTTAGAGGCATCCCATAGTCCAGCGACAGCGAGACGATGTAATGTCTTCCTTGCCTCGAATTCAACCATCATATGCAGAGGAGGGATATTGAGGTATCTCTCAATCGCTGCCGTAGGTGTTGTCCTGAAAGCACCCGTGATGCCGAGACACACTGTTCTTTGTAACCTGGTGAGTGGCGCTTTGCACGAGGCAAGCTTTGTTCTTGGCCACCACACTATGCTGCCGTATGTGATAATAGGTATTATCATTGTCCGGTACAGCCATCGTATCACTTTGGGCTTTAGCCCCCAAGTTTTACCGTAGGTAGAACGACACATGCCGAACACTCGTAAGGCCTTTGTCGTAATATTTTTAGCTTGTTATTAAAATATAGCATAGGTTCTTAACAATTGTAGAAGAAACGAGTAATAATCGTCAAACTTCGTCGTAGAGGATATTTTGACGTGACAACGTCTAATAAATCGATGAAAGCCGGGTGCACGCACGAAAAAGGATGACTCATTGTCCCGTTACGCTCATTGTAACGTTACGATCGGAGCGAGAGCGCTACACGAGCGAGCGAAAGGCACGATCGGCTTGAGCGTTCGGCTTGCGCCGCATCTTTTATTATGACGTTGTCACGTTAAACTATCGTCCGTAAAACGACTTTACAGACAACCAATTTTTTTATAACTAAACTAACGAAGCGTTATATCACTACAAGATTTTGTTTCCCTTTAGCTCATCATCATCAATTCAGCCGAAAGACGTCCACTACTGGACATAGGCCTCCCCCAGGCGTCGCCACATTGACCGATCCCGTCTCGCATCCAGCGCCTTCCCGCAACCTTAACCAGGTCATCGGTCCACTTAGTGGAAGGCCTTCCAACGTATCGTCTTCCGGTTCGCGGTCGCCATTCCAGAACTTTTCGGCCCCATCGGCCATCCGTTCTGCGAGCAATGTGCCCTGCCTACTGCCACTTAAGTTTGGCAATTCTTCGGGCTATGTCGGTAACCCTGGTTCTCTTGCGGATCTTCACATTTCTGATTCAATGACGTTAGGAAACTCCGAGCATAACCCTCTCCATTGCCCTTTGAGTGACTGTAAGCTTCCTGATAAGGCCCATTGTAAGTAACACACACTGGTCATAGACTTTTGTCTTGAGACACTGTGGTAAGTTGGACGAGAAGATAACGCGCAACTTCCCGAACGCTGCCCAGCCGAGTCGGATTCGACGGTTGACCTCTTTCTCGAAGTTGGCCCTACCCAACTAGATCGTTTGTCGCAGGTAGACAAAGTCGCCCACAACTTCGAGTGTAGAGTCTCCGACCTTGATAGGAGTGGGAGTAACATGGGCATTCACCATGATCTTGGTTTTGTCCATGTTAATTTTAAGACCTACTCTTTTGGAAACTCTACAGAGGTCATCGAGCATTTTACTGAGTCTCTCCATGGTCTCAGCCATACCACTATGTCGTCGGCAAACCGCAGGTGAGTGATGTACTCGCCATTAACGTTGATGCCAAGCCCTCTCCAATCTAGAACCTTGAAGACATCCTCCAGCGCAGCAGTGAACAGTTTCGGAGAAATGACGTTTCCCTGTCTCACGCCGCGCCGGAGAAAAATTGGTTTCGAGGTCTGATCCTGAAGACGGACTGACATAGTGGCGTTCTTGTACAAACACTTAAACACTTCAATGTACCGGTAGTCGATCTGGCACCGTTGGAGAGACTGCAGTACAGCCCAATTCTCGATCGAATCAATCGAAGAGTTCGGTGATCTTCTCGTCGGTCCGAAGGGTGCGCGTGTTGTACGTTGCCAGGTACAGGCGTCGGTGATTATTTGGGTAGCCGGATCTCATCCGGAGATTCTTGGTACCCCTTGCCATGCCATAACCTCGACCGCTACCGTAGTCGAGGGTAGGCAGGCTGCCGGGCACTAGGGGCCATTTTTTATTTGTGCTATTCATGGGGGGGGGTTTGCCTTAATCGCCACGCTTGTCAGGCGGGTTGGCGATCGCTGTATGGTTGTCGTAGAAGCACAGAGAACACTGCTGCCCATTCTCTGGTTTGTCCCTTAGTCGCCTCTTACGACACCCACGGGAAGACATTAGATGGTGAAATTCTTTACGTCCGGCACCATACGGAACCCTTCAGCTATTTTTGTTCATTCTATATTAATAAAATGTTTATAAAGCACAAGACCTGAACAATTTTAACAAAACTAGACAACTATCATCCTGCAACTCCTTAACAGACATGATATTTTACACGTGACACGCATTCAATAGCCCGTTGAATACGCTTGTTTTTTAAAATTACTTTCATTGTTTATTTTTACAATGCAATTTATTAGAAATGAAAAACACTGACCCATCTCTTATGACTTATGACAATGTTATTTCACCCATACAATGGGCACGCGAGGAATCGATATGTTCGTCTATTGTTCACTACGATTATAGAACGCCCCGGTCATAGAAATGTGGGGGATATGTTACTGCTGGTATGGCAAGCAATTTATTTTACAGGCAATTTATTTTAGTATTTTTGGCTTACCTTTTTCTAAAAGAAAAGTTAAATACAGTGACAAGAAAAATAATTATAGTCTTAGAAACGGACAATAAGGCGTGAGGTGTTACGAGTTAGTTTATTTTTCTTCTTATCAAACATTTTTAGGGTTCCGTATTCGAAGGAGCCCTATATAACTCATGTCTGTCTGTCCGTCGTCTGTCACACAAGTTTTACAGTCAAAAGGTTAGTGTTACCAGTCTTCAAATTTCTACAGTATGAGCATCTTGGTATTTTTTATGGCTTAGGATCAACCCTAAGCCATACAAAATGTCAAAAAATATTTTCTTATTTTATTAAGGGGGGCGCTCCCATACAGCTAAAGGGTGAAAAAAAAATTGATCAACCCCATCGAGTGGGATATTAGATCTCGTTGAGTAGATAAATACTGTATTTTTGTTTTAAAAATATTGGCAAACAAAAGAATGAAAAGCCACCAAAGTCAGTTATTCTTACAAAATTTTGTTTCGTGGAATATTTTAACTTCCCATTGACCTATTTACTTGAAATTTGGTGATAAAATTTATTATTACCTACATTTTACTAACAAACACCAAGATATTGATGAATCAGATGTTTTCTGTGAAATTCCCTCATTTTTCCTATGAACGCCAACTTGATTTTGCGGTTTGGTACGGAACCGCACATGGCTGTTTTTTTTTTAAGAAATTACTTATCAAAATTCTGAAAAAAACAAACCATCGTTCTTGTTCGACGTTATCATTTGGAGTTTTATTAATAACGTGTATTATAATATCGTTTATTTACAAAATACAAAAAAATTAAATCATATTACAAACCAATCGAAGAGCTCAAGTTTTTCGTTGGTGATACTTTGGCAAACTATTTTATATATGGATTTTGAATAGTTTCTTTAAAAAAAAAACAAAATATCTACCTACAAATAAATAAAATTGAAGTGTCTCTTTCTAATGTCATTATACCAGCTTTTTACTAAAATCATACATGAAAGTATGTAAGTACCTACTTACATAAAAAAGTAAAAGAATTTTACCTTTTACTTTTTTTCTTCTTTTTTATGTATGTCTATCTGTTTGTTCCAGCTAATCGCCGAAACGGCTGAACTGATTTTGAAAGCATTTTCACCGGCAGATACAGTTATCTGCCGGTGAAAATGCTTTCAAAATCAGTTACTACTTATAACATCAGTATGTTATAAGTAGTAACTTAGGCTACTGTAACTTTATTTTAGAAAACAAAATAGGGTCAGAGTAAAACAGTTTTTTTTACGTATTTTTTATTATTATTAGGCAATAGAAGTTCTATTGCCTAATATTAGAGGTGGTATGGCATCTGATGGTGATTATGAGGTATAAAAAAACATTAACAACATTGACGTAAGCATCTTGACACCCCATAAACACTACGCTTCTTTGACGCATCTCCATTATTCTGAGATATGGAACAAAACTTCGACTGTTAATAGCAAACCATCAATCACTTTATTTGAGCGACGTGTATTGTCCATTAACAATCTCGAAGGTCACTATGTCTATATTTAAAGGACGGACACGTAGTTGCTGCTAGGGAAAATTATGTTTTTTTTTCAGTATTTCATTCTAATGAAAGCCGACAAAATATATGTAACTAGCTGTTGCCCGCGGCTTCGCTCCCGTGGACCACCCTACAGGACCCATTTTCGGGATTAAAAATAGCCTATGTCACTCAGGAATAATGTAGCTTTCTATTGGAGAAATATTTTTTTAAATCGGTCCAGTAGTTTCGGAGCCTATTCGGTACAAACAAACAAACAGACAAAAAAAATCTATCCTCTTCATAATATTAGTATAGATAGCTGTTTTCGTTTACCGCGATTTCCGTGTTGGTTTCAATATGAAAAACCCATTCCTCACAAAAAATCTGTACACTGGCAGATCCGGGTCTACCCATGCCTACAGACTTTAATATTTTGTCCACCATGACCAAGACCTACTGCGTAATTAATTCAGCAAGGCATAGAGCAAAATCCACATCGCGTCTTTAGAATAGAATAGAAATATCTTTATTCTTTTTTTTTTTTTTTTTTTTTTTATTATCTATAGGCTTGCGCTTGACCACTATCTCACCTGATGGTAAGCGATGATGTGGTCGACGATAGAGCACGCTTGCCTAGAAGAAACCTATTCACTCTTGACTTAAAGACCCCTAGATTGTAGCTATCGGGAAACACAGATTCCGGCAGGGAATTCCACTCTTTAGCTGTACGCATAATAAAAGTGTCCCCAAAACGTTTTGTGCGTATGGGTGGGATGTCCACCATGTACCGATGACGCATCGCCGTACGTCTGGTAGTCCGATGATGGAACGGGCTGGGCGGAATTAAATCATGTAATTCCATCGCACACTCCCCGAAATGTAACCGATAAAATACCGACAAACTGGCAACTCGGCGACGATGTTCAAGGCTCTGGAGCTTTGACTTGACCAGTGCCTCATTACCGACGAGTTTCTTGGCCCGCTTTTCGATCGACTCTAGTGCATCAAGCTGGTATTTGGCAGATCCATCCCAGAGATGAGAACAGTACTCCATGCACGATCGAACTTGCGCTTGATACAAGTTGAGCAGCTGTTCCGGCGTGAAGTACCTTCTCACCTTCGCAAGGATCCCCAACTTTTTGGCAGCCAGCTGAGCCTTTGCCTCAATGTATGGCCCAAAATTGAGAGTCGATGTCAACGTAACGCCAAGAAGCTCAAGATGGTCCGTTATTGGCACGGTTACATCACGGAAAGTAGGAGCCGGGTGGAATTGGCTCCTTTTAGCGGAAAAAAGACACGCCTGGGTTTTAGCAGCATTAAACCTGACCAGATTGGCATCGCCCCATTTGGAAACTGCCTGCAAGGACAAGTTCAAGCGCTCCACCATGGCCTCCCGGAGAGACCGGACCTGAGGCCCGGTAGCACGCGCGTTGGACAAGTATCTCTCAGCAACAGTGCTGTCGTCTGCATACCCAAAGGTACCGGGTTTTAGCAGATCGTTAATGTGCAGCAAGAATAAAGTTGCTGAGAGAACTGACCCCTGAGGGACCCTGGCATTAATATCCAATTGGTCCGACGAGCAGCCATCGATAACCACTCGAATGGACCGATCTCTCAGGAAGTCTGCAATCTAATCACACAGACCACCGGGCAAACCGAATGAAGGAAGCTTACCAATAAGGCTTTCGTGCCAGACCCTATCGAAAGCCTTCGAGATGTCGAGGGAGACGGCAAGCGCTTCCCCATGCCTCTCGATGGCCTCACTCCATATGTGAATGGCATACGCTAGAAGATCCCCAGTAGACCGATTTCGGCGAAAGCCGTATTGGCGGTCGCTAAGGATATCGTTAGTTTCTAGGTATGCCAGGAGCTTAGTGTTGAGTACACGCTCCATACTCTTACAGAGTATGGACGTTACAGAGATGGGTCTGTAGTTGGCCGGGTCAGCTCTACTGCCCTTCTTGGGCACGGGCTGTACGTTGGCTTGCTTCCAAGCATTCGGCACTGTTCCAGTCTCATATGAAAGGCGGAATAGGCGTGTCAAGATCGGAGACAGTTCAGGCGCACAGGTTCTAAGAACTATAGCTGGTATGCCGTCAGGGCCGCTAGCCTTGTTCACGTCGAGGTTGCGCAGCACCCTACGGACGTCCTTTTGATGGATGCGAATGTCCGACATACTCGTCTCGCACCCATCAGGTGAAGGAGGGGGCCGCGAATCACCAGGATTCAGACGCGAAGATTCCGCAAAAAGGGAGGCAAACATATTTGCCTTCTCCTCAGCGGTGTGAGCCAGTGACCCATCGGGTTTCAGCAGTGGTGGTAGTGAGGGACGGCAGAAGCTCGACTCGACCGACTTAGCCAGGGACCAGAACGCTTTACTACCTGCTGGGTAAGAAGCAAGTTTGGCCCCCATTCGGCCAATGTGGTCGAATCGAGCCCCACGCAACACCTTCTTGCAGGACTTGGCAGCCCTGTTGTAGGCTTTCTTCTTCTGACCCAAGTCACTCGCTTTACGCGATCGAGCGTCGACCCATGCCAGGTACGCCTCATGTTTAAGCGCGTCGGCGCGACGACATTCGGCGCCAAACCATGGCCGGTCAACGCTGGAAATCGTTATGTCAGAGAACGGAATGTAGTACTCCATTCCCTGACGCAACATATTCGACACAGGCACAACACAACAGCAATAAACATGGAGTAAAAGACAAAACAGAAGTGCAAAGACAAATTGCGCTGAACGTGCCCACACCGAAAGGGTTACCAACTCGGCATTTGCTGGGCGTCAGAAACCCAGCGCTGGTTTTCAGTTGGCACCCCGCTAGTGACACACGGACATGGGTAACAAAATAAAATATAATCTATACATAATTTGACATGAGTGATACAATTTAAGGATGTGTAAATTGTGTGAATAAATAATGTTCAATAATAGAAGAATAAGTGTATAGTAAGCTTTAATGTGTGTGTGGGCTGTAGCGAAAAGGAAAAAAAAAAAAAAAAAAAAAAACATTCACAAATACCCTACCACCCCCTATCACAAAGAACAAAATAAGTCACCAATATGGTGCATTAGCCTACTAGTAGCAAGTAACCAGCCGGACTGTTCGTGAACGTATTCTTTAATCACCGCCAAGGCCTCCACACCAACTGCTTAAAAACTAAGTAGGTAATTTAAATTGCAATTGGAAAAGAGTCTACCAGGAAACAAAAAGTGAAAAAATTCACAGAGTCTTTCATCTCGCATGAGATTTGTCGGTTTTTCATACCTTTTGTCCTTTGCCTTGCCGAATTCATTACGCAATATGGCTGCTAGTACCCTAAGAAAAGGATTTTTTTACTATCACTCGATCAAAGCCGTGGACAAAAAACTAACAACGGCTACACTCTGCTAATAATGTTTCCAGAAATTTCAATAAAAAAAATGAGCCTCTTTTGTTAAGTCTATTAACGTACAAACAACCAAGTATAAATTGTTCCACAATAAAAACAGTAATCAAGACAGTATTTAATCCAGATAACTATCAGAACTATAAAACTAGGCCCAATAAAAACCAAAGTTTAACACCAAAACACGATGTTCTCGATTTATTTAATGGCATAGATAAATACGTGAACATTAGTATCGAACCTCGCCCTTATCGCTCGCACGCAACTACTGTGTAAAATGTGGACATCGGATTTCCTTGTAGATTTTTATGGCAACGATTAGGTGGGTACAGACGGCAGCATTCACGGATCATCATCTGCCTAGCGTTTTTTCCCAACTATATTGGGGTCGGCTTCCAGTCTTACCGGATTCAGCTGAGTCACAGTGTTTCACATGGAGCGACTGCCTATCTGACCTCCACAACCCAGTAACTGGGTAACACGGTACCCCTTGGCAAGACTGGTGCCAGATCTCAAGCTTCTGACTACCTGTAACGACTGTCAATGATCTTGAAATGACAGCCGGGACCAACGGCTTAACGTGCTTCCCGGGGCACGGAGGTAACTCGGTATGTTGAAATGTGACCATTTCAACATACCGAGTTACCTCCGTGCCCCGGAAAGCACCCGTCACCCATCCACGGACCGACCTCGTCAAACGTTGCTTAACCTTGATGATCGACCCGTGCGGCTGTTATTATTTAACCACGAGCTCCAAAACTGTGCCTGTGCTTTGTGCCGGCAGCGTTCACGGATGATCATTTTAAACAAGTGTGCTTATTTCGAGTATTTTAACGCACCCACGCGTGATAACGTAAACGATCTCATATGTCAAAGTGTATACAAAAAAAAGAGATTTCTTCTTACCGTCCCCAGACGGCGCTTATGCAGTTTCAATACAAATTGACGTTTACGTTAACGCAATCCAGCGTGAACCAAAACTCGCACTAAACCCTAAGTTTTTATACTTATTCGATCGCGTTAACGTAAACTTCAATTTGTATAAAACCTTAAAGGCGGCATACGTACTTTTTCTGCGTTCGATTTCTAAATTCGTTTTCCGTATTTGGAAACACGAATGCACCGTACGCTAATAAATCCGACTCTGTATTCCGTATTCGGAAATCGCACGCAGAAAACGTACGTATGCGGCCCGCCTTATAAGAGCCGTCTGATCGCCTGAGCGACCTTTGTCACTAGCCAAATTGATAAAAACCACTGTACGTCGTATGCCGTAGTCGTCATGTCAGTAGACATACCATAAGGGGATGACTACCGAGATGACGAATAAAAGAGAATTATGGAGGAAGAAAACATGGTGCGCCAACCACAAATAAATTAGAACAATGCCAAGAGAATGATGACATCACATCACCGTGTACGGATCAGTGAAATGTAACACTGAACCATCGATCAATAATATACTAGACTAGCTGTTCCGCGCGGCTTCGCTTCCGTGGACCACCCCACAGGACCCGTTTTCGGGATAAAAAAACAGTATATGTCACTCAGGAATAACGTAGCTTTCTATTGGCGAAAGATTTTTTTAAATCGGTCCACTAGTTTCGGAGCCTATTCGGTACAAACAAACAAAAAAATGTTTCCTCTTTATAATATTATATTACTAGTTGTTCCCCGCGGCTTCGCTCCCGTGGAACACCCCACCGGACCCGTTTCCGGTATAAAAAATAGCCTATGTCACTCAGGAATAATGTAGCTTTCTATTGGTGAAAGACTTTTTCAAATCGGTCCAGCAGTTTCGGAGCCTATTCGGTACAAACAAACAAAAAAATCTTTCCTCTTTATAACATTAGTATAGATTAACTAATTAAAGTAAAAGTAAAGATAAGCATACCGATACAAAACTTCTCTTTAAAATTGAAGCCAATATTGCGTTTAGGTAATTCTAAGAATTCTAGTTGAAATAAAATTATATTAATGCAAATGCAACCTTAAATGCAATGTTTAAAGTTGCATTCACAAAACTACGTACAAAAAGCAATAAAAAAATTATGAGCTTGCTTCGCTCCTCAACACATATCAAAACAAATATATTCTTACACGCATGTTTTAATGTCTAAATTACAAAGATCCAGAAAATTTGTTACAATAGTTGGCGCGTTGGCGACGCAAACGTTGGTCAAACAATCATAATATTTGGTAATTGATTCCTATTTACTATTTAATTCGGTTTTAAAATAATGTTTATGTCCGCTCTGACGTCGGACATACAGGAAGAGGCACCCTGGTGTATGCTGTTTGCCGATGACATTTTGCTAGTTGCCAAGAGTGGCCTAGAGGTCCAGAGCAAATTGGAGGTGTGGTGGCACAGACTGGAGAGTGTTGGCCTGAAATTGAGCAGAAGCAAAACTGAATACTTGTTTTGCGATTTTGGCGGTCTCTCCAGTTCCTTGCCCATAGCTCTCGCTGGAACGCCCATACCAATCTGCTCCGACTTCCGATACCTAGGGTCGCTTGTCCAAGGGGAAGGCGAGGTAGACCGAGACGGGACTACCCAGATCAACTCAGGATGGATGAAATGGCGATAGGTCACTGGAACAACTTGCGACCCACGGATGCCCCTCAAGTTAAAGGGGAAAATCTACAAGTCCGTGATTAGACCTGTCATACTGTATGGATCAGAATGTTGGGCTGTGAAAAAGATGGATGAAAGGAGATTGCATGTAGCAGAGATGAGAATGTTGAGATGGATGTGCGGCGTGACGAGATTGGATAAAGTGAGAAATGAGTATATTAGAAAGTGCAGGCAGTTTGAAAGTGGCGCCAGTGGCAGAAAAGTTGAAGGGAAACCGTTTGTCTTGGTATAGTCATGTGATGAGGAGGGATGAAACGCATGTTACTAAAAGAGTTATGAATATAAATGGATGGATGGAGAGGGAGAGGAAGGCCAAAGAAAAGATGGATGGACTGTGTGAGGAGTGATATTATGAAAGAAAAGGGAGTCAGTAATAACGTGACAGGGGATAGCACAGTATGGAAGAAGCAAACGTGTTGCGCTGACCCCAAGTAACATGGGATAAGGGCAGGAAGATGATGATGAATTCGGTTTTTACTTTATGAAAAACACTTAATGATATAAACTTACTGAATAAAAGATATTCCTTCCAAAATCAAGGTGTTACGGTGGTTATTTGCACAATTTTTGAACGCACATTGCGGCATTTTTAACGTCTTAATGTTGGTTATGATTGGACCATACTAACTTGAAATAAGAACACAACCATATTTGTGGCAACGTTTTTCGGCCCGTTTTTGAAGTCCTGACCTGATCTAGTATATTATTGATCGAAGCTCTGAACCGTTCTATCTAATACAAAATAACATGTAACAAACATTCATTTACATTACAGTCATTTATTTATTCTTATGTAGTGTACATGTATTTTTTAATATTTTTAATATAAACATCTATTCTTATCTTTTATGTAAGTAAGTACTTGTTTTATATATACATTTAGTTACTGTGAGACTGCTTTACGCCCGTCACGTCGTCGGTAACAGGTCCAGTTGAAAACCAGCGTCGGGCACTAGTTGCCCGACATTTTGCTGAACTGGTCCTATTTGGCGCAGCCGTGGGACACACAATGTTACTTTTATATTGTTTGATTGTTTTTTTTTTCTTTTTATATTGTTGTTTAGTCTAAGTTTTTCTTTTTTTATGTTTGTGTTGTGTGCTCTGGCTTGTGTCAAATAAATGTCTTTTCTTTCTTTCAAAACAACTAGGCGAGTTTGTTTCAGAACGTGTTACATTATAAACTATGTATATATTATCACATCACATCATCAGCCTATTAATGTTCCCACTAGTAACATTAATAGGCTGATGATGTGTATATATTATGCAACAAAAAAATTATTAGTGGAAAGTTGATAAAGGTTTTGTCGAGTGTACATTATCCGTAAGTTGTGTTATCTAAAAAAAATTTGTAATATTCTAATTAAAAATTGTAACAGCTTTCGTTATCAAACGCTCTGGTGCTTACCAAGTATTGCCTATTAAAACTATTTATAGACCTATTTATTATTTTTCAACATTTCGTCGTTCTAAAAGAGTAATTAGATGCCCGTAATTAGGTCATGTCACTCTGGTCGTATAAAAACGGGTGTGACTGTGATAAATCGTACAACGCTGGCCACAACTGAGTTCTATTCAATTTATTTGGACTTTGTGAAATAGATTAAAAGTTGAGATACAAACGGGATTTTTATTTAAGAACTTCTTTTTCTTCTAATGACTGAAACTAACGTGGAAAAGAGGTATATAAGTCTCAGGCATTTTTCTTGGTTAAAAAATAAGCTAACAGCCCCACTAACTGAGGCTGCATGATGTAATTATTACAGAAGGCTGATTTTATCCCTTTGCTAATTCTTTATCATCATATCAGCCGCAAGACGTCCACTACTGGACATAGGCTTCCCCCAAGCGTCGCCACATTGACCGCTCCCGTGCTTTCCGCATCCAGTGGATCCCCACAACCTTCACCAGGTCATCGGTCCACCTGGTGGAAGGTCTTCCAACGCACTGCCATTTAAGTTTGACAATTCTTTGGGCTATGTCGGTAACCCTGGGTATCTTGCGGATCTCTACATTTCTGATTCGATCACGTAAGGAACATAACACCGAGCATAACCCTCTCCATTGCCCTTTGAGTGACTGTAAGCTTTCTGATGAGGCCCATTGTGAGTGACCACGTCTCAGAGCCATAAGTCATCACTGGCAACACACACTGGTCATAGACTTTCGTCTTGAGAAACTGTGGTAAATTGGACGAAAAGATACCACGCAACTTCCCAAACGCTGCCCAGCCGAGTCGGATTCGACGGTTGACCTCTTTCTCTTTGCTAATTAGATAAACCTAATTAGTTTGATGATGTCCATAGTTCATTATAGACTCAAGTTCATCCCACTAAAGTTGACGTAATGGACTACGAAAAATGCTATTAGCTCTTAAATACACACTTAAGATGTCCATATACCTGTAGAACTTATCATCTTAAAATCTAATATATCAATGCAAAATATCGGATCGCGATAAGGTCAAATAGCACACATGAGAGGGTCGAAATCGCTACAACGCTATCTGCAGACACTTCTCCGTCGGACTGTTCAATTTAATGTTCGGGCGCATGGTTGGCGCAGTGGTTGAGCGATTGACGGTAGCGCTGCGTGTCGCGGTTTCGATTCCCGCACGGAACAAATATTTGTATGACCTACAGATAGTTGTTCCGGCTCTGAGTGTTGTGTATGTGAGTTTATATCTTTGTAAACGCACCCACGATACAGGAAGAAATTCCAAGCGTGGGGCAACGTTTATCTCTGTTATCATATTTATTTTATTTTGTATCAAGTTATCGCAATAGAATTTGCAAGCAAAATTACTGATAAGAGTCTTGAGTAGACTTAACTCAAATAATTAGGAGCAGAGAAGATACATGCTGTGCCTTTTTTTGTTTACGTGGGAAAATCTTCAAAAGGCGCCTGGGCTTTTTGGGAACAGACCAGGGGTGGGGGATTTTCACCTCACTAAAACCATCCCGGTTATCATCATCAGTGCAAAGGAAAAACGCCCTTAAAAGACCATCTCGGAACCCTGTCTGTTCAACGCTTCACAGAACTCAAGGCGTCCATAAACCGATCCTTTGGGACAGTGGGCGCAATACTACGGCCGATGGTGTCGACGAAAATTACCTTTGGGACATGTCAAAGCTTTAACACAGATAGGACCCAGATGTCGACCACTAAAGACCCTAGAGGTCTAATGCACATCCGAATCAGCTTAAGTTGTCATGATATCATAGGAATATGTATCGCTGGGCAGTTTAGAAAGTTACTTCTATCCAGCCTAACTTACACATTATCAATTGTTGCCGAGCAAAATACATATTTTGGAGGTCGTCTTTTGTTTTTGGTGTTGATGAAAAAAATATGTTTAATTGTGACCTTCAAGCCACATTTAATCTTTAAATAGTAAAAAATCAAGTCGCTAACCGCGTATTTTGACATCATTTCTGTTTCTCCGTTAACTTCTTCTAAACCACGCAACGGATTTTTATACGGTTTTCCTTAAGGTTACACTAGTCGAAAATTCTTCCATACAAACGTAGTCTAGGGATTATACTACTGTTTGACGATGTTCGTTCAAAATAAAAAGTGATATCAATTTTTTTCATCATTATCTAACCCTGTATGGAAGCAGAAAATTAAACAAAAAATAAAATATTTGAAAATTATGAGCGTCGAAAGTTCCACATTTCGACACTAATTTTAATGCATTTTTGGGCGCGAATAAATACCATAAGAAGACGGAAAATTGCAAAACGGCCTCCATACAGGGATAGATTAGTAGTTCAACAATGCAAATAATTTTATTTTGAACAGATAGATTTAGTCGTTTTTTCATGATATCTAGACTGCCAAAGGTCTGTTTATAAAATTTCGCGCGCTCGGTTTCGTCCTAAATCATTATCCATTTCACTACAAATTTCCAAAAGTGTGTATTCGCACGCGATCTAGCTTCCTACTGCTCATCACAGCATCTATCTCTTCCGCACGTGTTGTCGGTTGATATAAAATGCATTTTAACCCCGCGCACAAAATATTTCGTGCCTTCTACTAGTGTACCCTTATTAGAAAAAGTGATAAAGGAGGATAATTTTTAGGGTTCCGTACCCAAAGGGTAAAAACCCCGACCCTATTACTAAGACTCCGCGATCCGTCTGTCTGTCTGTTTGTCCGTCTATCACCAGGCTGTATCTCATGAACCGTGATAGCTAGACAGTTAAAATTTACACAGATTATGTATTTCTGTTGCCGCTATAACAACAAATACTATAAACAGAATAAAATAAATGTTTAAATGGGGCTCCCATACAACAAACGTGATTTTTGTGCCGTGTTTGCTATAATAGTACGGAACCCTTCGTGCGCGAGTCCGACTCACACTTGGCGAGTTTTTATTGTATATTTTATAATTAGTCCCATGCGAAGCCGGGACGGGTCCCTAGTAAGGAACTTTTTTGATGTTTTTTTAGTTGTTTTTGTAATAATAAATCTCTGGAACCACTGATATGTTTACAAACATTTTTTACTAATAAAAAGCTACAATATGGCTATATCCCTGATAGGCTGTGTGACTATCGCCACGGGAGCGAAACCATGGAAAGCTAGTCATCAATACATATATTATAATAAATCTGTAGAAAAGTCGTTTTTGTACATCGAAAATATTTCCAAAAAAAAAAACCCAGGTTTTTAAAGTAATAACTTTTTTTTATTTTTATTTAATTTCTCACCACAATACACATAAATTATCTTACATTGGTCAGATTCGACAATAATACACAACATAGGTAAATGTATATTGTGGGAGACTGGTGCCTGAGCTAGGCTCGTGGCCTGTGTTTCAGGACACCAGGATCCCACCCCTTTACATTTTCATTTTATAAATTATGTACTAAGCGCGCTGACAGAATGTAGTAAAGTATTATAAGACATTTCAAAGTTTTATTTATTTTGGTTAGTATCTAGGTTCTAAGACGAATGTAAGTAGATGTGTAGTATGGGTGAATGTGTGAGTGTGTGGGTGAATGTGTGAGTGTGTGGGTGTGTGTGTGATTTTTGTTTAGGTTTGTATAAGAATGTTTTCAGTATCATTATAGTTTAATTTTAGTAGCCAGTCAGTTAGCCTCTTTTTGCATTTATTCTTTGTGAGACTAAAGATATGTAACAACTTATGAGTTTTATTGTATAAGTAGCCACCTAGATAGCAAAAGAACCGTTTTGAAAAAATAGTTTTGTGACGTAGATGATGGCGCTCCACTGGGTCATATCGTCTTTTCCCCCTAGACAGCGTTGAATTATAGACCAAGAGAGTATGCTGTTTCAACAGAATGTGTAATATAAACAGTTGACGCACTGTCAGGACTTGATTTTCTTTGTATAATTGCTCAGTGGGGTAGCGATACGGTCGAAATGACGACACTTTCAGTATGGCTCTTTGGGTTCTTTCAATTTCAATTAGGGTAGTTTTCGGAGCTCCACCCCAAGAGGTGATGCAGTAGCATATTATAGATTGTGCAAGGGCATAATACACTGATTTCATAATATTTTTATAAAGAAAGAAAAGAAAGAAAGAAAAATTGTTTATTCTGCACAAACTAAACGCACAATACAAAGTAAAGGGTGGCATTCACTATAGGTACAAATTAGCCAAAAGCCTCGTATTTAAAACGATTTTTTTTTTTTTTGTCTCTTGCTTGATGAGAGCAATACACCGTTATATCTGTGGGTGAGAGGCCAAAGACAATTTACTTGCGTAATATGTTTCGACATTACCAAATAAAAACAAACAAAACATTAAACAAAATGCCGATTACTGAGTGGAAAACAACAAAAACAAATAGGCTGTGCGTCGCATCTGTGCAAGAATAGGTCATTGCTCAGCTTAATGCCGTGACTTCAGACGAACCTATCGTCAACAGCGCTGATTTTCAGCAAAAACCTCGCGAATGACGTAATGACGTCCCCACGTGTGAAAATAGTTATATCTTGTTAGCAAAATTTCGTACGAAAATGAGTGTGACTGAACCGACTGAACATGTTGAAAGTAAGTACAAGAACTAAAATAAAAAATATACATCAAAGTCTCATTATAAACTATATACCTATGTCTGTATTTATGCTATACATAATAAAATAAAAGATACATAAACTGAGAGGTATAATAATTACCTACACTGAAAATAAAAATAAAATACTATGGTGTGTGTATTCCTAAATCTAATTTAATAATCATTATGTCTTATGCTTAAAAGTGATTATAATAAAATTGAATCCATCCCACCCAGACACTGTAGCTTCAGAACGACAGCTAACACGCCCCAGATGACCGATGAATACCATTCCTGTGTCAGTGACACAAGACTGGGCCCAAACTGGAGGGAATCAGACAGGCAACTCACACTGCTGGAAAACCACCACCAATCATTGCCCGTAGGCCATGACCCTCAAGGTAAGACCGAAAAGAACAGCTATTGTCACTGGTTCCAGTTCACTAATCATGTGGTTTGCTGTATCTGCATGAAATAATTCTTTAGAATGCTCAAAAAATGCCTTTTTGTTCTCAGGACTCTTACTGGTGGAGGAAGGTTATTCCAACAGTGCGTGGCAGCATATCTGAAACTTCCCCTGAATGCTGCGGTCCTATGTGTCTCAGTACAAAGAGGTTCGGTAGAAAAACGTGGTTCGTATTTGCTCTGCCTCCAACTCAACTTCTCAAACAGATAGTGTGGCTTTTGTGTTGTCACTACTCCAAAAAGTAAACTAGCCATATGTAACTTTCTTCTAGCAGCCATTTTTAAAATATTGTTTTCGTTTATATAAGGAGTGACATGACTTCTACTAGGTATCTTTACACAGAACCGTGTAATGCGTTGTATCAGCTTTTCTGTTCTTGCTAACAGGCACGGGCCATACACGGTATCACAGTAATTAAGTCTTGATAAAATTAGACTATCCACTAACTGTTTACGTAGCTCAACACTCAGGTAGTCGTTTATCGACTACAAGTCTCAGCGTTTTGAACACATATATAAGTTTCCGTAATCTGTTACTAAGAGTAGTTATGTGGTCTTGAAATCTTAGATTTTTGTCGATTGTTATTCCCAGGTATTTTACATTCTCAGCCCTGTTGAGTGGTTCGCAGTTACAACTACGGGTGAGTGGGTTTGTGCAAGAGTGAGCTACAATAGTATTAGGTAATATTTGGGAGGATCTATTGTTTTTCATGCAGAATGCCATGTAATTGGTTTTGGTTGTATTAAGGGTCAACAGATTGTCGCGTAACCAGTTGGATACCATATTAAAGCCCAGTTGTGCACGCTCATAGACATCTTCCCAAGAGCTTGCGCTGAACAAAAGAGCAGTGTCATCAGCAAAGCTAATGATTTTGCCATTGGGGATAGTGAGTGTACCCAGATCGTTGATATAAATGAGGAATAATGAAGGTCCGAGGACACTACCTTGAGGCGTGCCGTAGTTAATTATTTGTTCCTCACTGATGAATTCATCTATCTTTACTCTTTGGGTACGCTCACTCAGTCTTTAAAGAGGTCCAGTGGAAGTCCTCTGATTCCCAAGCTTTCCATCTTACGTACAAGAATTGGGACAGAAACCGTGTCGAAAGCCTTAGCAAGATCCAGGAATATGGCCATAACTTTATCCCCACTATCCATGTTTGTGACCACATAGTCTGTTAACTCATGGACCGCGTCCGAGGTGGATTTGCCTGAGCGAAAACCAAATTGCGCTGGTGCGATAAGCTTATTGTTTTCCAAGTAGCTCACAAGTCTGCTGTTCATTACCCGTTCCAATATTTTGGAAAAGGCAGTTAGCACAGATATAGGTCTGTAGTTATCAACACGGCTCCCGTCCCCACTCTTGTAGATCGGATGAATAATAGCTTTTTTAAACACGTTAGGAAATTTACCTGTGGATAGAGAAAGGTTACATATGTACGTCAACGGAGGCACAATCACGGCTGCATGCTTTTTCAAGAGGTCACCGGATATCCCATCCCATCCCGCGGCACAGTTATTGCGGAGCGACATTAATACCCCAGCTACCTCTTCCTCGTCTGTTGGGAGCATTACCATGGATTGCGTTCTGTTAGTTAAGTTTCCCTTTGTAGCTTTTGTTTGTGTACTCTTTATGTTTTTAGCTAGTTTTTCCCCTATTTTGGCAAAAAAGTCATTGACATGGTTTACAGAATTTTGTGGTGTACTTGATGAGGCTAATAATTGTGATGATGTGTTGGCTTTCCTTGTCGACCTGCTTGAGATATTATTTATAGGATAACCAAACAGAACCCATTTCCAGCATATTTGTAATTTTTGCCTGTTTGTCGGTTTGTCTGTTTAGTTGTGCACGCATCACGTAAAATGTACGAAACTAATGACCCATTTCCAGCATATTTGGAATTTTTGCCTGTTTGTCTGTTTAGTTGTGCACGCATCACGTAAAATGTACGAAACTAATGTAGATAATTTTTATACATAAAAATATGCGTTACTTGCAGTATTACTTAATTTTTTTGTTTCATCGCAATTGGTTCATTATATCAAAAGTTAGATGAATTTAAAGTGTTCAAGAAGTAAAATATCACAACACATGCAATTCCGATACTCGGACAGTTGAACTTAATATTTGATAGATGGCGTCGTGCATTTGACGTCATTTTCTGAATGGCGGTGTTAAGATTCGCCGCGAAAGAAATACCTTAGAAAAAAAATTGGTAGGTAGGTATTTAGGGTAGCTAGGAAGGTAAGTAGGGTAGGGTACGCAGTTGACGGGAGCGAAGCCGCGGGCACAGCTAGTTTTGAATCAATCTTACCTTAAAACGAAAATTGTACGCCTGCATCCGTAAAGAAAACAAAACACACATACCCAATTACTGAAAAATGAGCCCTCTGTAATAAAATAGATACAGTATAACAATATTATTTCATAACAAAATCATAACATATTTTGATGATGTTTTGACCAAGCCTGCTGGGGCGAGGCAAACAGTTTTATTTACACATTTCATCCAGCAAGGGTTCGTGTATCAAGGTCGCTTCTTGTACCGAAATAAATTACTCTGAACATGTTTGGATTTCCAAGTATTTGCATGATCAATACTCACTAGATTAACCTCCAGATACTGGGAGACTCTTCAATATTATCAAATGGCTAGGCCATGATTTATGTGCAGAACATCGACATAATAATAATAAATAAATAAAATCAACAATAATTCCATCATGTCGGTCTATCAGAATGGATGTAGGAATGGGTCCATCGGTAATAAGGAGCTACTCCTTATAAATATAGCCATTAGCCAACAGGTTCGGCGTTCCCGAAAGGATCTGTCGACCTGTTGGATAGATTATAATAAGGCCTATGTGCCTCGTACATGGCTCATGAGGGTGCTAGAACTGTGTAGAGTAGATACAACTCTACGCACCTTCCTGATGTCGTGTATGGGGCAATGGAGCACGGTCCTTCACTATCCAAGATGTCAAAATATCCAGAGGAATAGCGAACCTGTAAGGATCAAGTGAGGTATAATCCAGGGAGATAGTCTGAGTCCACTTTTGTTTTGCCTAGCCTTAAATCCTCTAAGCGCGCCGCTGGAGAATTCAGGGCTAGGCTATCGATTGAAAAGAGGTGGTCAGGTTATATATTATATTTCACCTCCTTTACCATGTGCAAAATTGCTGGGGGCAACGAGCTTCAGGTTATCCATATAACCTGAAGCTCTTTGCCACCAGCAATTTTCAGCTGATGGAGCTACTGAAAATAATAGAAAGTTTTAGTAGCGCCATCAGAATGGAGTTTGGTGTGGACAAATGTGCGGCAATGCATGTAAAAAAATCTCGAGGGGAGATTGTGGAATCCGTGGGAATTCAACTCGCGGATTTTATAAGCTTGAGATCCCTTTCGCCAAACGAAACCTATAATAAGTATTTGGATATGTCGGCAGATTTAGTTAAGTTTCAACCCAACTGACATGAAGCAATGGTTGAAGGAACGCTTATTCGACCGCCGAAGAAATCCACAAGAGAACCAGGGTTACCGACATAGCCCGAAGAATTGCCAAACTTAAGTGGCAGTGCCAATGGGGCAGAAAGGTTCTGAAGTGGCGACCGCGAATCGGAAGACGTTGCGTTGGAAGGCTTTCCACCAGGTGGACCGATGACCAGGGGGGTGACTATAAGCTCTTAGAGCGGTATCAATTTGAGATCGAGCATCATCTGTTCCTTATTCGATCTCAAATTGATACCGCTCTAAGAACTTATGCTCACCCCCCTGATGAAGGTTGCGGGTGTCCGCTGGTTGCGAGACGCACGGAGACCGGTCAATATGGCGACGCTTGGAGGAGGCCTATGTCCAGCAGTGGACGTCTTTCGGTTGATATGATGATGATTTTAAAAACACAAAAAGTAAATTAAAATAAACTGATGATAATACCTGCTCAGCCGCTGCTGTTTTGCCAGTTAGTGCCGCGAAATATGGGGCGAGTGTATAAACAGGGTACAATTACAAATCATGACTTTGGACTGACACTGAGAAATATTCAATTGGAAATCCTAATAACATGTCGCCTCATCAGCAAATCAAACCCAGGAAAGTTATAGTTCCTTTACAGTCTCGCGAATCAATTCATCATCTGCCCTTATGTATAACTAGCTTCCGCCAGCGGCTTCGCCCGCGTGAATGTATCCCATGTGCTATTCCAGACTATAATCTATCTCTGTTCCAAATTTCATCCAGATCCGTCTCGTCGTCTGAGAGTGAAGAAGTAACGAACATACAAACACACAATCACGCTTACAAACTTTCTTCTTTATAATATTAGTATGATAGTAGGAAGTAGGGTTAGTGTGATGTTGCGATCGGCTTTCAGTTTATCTCGTTTCAGCAGAATACCAGTCATTTTCATAGAACGTTTGCCTATCTGACCTCTACCTGCAACCAAGTTACTGCATAACAAGATACCCCTTGGTAAGACTGTTTGTCAGCATTTAGGCTCCATACTATCTGGAACGACTATGACCTTTGATTTACAGGCGGGAATCAAATCTATACAGTTTATTTCAACTACACCATTACAGTAAATTTTGCAGTCTCATGGTTTCGGTCGGGTTAAGTCAGCCTTATTAGATTAACCATCTTAAAGATTAGCAAAAGTACACGCTTCTTTCATGTGGTACGGAGTTAAATTCTGTAACAAATTACCTCGTGATATATTAGAACTAAATGAAAAAATAATTAAAACTATCGTTATTATATTCGAGATAAGAATGCTTGGAAACATGCTGGTCCTGCTCCATAAATCAAAATCCTAATCAAATTGGTTAATCTATATATTCATGGTTACAGTATTATTTTATTTAATTTTTTGTTCTGTTTTTGTTTAAGAAATTGACTTACACACTGTTCCGTAGTTGTTGAATTAGATAATTTACCCATGTTTGCAATATTTGTAAGTATGTGAGAACCATGTTCCTATTTATCAAATGAATGAATTTACATGTTAGCGTTTGTAATACTTCATATCTATACGTAGTATAGTATTGTTAGTCTGGGTGCATCGTCATCACTTGTATGAATTAATGTATGTATGTAAAATTTACAATATTTACATTGTAAATATTGTAAAACACCTTTTAAAAAAGAGTAAGTGTGGCAGTTCTTGTCTATTCTTGTCAATAACAAGCTACTTTTCCGAATGTTCGGTAGAATTAATTATTATTCATTTTAAATTTTAGACGTATAAAAGTGCCGCTTATTGACCTAATTGAAATAAGGAAATTTGACATTGGCTTAAAATTGTTTATCATGATTGACGTGGCTCAGAGACGAAGATCTGTAATGGCCGGCCTTCCACGGACAAACCTCCGCAACCTTTGATCGTCCCGAGCGGATATTACTACTTACCCAAAAGCCGCCCACTACGTAATTCCTCCCCAACTACTCCATTAATATCATCAGATTACTCTTGCATTTAATTTGAATAAAATGGCGCTCGAATATGCAACGCCGACACACATTGAATTAAAGTGAGCAGCTGCCATCCCGTTTTATCGACAGTTCACTCAGCGGGATATGGTAATTTTATTATTAAATGCTTTTAATTGGGGGAAGGACTTAACGTAGTTTGTCGGTGGGAGTCTTTAAAATGTAAGATCATGATTGTGTGTTAAATAAAAGAGGATAATTGTTGAGCAAAAAAGTTTTGCCAAATTTATAAACCTCTTTTTTTATCAGGAAAAAATACGAGGAGTTTTCTCAAGTCAACCAGTATATTTTTTATTTGCAATATTTCTTTAGCATCTGTTGTATTGCTCTATTTTAAGTGCATTAATTGACGGAATTTTACACTCTTTTACGCATTTTTTTGTACTTTTCTTATCAAATATTAAATAAATTCATAATTTAACTTGTCTACGTCGTAACGTACTTCCTAAGTTCGAGGTTCGTATTCGAATACATGTGACATCCACCAACCCGCATTGGGCCCACGTGGTGGATAACGGCCCATTCCATCTCACAGAGAGGAGGCCTGTGTCCCAGCAGTGGGAACATTTAAAAGGCTGATGATAAAAAACTGTCTCATCAATCACACGAGGAAACGTTATAAATAGTTAAATATAAATAAACATTGTAATATACATTTATTATTTTAAAATCTGTATATTGAATGATTTTAGTTTAAATGTAAATAATTAAATAATTTATATTATATAATAGACTAATGCATTACCATAACCAAGTATACTTACCATGCCTTCACAAAAACCAAATAAAAACCCTCGTTTTTATTACAACCATATAAAGACCATTGTATGAAAGTATTGAAAAAAGCAAAGTGCTGGGTTATGTATCGTAAAAAGGTTATGTGGGTACTTTCATAGTAATTTTATTGCAAAAATATGAATTTTCCTGAAAACTGAAGAGCTTAAAATGTTTTGCATTGACTTTCAACTTTTAAGGTAGGATCGAGTGTTTTATAGGAAAGTGGATTGAAATTCAAAGCGTGAGCTGAAGATTAATGCCTATATTTCCATCTATTTACTTATCTTTTATGACTTGATATTTACACTGCTTGTTGCTTGCGGTTTCACTCGCATCTTTGGAGAATTTCTTCGTGTAATGTTATAACAAGTAGTCTATACTTTAAAGATTATAGATTTTAAACCGACTTTTCAAAAAGGAGGAGGTTCTATGCTTGACTGTAGGAAATTTTTTTTTAATATATCTTCACCGATTACTCCGTCAATTATACTGATTTAGACAATTCTTTTTTTGTTTGAAAGGGTATACTATTGAGGTGACCATTTTCACCAAGTCAGGATCTGATGAGGATCCATGGAAATCGAGGGAACTCCCTAAATTTTATAGGCATAGCGTTTTTGATATTTTTACTTTCATCTTCATGGCAAGCTTTGCATTCAGAATCAATCATTTGGTGAAGTGAAACTGACGTAGAAGACCACAGATGGCACTGGAACTTGTCAATGATTAGTATGTTTTGGGTATAAGATATCTCGAATAGTCATTTGACTGTGATGAATCAAATTTAAATAAACGGTTCTAATGAAAATGATACCATCGAACTGATCTGTTGATGAAATCGCAAGGTAGGCACCAGACCTCCGTAATAAAACAACGTATCCCAGTCCAGTAGATAATATGAAAAATGAAAATCCTTTTTAGCAAAAAACATTAAACCGACTGCCGAAAAAAAACACTCCACCAAACTTTTTTTCGGAAGTCGGTGTCTATAACGAAAAAAATAGGTACCAAAGACACTGAATCGTCGGTGTCGGTAAATTTTTTTTGTTCGAAAGTTTTTGATCACAGATCATTGGAATCATCAGATTGCTGAATTGTATCTTTATCCATTATGCATAAAATACGAACATACACACATATTCACAAAATTACATTTACACGCTAGATAACAATTAATTTGCACCAAGTAATATTCCGTATCTAAACACCGTATGACACGACCAGTCACCTCGAAACAGCAAAGCGGCAACATCCTCAAAACTCATAAATCCGAGAATAAAGCGCTACGAAGTAAACTGGAGTGTGCAATTAAACGTTATATTGTGAGTTAAACCATTTGCTCGTCGCAACTCGAAAGTGTTTGCAGTTAGTTAAATGCGCAGAAGTCTCATTTCTAATGACGTGTCGTTAGGAACTTTTACGGAGTGGAATTCTGGATATTCTCCGCATTCTGTTTGCGTTTTGTTTTTCATATGGAGGGCAGATTTTTTTTGAAGTTCTGGTGAAGGTGAAGCAAAATATCCTTAAGGGTACACTATTCGACGGCACGAACTATTTTGTGCACGGGGTTAAAATGCATTTTATATCAACCGACAACACGTGCGGAAGAGAAAGATGCTGTGATGAGCAGTAGGAAGCTAGTTCGCGTACGAATACACACTTTTGCAAATTTGTAGCGAAATGGTTAATGATTTAGGACGAAACCGAGCGCGCGAAATTTAATAAATAGACCTTTGGCAGTCTAGATATCATGAAAAAACGAATAAATCTATCTGTTCAAAATAAAATTATATGCATTATTGAACTACTAATCTATCCCTGTATGGTGGTCGTTTTGCAATTTGCCGTCTTCTTATGGTATTTATTTGCACCCAAAAATGCGTTAAAATTTGTGTCGAAATGTGTAACTTTGACGCTCATAACTTTCAAATATTTTCTTCTTTTTTTTTTCGCTTCCATACAGGGCTAGATAATGATGAGACAAATTGATATCACTTTTTATTTTGAACATACATCGTCAAACAATGGAATAATCCCTAGACTACGTTTTTATGGAATTTTCGACTAGTGTAACCTTAATAGAGCTCTTTCCAGTTGCGAACATCTTATGGCTATTGAGCTTTGCAGTAAATTTCAATAATTCTAGGTCTTTTGTTGTTATTTGAACGAAAAAAAAACGGTTATATTTGCCACGGCAATGTGTCTTATAGAAGGTAAAACTTAGTTCTAAGTAAGTAAATTAAGATTGGTCGCATTAAAAGGACAGGTTCAGTTGGCTTTTAGGAGCAGAATTGATAATTGTTGTACCTTCTTACATAGTAACGTTTTCTTTTTAAACTCATCTTCACATGTGTGAAATAGTTCTGTGTGAATAACTAACTAGAACTTCGTCTCTTGGTGTATTGTAACAGATTCTTGTCTTCATTCGTAGAACTTTAAATTAACAAAATCAGCAGAAAGACGAACCAACTGCTGCTTCAAATTCCCTATCCCGAGATTTCGAATATTGTAATGAGTGGACTCAGTATTTTTTTTGTTTTGTGGTTCAAGTGCTGAGCTCATTAGACAAGTTGTATTTGTCAGCAAGCAAGTGTATGCGGGCTCTTAGAAATTTTTGTTTGTTGCAAATGAGAAGAAAAATAGAATAAGGATTTTTTGTTTTTATAGAGGTTCTATCACACGACGGCGGGTTGGTCTTAATCGTGTGGGTAGATTCACATGATGTACATTGTTTGAAAAATGGTTATAAACATTAAGTGTGGGACACTGCTGTTAAAAATTATAGGAACAATTAATCGGAATTTTTACATTCTGTATCAAATGTTACGAATGGTTACATTCTGTTAGGAATAGTTAGATGTTTTGAGTGCTCATATACTGATGGAAAATGTTTACAAAATAAAAAGTGCTCTAACTGGTTGCAACCACTTGTTACAGTTTGTTAACTAACAATTTTATATTTACTAACATTACCTAACATGAAAACATTGTTTATTATTGTGATCTGATCACAATAATAAGAAGATTTGTTTAGATTATATTTATTAATGTTTGTAAACATTTTTAACATCAGTGTGCGGACAACTGAACAACTGTAGCAAATGAGAGGCATAATAAAAAACGTTGGTCTAGCGGTCGCAAGCACAACTGTTAAGCCTGAGGTCCTGGGTTGGATTCACGGGTCTGACCAAGTGTTTTTAGGAATTTCCATTTGTAATTTATCAATAGCAGTCTTTAGTCTGGACTCGTGTGCAGTTGATGGCAATATGGGTGCTTTTTCATGGCAATTAAGTCCCTTACTCCGCTTTAGCGCCGTACAATGGTTACTTTCTCAAGCATACTCCTTAGTAACGGCTAGGTAAAAAGGTTTGAAAATAATATAAATGTATATTTATTGTTGATTTTGAATTTGTGAAACATGTTTTTTTATGAAACTTGTAATTATGACTAATACGTATTTTCTTTAAAAAAATAATTAACAATCAATCCGCCTAGCCTTAACTAAGTCGGCTTCCAGTCTAACTGGATTAAGCTGAGTACCAGTATTTTACATGGAGCGACTGCCGATCTGACCACCACAACCCAGTAACTGGGTAACACGGTACCCCTTGGCAAGACTGGTGTTAGATCTCAAGCTTCAGACTACCCGTAACGACTGTCAAAGATTTTCAAATGTCAGCTGGGACCAACAACTTAACGTGCTTTCCAAGGCACGGAGGACACTCGGTATGTTGAAATGGTTACCCATCCACGGATCAACCTCGTCAAGCGTTGCTTAACCTTGATGATCGACCAGTGCGGCTGTTATTATAATTAACAACACGATATTTTTTCGCTACTTTTGCATACTCCTCCAAAACGACTTAGATGTTCAAATATTTTAACGCAGAAAAATGTATGGTTAGAATTTCTTCTTAAGGGTAGTCGACGGCACGAACTATTTTGTGCGTGGGGTTAAAATGCATTTTATATCAACCGACAATACGTGCGGTAGAGATAGATGCTGTGATGAGCAGTAGGAAGCTAGTTCGCGTACGAATACACACTTTTGCAAATTAGTAGCGAAATGGATAATGATTTAGGACGAAACCGAGCGCCCGAAATTTTATAAACAGACCTTTGGTAGTCTAGATATCATGAAAAAAAATCCGTAAATTTGTAACTACACAAAAGAAAAAGATTTTAACTTATTTGCTGTTCGTAAACTGACCGTGACTGTCGATGTGTGGGGACTAAAGTTTTCCAACGGCATATTTAATTTTGTCCCTCAATTTTTTTTTTTTTTATTTTTTTTTTATTTGTTATAGGCTCGCGTTTGACCACTATCTCGCCTGATGTTAAGTGATGATGTGGTCGAAGGTGAAGCACGCTTGCCTAGAAGTAACCTATTCACTCTTGACTTGAAGACCCCTAGGTTGTAGCTATCAGGAAACAAAGACGCCGGTAGGGAATTCCACTCCTTAGCTGTACGCACAATGAAAGTATTTTTTTTTTTTTTTTTTTTTTAATTTTCAAAACGCTTTGTGCGTATGGGTGGGATATCCACCATGTACTGATGGTGCATTGCCGTACGTCTTGTAGTCCGATGATGGAAAGGGCTAGACGGAATCAAATTGTGCAGTTCCATCGCACACTCTCCGAAATGTAACCGATAGAATACCGACAGGCTGGCAAATCGTCGTCGGTGTTCAAGGCTCTGGAGCTTTGAGTTGACCAGCGCATCGTTGCCGATAAGTCTCTTGGCCCGTCTGTCAATCGACTCAAGTGCATCTAGTTGGTACCTGGCAGATCCGTCCCAGAGGTGAGAGCAGTACTCCATGCATGACCGAACTTGCGCTTTATACAAGTTGAGCAGCTGTTCAGGCGTGAAGTACCGTCTCACCTTCGCAAGGATCCCCAACTTTTTTGCAGCCAATTGAGCCTTTGCCTCAATGAAAGGACCAAAATTGAGGGTCGATGTCAACGTAACACCAAGAAGGTCGAGGTGGTCCGTTATCGGCACGGTTACACCACGGAAGGATGGAGCCGGGTGGAATTGGCTCTTTTTTGCGGAAAAAAGACACGCCTGGGTCTTAGCAGCATTGAAACTGACTAGATTAGCATTGCCCCATTCGGAGACTGCCTCCAAAGACAGGTTCAAGCGCTCAACCATGGCCTCCCGAAGAGACCGAATTTGAGGCCCGGTAGCCCGTGCGCTAGACACATATCTCTCAGCAACAGTGCTGTCGTCTGCATACCCAAAGGTTCCGGGTTTTAGCAGGTCATTAATGTGCAGCAAGAACAATGTTGCCGAGAGCACTGACCCCTGAGGGACTCCGGCGTTAATACCTAACTGACCGGACGAGCAGCCATCAATTACCACTCGGATGGACCGATCCCTCAGGAAGTCTGCAATCCAGTCACACAGGCCACTAGGCAGACCGAAGGAAGGAAGCTTACCAATAAGGCTCTCGTGCCAGACCCTATCAAAGGCCTTCGATATGTCAAGGGAGACAGCAAGCGCCTCCCCGTGTTTCTCGATGGCCTCACTCCAGATGTGGATGGCATACGCTAGAAGATCCCCAGTTGACCGGTTTCGGCGGAAGCCGTATTGGCGGTCACTAAGGAGGTCGAGGACAAGGCAAACAAGTTTGCCTTGTCCTCAGCGGAGTGGGCCAGCGACCCGTCGGGTCTCAGCAGTGGTGGTAGTGAGGGGCGACAGAAGTTTGATTCAACCGATTTAGCCAGGGACCAAAACGCCTTGCTACCTGCGGGGTGTGAAGCAAGTTTGTCCCCGATCCTGCTAATGTGGTCAAACCGTGCCCTTCGCATCGCCTTTTTGCAGGACTTGGCAGCCCTGTTGAAGGCTCTCTTCTTCTGACTCACGTCCCTTGCCTTGCGCATACGGGCGTCGACCCATGCTAGGTACGCCTTGTGTTTAATCACGTTTGCGCGGTCACACTCGGCACCAAACCATGGACGGTCAACGCTGGACACAGTTACGTCAGAGAACGTCAACGGAATGTAATACTCCATCCCCTGACGCAACACATCGGTCACTGCGTCAGCGCATGACGATGGGTCATCCGAAGAGAAGCAAGTGGGCCGCCAAGGATAGCATGCGAAGAAAGATCGCATACCATCCCAATCTGCTGACTTGTACCGCCAAACCCGCCGGGTGCCCCTTGGGCTTGGATCGGGCGGGGAGTAGACGGATACAGACTTCACCAGACAGTGGTCGGAACTACCCAAAGGTAATGATACCGACACTGAGTATCGGTCTGGATCAGTTGTCAGCAGAAGGTCCAAGCAATTGGCTGTATGTGAATCAACATCCGGCACCCTCGTAGCCCCTTGGACCAGCTGGGTGAGATTTAACGCAATCGAAAGATTTCGCATCTCTCGTCCAGCGTGGTCAGTGCACTGGTATGGGAAGAGCCACTCCTGGTGGTGGGCATTAAAGTCCCCCAGTAACACTAGTTGGGCGGAGGGGTATCGTAGCTGAGCCACATCAGCCGCCTCACTCAAGTACTGTGTGAGCCTGGTTGTCTCCAGATCACCGCTATGCGATCGGTAGACACAGGCATAGATGATCTTATCCAGACCTGTGTCCACCAAGGCCCATAGCACTGAGTAATTTGAGTCTTCAAGGTCACGGAGACGCCGATAGCAGATGTCGTCCCGGGCGTACATGCATACACCAGCGCGTGGCTTGAACATGTGCTCCAGGGTATACCCTGGGTAGGATAGGTACGCCACGTCTGACGGGCATCCGATCTGCGTCTCCGTAAGGAACAAAAGTGCTGGTTTCTCAGTCTCGAGGTGGTGATGGACTGCGACAAGGTTAGAGTGCAGACCTCGGATGTTGCTGAGGTGCACTTTATGTGAGAGTGAGTGCTGCCGCTGTTCAGCTTTTTTTCTCTTGTTCCTTGGCATTTTAAGTGAAAAAGGAGGGAGAGGAGAAGGAAGTAAGATGAGGTCCCACGCTTGCAACCTACAGACACGCGCCGATAGGACGCCATCATTGGGGGGCTGGTCTGGAGACTGCGGGGACGCCCGAGCCCCCCCAGGAATGTCCATCGGGCACTCTCGTCTGGTCGCCAACCAGCACGATGGCGCATTCCGGGATTTTTCGACAGTTGGCGGGGCAGCCTTTCATGTGTGGCTGGCACACTACTTGGGCCCCCAACTACCTGCGGTCGGCCAGCGGCGCACCGTGCCTCGGATCCCGCTACCCTCCGCGACCAGTCTCTCGATACGTTCATAACAGCGCGAGTCAGGCCGGCCTGCTTGCAGTGGAGCAACTATCGCGACCCAACCCCTCTAGTGGCTGCACCGAGCATCATACCGGAACACGACTAGGCCGCTTTTTTTTTTTTTTTTTTTTTTTTTTTTTGCGTGGAGAAATGCTCATGCATACTGCACTACCACGGGGAGATAGTGCAGTTATGTGGGACTCTAACCCACTAAAACTCCACGGTGTCCTCCAGTGCCGCTTATGGCGGGAACACGGGCACGCGTTAGCACTCACACGACTAGGCCGCTTGGCGGTACGTCTTTGCCCGGTGGGTGGTCGCAAGCCTTCGGCCGAAGCCTACCACCAGTTTGTCACCTGATTTGCACCACCCGGGGACCACGTGTGGGGAATCGAATGGGGTACACTCCTACGGACGTGGGTGACTCAGCCCCCAATTCTGTTTATCTTATCGTTAGAGCAATGTTCGGTACCCTTTTGGTGAATCTAGGTGTTTGTACGGAACCCTAAGTTCGCGAGACCGACTCGCACTAGGCCAGTTTTTTATTATCTTTGTATTTCCTAATTTTAAAGATTACACCAGTGAGTCGAGTAGTTTGCATACTGAATAGCGTCTTTCTGCGTTTTGACATATTTTCTTATATCTATATAAATAAATAATATTAAATAAATAAATGCGAAAGTAACTCTTTTTGTCTGTCAGTCTGATTTGTAACTTTTTCACTTCTTAACGGCTGAACGGATTTGAATGAAATTTGGCACACGGGTGGACCATGTCCTAGAATCTGGATGTCACATACATAAACCACTAGCAGAAACTAGTGGGAAAATAAAAATAACTTAATATACTCTCGCCTTTAATTCCCAAAGGGATGTGTAGTATCAATTTGGTAAGTAAAGTATTTTTCAGGTATTTTTTATATTTTTAATTTATAGAAATTATTTTAAGCAACTACAATATTTCTAAAAGTTTTCAAAGTTTTGTTCGTGCTGACGTCGTAAAGTAGACTGATTGATTTGACATTGACGCTTGACACAAACTTGTTTTGTACGGCCGTTGTTTTGTACAAAACTACGGCCCTCTTGCACGTAAGACTTATGTCGGAGTTAGATGATGGCATGGTTTAATTTTTACTTTACATACCGAATTTGTATTTTCAGGTAAAATAAATTGTAGTTCTAAAAACTAAAAAACACGCTTTAATGGTAAATTGAACTAAAAAGTCGCTAATCCTGAAGATCTTGGTAAGGCTAATGGGACAAACTATTTAAACGCGCACGGTAGAATGAAATTTCATTACTTGTAAATGAATAAACATATTTGATTTTGACTTTGGCTTTGACTTTGACTAAATTCTTGCACTATCATCGGTCCTTGACAAGTGTGCAAAGTTTCAAATCAATCCCACGTTTTGAAGGGGGTGAAAATCACGTTCAAAGATTTCGTTACATTGATACATACCAAGCTAATAAAAGCGTGTTAAAAAATAAATACTATTCTAAGCAGTATCTGGGCATCCGAATGTGTACCTGATTAAAAGCAATAGAGACGCATTCATGGAACTTTGTCATAATGTGAAAAGGTGGACGATACTGTAAATTATAATGGACCTTTTATGCCACTTCGGAATAAATGCATTGTATGGTACGAACACACTCCTAATTACTATGCGTGTTTTTTGCCTTTTAATTATTGATACGTAAACAATCGTTCGATATTATTGGCAAGGGTATCAAGCTACATTAGAAAAAATCTTCCGGAACCTTCAAATAGGTGTGATTGGCTGTTAGTTAGAGATGAGTAATAATTTACAATAACCGTTTTTCGGACTTTAGAGTTTTTTTTTTGAAAACCCTTTTTATTTTATTTATTTTATTTACAGCCTGCTCTGGTAGGGCACAGGCTTTCCTTCTATTTCTATGCCTCCCGGTTTAGGGCAATTGTGGAACAATCCTGTCGACAGGCGTCAAGCTCGTCTCGCCATCTTCACCATAACTTGAATTGACAAATTAACTTAAATTGGTAGAAGATTTCTATCTGCCGTACCTACTCATTTACGTCACGTACCTATTTAGTATTTGACTGAAGCCGGTTTAATGTAACATCATCATATCAGCCGAAAGACGTCCACTGCTGGACATAGGCCTCCCCCAAGCGTCGCCACATTGACCGGTCCCGTGCGTCCCGCAACCAGCAGATTCCTGCAACCTTCACCAGGTCATCGGTCCACCTGGTGGGAGGCCTTCCAACGCAACGTCTTCCGGTTCGCGGTCGCCACTCCAGAACCATTCTGCCCCATCGGCCATCCGTTCTGCGAGCAATGTGCCCTGCCCACTGCCACTTAAGTTTGGCAGTTCTTCGGGCTATGTCAGTAACCCTGGTTCTCTTACGGATCTCAACATTTCTGATTCGATCACGTAAGGAAACGCCGAGCATAGCCCTCTCCATTGCCCTTTGAGTGACTGTAAGCTTTCTGATGAGGCCCATTGTAAGCGACCACGTCTCAGAGCCATATGTCATCACTGGCAACACACACTGGTCATAGACGTTTGTCTTGAGATACTGTGGTAAGTTGGATGAGAAGACACCGCGCAACTTCCCGAACGCTGCCCAGCCGAATCGGATTCGACGGTTGACCTCTTTCTCGAAGTTGGCCCTACCCAACTGGATTGTTTGTCCCGGGAAGACATAGTCGTCCACAACTTCGAGTGTAGAGTCTCCAACCTTGATAGGAGTGTGTGTAACATGGGCATTCAACATCACCTTGGTTTTATCCATGTTCATTTTTAGACCCACTCTTTCGGAAGCTCTACTGAGGTCATCGAGCATTGTACTGAGGCTCTCCATGGTCTCAGCCATGACCACTATGTCGTCGGCAAACCGAAGGTGAGTTATGTACTCGCCATTAACGTTGATGCCTAGGCCGCTCCAGTCCAGAACCTTGAATACATCCTCCAGCGCAGCAGTGAACAGTTTCGGAGAAATGACGTCTCCCTGTCTCACGCCACGCTGGAGAAGGATTGGTTCGGAGGTCTGATCCTGAAGACGGACTGACATGGTAGCATTTCTGTACAAACACTTCAACACCTCAATGTACCGGTAGTCGATCTGGCACCGTTGGAGAGACTGCAGTACAGCCCAAGTCTCGATCGAATCGAAGGCTTTCTCGTAGTCCACAAACGCTAAACAGAGAGGCAGGTTGTACTCTTCGGTCTTCTGTATAACCTGCCGCAGCGTATGTATGTGATCAACGGTGCTAAAGCCTTTTCGGAATCCGGCTTGTTCGGGAGGCTGGAAATCGTCAAACCTGCGCGCGAGACGATTCGTGATGACCCTTGAAAACAACTTGTAGACATGGCTAAGAAGTGAGATGAGCCTATAGTTCTTCAGCTGGGCATTGTCGCCCTTTTTGAAGAAGGGTACCACCACACCCCTGCACCATGCCTGTGGCGTTTTGCCCTCGAGTATGACGGAATCAAACAGCTTTTGAAGGGCCTTAAGGACCGGTTTCCCACCCGCCTTCAGGAGTTCAGCCGTGATTCCGTCGTCACCCGGCGCCTTGTTATTTTTTAGCTGTTTCAGCCATCCTAATCTCGTACAGGCTGACGTCCGGGATATCTTCGGTATAGTGTCGGGTCAATCTAGCTCTTGGGTCGTTTGCTAGATTCGCAATGGGTTTACTGGTTGACGTGTACAACTGCCCATAGAATCTCTCGATCTCCCTCAGAAGCTCCGGTTTGGCGGATACGATCCTGCCATCATCGGTCTTCAGTTTTGTGAGCTGGCTCTGCCCAATAGACAGATCCCTTGCAAAGACCTTGGAGCCCTTATTCAGCTCAATCGCATCTTTAATACTTTCAGTATTAAAGCGGCGGAGGTCGCTTTTCAAAGACTTTGAGATCCGTCCATTTAGCTGCCGGTATTTCACCGCATCAAACAATGTAACATGATTGTTAATGAATATTTAAATAAATTATTGTTAAATTAAGAAAGGAGATCCACAAATTCGCGGAATATTTTTCTTAAGATGATGTATTTTAATGAATTATTCCGCGAACTTCTAGACCTCCCCTTGCATTAATTTTACAACACCACCAAAACTAAATAAACACCAAAACTCATGATCTAAATAACTACTAGTTACACTCAACAAACTGCTGAAACCCGGTAGAAAAATGATGAAAGTAATTAAATGAAACTGAAAGCTGTAGAACGGTTTAATTATTCACGGCTCGACGATAAGACTACTCCGTCATACTAAACTCTTTTGAAGAAAAAATGCAGGAAAAAATGTGTTGACTTTTAACTGGCTGGTTATAATCATGGTGAGATTTATTGAACGAAGTTGTATATGAGGTAAATACGAGTACTAACACGTTAGTATGGGTTGACTCCCTCGGTACTAACCGTAGCCTCCTGTTTGGAAAGAGCAATCCCAACGATTCTAACATTTATGTTATTATTATTTTTTTTGTGAGCCAATAAATGCATATTTTACAATGGCGAGTATGCACCTTATTGCCAACTTATAGTACTCAACCATCCCTATAACAAAGAGTTAGTATGGATCCTATTGAATGTTATGTTGTGGAACGTGGAGTACTGAGAATTGTAGCTTGTCTTAGGATATGTTGATAAACTGAATAAAATTGCTATGCGTGTAACAAAAATGTTGTAAAGTCAGACTAGGAAGATGACAGAATGTGTGACAGAAACTCTTTAAGACGACGACAGTCGACAGCGAGCTTGAGGGAACAAAACGCGCACTCGTTTCACACCCGCGAAGCCCAATATTCAGTAGTATTTATACTTTCCTTAACATGCCGTTAAAAGAATATCAATGGTAGAATCAATTTTTATTACTTGTAAAAACGTTCAAAAATGCCGCTTGGTGGCCTAGTTGAAATAAATATATTTGACTTTGACTTAAAAAAAAACCTTTGATCAAAATGTAGATAGTAAAATTTTCTTTGAGATGGTAAAAATTACATTAAAATACGCCCGGCGGTTTTGTTGCGATTGTCGTTTTTTTGTCCGTGTTAGACATAACTTTACAAATTAATTAAACTATTTTATACGAATAAAACTCAAAATGTTCATCGATCAAATAATTAAGAAAATGGTCTAATATGGCAAAATATTTTTTACAAAAAATTACGACCAGCCGTTTAAACGTGATTCTCATTTTAAAAATAGCTACTGAGGGGTTTCTGCGCCTTAAAGCAGATAGCAGAATGTAACCAATATAATTATTAGTAAGGCATTTTAAAATAAAAGGAAACTATCAAACTGGTACCAAAATAACATAAAATATAATAGAATCACTTGAACGCTATACAACGTCAAGATTTATTTTAGTCATTAGTACTTAGATTGTTGTAAAGAAAATCGTGGTGTTTTGTATGAAAATAAAATCAAAAACTGTGGTTGCATAACCATAACCCAAAGCACTTACTTCCAGCTAATAAGTGTGTCCATTCGGTAAAAAAAAAAGAAAAAGGGAAATTTAAATTGGCAAAACTTGCCAAGTCCGAAACACAATCCCCACATTGAGTGCTGCGTGTTCCAAATCCAAGCGTGAACCATCCGCGTGATAATTAAACATTATGACCAGTGCCAAATTGGAACTGGCCAGAGAGCATTTTGGTGAGTAAAAGTTTAATTTCAAATACAATCACGGTTGCATTTAGTACAGGGTTAGGTACAGTCGCAGACAAAACTCATTTGTACGAAATGGACTAAAATTGCATTCGTATTACGTGTTGGTTGTCTGGCACAGACAGTAAAATTATCTACAGTCGTGAACGAAATTTTAAGTAAAGTATCTTGTCAGACCGAAAGCACCACATATATTTTATTGGTATTTTAACTTGTCGCACTCACTCTTTTTTTATTTGTTAATTAAGGAGTTCATTTCAGTTCGTTCGTTTATATCGCGTTCGTAATAATTCGCTTTTAGATAAAACCAAATATTGGTAATATCAAGAAAAAAAACTGTAATTGATAAAATACCTAATTTTGTTATTTTATTACACACAAATACTAAGGCCCAGTTTTCTTATTCTAAGAAATAGTTAAATAATTAACTCTCCAACTTATTTGACCCTTCATTAAGCTAACAATTGAAAAAACAACGCATTTCACCGTAATTTCAAACCGATTTTTAGCATATTTAACCTTTGGTTGAGTTAACTATGAATCAAAAAGTCGGTGTCGAAAAACAGAAAACATTGGTTACAAAACACACAGACTTCGGAAAAGAAAGTTATTTTTTGCTTTGTAGTTTTTTGTTCTGGAAGTCGGTTTGAGTTTTTGTTAAAAAGTTTTTTATACTGCAAGGTGGCGTCATCACATCATCACATCATCAGCCTATTAATGTTCCCACTGCTGGGACACAGGCCTCCTCTCTGTGAGAGGGAGGCAAGGTGGCGTGTATGTACATAAATAAAACAAAATTGTATTCGTTAAAAATAGGTAGTGAGGAATATGAGAACATGTACATAAATAGTGTGAAAATGAGTAGGCATTGCAAGAATAAAAAATACTAATTATGTGGGTAGATAAATCTATACTTATTGGTTGCGCCAACATGCAAAATATGATTGACGTCCGCTATTTCCTATACCTATCCCTTTTCCGCACATCCTCGCGAGTGAGTAAGAAGATTTGCTCCGTCATTTTGTCTGGAAATGACTTCCGAATTGAACCGCATCGCTTACGCATATGGCGTCGCACCGCTCCGTGAAAAATTATTGATAACTTTGGAATTACCGCGTTTTCACATGTAATGAGACTATAATCAACAGTTTGTGTTCGTGTTTAACGTGTGAGGACAGTAAATTGGAGTCCAGCTGCCCTTGAACCCTGGTGAAGTGTTTCAGTGCCACGACGACGCTACCACGCGGCCACAGAAAAGGTTTGTGCTTCCTTCCCTAGTTATTTTTCGGGTTGTACTCTGTTGTCCAACACCCCCGCAACTCGAATTACCTATCATCAAGCGTTTGTCAATCGTTTTTGCTCCGCACCGCATATACAGTCCACTAAATTAGCACCAAGCGCCACCATTCCATTTGGTCCCTCTCACCGGATCGTTCGGTATTTGAATTAGGTACCTAAGCATATATCTTGTAGTTTAGTATTTATTATTTATTCCATTTGGGAATAAACGCACCGCAGTCTTATACCTAACGCAATTCGTTGTTCGTTTCGCATATTGTTCATCTAGTGCCTGCGTAAGTAAACAATACCTACATACGCAGCTATAGATCGCTAGTTCTAGTTATTCATTCGGAAGTCAAGTATTTGTAAGTATATCAGAAACAGAGACAGTCTAGTGGGTAAATTAGGATCGATTTAAAAGTACCTACGGTTCGTTTATTTCACGCGCAGTTCGGTTATAACTGCCTACCCACTTTAATTAGTTATTGTCCGCGTTTCATCACCGCTTATTAGTTGAAATAACTTTATTTTGTTTGTTTACCGCATTGATAGTGTATAATAGTTGTTCACGATGCCTCCAAAGGACAACAAAGTTCAATTGAAACTTTTATATGCTAAAAGAGACATGCTGTTTTCTCGCGTGCAATCTATTTGTGATAATGCACTTAAAACAGCTGATCTAGCTGTTAGAGATTCGTTCTTATGTTCTGTAGAAAATTTGGATAGTTTGCGCACGGAATTTGAATCCGTAATTCATGATATTAATGTCTTAGGGTTAGAATTAAATCCAGAATACGCTGTGAGTTATCAAGCTTTGGCGTCGTTCGATGATTTATTCTGTCGCATCAAACGTGTCGCGAGAAGCTTGGAGATGCCGTCTGTCCATCAGAGCCAGGCAAATCACACTCGCGATCGACCTAAATTACCGCCCATTCAGATACCTGAATTTAACGGTGATATTCGCAATTGGAATCTGTTTATAGATAGTTTTGAAAACACTATAGATAAGAACGTCTCTTTGACAGATCATGAAAAATTATACTATCTGGTTGAAAAGTTAACTGGTCAAGCTAAAACTGTTTGTGCCGGCATTACTTTTAGTGCCGAAAATTATTCATTAATTTTAAAAACTTTAAAGTCGAAATACGAAGACAAAAGATTAGTAGCTACCGCATATTTAGATCAGTTATTTGAATTGAAAAATATTACGGTTTGTAATGAACATAATTTAGAGAAGTTTTTAGATACTTTTGCATCATCTGTTCGCGCAGTAAAGAACCTAAAGGTCGATGATCTCTGCGACTTTTTGTTTTTGTATTTGGGTTTAAAGAAATTAGATAGTGAAACTGTTCGTTTATTTGAAATGAACCATCGCAGTAGTAAACTGCCAAAATTCAATGATTTAGAATGTTTTGTACGCGATCATATTAAAATATTACAACGCACTTCGTCAAACCATGAAGTTACGAAGAAGGTAGTCACTAAATACGACCGTCGAACGGATGCGCCTTCGAAGTCACAAAGGTCGACACACACGTATGTGAATACCGCACCTACACCTGTGCAATCTATTTGCTCTTTGTGCAATAGTCAACATTCGCAAATGTACAAGTGTTCTGGTTTCTTAAAATTGACACCTTATGAACGTTATAAGTTTGTTCGCGATAACAATTTGTGTTTTAACTGCCTAAGTGACAAGCATCGGGTTACGGCTTGTAATAGTAGTCAAAATTGTCGTAAGTGCCCTTCAAAGCACCACACTTTACTACACAAGGAGAAAAGTCCTAATAATGCCGCATCCAATGTAAGCACAGTTAGTTTATCAAGCGGTGACACGCCGCAGCCTCAACCAGCGCGCGACGTTGCCCGCTCGCAGAACGCCGTAAGCGACGTCACGTTGTGTTCGATGTCCGCAAGCCGTGCGTGTACCACCGTATTGCTTGCGACCGCTCTTGTTGTTGTTGAGGATGCTTTAGGTAATCCGTGTCTTGTTCGAGCGTTGTTAGATTGCGCTTCGCAGAGTAATTTCTTAACTCATAATTGTTGTCAACGCCTTGGGTTTGATATTAATAACCGGCCAGCCCGCTCAGTAGTTAAGGGGTTCGGTGGTTTAAAATCCACCATTCATGGTTCGATTAAAATTAAATTCGCATCACGTTTTAATTCCGATATTTGTTTTGATATGGATTCGCTTGTCGTAGATAAAATTACGGAACAATTGCCTACTGTCTCGGTTGACACGTCTTTATTGACGAAATTTAAAGACCTACCGTTGGCAGATGAATCTTATGGTGTCCCTGGAGACGTCGATATGTTGATCGGCGCATCGATTGTCCCGCACCTCCAGTTATCACGTAAGGTTCAAGGTCATTCGTCGTTTCCCGCACCGCACGCCCTAGAAACAGTTCTAGGTTTTGTTATTGTTGGTTCCGCACCCGCAAATTTAGATAGTTACTCGACTGTGTCACACTGCTGCACTGTTGAGCCGCCGCTGGAGTCTACCATCCGCAGGTTCTGGGAAATTGAAGAGGTCAATATCCCGCCTATCCTAAGCCCTGATGATAAGGTGGCTGAGGAGATTTATTGTCGCACAACTACTCGAGATAATGATGGTCGTTACGTTGTCGCGCTCCCATTCAAAGGGGATATTTATTCGCTGGGTGACTCCTACGCTTCCGCTAAAAAACGCTTTTCTTGTTTAGAACGTAAGATGCAAGCATCTCCGAAGTTGAAGCAAGCCTATGATGAGGTCGTAATCGAATACTTAGATAAAGGATACACCTCACTTGCGCCCACCGCCGAGACTGACGAGACTCGCGATCATCCATCTTACATCATCCCGCACCACGGAGTTGTTAGAGAAGATAAGCTTACTACTAAGCTTCGCGTGGTTTTAGACGGCAGTGCTAAGACTAGCACTTCTGTATCGCTCAATGATATTTTGTATTGTGGTCAAAACCTTCAAGGTAACTTATTTGACATTATTGTAAATTTCCGCTTGTTTGCTGTCGCGCTTTCCGCCGACATAAGGCAAATGTTTCTTTCTATTGGTATTCGCGAATGCGACCGCCGATTTCAACGTTTTTTGTATAGATTTTCGCCTCAAGAACCTTTGAAGGTTTACGAGTTTAATCGTGTTTGTTTTGGGCTGAAGTCGAGTCCTTTCCATGCGCTTCGCACTATCAAACAATTGGCCGCTGATGAGGGCGAAAGATTCACGAAAGCGAAGGATACCATTGAGACTGGGCTATATATGGATGACTTTGTTTATAGTATAGCCAGCGAGGCAGAAGCCGTTGAGACCGCCGCTCAAGTAATATGTCTTATGAAAGCCGGTCAGTTTGATCTTGTGAAGTGGACAAGTAACTCGCAGACCGTTCTAGATTCGATTCCACTATCGCATCAATTATCTTCGGTGAAGGAATTTGATGGTGATGATACGCACAAGGTTCTAGGCTTAAGTTGGTCACCCGCGTCTGACATGTTCAGTCTCAAAGTTAGTTCGACTCCGCAAATTTGTACTAAGCGCATTATCCTATCGTGTGTAGCACGTATATGGGATGTTATGGGATTTGTAGCTCCCGTCGTTTTATATGCCAAGTTGCTTATAAAGGAGCTTTGGCTTTCCAATAGTGATTGGGACGACCCCGCGCCCGACAATATTGTTAAATTGTGGGCTCGCTTTCGCAAAGAGCTTCCATTGCTCAATCAAATAGAAATGCCCCGCCATGTTGGTATATTGTCAGACAGTATAGTTACTGTTGTAGGCTTCGCAGACGCCAGTGAGAAGGCTTACGGGGGAGTGGTTTATTTTCACGTTTTGAATGCTGATAAGGTCTCGGTTAGTCTTATAAGCGCTAAATCTAAGGTTTCCCCTCGTAAGGTCGTTTCTCTAGCGCGTCTGGAGCTGTGCGCTATACTGTTGTTAGTGCAATTAATCAACTCTATTGTCAATGCTTGTAGGCACCGCATTGTTATTGATAGAATTATGGGTTTCTCTGATTCTACTGTAGCTTTGTGTTGGGCACATTCTTCACCCCATCGCTGGGACACATTCGTAGCTAATAGGGTGGCTAAAATTCAGTCCGAATTACCACCACAAAATCTCTTTCACGTCGCTGGCACAGATAATCCCGCCGATTGTCTCTCCCGTGGATTGCTACCTTCGCAAATTTTAGATCATCCGCTGTGGTTCTGCGCTCCGTCTTGGACTCATAGTGTGCTTGAGGATTGGCCGGTTAAGCCCTTTAATCCAGCTGCCGTTTCAGAACCACCCGAGGAGAAGAAGCATTCGCTGATAGTTTCGGTGTCACGTGAAGAGTCGATTATTTTATCATTGTCTAATCGCGTCTCGTCTTGGTCGAGACTTTTGCGTTGTGTGGTGTATGTCTGTCGTTTTCTAAAACTGTTACCCACACGCTGTAATATAACCGCCGCTGATCTGGATAAAGCTGAGTCAGTTGTGCTTCGTGAATTGCAGAAATTTTACTTAGCATCTGAATTTAAAAATTTAGAGTCCAAGCAACCTTGTGGTCGCGCATTTCAACATTTGAAACCTTTTTTGCAGGATGGTCTCATTCGAGTAGGTGGTCGTTTGAGAAATTCTGATTTAGGATTTGAACAAAGGCATCCAGTAGTTTTACCCCGCAAGGACCATATTTTAGATTTGATTGTAGATTATCATCATAAGGTGAATTGTCACGCAGGTCCGGACTTGTTGATGTCTATCCTTAGACAGAAGTACTGGATACTTTCCGCTCGCAATTTGATTCGTGCTAGAGTGCACAAATGTGTGCCCTGTTTTAAGCTTCGCCCGCGTTTTACCGAGCCTGAAATGGCCGATCATCGCTCTTGCCGTGTTGTTCAATCCGCTAAACCTTTCGTACACACCGGTACCGACTTCGCCGGCCCGTTTAGAGTAACTATTGCCCGTGGTCGTGGTATACGCTCCACAAAGGCTTACGTTTGTCTATTTATTTGTATGACAACTCGTGCGGTTCATATAGAATTGACCGGTGATTTAAGTACGCAAAGTTTTATGTCCGCGTTTAAGCGTTTCCTGTCGCGCCGTGGCCCCGTCAAACGTTTATACTCGGACAACGGTACAAATTACGTTGGAGCTCGCCGTAGTATCTCGGAGTTACACTCATTCTTGCGGTCAAAGTATTATCAGAGTGAATTTGCTCATGTTTTGGGCCGAAAATCGTATTGAATGGCATTTTAATACGCCCGCTGCTAGTCACTTTGGTGGCAATTGGGAGGCTAATATTAAGAGCCTCAAGTCGCATCTGTTCCGCGTTGTAGGCGTACAGATTCTCTCTTATGAGGAGCTGAGTACTGTACTCGCTCAGATAGAGGCAGTAATGAATACTCGTCCACTGTGTCGAACTCTATCTAGTGACCCGTCGGAGTCTTTAGCTTTAACGCCGGCTCACTTCTTAAACACCACTCCGCTTAAGTACTTGCCCGCTATGGATGTTGATGAAGACAGACTGCATCTCCTAAAGCGTCACGCTCTTTTGGATAGATTAGTTCAATCATTTTGGAAGCGTTGGAGAACAGATTATTTGCACACGCTGCAGTCGCGTCAAAAGTGGAATACTCCATCGAACCCAGTCACCGTTGGTACTGTGGTAGTTTTAATGACCGAGAATGCGCCCCCTCTACACTGGCCTCTAGGTGTAGTGGAGGAAGTTTTCCCTGATTCGAAGGGAGTAACGCGTATAGTAAGAATTAAAACCGCAACCGGTTCATATTTACGTCCGGTTATTCGCCTCTGTCCTCTGCCTAATCAGCAGCAGGTTTCAACTTAGTTTAGTAGTTGTAGTAACGCTTTATTCGTATTTAGTTTAGGAATAGGTTAGCAGTTAGAGGTTACACCAGAATTTAGCTTTTGATTAGTTTCGCTTATTGTTTTTTTTGGAAGGTAACCCTTCAAACCCGGGGGGGAATGGTTGCGCCAACATGCAAAATATGATTGACGTCCGCTATTTCCTATACCTATCCCTTTTCCGCACATCCTCGCGAGTGAGTAAGAAGATTTGCTCCGTCATTTTGTCTGGAGATGACTTCCGAATTGAACCGCATCGCTTACGCATATGGCGTCGCACCGCTCCGTGAAAAATTATTGATAACTTTGGAATTACCGCGTTTTCACATGTAATGAGACTATAATCAACAGTTTGTGTTCGTGTTTAACGTGTGAGGACAGTAAATTGGAGTCCAGCTGCCCTTGAACCCTGGTGAAGTGTTTCAGTGCCACGACGACGCTACCACGCGGCCACAGAAAAGGTTTGTGCTTCCTTCCCTAGTTATTTTTCGGGTTGTACTCTGTTGTCCAACACCCCCGCAACTCGAATTACCTATCATCAAGCGTTTGTCAATCGTTTTTGCTCCGCACCGCATATACAGTCCACTAAATTAGCACCAAGCGCCACCACTTATTATTATTATCTACACTAATATTATAAAGCAGAAGAGTTTGTTTGTTTGTTTGAACGCGCTAATCTCAGGAACTACTGGTTGGAATTGAAAAAAAATTGTGTTGGATAGTCCATTTATCGAGGAAGACTATATAACATCACGCTACGACCAATAGGAGCGCAGCATAAATGAAAAATGTTGCAAAAACGGGCAATAAAAATCCTTTATGAGAGCTTCCGTTGCGTGCGCTTCATAAACGGTTAAAGTTACGTAACCAGTTGACGGGAGCAAAGCTGCGGGGGACAGCTAGTATATCATATAATTGAGACATTTAGTGCGACCATAAAGCACCATATCTAGCTTCCTTTGTGCTTCTATGAGATACTGCCGTAAGCGTTGTCTAAAAATGTGTATTGTGTTAATTTTTCTAATCGGTGGAGGCAAGTTATTCCATATTTCGGAAGCCGCATAATGTATAGTTCATAAAAGATAGCTATCGCAGAGATCAAGCTATCTAATAAAGTATATCAAATGCAATAACAATTCAGATAACTTAAACAATCAATTAAAAAATTTAAAACCCACGTATAAAATTTAACAAAACCTATAGCGCGAACCGAAAGACTTCATAATACCTACGTAGATGGGTACAATCTTCCGATATTGAAAAATTCTCACGTGGTAAGGCGAGGTGCTGCGGGCTCTTAATGAAATTCCTTCCAACCCTCGCCTCACTGAGGGATACGATAATTAACTTAAGGGCAGGGTTGCCTACCCTATCATATAGAAAAACTGCATGTGTTATAATTTGAAGTATGTGTGACGTCATTATATCATGAATTTTCATTTTTCAAGTCACAATGGTTGGCTACATAATACATACCTGTCATATTTATTAAGCACCTACCGACAAATGTTTAAGTACCTACCTGAATTATAACTGTGTTGTCAACTACCTACAAATGTAAAAGAGTAATAACTCTAAACTTATATTTAAGCCACATTGATGATATTCCTATAAATTATTACTTATTTGTAATGATCATTGTGATGTATCCTAGATTTTATATTGCTATATATGTATTGTAAGTCCTTTGAAACAATTAGTACAATACTGTCTATTAGTATTAATTTGATTTTGATTTGTCTGTTTGTTAGTATTGATTAAGAATGATTAAAGTGGTGATATTAAATTCCTTAATTGTCTTGTTTCGTTTTAAAATGGTTTCATTACATGATAATTGAATATTACTCACCCAGTGAACGGAAATAAACATGGAAGCATTACTTCGAAGGAACTTAACGCGCATCCTGACACAAAATCCCAAACAAACTCACACATCGAAACCCCGCAACTGATTCGCCAAACTAGCCAAAGTACACAAACAATATTATTACAACTCATGATGCACAGTAAAAAATAGACCTTATTTACTTAAGTTTTGGGTTTAAATTACCATCTAACGTATAGGCCGCTAACGACATTTCTACGACGCCACTGCGTCCACCAATCGCGTCGCCCGGGATTCTTTATGCAATATGGTGCAACGCAATTATTAATTATGATAGTGATGGTATTAAAGTAATATGAAAGAAAATATAGAAGCATAAATAAACGTGTGTGATCAGGTTACCACCGTCAGGAACAAAGTTCCTTCTCACGTATGATTTAAACAAAATCATTTTTTTTTATTTTTGCGATCTTGGATTATTTTAGCCTCACAATCGACTTTAGCATCCTCGAAAACTAAACCCATGATGAAAAATATGAAAGATTTCGCAGCTGCCATTTTGGATTTATATTTTGACCAAATTCGAAAGAAGGATATCGCATAGAAGTATGAACGCTTTTTCGCGTGATGATTTCTACCAGTCAAATCCTACGGCAATTCGTGTTAAAGAACCATCTTTTATTGTATTAAAAATATATCTTTTTGGAACGGTCAAAAATATATTAGAAAAGATAAAGATACAGCAACGATATCTATTTTCTCCATGCTGTTAAAGGAACTTTTATGTACCTACAATAACTTGGTATATTTTGCATAGTGCCGTCCCCATAAAAAAAAAAATGGCGTGTATTGTTCCTTAGGTTGTAATCAAATTATATTTGCCATTATTGTCAGGTAAAAAAGTTAATTGTTTGGTTGGCATAACATCATCCCTATAGATTTCGTGGCATACTTCATTTTTTATAGAAATATGAATAGCGATGTATTTACACGTGAAATCTAATTCCAACATTCTTGTTATGCAAATGTGATTTATTTATGCACCGCTTCACTGCACAAGAAGGCATTTTTAAATAATTAACACGCGAAAAACAGTAAATATTAGTCGACCGCCGCTGTTGCCTACTGCGGACGAACTAAAAGCGTGAGCGGCACGATCGGTAAGCCCCGCCCACCGGGGCACAATTTGCGTTGGGTCATTTTTTAAAGCTAGGAATGCTTCCATGTTTATTTCCGTTCACTGTACTCACCTAATGTTGAGATTATTTAAAGCAATATAGAAAATGGCGGGATACCGCGCCATTTTCTCAAATTGGACGTATTGAGACACAGATAGACTCGATATTAAAAAAACATTGTGTAATTGATAAGCTGGCTTATTTTTTTGCGAACTACAAGCCAGTACCGGCCAGACTATATTTCCTGAATCTTTTACACTTGGTGTAAGATCGACTACACCAGACTAACGTAAGGTATTTGATACTATAACTTTATTATTGCTAATGGTTGTGTTGAAACTGTATCTGTGTCATTTATAGCCTTTATTCCTAATATGTTAAATTGATTTAAGGGCTAGTTAATGTTCTTTGACTTATCCTTGTTATTTTGATTCTATAATATTGTGAATACTTTATGTACTTGTAAAAGGCATCGATAAATACTATGAAAGAGCTTACGTCGAGTTTGTTGCCCTTCTGCTCCACGATAACTAGTCTAGCGAAAGGCGGTAAGCTCACTGAGCCTACTCAATGTGAATTCATTGACAAGCCTTATTTTAATAAATACCTAGTCTTGTCTTTCCGTGATTTTATTCATAACACCTTTCCCTTACACACCACATACATTGGGACTCTGATACACATGATACATTGATGGACTTGGAAGTTGGCATTCGTTTGTATTCGGCAATGCGATTATTGCCGAGGGACATTAAGAAAATAGTTGTACTGTTCATACATAAAGTCACACCTTAGGTTTAGACAGAAACAACAGAACGTATGAAAGGACCGTAGCAGGTGGCTGCTGCTACAGTCCTTTCATACTAATTTTGCTTCGTTTATGTTGAAGCATTTTGTTTTATACTTACTCATCTTTTGGATGCAGTTCACCAATAAGATCTGGGTATGGCCTTCTAGATAGGACGTCCCCTCCCATCGTTTTCAACCAGGTCTTCATTGCATCTTTTCTTAGTCGTCTTTAATGCAGGTATTACTATTGCGATATCCACTCCAGGTCGGTGCTTGGCCCCAGCGTCTCTGCTCCGTGTGACAACGACGCCAGTAATTTGGTTTTCCATTGTGATCCGGCTCGAGGGACCAATTTTGCGATTAGGACCGGATTATTTTAAACACAATGAAAATGCAATACCCAAATTAAAACTATACGGCGGGGCGAAGAGCCGAAGCAATACGGGGCTCACATAACAGCAATGGCGCAAACAGGGTCGCGTCCTACACGCAGGTAGAATATTTGGCGACTGGCTTGCGCTCTGCGCCGGCACATGTCGCGGCGTTGCCAAGAGCGGCAACGTTGGCGGCAGAGCAACAAGGGCGACATGGCACGCCCGTATAAGGGCGACAAGGACAGCAACATACGGCGCATGCGAGGCTGCCAGCTCGCATGCCACAGATAACAATAAAATACAACTAACAAAACATAATAAAAGACACAGACTAAAATAGCACAAATAATGCAGAATGAGTTGCCTACAATTATTGATACGTAAACAATAGTTCGATATTATTGGCAAGGGTATCAAGCTACATTAGAAAAAATCTTCCGGAACCTTAAAATAGGTGTGATTGGCTGTTAGTTAGAGATGAGTAATAATTTACAATAACCGTTTTTCGGACTGTGGTATTTTTTTTTTAAACCCTTTTTATTTTATTAATTTTATTTACAGCCTGCTCTGGTAGGGCACAGGCTTTCCTTCTATTTCCATGCCTCCCGGTTTAGGGCAATTGTGGAACAATCCTGTCGACAGGCGTCAAGCTCGTCTCGCCATCGTCACCATAACTTAAATTGACAAAAAAACTTAAATTGGTAGAAGATTTCTATCTGCCGTACCTACTCATTTACGTCACGTACCTATATAGTATTTGACTGAAGCCGGTTTAATGTAACATCATCATATCAGCCGAAAGACGTCAACTGCCTGACATAGGCCTCCCCCAAGCGTCGCCACATTGACTGGTCCCGTGCGTCCCGCAACCAGCGGATTCCTGCAACCTTCACCAGGTCATCGGTCCACCTCGTTGGAGGCCTTCCAACGCAACGTCTTCCGGTTCGCGGTCGCCACTCCAGAACCATTCTGCCCCATCGGCCATCCGTTCTGCGAGCAATCTGCCCTGCCCACTGCCACTTAAGTTTGGCAGTTCTTCGGGCTATGTCAGTAACCCTGGTTCTCTTACGGATCTCAACATTTCTGATTCGATCACGTAAGGAAACGGCGAGCATAGCCCTCTCCATTGCCCTTTGAGTGACTGTAAGCTTTCTGATGAGGCCCATTGTAAGCGACCACGTCTCAGAGCAATATGTCATCACTGGCAACACACACTGGTCATAGACTTTTGTCTTGAGACACTGTGGTAAGCTGGACGAGAAGACACCGCGAAACTTCCCGAACGCTGCCCAGCCGAGTCGGATTCGACGGTTGACCTCTTTCTCGAAGTTGGCCCTACCCAACTGGATCGTTTGTCCCGGGTAGACATAGTCGTCCACAACTTCGAGTGTAGAGTCTCCCACCTTGATAGGAGTGGGTGTAACATGGGCATTCAACATCACCTTGGTTTTATCCATGTTCATTTTTAGAGCAGTGGTGGCCCAGTGGTATCGGCCGCGACTTACAAGTTGTAGGTCGTGGGTTCGAACCCAGGCAGGCGCTTTACTTTGTGTAAATTATTTCATCGCCACTGCTCTCAAAAACGGTGAAGGAAAACATCGTGAGGAAACCGGCATGTCCTAGAACCAAAAATTCGAAGACATGTGACATCCACCAACCCGCACTGGGCCCGCGTGGTGGATAACGGCCCATTCCCTCTCACAGAGAGGAGGCCTGTGTCCCAGCAGTGGGAACATTAATAGGCTGATGATGTGATGTGATGATGATGTAACGGCCATTTTTAAATTATTGTAATTATAGCCCGAATATTGACGCTAATCTTTAGACCCACTCTTTCGGAAGCTCTACTGAGGTCATCGAGCATTGTACTGAGGCTCTCTATGGTCTCAGCCATGACCACTATGTCGTCGGCAAACCGAAGGTGAGTGATGTACTCGCCATTAACGTTGATGCCTAGGCCACTCCAGTCCAGAACCTTGAATACATCCGTCAGCGCAGCAGTGAACATTTTCGGAGAAATGACGTCTCCCTGTCTCACGCCACGCTGGAGAAGGATTGGTTCCGAGGTCTGATCCTGAAGACGGACTGACATGGTGGCGTTTCTGTACAGACACTTCAACACCTCAATGTACCGGTAGTCGATCTGGCACCGTTGGAGAGACTGCAGTACAGCCCAAATCTCGATCGAATCGAAGGCTTTCTCGTAGTCCACAAACGCTAAACAGAGAGGCAGGTTGTACTCTTCGGTCTTCTGTATAACCTGCCGCAGCGTATGTATGTGATCTACGGTGCTAAAGCCTTTTCGGAATCTGGCTTGTTCGGGAGGCTGGAAATCGTCAAACCTGCGCGCGAGACGATTCGTGATGACCCTTGAAAACAACTTGTAGACATGGTTAAGAAGTGAGATGGGCCTATAGTTCTTCAGCCGGGCATTGTCGCCCTTTTTGAAAAAGGGGTGTGGTGGTAACATCCCTGCACCATGCCTGTGGCGTTTTGCCCTCGAGTATGACGGAATCAAACAGCTTTTGAAGGGCCTTAAGGACCGGTTTCCCACCCGCCTTCAGGAGTTCAGCCGTGATTCCGTCGTCACCCGGCGCCTTGTTGTTTTTTAGCTGTTTCAGAGCCATCCTAATCTCGTATAGGCTGACGTCCGGGATATCTTCGGTATAGTGTCGGGTCAATCTAGCTCTTGGGTCGTTTGCTAGATTCGCAATGGGTTTACTGGTTGACGTGTACAACTGGCCATAGAATCTCTCGATCTCCCTCAGAAGCTCCGGTTTGGCGGATACGATTCTGCCATCATCGGTCTTCAGTTTTGTGAGCTGGCTCTGCCCAATAGACAGATCCCTTGCAAAGACCTTGGAGCCCTTATTCCGCTCAATCGCATCTTTAATACTTTCAGTATTAAAGCGGCGGATGTCGCTTTTCAAGGACTTTGAGATCCGTCCATTTAGCTGCCGGTATTTCACCGCATCAAACAATGTAACATGATTGTTAGTTAATATTTAAATAAATTATTGTTAAATTACGAAAGGAGATCCACAAATTCGCGGAATATTTTTCTTAAGATGATGTATTTTAATGAATTATTCCGCGAACTTCTAGACCTCCCCTTGCATTAATTTTACAACACCACCAAAACTAAATAAACACCAAAAACTGATGATCTAAAAAACTACTAGTTACACTCAACAAACTGCTGAAACCCGGTAGAAAAATGATGAAAGTAATTAAATGAAACTGAAAGCTGTAGAACGGTTTAATTATTCACGACTCGACGATAAGACTACTCCGTCATACTAAACTCTTTTGAAGAAAAAATGCAGGAAAAAATGTGTTGACTTTTAACTGGCTGGTTATAATTATGGTGAGATTTATTGAACGAAGTTGTATATGAGGTAAATACGAGTACTAACACGTTAGTATGGGTTGACTCCCTCGGTACTAACCGTAGCCTCCTGTTTGGAAAGAGCAATCCCAACGATTCTAACATTTATGTTATTATTATTTTTTTTGTGAGCCAATAAATGCATATTTTACAATGGCGAGTATGCACCTTATTGCCAACTTATAGTACTCAACCATCCCTATAACAAAGAGTTAGTATGGATCCTATTGAATGTTATGTTGTGGAACGTGGAGTACTGAGAATTGTAGCTTGTCTTAGGATATGTTGATAAACTGAATAAAATTGGTATGCGTGTAACAAAAATGTTATAAAGTCAGACTAGCAAGATGACAGAATGTGTGACAGAAACTCTTTAAGACGACGACAGTCGACAGCGACCTTGAGGGAACAAAACGCGCACTCGTTTCACACCCGCGAAGCCCAATATTCAGTAGTATTTGTACTTTCCTTAACATGACATTAAAAGAATATCAATGGTAGAATCAATATTTATTACTTGTAAAAACGTTCAAAAATGCCGCTTGGTTTGGTGGTCTAGTTGAAATAAATATATTTGACTTTGACTTTAAAAAACAAACCTCTGATCAAAATGTAGATAGTTAAATTTTCTTTGAGATGGTAAATATTTTATTAAAATACGCCCGGCGGTTTTGTTGCGATTGTCGTTTTTTTATCCGTGTTAGACATAACTTTAAAACTCAAAATGTGCATCGATCATAATAATTAAGGAAATGGTCTAATATGACATAAAAATTACGACCAGCCGTTTAGACGTGATTCTCATTTTAAAATTAGCTATTGAGGGGTTTCTGCGCCTTACAGCAGATAGCAGCGTAGAACATTATAATGTAACCAATATAATTATTAGTAAGGCATTTTAAAATAAAAGGAAACTATCAAACTGGTACCAAAATAACATAAAATATAATAGAATCACTTGAACGCTATACAACGTCAAGATTTATTTTAGTCATTAGTACTTAGATTGTTGTAAAAAAAATCGTGGTGTTTTGTATGAAAATAATATCAAAAACTGTGGTTGCATAACCATAACCCAAAGCACTTACTTCCAGCTAATAAGTCTGTCTAACCCTCCATTCGGTAAAAAAAAAGAAAAAGGGAAATTTACATTGGCAAAACTTGCCAAGTCCGAAACACAATCCCCACATTGAGTGCTGCGTGTTCCAAATCCAGGCGTGAACCATCCGCGTGATAATTAAACATTATGACCAGTGCCAAATTGGAACTGGCCAGAGAGCACTTTGATGAGAAAAAGTTTAATTTCAAATACAATCACGGTTGCATTTAGTACAGGGTTAGGTACAGTCGCAAGCAAAACTCATTTGTACGAAATGGACTAAAATTGCATTCGTATTACGTGTTGGTTGTCTGGCACAGACAGTAAAATTATCTACAGTCGTGAACGAAATTTTAAGGATAGTATCTTGTCAGACCGAAAGCACCACATATATTTTTATTGGTATTTTAACTTGTCGCACTCACTCTTATTTTATTTGTAAATTAAGGAGTTCATTTCAGTTCGTTCGTTTATATCGCGTTCGTAATAATTTGCTTTTAGATAAAACCAAATATTGGTAATATCAAGAAAAAAACCTGAAATTGATAAAATACCTAATTTTGTTATTTTATCACACACAAATACTAAGGCCCAGTTTTTAACCGACTTTCGAAAAAGGAGGAGGTTCTATGTTCGACTTCTTGTATGTTTTTTTTTTTTTTTTTTTTTTTATGTATGTTCACCGATATCTCCGTCAATTGTGGACTGATTTTGAAAATACTTTTTTTGTTTGAAATAGTATGTTCCGAAATTGGTCCCATTTTAATTTGGTGAAGATCTGATGAAGAACTTCGATGATATTCAACAGAACTCTTCAATAAATAACGGCTAATCTCTCGGGACTGCTGCAATCGCATGTCTGTTTATTGTTTATACCATTTCATAACATAACATCACGCCTGTATGCTCTTAGGGGTAAGCAGATCTCTCATTTGTTCGGTTTTGTTCAAGTTTGGCGTTATAGGAAACTTACTAAACAACTTGCCTATTAGGTAGGTACAACTAAAAAGTGAAAAATAAAAAACTTTTTTACAAAAAAATACTACCGACTTCCAAATAAGAAAACTACAAAGTGAAAAATAACTTTATTTTTGGAAGTCGGTGTCCATAACGCAAAAAATTGGTACCTACGAAAGACACCGACTTCCAAAAATAAAGTTATTTTTCACTTTGTAGTTTTCTTATTTGGAAGTCGGTAGTATTTTTTTGTAAAAAAGTTTTTTATCTTATTCTAAGAAATAGTTAAATAATTAACTCTCCAACTTATTTGACCCTTCATTAAGCTAACAATTGAAAAAACAACGCATTTCACCGTAATTTCAAACCGATTTTTAGCATATTTAACCTTTGGTTGAGTTAACTATGAATCAAAAAGTCGGTGTCGAAAAACAGATAACATTGGTTACAAAACACACAGACTTCGGAAAAGAAAGTTATTTTTTGCTTTGTAGTTTTTGTTCTGGAAGTCGGTTTGAGTTTTTGTTAAAAAGTTTTTTATACTGCAAGGTGGCGTCATCACATCATCACATCATCAGCCTATTAATGTTCCCACTGCTGGGACACAGGCCTCCTCTCTGTGAGAGGGAGGCAAGGTGGCGTGTATGTACATAAATAAAACAAAATTGTATTCGTTAAAAATAGGTAGTGAGGAATTTTCGAACATGTACATAAATAGTGTGAAAATGAGTAGGCATTGCAAGAATAAAAAATACTAATTATGTGGGTAGATAAATTTATACTTATCTATACTTATTATTATTATCTACACTAATATTATAAAGCTGAAGAGTTTGTTTGTTTGTTTGAACGCGCTAATCTCAGGAACTACTGGTTGGAATTGAAAAATTTTTGTGTTGGATAGTCCATTTATCGAGGAAGACTATATAACATCACGCTACGACCAATAGGAGCGGAGCATAAATGCAAAATGTTGCAAAAACGGGAAATAAAAATCCTTTATGAGAGCTTCCGTTGCGTGCGCTTCATAAACGGTTAAAGTTACGTAGCCAGTTGACGGGAGCAAAGCTGCGGGGACAGCTAGTATATCATATAATTGAGACATTTAGTGCGACCATAAAGGGTGCACAAAGGAAGCTAGATATGGTGATATCTAGCTTCCTTTGTGCTTCTATGAGATACTGCCGTAAGCGTTGTCTAAAGATGTGTATTGTGTTAATTATTCTAATCAGTGGAGGCAAGTTATTCCATATTTCGGAAGCCGCATAGTGTATAGTTCATAAAAGATAGCTTGATCTCTGCGATAGCTATCTTTTATGAAGTATAACAAATGCAATAACAATTCAGATAACTTAAACAATTAATTAAAAAATTAAAACCATATAGATTTTTTAACAAAACCTATCGCGCGAACCGAAAGACTTCATACCTACGTAGGTGGGTACAATCTTCCGATATTGAAAAATTCTCACGTGGTAAGGCGAGGTGCTGCGGGCTCTTAATGAAATTCCTTCCAACCCTCGCCTCACTGAGGGGTACGATAATTAACTTAAGGGCAGGGTTGCCTACCCTATCATATAGAATAACTGCATGTGTGAAGTATGTGTGACGTCATTATATTATGAATTTTCATTTTTCGAGTCACAATGGTTTGCTACATAATACATACCTGTCATATTTATTAAGCACCTACCGACAAATGTTTAAGTACCTACATGAATTATAACTGTGTTGTCAACTACCTACAAATGTAAAAGAGTAATAACTCTAAACTTATATTTAAGCCACATTGATGATATTCCTATAAATTATTACTTATTTGTAATGATCATTGTGATGTATTTTTATATTGCTTTATTAGTATTATAAGTCCTTTGAAACAATAAGTACAACACTGTCTGTTAGTATTATTATGATTTGTTTTGTTTTTTTTTTTTATTTGTCTGTTTGTTAGTATTGATTGAGAATGATTAAAGTGGTGATATTAAATTCCTTAATTGTCTTGTTAAGTTTTAAAATGGTTTCATTACATGATAATTGAATATTGTTCACCTAATGTTGAGATTATTTAAAGCAATATAGAAAATGGCGGGATACCGCGCCATTTTCTCAAATTGGACGTATTGAGACACATATAGATCCGATATTAAAAATATTGTGTAATTGATAAGCTGACTTACTGTTTTGCGAACTACAAGCCAGTACCGGCCAGATATATTATTATATTGCCTGAATCATTCATACTTGGTGTAAGATCGACTACACAAGACTAACGTAAGTTATTTGATATTGTTACTTTATTATTGCTAATGGTTGTGTTGAAACTGTATCAATTTATCAGAATAAAGGATATAAATGATATAGATATCATTTATATCCTTTATTCTATTAAATTGATTAAAGGGCTGGTCTAAGTTCTTTGCCTTATCCTTGTTATTTTGATACTATAAATTGCGAATACTTTATGTGGTTGTAAAAGGTATCAAGTAAGCTCTTCATATTTATATGAAGAGCTTACGTCGAGTTTGTTGCCCTTCTTCTCCACGATAACTAGTCTAGCGAACGGGCGGTAAGCTCACTGAGCCTACTCAAAATGAATTAATTGACAAGCCTTATTTAAATAAATACCTTAGTCTTGCCTTTCTGTGCTTTTATTCATAACACCTTTCCCTTACACACCCCATACATTGAGACTCTGATACACATGATACATTGATGGACTTGGAAGTTGGCATTCGTTTGTATTCGGCAATGCGATTATTGCCGAGGGACATTAAGAAAATAGTTGTACTGTATATACATAAAGTCACGCAGAAACTACAGAACGTATGAAAGGACCGTAGCAGGTGGCTGCTGCTACAGTCCTTTCATACTAATTTTGCTTCGTTTATGTTGAACCATTTTGTTTTTTACTTACTCATCTTTTGGAAGCAGATCACCAATAAGGTCTGGGTATGGCCTTCTAGTTAGGACGTCCCTTTCCATCGTTTTCAACCAGGTCTTCATTGCATCTTTTCTAAGTCGTTTTTAATGCAGGTATTACCTCGCCATCTCATATTCCAATAAAAAACCGACCAAGTACGAGTCGGACTCGTGCACGAATGGTTCCGCACCATTGAAAAAAAAATCACGTTTGTTGTATGGCCCCACTTAAGTATTTATTTTATACTGTTTTTAGTATTTGTTGTTATAGCGGCAACATAAATACGTCATCTGTGAAAATTTCAACTGTCTAACTATCACGGTTCATGAGATACAGCCTGGTGGCAGATAGACAGACAGACGGACAGTGGAGTCTTAGTAATAGGGTCCTGTTTTTACCCTTTGGGTACGGTTCCTAAAAAGTTAGCGCTAGCTAGATTTACTTGTAAAACAGAGGTTTAAATATGTACATACTTAAACACTAAACAAAAGTAAACTTTACAAAATTATACTTAAACTAACTACTTAAACTATATACAAAAGAAAGGTACACTTAGGCGTCGAAGTACTCATCCACATCGCTGTCATACTCATCCATCTAGATTTTAGATGCCATTATAAATAAAAAAATATAGATTTGGAGGCCTAAACCAAAAACTGGGATGATTTAAAAATACGGGTATTTTATAGTTAAAACTATAGGGTCGGTAACCCTGCTTAAGGGTTTCAATGCATAGAGGAATGGCTGTACAGAATATAGATATTGGAAGGACGTGGGATGTTTAAGGTTAAAGGTAACTAGATTAATTAATCTTTGTAGATGTCGTTTTCTATTAAAGGTAGCGTGGGTGGGTCGAGTTAAGTGAGTTTCTTAATCAATTTGAAAGCTTGAGATTGTTCATCTTTTAGAAATAGATGTTTTAAAATAACAAGTGAGATTTTTGTCTAGGTTTTTGTAATAAAATAAGTCTGATAAAGTCGTCGTAAAAAATGGGCCTTATTCCATTGTTTACCTACTTAAAAATAATGATGAGATATAAAGAAAGTTAAATAGTTTTCTTAGAAGAACTCGAACTTGATCTTTGAGATTCGTTTACCTTTATAATTTTGTTTGAGTTATTTACCTGAAGGTTTTTTAGTTTATAAACTCATTATTATTCGTAAAAAAAAATATAGATAACGTCACCGAAATAAAATTTCGTAGATTTTCTACCAGTGACTTTTAGACATGGTGACTTTTAACTTATTAGCAACTAGCTGTGCCCGCGGTTTCGTTCCCGTCAACTGCCTACCCACATCCTATCCACGTGCTGTGATAATTTACTTCATGAACACTTTAAATTCGTGTATCTTTTGTTGTAGTGAACCGATTGCGATGAATCAAAAACTTAGTAGTACTTCAAGTTACGCACGTTGTTCATGTATAAAGGTTTTCTACATGGGTTTCGTACATTTTACGTTATACGTGCACAATTAAACAGACAAAATTCCAAAAATGCTGGAAATGGATTCTGTTGGTTATACACCCTGGCTATTTTTTTTGGAAATATTTTCGATGTACAAAAGCGACTTTTAGAATGGAAAAGAATAGAAAAGAAAATACTTTATTGTACACCAAAAAAATAAACTGAGGAACTGCTGAGGTTTGCTGTCAGAGAACCCAATTATGGGTTAAGCTCGCCTTTGTACATAAGTTTTCGTTTTGTATTTAAAATGTTTATTTTGTGTACAATAAAGAATATGAATAAATTACACATATATATTTTACAACAACTTAATAATATGGCTACAAATCGGTCGTAGGTCTTATCGCTGACAGCGATATCTACCAGAAAACCTTTAGATAGACTTTAGGAACTTAAAATAAAACAGGGCCTATGCATACTGCTACATTAAAAAATGTTAATACATAAACAGATCTGTCTGTCAGTAGACACACTGACAGACAGATACAGATTACAGATAGATTATATGTAATGAATGATATTGACACAATCGATTTTTGTGATAGAACCAACTCCAAAATATTAAAAAAATACATCTCTTTAGCACATTTGTGTTCTCAGAGCTCGAGAAAATGAAATAAACTGCTGCTTTCTTTTTTATTCATGAGTACATTCACCGTCAAAAGTCACCTTGTTTTTAATTTCAGTTGCGCTAATCACGATTGTCTGGCCCAGTAATATTTTAAAACTGTTTATAGGTAGGTATAGAGTCTCATATCTCATTCTAACCGAACTTTTTAATAACGACACATAAGCTAAGATTTATTATCCCTCTTTTATTAAAGTTAAAACAATCTACTTCACCACTTACTTCTGAAAGTCATATCTTCACAAAGAAATATTGTTAAGGTAACGATATCTTTTAATGGTCGTTTTGTGGGTAGTTTCAAGTTTTCAATGAAATTACTTACCCGCTAAGAGTACTTATACGCTTATGCGTCCGTTTTATGTGGTAGGAATTGTAATCAAAACTTTTTTAATGGTAGGCTCGAGAACACAAGAATAGATTTAGGCATCTAAAAAAATTGTAATTTATTTTTTTACTGCTATAAAACAGTTGATGCATCGAACTCATCATTGTTTTACCACTTTTGATAAATACTAAGTTTACTGAAGTTGACTAAAACTATGTATCTTACATACTCTCACATTAGTCTTGCCAAAATAGACCTTCCGTCTTATTAATAAAAATGGCGTATTACCAGCTTACATCACATCATCAGCCTATTAATGTTCCCACTGCTGGGACACAGGCCTCCTCTCTGTGAGAGGGAATGGGCCGTTATCCACCACGCGGGCCCAGTGCGGGTTGGTGGACGTCACATGTCTTCGAATTATTGGTTCTAGGACATGCCGGTTTCCTCACGATGTTTTCTTTCACCGTTTTGAGAGCAGTGGTGATGAAATAATTTACACAAAGTAAAGCGCCTGCCTGGGCTCGAACCCAAGACCTACAACTTGTAAGTCGCGGCCGATACCACTGGGCCACCACTGCTCTCCGTATCTAATCGCGGACTAACTAAGGATTAACTTAGGTTTATTAATGTTATTAATAAACATGGAATAACCTCGGACTAACTATTCATTTCTTACTCTTGGATTTAGGCGTATGCTATGGCAACCCAGTTGAATTTAAAAGTAAAAAGAATGAATCAGTGAATGAAACCAAGAAAGTTGATGACATCCTGTCTGTTACCTTTTCACGCTTAAACCGCTGAACCGATTTTGGATGGAGTTAGACATTGAGATATTTGTACTACATAATTACCTAAATGGAGTTAGTTTGAGACCCTGGGAAGGACATAGGATAGTTATTATCCCGTGTCCCGTAGGTGGAAATTTGTATGGTGTGCTAATAATTTCTCAAGTAAGGCAGCCCACACACCTACAATATTATTGCGCGACATTACCGTACCAAAATAATTATTTCGTTTGAAAAGGTACTAATCAATGAATACATGCAAAAATACTGTACATAATCAACAAAAATTACAGACTGATTTAATTCATTGCCAATCAATTTGAAAAATTCAGGCCGTAAATTTTTACCCTTGAATAAGAACAACTTTGGGATCAACCCTGAAATTAAAATTCACCCTGGTCCCTAATCTTTCGAATATCTATTCGAATATATATTAAATATTTCGAATATATATTAGCTGAAAGACCACAACTTTGCACATTGCTAAGACATACAGTCATACAAAAAATTATAACAATTAGTTACTACTTCGAATGTATCTCTGTTTTCAATAAAAACACAAAAACACCATAATATATAAACTGGAACCATTACTCCACTGTCACCACATTATTAAATATAAAACACATTTGGCTACGTCTATGGCCGGTGCACGGTTATTAATTCGTTTTGTGTCAGCAATAACTTAGTTATTGCAAGCCAGTTCACATGCACTTCACAGAATAGTAAGTAAAATGGAGTGATCAGTTTGGAAAATCTCTGTACGTGTGACTATACATTGTTCAGTGCTATGCTATGCTACTTTGTTCGTGTTGCCTTTTGTTTCCAGTGGCAGAAATACCCTTCTGAAGAAGAAAAACCAACCAATAGAAATAGAAATGAAAAAGTATCCTGGTTTCACGCAATTGGTTATTGAATTGCCGAGTTTCGTAAGTAATGGTAAAAGAGTTGTCGCTCTGCATCATTTAATGGTCAGCTAGTCTGAAATCTCCATCACGCAGTAAGTAATCTGCTCATTTCTTCTCTGTATGAGAAGATACTTTTACCTTCCGGCTGTTTGCCCTTATATTCAACCCGTTAGTTGTGTTAATGGATTTTGTGATGAAAGGAGTGAATGATATCGTGATGGTTAACAGGGGAGAGTGAAAGAAGAAAAGGTGTTGCACCAACCAAAAATGAAAACACACAGCAGCAGCAGGAAAACGACGATGAGTTGTTTCAACTATCATCACAACATAACTTGTTGACCACTCCATTTACGCTCTCCTCTGTGGCACATCTAACTAGTTTATATAGCGCAGTAAACCTGCGGGTTCTGTTATAAGCCATTGCGACGCTACAGTTTTGATTCTAGCGAGCCTATGATATTAGAATGGAATGGTTTCATGCATTTTTGATAGTGTGGTCGCCAACGCTTTTGTTTGGAAAACCATTGGAACTAAAAAAATTTTTTGTTTGGAAATTTATGGGAAAGAAAGTCATTGGCAGAATTGTACTAGAATGTGACATTGTGAGTGATGTGTGTCTAGCGACGATGCAATTTCTGAGCTTGGTTTTAGAAATGGTTGTGTTCTTTTTCGAAGATTAGCAATTAGCAGGACTAGTATTACAAGTCAGTAGATTAACAGTCCGGCAAAGGGTATGATAGCTGTTCTTCTGGTAGTTGATCACTGTTTTAATATTTAAGACATAATTCCTTAGTTGATTAAGAAGAAAAAAAGAAACCTACTGGAACACAGTTCCTTTTGCTATATAATAATACAGGCACATTGGCTTTCTATAAAAAACTGCACTGTTATATAAACACTATATTATATTATTAATCTTTATTAAATTAACTGCCCCGACTTATGTGTCGTAGGTCGTGGGTTCGAACCCAGGCAGGCGCTTTACTTTGTGTAAATTATTTCATCACCACTGCTCTCAAAAACGGTGAAGGAAAACATCGTGAGGAAAACGGCATGTCCTAGAACCAAAAATTCGAAGACATGACATCCACCAAACAACCCGCACTGGGCCAATGTGGTGGATTACGACCCACTCCCTCTCACAGAGAGAAGTTCTGTGTCCCAGCAGTGGGAACATTAATAGGCTGATGATGATGATGATGATATTATTTAGTTCCAATATAACGGCCATTTTTAGTGAGCAGTGGTATCGGCCGCGACTTACAAGTTGTAGGTCGTGGGTTCGAACCCAGGCAGGCGCTTTACTTTGTGTAAATTATTTCATCACCACTGCTCTCAAAAACGGTGAAGGAAAACATCTTGAGGAAACCGGCATGTCTTAGACCCAAAAATTCGAAGACATGTGACATCCACCAACCCGCACTGGACCCACGTGGTGGATTACGGCCCATCCCCTCTCACAGAGAGGAGGCCTGTGCCCCAGCAGTGAGAACATTAATAGGCTGATGATGTGATGTGATGATGATGTAACGGCCATTTTTAAATTATTGTAATAATAGCCCGAATATTGACGCTAATCTCTACATCTTCATTCGGTCATTTTCCTGCAACTCCCAAATAAAACAAATGCCGATATATACGGAATGCATGCCCACAACACATAAACGTGTTCTAGATAATGTTTCAACCGACCCCTGTTAACCGGCCACCGGTTAGCCCGGGTATTAGTCTAACACAATTAATCTGGCCCGGTTTCACCCACTTTACGGTACTATATACGGACCTCTAATTTTCCTTGATTAAGACCTTGATTACATCGTGGATGTTAATTGGAAGTCTTAATTGATTTCGTTTTTAGTTTAAGGCTTTTTAAGGAAGTTTCTTTTTTGTTATATATCAGAGTTAGTCACAAAATAATTTATTTATTTAATATAATACTTCATGCACAAAAACGTACAGAGGCGGGCTTTATGCCTTAATTTAGTGGTTCATATTCCCTTCAAAGGTGAGTGATTTCATCCTTGAAAATATTTTCAACGAATTTACGTTAACCTGTACATTTGTGGTTTTTATAAAGTTTATTGTTTTTACCAATTTTGAACACTCAAATAGGTTTGAAGTGGTCAAAATATTACCTACCTTAATAAAAAAAAGCCAAGTGCGTGTCGGGCCACTCGCAAAAATAGGGTTCTGTAGTTGCACTGTCTTTAAAAAACTTATAAAGGAACATTACTTGTCTCTGTGATCCTGTCCTTGTTTAGGCTGTATTTTTTTCCTGTTTGTGTAGTTAGATGTATGTATGTATTTATGTATCTATTTTTGTAGTTTGTTTTTAGTACCTAATTGTACTTAGTAATAATAATAATTTGAAATTTGCACCAAGTGCATCCCATATCGTGTCCAGGCTATCTCTATCCATTCTGGGTTGCCTGGAAGAGATCGCAGAACGCCATAAGGCCGCCTGTTGTATGATTGTTTAATTTTAATGTCTCCTTTTGTATTTTTTTATCTTGGTGTACAATAAAGCATATATAAATAAATAAATAATGTAGACTAAGAAGACTTTATGTTGTTCCATGAACATTTAAACGGCTTCGGTGGCTCACGCTAAACGCCGCCGCCCACTCATATGCGTTATTTGAGCGTAAACATCATTAATTTAGAAATAATAATTATTAAGGATGTTAAGATTTTATTTTTGTAATAGTTTCTTCCAGTGGTTTCGCCCGCGTGTATTTCTAAAATTTTCGCAAGGGAACATATTAACGGGATAAAAAGTACCCTTTGTGCTATTCCAGACTATAATCTCTCTCTGCGCCAAATTTCATCCAGATCCGTCCAGTCGTTTGAGCGTGAAGAAGTAACAAACATAGAAACACACACACACACACACACTCACAAACTTTCGCCTTATACATATTAGTGTGATGTGATATTTTTACATGATTCATACACTTATATTTTTAGTAAATACTAGCTGACCCGGCAAACGTTGTTTTGCTATAAAAATAACAAAACACCGATCATTAATTTTTTGAATTCATTGTACTTTTATCCTACCAACCCTACCCTACCCTACCTACCTACCTACCTACCGTACCCTACCCTACCTACCTACCTACCTACCCTACCCTATCCTACCATACCTACCCTACCCTATCCTACCATACCTACCCTACCCTATCCTACCATACCTACCCTACGCTATCCTACCATACCTACCCTACCCTACCTACGTATCTAACCTACCCTACCATACCCTACCTACCTACCTACCTACCTACCCTATCCAACTAATCTATTTTTTTTTTTGTTTTTAAACCTTCCCTGTATTCTGGCAAAACAAAACAAAAAAAGAATGATTCAAATCGGTACAGCCGTTTTTGAGTTGTAGCGAGACTAATGAACAGCAATTGGTTTTTATATATATAGATAAGTTTATGAACCATGTAAAATGTTTTAGACAACTAACAACGTTATATAAGTATTTTCTATGAAATTGAAGTTGTATAGGTTGATATTTATTTTATTCTGTTTTAGTATTTGTTGTTATAGCGGCAACAGAAATACATCATCTGTGCCGCGCCATCATGCAGCCTGGTGACAGACGGACAGAGACAGACAGACAGTCAGATAGACAGACAGACAGACAGACGGACCTTGGAGTCTTAGTAATAGGGTCCCGTTTTTACCATTTGGGTACGGAACCCTAATAAAGCATAATATTATCCGACTAACAAAGCAAAAGACTAAAAAGTGCAAACATAACATTCGTTTCAGAGGTCGGTGTTGCAAAATAATAAAACAAGAGGTAAATGACACCGACCTCCGAAACGAAAATTATTTTTGCACTTTTTAGTGTTTTGCTTTGGAAATCTGTTTATATTTTTATGTTTTTGTTTCATATACCGGATCGACCCTCCACGTTCAACTAAACTCAGTTTTTTCAAATAAAACGTTTCTATTGGTAGTTTCTCAGCGATCTCAATCAATAAGAACGCTGTATTTGCATAAAATGAGTTTAGTTTAACTAATCGCGATTAGTTTCATTGGTGAAATCGGCCCTTAAGGACACTAGTCGATCATACTGCCATACAAACGTAGTCTAGCGATTACTCTACTATTTGACGATGTACGTTTAAAATGAAAACAGATAACAATTTGTCTCATCATTATCTAGCCCTGTATCGAAACAAAAATGTAAAAAAGAAAAATATTTGAAAGTTATGAGAGTCGAAAGTTCCATATTTCAACACTATTTTTTACGCATCTTTGGGCATATAAATACCATAAGAAGAAGGAAAATTGCAAAACGGCCACCATACAGGGGTAGATTCAACAATACAAATAATTTTATTTTGAAAATATAATTTTAGTCGTTTTTTCATAATATCTAGACCCCAAAGGTCTGTTTATAAAATTTCGCGCGCTCGTTTTCTTCCTAAATCATCATCCATTTCGCCTACAAACTTGCAAAAGTGCTAATTCGTACGCGGACTAGCTTCTTACTGCTCATCACAGCATATATCTCTTTCGCACGTGTTGTCGGATGAGATAGCAGGCATTTTGACCCCGCGCACAAAATAGTTCGTGCCGTCGACTAGTATAACCTTAAACTGTAACCCAGCGTCTTTTTCTGTGTAGGTAACAAACTGATATTTTGACCCACAATATCAGTTTGTGTCGCATGATTTTAACCCACACGATTAAAAGCACGATACCTAACAAAATAACATTAAAAAGCTATGAAACCCTCACATTTTTCGGTACTTACCTTCAAACAATAGTTTATTTAATTTTCAAGACTCCTATTGCTTTAAATCAAAACTGAAACGTAAAACAAAACCAAGTTTGTCAGATAAGAAGACTTTGAATATTACTTTTCAAAGACTGAGTTGTGATAGCAACTCAAAATTTAATTTAATCAGTCTGTCATAATGCTTTCTATTTTGATAATTTTCACGTGAAACTTGTACAAATAATGATAATAATTTTACAAAATGGAAGTTTTGCGTGTAAAGAAAGCTTCATTAACAAATAATGAAAATATTATTTGTTAAACAATTAAATTAAATACACATACTCACGCTTTTTTCCCATAGGGGTAGGCAATAAATATAGTAGGTGGATCTCATGGCGACATGGAGAGGGCGACTGTCGCAAACCAGCGCTGGGTACGCCACAATTGTGGCGATAAGGCCCCTTTTTGAAGAGGGGCTTGAGAGCCGTCACGGCGTCGTCACCTTCCACCTGACGCAGGTCCTCACCGGACACGGCTGTTTCGGGAGGTTCCATGGAGGTCTGCCCCACTTGGGCGAAGCACCGACGCGTCCTCGTGGAGGCGATCGATGGTAGCGACCTGTCGCGTCGCGTCCGGCCCTAGTCCAAAACATGGTATGGAGTGAGAGGCCATGGGAAGCTGTCTCCTCCTTCTGCGAAGCAGTAATGCTTACGAAGGAAGAGGCGGAACGCGTGAGGAAGACGCAACAGAGACTCTCACGCCCCTAGCCACCTCAGGAGACGCCCCGGGCGTCGGGAGTCGCAAGCCGATTCCCCGCCACCGTAGGCGCGTGATTGCGGATTGCAAGTAATGGGTAGCTCGCTTCCCGATAACGGTAGGCCCGAGTCGACGGTTCCAAGCGCACCTCAATGAGATGTCAGATAAACTAACGAGACCTGCTAGGGCCAGTCTGGGGCCTGTCTGGGTCACGGATAAATTTGGAAGAGAGTTACCGTGGCCCTGGCACAAGCAACTGAAGGAACACGGGTGGGTTTTAGTCATGCCATTGGATGAGGTCAAACTGGCACGTCAGTTATGTACTGCGCACCTGACCTTTCTGATATACAACACCAATAAGATTCGCCTTTCTAGGCGTTTTCACTCACGTTTGACTTATTAAAATTATTGTATACTCATTTTTAGCAGTGGTGGCCCAGTGGTATCGGCTGCGACTTACAAGGTCGTGGGTTCGAACCCAGGCAGGCGCTTTACTTTGTGTAAACTGTACTCTCAAAAACGGTGAAGGAAAACATCGTGAGGAAACCGGCATGTCCTAGAACCAAAAATTCGAAGACATGTGACATCCACGAACCCGCACTGGGCCCGCGTGGTGGATTATGGCGCATCCCCTCTCACAGAGAGGAGGCCTGTGTCCCAGCAGTGGGAACACTAACACGCTGATGATGTGATGTTACGTGATACTCATGTTTAGGTTAAAAATAAGATAAAATTGAATTTCAAACAGCAAAATTAGTATAAAATCGAACTGTATCTAAACATTACACAAAAGTTGGTTGTCCAATACAAAATTGTGTTTGTTTCATTAACAACTAATCTTTTCCTGCAAGCACTAATAACATTTTCCAATTTACAATGAAAGAAGAAGTTCTTACATAATACAAAACTTGCACAATCATGTTATATTAAAACTATCGATTGAATTTTAGGCTACGCTGACTTGGCTGTTACTAAAGTAGGTCATGACCAAAATATTCACACTGGCACACATAAATACGGGACGTTTGCAGACCGATGAAGATATAATGTCCATTTGGGTTAGCCATATTATGATCGCTGTTTTTGGCACATTTGAAGTGAAGGGGGGTGATCATAAGCTCTTAGAGCGGTATCAATTTGAGATCGAGTAAGTGACAGATGTATACAAGTCAAATACATCTATCCCTTATTCGATATCAAATTTATACCGCTCTAAGAGCTTATGGTCACCCCCCAAATCAGTTTTGTCCTACCAGCTTATTACCAAGAGTATTTTTATTATTATTACAAGCTTTATTACTTTGCTTTTGTATGTGTAACAGCTTAATCGGTTTAAGCTGTTACAACTGTTACTGTTATTTCTACTACAACACCAAGTTCACGGATCAAAGAAGCTAGCGGTGAGCAGGATAGAATGGTATTTAAAAAACTTTTTTTTTATGCAGCGAAGTAAATGCCTAGGCGCGGGGTGCACGGCGCCGTGCCGTGTATGGTGCACCGCGCTCACGGTGCACTTTCTCGGCAGTTGATCTTTCGCTGCCGCTAAGTTCGCACGTGTTAGTACTTGTTAAGACGACGACTAACGCCAACGACCTTGAAGGAACAAAACGCGCAGTCGTTTCACACGCGCGCGACCCAAAATTTAGTAGTTTTTTGTACTTTTCTTATTATTATACAACTTTAAAAAAAAAAAGCTTCAGATCAAAATTTAGATAATTAAATTGTCTTTGAGCTGGTGTTGGCTTTATTATTCCCTCACAAAACTTTGTACCTCCACAAAATAATAGGACTCCCGAACAGCGTCAACAATGGGTACAATCTGTATTGCCCTGGAAGACCAAACCAGCATCAGGTAACTTTAGACCAAATGGTTCCAGTAACTTTAGGAATCAACAAAACATTCCAAAACCACCGGTTCCCACGCCAGTATCATCGGACGTCACAATGCGTACGGCAGGTAAGCCAGAAAACCCACAGTTCGCTCAGCAGTTGTTCTACATTCCAATTCAAATGGCCACTCAAGATCAACTAGGATCCAGTGACATGGAACTCTATAACAATATCACAGACGGTAACGGCATAGCGCACGAGCCGAATGTAACCATGGACGAACAAGAGGTAAGTTGTGACCAGGATTTTACCTTGGACACCAACCGAGACAACCAGACTTAGTTTCAATCAATTTCCAGACCAAGAAATATTTACCGTACATAATACTAACAGAGTTTGATGGCAAGTTTCTGTTAGACACAGGGGCCAGTCATTCAACTATAGCAACTGACGTAGTTGCAGGCACCATATTCGAGTATTGTGTAGAAACAGAACCCTACCAAATTAATACGGCACACAGTTCTTCAGTTCACGACAAGGTAGTGTACCTTCCTTTACCTCCCGCGTTTAATAGTGATATAACACATAAGTTCTTAATATTCGATTTCGACCCTAAATATAAAGGTCTTATCGGAATGGACCTTCTGCAAAAATTAAAGAGTAACATTGATTTGAATAACAATGTGTTACGTACATCTACAGCAGAAATACCAATACACTTTAGTTCTCCACCCCAACAGATAAGTATCGAACCTAGATGCGAAAAGATAATTAAAGTAAAAACAAACTACTTAGATGGACAATACCTTCACGAGAATTTAATCTGGTCAGATGATTTAATGTCCCCAGCAGCTATCAAGGGTCAATTTCATTAAAATACGTCCAGCGGTTTTGGTGCAATTGTCGTGTTTATGTCCGTTTTAGATATAACTTTACAAATTAATTACAATATGTTATACCAATAAAACTAAAAATGTGCTCAGATCAAATTATTAAAAAAATAGTCTAATATAACATATTTTTTTCAAAGAAATACAACTAGCCATTTAGACGTGATTCACATTTAAAAATCGGCTACTCAAGGGAATCGTCGCCTTACTTAATAAATACATCGTCAGCGGTCCAAATCTAGACAAAACTGCAAATGCTAAAACTGTTGCTGCGTGCCGCGCTTTGCACCGTGCGCCGTGCGCGCGCCGCGCCGCCGTTGTGATGTGTCCACGCCGTAACGCAAACCACGCCATCCGGGGAGACGACGTGGTTAAACTCCACAGTTTGCACCCACTAATAATTTCGTCCGAGCACCTGCTAAGATACCGGCCATCGCTCTCTGCAGTCAGAAGCTGCGGGCCGCAGATCAGCCCATAACGGGGCTCCGTATAGTCACCTACAGGCGGTGCTCAGCCGGGCTTCCTAAATTGGGAAGCCGCGTTGACAATACGCTGCACATGATTGTGATCCCGTTCGCGGTGCCCGTCGGGGGCCATGTAAAGCTATGGCCTTCGACTTGTTAAGGGCCGCCTCCTGGCCCAGATGCCGTATGTGGCTCACAACCTATCAGACCGCAGCCGTAGTCAGCAACAACAACAGGACGGTGTTTTGATCCGCCTACATTGATAAGAAACACCGAACAAACTCAATTTCCTTTAAAGTTACTTTTAAGTATTACTTACTTCACCTTAGTTAGCAGGGTGAGATTTCATCCAGTATATCATGAAATTGGATCAAATAAATGCCTATTTATGTAGATATCTGTAATAAAAGACACCTAAGGTACACTTATCTACCCAATCAGATAAAATATTAGCGCTCTCCTGTCTAAAATTGTTCGTGCATATTATAATGTATCTCTAGACACCAAACCGTATAACCACACTTTTATTTACTAACCCTAACCAACGAACCGTTTCTAAGCTCCATTCACAGTTCACACCCAAGTTCACACAAGTTAGCCAACTCGTAATTACACTCGAACCGAACGTGATACCTTCCTCACCCAACACGCGATTCCAAACAAAAGAATTTACGATCACTGTGTTACACAGTGCCTTATAACCCTATCGAGTAAGCACAGACACTGTGTAGTTGGAAAACTCAATAATATTTAACCCAGCTCATTTAAAATGCACATCGAGAAACAGGGCACACTGCCGTGGCATTTTCTCTTTACACTATTAATTATAAAGGTGAACTAAAATATTAAATTCGCTTTAAGACTATTTTAGAGGCACCGTTGGTGTTCGTATTCTCGCTTTTAAATGGCGTATGGTTTATACGTTTAGCTTTTGAACTAACACAAAGGAGAGTAATTTAATGTTTTCACTTAATTTCGCTTTAGAAAGTCATCTATCTGCTTATTTCAAAGTTAGCTTTGAAAGATTGTTGAGTGCTTCAAAATGAATTTTCGTAGCAGGTGTGGAAAATTTGTAACTCATTTATCTTAAACGGTCGTAATTAATCATTTATTTTCCGTGCCGAGAAGTAAAGGTAAGAATATCAACAAAACATTATTAATTAAATATCCAATACCAGGAGCTTCCCTGATCGTTTGAATTGAATTTTCATAAACTTGTACTAGGTTAGGTTACCAGTTACTCCCCCCCGGTGGGTTCCCGCATTGTCGAGGTGGGGGGCTCAGTAGCCGTGGCTTGGTCACCCACGGTGAAGCGAAGAGGAACCCGAGGAGGGGCCGCTCGTCAGGGCTTTTGCCGATGAGCCGACGATGTAGCGGCCAACAAGTAGGTTGCGGCAAGCCTCGATGTTGCATGGGGCCTCCCATACCCATTGCGCCGTTCTCCCTACCTTCCGCGGCAGTACGGGATCGCCACCGTCTGATGGCGGATGCGGTGGGGCCGCAAGGGAAGAAGGAGTGTTTGTATAACGTTGACCGCTCTCCCTATTCCCTGCGGCCGAAAAATGGTAGGTGGCGGGGCCATTGACCTTGAACCTTCACAAGGGGACCAAGGGTGCCATACACGGGCTCCTCTGGCGCCCATGTGCTGGTTTGGTCCCTGGGGTGGTCACGGCGTACAGTGTATTCTGGTGCGCCGGTGATGGAGGGTACTACCTCGAGTAGGGTCCGGTGACGGACAGCCGCGACAGGTTCGCGGTGAGTGCTGAAGCGGCACAGGAGGACACGTGGAGTTTAAGTGGGTTGGAGTCCCACATTACTGCACTATCTCCCCGTGGTAATGCAGTATGTAAAAAGGTTACCAGTTACTGGGTTGTAGAAGTCTGTGGTGCTGTGTGGAGCTGTATTCGCTTGGACAGGAAGCTAATTCACAACATTTTTGGAAAATGACTTAGTAGGCGGATTAATACTGATACAAGAACAAAAAAGCGTTATAAACTGGTTGCACTAAAAGTAAGAGAAACACAGGTTAAAAGTACCCTTAGTTCCCCAATTTTAAGTTCCCTTAAATAACCCAATAAAAGAATAGTTATGAGTGCCCACTTTATGTCATTTTGCATTAGAAACATTATTCCTTAGACAGATTGCTATTATTAGAAAAAAACCGCCCAAGTGCGAGTCGGACACGCGCACGAAGGGTTCCGTACCATTATCGCAAAAAACGACCAACAAATCACGTTTGTTGTATGGGGGCTCCCATACAACAAACCCACTTAAATGTTTATTTTATTCTGTTTTTAGTATTTGTTGTTATAGCGGCAATAGAACTACATCATCTGTGAACATTTCAACTGTCTAGCTATCAGGGTTCATGAGATACAGCCTGGTGACAGACGGACAGACAGTTGGATCGCGGAGTCTCAGTAATAGGGTCCCGTTTTTACCCTTTGGGTATGGAACCCTAAAAAAAGTAATTCATATTTATATTGCAGCTTATGGCTCTTATTTTGTTTTGAGTAGTTTATAGAGCGCATTAACCAATTTGATTAAAAAACATAAAGCCTAAAATAAAACATAGTAAGCAAGTATAGCTATTAGTCCTAAACCTAGGTCCACACCGGCCTCTATAGCCCGAACGTGCCTCCCTCGCTGATAGCCACCAAAGATAATTTTAGGCTCTTAAACTGATACGTGTTACGCCGCACCTCGGTCTAAACCTACAGTATTAGCTAGTAGCGGGTAATGTGGTCTTACCTCAACTTCATGCTTCTTTTACGGAGTTTAGTACTTGCTTACGGCTATGAGTGCGATTAATTGTCTTTAAGTGCAATATACGTAATATATTGAGTGTGGAAACTTAAATGTGAGCTTTTCTTTCACTGGTTAATTAACCTCGTCGGTCACCACAACATATAAAAGTGCTCGTTTGATCGGCGTATTAGGCCACAGCCCGGGCTCCACTTCCCCTGCTGCCTGTGACTGTATCTGTGTGCCTGCCTATCCGTCTTGCTGCCAACTCTTCAGCCTGCCTATCCGATTGCCTGCTTGTCCGTTGTGGTGCCAGCTCACCTGCTTGCCTAGGGCATTTTACGACTTCCTGCCAGACCTGCTGCTTGGTTATCTGCCCACGTTGTGCGAAGCCGCTCCATAGTTTTATACTCAATATCCTTTTTTTAAATATTTTAGTTTATAATTACTTTAATTTTTATTAACGTGGCTTACGTGTAGCTCCTCTTAGCAACACGTAACGCTACAGTGTTTGTAACAGTTTTTACTTCATTAAAAGGGTAATTTAAATTAGTTGATAACACTTTCAAGAGGTTGTCGAGAATGGCTGGTTTTAAAACGGCTAAGTAGTAAATCAGAGAATCACTGTTTGGAGTTCGTGTCGGCATTTCACAGGATGCCTATAAAAATGTAAAACGCTTAAAAACGTAGCATATTGTTAGAATCACCCAAAAAATTAAGCCTTACAGCCTTCATCCTTCAACTGTAAGAGCGAGAGCTAAAATATTCAGGGAGAGCACTCTTGAATCTTTATGACGGCTATACACAAATAAAACGAGGTACATTTTTATCTTGACGAAATTTGACGTCATAACAGACCGCTATTTTTCCCTTTGACATCGTGCAATAAAGAAACATCTTGCACCTTGGCTTCTTTCTTGTAAAAAATGTTAAAGCTCAAAGAGAATTGTCTGGACTGTTTTTCGAATTAGTTTCGTTTTTATGAAGAAGTTGATGCGCTCTAAACGATCTTTTCCTCTGTGCCTCTTGAGTGATTGCGGGTCGTTTATTTTTTGCGCTCTGGCTGATTTATAAAATGCTGTTGCCTTTGTTGTATTGTAAATAAGAATGGAATTAAAATAAGAAGATCCGTGATCTCATAACCCGACTATTTGCCTTTTGCTTTTTGTTCGTCTGAGACATCCGCATCCCTGGTTCACTAAATTCTGTCTTTATAGTCTTCAATGGTCGACTGACCTGGTTGATACAATTAATTTTAGGTACTCATAACTTTATTTTGATTATTTTGCAAGCAAACAAACATTCTCAGTATAAAAACCGCATCCATACTCTCGAAAACAAAACAAATACATATTTTGAACGTTCCAGTTCGACTGAACCTTTCATTCTACGCAATGATGCGTCCAGAAGCCTTTATGCACACACCATTTTTTATTTATTTTCTAAAATCAGATGTTACCGAAGTCCTCCTATTGGGAGCTTCAGAAGGTTTGTGAAAAGTATTAAATCTATTCGCAGGCAAATCTGGTGTGTTTGTGTTAGCATAATTTTGTTTGCTGAAGGACATGTGCTTTTAAAATGGTGGGTAAATTTATAACTATGTTAGTTTTAGGGACTGATCTGGAATAGTGATTTACTTGTGGTTGGAAAGAGTTCTGGAATAGTTAGTTTTTAATCTTTTTTGGGATATAATCGATTTAGGATGTCAAAATTGTCGCTGATAAGTTCTTTTGGATAAGTGGATGGTGCACAAAATTTGTTAAGATTTTTGGCGATTTCTATAAACTTTGTGAAAATTTAGTAATTTTAGACATCACTTTACTTGGGAATCTATTCGTAGGAAGCAAGACTTTTCTTAATTTTATATAAGATCCCGAGAACATCTAGATCAATTGACATTCTTCTAGCCACTGCAACGAAATACCAATATGTTTCGGATTGACCACGTGGATTTTTGTTAGTGCATACCAATCCTACATATTTTGGACTTATTGTCAATAGTAAATTCTACAATGAGTGCACAAAACGAACCATCTTTATCCGAGACTATTAGCAGCCCGAGCCGAAGGCGAGGGCCGATAGTAATGTCGAGGATAAAATGGTTTTGTGGAAGAGTTATAAACTCTGCTTTTCATTTCGATTGCGAGGAAATAAAACAGCAGTATAACATAACATTTCTTTAATTAATATTCAAAGTAAAATTAGTACAGTTTTGAATACTGAATTAATAAACGCACGAAAAAACAAGACCCGCCGCTTTTTTTTTAATCTTACGAATTTGATATTAGGCTTGGGCTGCAGACCTATACAGCGTACTACGAGTATTAAATTAATTTTGTAATATATATATTTTTTAAATTAATTAAATAACCTACCGTATTTTAAATTAAATTTTAATATATTTTATGTTTTAAAAACACGTAATGCAAATAAATTAAAGTAAATATTATACAACAACAAACTCTATCTGTGAACTTTTTATTGTGTTTCGTTGTATGGCTCATTTTCTTTGCCTTAATATAGATTCATTTATAAATAGATACGTTAGTGAACTTGTGCACAAAAATCCATTTTGTGCAGCCTATATCCTGCACAAATAAGCAATTTCAGAGCATGAGAAGTGAAAAAAATATTCCTGCCAAAATGCCACTTTGTAACTATGAAAAAGAGCCCTGACTCACTTCGCACTATATTGTTTAAATCAGCCGATTCGCTTTTGTTTTTCTTCTCTCATACCATTCACCTCTATATTCATTAATTCAGGATTTGCTGTTACTAAGCTCAATAAATTGTAGAGCTAAAAACTAAAAAACACGCTTTAATGGTAAATTTAACTAAAAAGTCGCTAATCCTGAAGATCCTGGTAAGGATAAGGGGACCAACTATTGCATTGTCATCGGTCCTTGATAAGTGTGCAAAGTTTAGAATCAATCCGACGTTTTGAAGGGGATGAAAATCAAGTTCAAAGATTCCGTTACATTGATACATAGATACATACCAAGCTAATATAATAATAATAATAAAAGCATGTTAAAAATAACCTTTGTGCTTTCATAAAAATGTTTTTCATTTCATCACGTGCCACGTTAGTTTACGGCTTTTCGTCAGATTGTGAATTATTATTTTCTTCGATAGCGTTTGTTCATAGCAAGAATAGTTTTGATGTTTTTCTTAACTTTGCTTATCTGTTTAAAGATTTTTTTATTGGGACTACGCGAACGATCGAGCTAGTATTTGTCTGCTAAGTTTTGTGTGTAAATGAGATGTAGATATAAGATCGTGGTTATATTATTATTGCCTTCTTACCAATTTATTTCAGAACTTAGTCACAAGTACAACATGACCTGTAACGGCCTTATATTCCAATAAAAAATAGGTAGTGTTTCCTTTACCTTCCAACTCAATGGAATCTTCTTACCCCTCGATATTAACCGTAACACCCAAGATGAACCCGAGGCATGCGTAAGAAAGCAGTAACCCTGGAGTAAAGTAAGCTATAAATTAACCCGTAACAGATTGGCGACCCAGAGGTGTGTAATAGCGCCTTGGATAGTGGCGCTGTGTGCTCAACAAATATTGGCGCCAAGTGAATGTTTGTGTAACCGTGTGTATTTTGGGTATTACACAGGTATGGGTTAGATTGACGGGGTGTAATTAAATTAGGTTATTACTTAGTGCTAATTCGAAATGTACACTTGTAATTTGTCAAAGGTCAATCATATATCATAATTCGGAATTCATGAAGGTCAGTCTTTTTTGTATGAACGTGAGAGAGTTGGTAAAGGCCGCAAGTTACAAGTTGTAGGTCGTGGGTTTAAACACTGGTAGGCGCTTTAGTTTGTGTAAATTATTTCATCACCACTGCTCACAAAAAGATGAAGGAAAACATCGTGAGGAAATCGGCATGTGCTAGAACCAAATACCTCGAAGACATGATTGTGATATCCACCAACCCGCACTGGGCTCGCGTAATGGCTTATGGCACACAGATACTGGCCTTAAAGCCAGATTTTTTTTAGCCAGATCATGGAAAGCTATGCTCTTTTCAAATAGTTAAAGGTACTCCACAATCCCAGCAACTATTGCATCTTTAAGAGTGAATTTTACCAATGAAATTATTTTAAGGCGGTCAGCACATTTAAAACGCGTTCAAGACCTGTTTTTTCACCATTATGAACTTTGACACTACTGTCTGTTAATTGTAATTTAGACGTGCTAAAGGCGTTCAGTTTATTGGTAAATTTGCCCTTCTTTTTTATTGTAGTAATAAAAGCGATTTGGCTTAATATTGTTACGAGCTGGGGCTCAGGGATAAATTATTTAAACAGCAGACTTCAATTAATCACACTTTATTACAAAAACACTTCTTAAACAATTCTATTACTTCACACTATTTTCCTTTTCTGATCGCTCTGTGTCGCTTCCGAATCGAAACTGACCCACGACGAACCCGACCGCTCTTTTTATAGCAGCGAAGATGTTTCTAGAACGTTCCACACTGTTCTAGATATTTCGAGAAACTTCCAGAACAATCGACTTTCGAACTCACTGTTCCCGAAGAGACTAGAAACTTCCAGAATGTTCGGTTCGAACGTTCTGGAAAATTCCATTCGACACGAGAAGATTAGTTCCGCTATTCGATACTAGATGGCGCCACTAGTAACTACATAATTCTTCTACTCGTCACTAGATGGCGTTGCCCTATCTTGTAACATTGCCTCCCTCTTAGACATGCTCGTCCCGAGCATCGTTAGACCCATGGTAACGGGCCAACCGATCCACATGAACGACCTTTGATGCACCTCGGGGTCCCTTCTGAATTCGGTAGGTGACGTCATTAATCTGGGTAACTATGCGATATGGTCCGTCCCATTTTGCTTGCAATTTAGGCGATTTTCCTTTGCTGCGTACCGGGTTATGTAACCATACCAGTGATCCTTCATCGAAGCCCTTATTGTTCGCCTTCCGATCGTAGCGAGTCTTCATCCTCTCAGACATCTGTTGACCTGTCTCTCTGATGTGCTCATATACATTTAATGCACCTCTACTACGAGTGTGTGGTCCTTTCACAGGCGCACCCGCACAACTTGTGCATTTGCGGCACCATTCCTTAACGTCCTCTCGACAATGGATCCAGTAAAAGCGTTCTCGGATCTTGATTAGAGTCCTCTTAACTCCCATGTGGCTTCCTGAACTTCCATTGTGATAGAGCTGTAAGACCTCCGGCACCTTAACCTTAGGTACGACCATTTGTAGATGACACTGGTCACCGCGAGTACTCGCCCATTTCCGGCACAGAACTCCATCTTGGATAATCAAGCTTTCCCACTGTGCCCAATAACTTTTGGTGACAGAACTCATTGCTGCAACATCACCCCACCGAGGCCTCGGAGCTCCTGATTTCTTCCATTCGAGGATCGGTTTTATGTCTCTATCATCTTGCTGAGCACTCTGCAAGATTCCCTTCCAATCTTCGCTAAGATCCGTCCTCAACATCCTCACAAATGTTACCTGCTCAGCCTCTTGCCTGGCACAGGGCTTACATTGATTGGAACACGATCTACGCGAGAGAGCATCTGCATTTCCGTGTGGTGTTTTGTTCCCTTCACATGATTGTGACTCACACACAATTTGTGAAATCGAGTTCCTTGGGGCTCTTCCATCACCAGCCACCAACCGCCAATTAGTCCTGGCGTCTACTGGTTTTCCTGCTGCTGGTAACTGAATGCCACAATGGGGGCTCCTTCGCTTCGGGCAGCTCAACCGGATGTGGCCTCTCTCTCCACAGCTATAGCACCGGGGTGAAGACACATCCTCCCTTATGCGGTGAGCTCGATCGTCCCGTCGTACAGCTTCCACCTCCAAAGCGTAGGCTAGGGCGTTCTTAAGGTTCTTAAAATGGCCTAGCCTTACGGCAGCCCTAACCTCCAGGTCGCGTATCCCATCCGTGAACGCCTGTACGAGGTTCCCGTCGATAAGCACAGGTGACGACTGGTAAGCTTTCCGGACCAGCTTTTCCACCTCCAAAGCCCACTGCTGTAAGGTTTCACCAACACGTTGCGATCGAACCTTCAGCTGGGCGCGAAACACATGTTCCAGGTGCGCGTCGCCGTATCTAGCTTCCAATGCTTCCAGAAGCTTCTCGAAAGTAGAGTTCTGTCCAAGTGCCTCTAACACAGTCAAGGCCTGGTCGCGAAGACCCAAGGTTAGAGCAGTCAAGGCCTGTTCTTTGGTCCACCTATTCGATTTCATGACGGCCTCGAACTGTATCTTGTAGGCAGACCATGACGAAGACCCGTCGAATGGTGGCACTTTAAAACCACCCGGCGAGGGTGCAACTACTGCAGCTGCCACGTCTCCTCCCCCAGATGTGAGCCCACGAATAATCTTCTCCAACTCGGCGATGCGGATCTCCTGCTGCTGGACCTGGTCCTTTACCTCTTTCATCTCCTTGCCGATGGCTCCGGGGAGGTCCTTTATCACCAAGAACTGCTCCTCTTGACGGCGAGCCTGCTCCTCCTTGTCGCGCTGCAGCTGCTCCTCCAAGCGCCGCGCCTGCTCCTCCTGACGGCGAGCCTGTTCCTCTTGACGGCGAGCCTGCTCCTCCTTGTCGCGCTGCAGCTGCTCTTCTATGCGGCGAGCCTGCTCCTCTTGACGGCGAGCCTGCTCCTCTTGACGGCGAGCCTGCTCCTCCTTGTCACGCTGCAGCTGCTCTTCCAAGCGGCGGGCCTGCTCCTGCATAAAAGCCATAAGGGCGGCGAGGTCAGGGGTCACCGGCGATTGAGCGGGAGCTGCTGCAGTCGCGGAGTCTCGTTGTCCACTTGATGACGGTGAGGGAGCGTCTCCAAAGCGCCTCTGGTCTACATCTTGCTGGCGCTGACTCCTGGTGCGCACCCCTTCCGTTTCTTCCTTTGGTAGAACCGGCATAATTTATCCCGCACTTCTGACACCAATTTGTTACGAGCTGGGGCTCAGGGATAAATTATTTAAACAGCAGACTTCAATTAATCACACTTTATTACAAAAACACTTCTTAAACAATTCTATTACTTCACACTATTTTCCTTTTCTGATCGCTCTGTGTCGCTTCCGAATCGAAACTGACCCACGACGAACCCGACCGCTCTTTTTATAGCAGCGAAGATGTTTCTAGAACGTTCCACACTGTTCTAGATATTTCGAGAAACTTCCAGAACAATCGACTTTCGAACTCACTGTTCCCGAAGAGACTAGAAACTTCCAGAATGTTCGGTTCGAACGTTCTGGAAAATTCCATTCGACACGAGAAGATTAGTTCCGCTATTCGATACTAGATGGCGCCACTAGTAACTACATAATTCTTCTACTCGTCACTAGATGGCGTTGCCCTATCTTGTAACAATATTATAGGTTATTTGGGTAGAGTTATGCAGATTTGTATAGTGGAACTCCAAATAGAGTTGCTGATCATCATCATCATCATCATCATCATTTCAGCCGAAAGACGTCCACTGCTGGACATAGGCCTCCCCCAGGCGTCGCCACATTGACCGATCCCGTGCGTCTCGCATCCAGCGCCTGCCCGCAACCTTAACCAGGTCATCAGTCCACCTGGTGGGAGGCCTTCCAACGCATCGTCTTCCGGTTCGCGGTCGCCATTCCAGAACTTTTCGACCCCATCGGCCATCCGTTCTTCGAGCAATGTGCCCTGCCCACTGCCACTTTAGTTTGGCAATTCTTCGGGCTATGTCGGTAATCCTGGTTCTCTTGCGGATCTCCACATTTCTGATTCGATCACGCAAGGAAACTCCGAGCATAGCCCTCTCCATTGCCCTTTGAGTGACTGCAAGCTTCCTGATAAGGCCCATTGTAAGCGACCACGTCTCAGAGCCATATGTCATCACTGGCAACACACACTGGTCATAGACTTTCGTCTTGAGACACTGTGGTAAGTTGGACGAGAAGATACCGCGCAACTTCCCGAACGCTGCCCAGCCGAGTCGGATTCGACGGTTGACCTCTTTCTCGAAATTGGCCCTACCCAATTGGATCGTTTGGCCCAGGTAGACATAATCGTCCACAACTTCGAGTGTAGAGTCTCCGACCTTGATAGGAGTGGGTGCAACATGGCCATTCAACATCACCTTGGTTTTTTCCATGTTCATCTTAAGACCCACTCTTTCGGAAGCTCTACTGAGGTCATCGAGCATCGCACTGAGGTCCTCCATGGTCTCAGCCATGACCACTATATCGTCGGCAAACCGAAGGTGAGTGATGTACTCGCCATTAACGTTGATGCCAAGCCCTCTCCAATCCAGAACCTTGAAGACATCCTCCAGCGCAGCAGTGAACAGTTTCGGAGAAATGACGTCTCCCTGTCTCACGCCGCGCTGGAGAAGAATTGGTTTCGAGATCTGATCCTGAAGACGGACTGACATAGTGGCGTTCTTGTACAAACACTTCAACACTTCAATGTACCGGTAGTCGATCTGGCACCGTTGGAGAGACTGCAGTACAGACCAAGTCTCGATCGAATCGAAGGCTTTCTCGTAGTCCACAAACGCTAAACAGAGAGGCAGGTTATACTCTTCGGTCTTCTGTATAACCTGCCGCAGCGTATGTATGTGGTCTACGGTGCTAAAGCCTTTTCGGAATCCGGCTTGTTCGGGAGGCTGGAAATCGTCAAACCTGCGCGCGAGACGATTCGTGATGACTCTTGAAAACAACTTGTAGACATGGCTAAGAAGTGAGATGGGCCTATAGTTCTTCAGCCGGGCATTGTCGCCCTTCTTGAAGAAGAGTACCACCACACCCCTGCACCATGCCTGTGGCGTTTTGCCCTCGAGTATGACGGAATCAAACAGCTTCTGAAGGGCCTTAAGGACCGGTTTTCCACCCGCCTTCAGGAGTTCAGCCGTGATTCCGTCATCACCCGGCGCCTTGTTGTTTTTAAGCTGTTTCAGAGCCATCCTAATCTCGTACAGGCTGACGTCCGGAATATCTTCGGTATAGTGTCGGGTCAATCTAGCTCTTGGGTCGTTTGCTAGATTCGCAACGGGCTTGCTGATTGATGTGTACAACTGCCCATAGAATCTCTCGATCTCCCTCAGAAGCTCTGGTTTGGCGGATACGATCCTGCCATCATCGGTCTTCAGTTTCGTGAGCTGGCTTTGCCCAATAGCCAGATCCCTTGAAAAAACCTTGGAGCCTTTATTTCGCTCAATCGCCTCTTTAATACGCTCGGTATTAAAGCGGCGGAGGTCTCTTTTCAAGGATTTAGAGATCTGTCTATTGAGCTGCCGGTATTTGCACGCCTCATCTGAAGACTGCAGGATCAACTCACGCCTCTCCTTCATAAGGTTGAGGGTAGAATCAGAGAGCTTTTTGGTTCTATCTGTACGACGGGTCTTGAAAAACTTAGACCCGACCGTATGGACAGCTTCCACGAACCCGTCGGCGTAGTCGTCCACGGAGCTCCCTAGGCACTCGAAACGATTTTGGAGTTCGAGCTGAAAGCTCTCGGGGTTTTGGAGCTGGATCCGTGCTGGACGGAGCGTGGACTTCATCAGTCGAGACCTTTCAAGCTTAATATTAATGTTCAATGTGCCTCTTACCATGCGGTGATCGCTCCCGGTTTTCACCGAATTGATCACAGAGACATCATTGAACATTTGCTTCTTGGTTGACATGATGAAGTCGATCTCATTTTTTGTTGCACCATCGGGGCTCTGCCAGGTCCACTTCCTGTGTTCACGCTTTTTGAAGAAGGAGTTCATCATAAAGAGGCCCTCCTTCTCCATAAAACTGGCCAGTAGGTGACCCCGGTGGTTCCGTCGTCCAACTCCAAATTGCCCCACTTGCAGCTCATCCTCGTCTCGTTTGCCCAGTTTTGCGTTGAAGTCCCCCATGACAACGGTGAAGTGAGTTTTGAAACCATGCATGGCTCTGGAGATATCCTCATACATGGTCTCTACCTCGTCGTCGGGGTGTGCCGAGGTTGGGGCGTAGACCTGTATGACCTTCAGCGAATATCTTGAGGATATTCTGAGTATAAGGCACGCCACCCTGGTCGACACACTCTCGATCTTCACCACGTTGTTCACAAGGGACCTGTGGACGATAAACCCGACACCACCCTGGGACTGCCGGTCACCCTCTCGGAAATAGAGCAGGTTACCGGATTTGAGGATTATCGAGTCCTCCCCCTCTCTTCGGACTTCAGATAACCCTACAATACTCCATCGCAACCTGCTCAATTCCTCTTCGAGTTCGGTGATCTTCTCGTCGGTCCGAAGTGTACGCGTGTTGTACGTAGCCAGGTACAGTCGTCGGTGATTTTTTGGGTAGCCGGATCCCGTCCGGAGATTCTTGGCACCCCTTGCCATGCCGTAACCTCGACCGCTACCGTAGTCGAGGGTAGGCAGGCTGCCGGGCACTAGGGGCCATTTTTTATTTGTGCTATTCATGGGGGGTTTTTGCCATAATCGCCACGCTTGGCAGGCGGGTTGGCGATCGCAGTATGGTTGTTGTAGAAGCACAGAGAACGCTGCTGCCCATTCTCTGGTTTGTCCCTTAGTCGCCTCTTACGACACCCACGGGAAGACATGGGATGGTGAAATTCTTTACGTCCGGCACCATACGGAACGAGTTGCTGATATCAGCGTAAATAATAAAAATACAATATTTCCTTTGAAACAATTAAAAAGTATCTTAGACATTCAAATGAAGTTTCAAGAAGTTCCAATTTCGTGTTTAGGACGAAACATTCCAAGCATAATAATTTCAAAAATGTTACCTCACGAAAATCAAATCCAGAAGTTTGTTAAAACAATCAAGAACAGTGGTAGAACAAAACAATGGAATAAACAATGTTTGATGGAATTGAAACGGAAAATATTCCAGAGCCTAACGCCACCGGAATGCTATAACTTTGGGTACGTGACTCTCGTTTAGTTCCGAACAATACTTATTACTTTTAATTCGGAATTTTATGACTGAATTTTTGCGTCGAGGCTGTCTTGTTTCTGTTGGTATTTATGCTGTTTGTGGAATGTTTAAATTAGCGATTATGTCGTGTCAACTCTTGTGAACTTATTTATTAAATAAAATTAAAAGGACCAAGTGGGGATTGCTACACGGAATGTCCGAAGTAACACAGGGTGTGTTTCTACAATTTTTAACCGACTTTTCAAAAAGGAGGAGGTTCTATGTTCGGCTGTATGTTTGTTTTTAGGGTTTTGTACCCAAAGGTTAAAAACGAGACCCTATTAATAAGACTCAACTGTCCGTCTGTCTATCTGTCTGTCACCAGACTGTATCTCATGAACCGTGATAGCTAGACAGTTGAAATTTTCACAGATAATGTATTTCTGTTGCCACTGTAACAACTAAAAACTAAAAACAGAATAAAATAAATATTTAAGAGAGGCTCCCATACCTCACACGTGATTTTTTTACCGTTTTTTGCAATAACGGTACGGAACCCAGCGTGCGCGAGTCCGACTCGCACTTGGCCGGTTTTGCTTTTTTTGTTTGTTAATGTTCACTGATTTCTCCGTCAATTGTGGGCCGATTTTGAAATTCTTTTTTTGTTATGGTCACTGATTTCTCCGTCAAATTCGTCGTTGAAAATTCTTTTTTTGTTTGAAACAGTAGATTCCCGAATTGCATAGTAAACTCTGGTACACTCTCATTTCATCGGTTTTGTTCAAGTTTGTTAATCGAGTAATCTATTCTGGCATAGCTTTGGGCAAAAGTACCTTCCTATAGAACTTGCCCATAATGTACACAACTAAAAAGTGTATTTTTTTTTTTTACAAAAAATACAACCGACTTCCAAATAAAGCACTACAAAGTGAAAAATAACTTCAATATCGGAATTCCGTGTCAAAAGACGAAAAATCAACAACAGGAACACCGACTTCCGAAATTGAAATAATTTTTCAGTTTGTAGTGTTTTTATTTGGAAGTCGGTTGTATGTTTTTGTAAAAAAAGTTTTATAATACGTAGGTGCCTATAATGATCCACCTCCTCCTTTATTGTTTTTATGTGTATTGTGTAGTAAAATGAACTGAGCCTCAATCCAGTGACCGGACAGTCATTCATCATTGGACAGAGCTTACTTAGCTAAGTTTTGGTGAAGCAGTCGACCGCCTCGGACACCATGGCCTATCCTGCAGTAGGAGCGCTGGTCGGTTAGCACGGCACGCTAGCATTAATGACATCATACGTCGGGCTCTTGTCACCGCCGGGGTGCCAGCTGTTTTAGAACCCAATGGCTTGGCGCGCGACGATGGGAAGAGACCAGACGGGATGACCATAATGCCTTGGAAGGTGGGTAGGCCTTTGGTGTGGGATGCAACATGTGTCGACACCCTTGCGCCATCCCATCTTCTTAGCACGGCGGGCTGTGCTGGGGCAGCTGCTGCTGGTGCGGAAAACCTCAAACGGCGCAAATACAACAACCTTATTGGGAGTTATATATTTGAGCCGTTTGGGGTTGAAACATTAGGTCCATGGGGTCCGAGTGCTCTTCGAGTGTTTCGAGAAGTAAGTAAACGGTTAGTCGACTCTTCACGTGACCAGAGGGCTGGGCTTTTCCTTGGCCAGAGAATCAGCATTGCCATTCAACGTGGCAATGCTGCCAGCGTTCTGGGCACTTTTCACGTTGACAGCGATGTGGACGAATTTTTTGACGCCCTATGACCCCTGCCCTTTTATACGCGTTCGTAGTTTAATTTTATTTTTATTTAAGTGTATTTATAGGTAGTTATTGTTAATTAAGTATATTATATTATGTAAATTTTAGATTATTAATAAATAACTTCAGTTTATGCTAAGTTCTACTAATCATTACAATTATAAGAGACGAAAAGAAAAGAAACAAACCCTACTCATATTTTGTGAAAGTTACATGTTTTGATGTTTATAAGTCAATCACGTCTTAAGGGTACACTAGTAGAAAATTCTTCCTTACATACATAGTCTAGGGATTACTCCACTGTTTGACGATGTACGTTCAAAATAAAAAAATGTATCAATTTGTCTTATCATTATCTAGCCCTGTATGGAACCAAAAAAAATAAAAAATATGTACTTGAAAGTTATGAGCGTCAAAAGTTCCACATTTCGACACTAATTTTAACGCATTTTTGGGCGCAAATAAATACCATAAGAAGACGGAAAATTGCAAAACGGCCTCCATACAGGGATAGATTAGTAGTTCAACAATGCAAATAATTTTATTTTGAACAGATACGTTTAGTCATTTTTTCATGATATCCTGACTTCCAAAGGTCTGTTTATAAAATTTCGCGCGCTCGGTTTCGTCCTAGATCATTATCCATTTCGCTACAAATTTTCAAAAGTGTGTATTCATACGCGGACTAGCTTCCTACTGCTCATCACAGCATCTATCTCTTCCGCACGTGTTGTCGGTTGATATAAAATGCTTTTTAACCCCGCGCACAAAATAGTTCGTGCCGTTGACGAGTGTAACCTTAACGGCTAAATGGGTTTGGATGAAATGCCGCAGACATATAGACCATGGCTACGATTAGAGTTAAGAATACTTTTAATGTCCTTAATACGTTCCCACCTCATGGCATTCATTAATTTAGAGTTTATGCATAAAGGCACATCGATTTTCGCAGGGTGGCTGGTAGCAGCTGGATGAGACTTACCGAAAATCGATGCAAATAGCGTGTAATTGGGGAAGCCTATGTCCGGCAGTAGACTGCTGAAGGTTGATGATGATGAAACAGGACATTGCCCTTTTCAAGGAGCAATTGAACCATTAGTCTTCTTTTCAGCCTAAGAAAAATATTAGAATTAATATTTGTTTCGGGATATTTACCATGTATATTTAGATTTTTGTTGAGAGCTCGACATTTCGGCAAATATTAATTCTAATGATTGTGACCATGTCAGCTTAAAAACTTATATTAAGAAAAATATGTCCATCTGTAAAACTAGCCGAGCATGTACTACCTCAGAATGACTCTGTGCAGTACTTTGGCATGCACCTAGACCGCAGGCTTACATGGCGGAAACATATAAAAGCATTTAGAACAGGCACATACTGGCTACTTGGAAGAAACTCTGTCCTATCGGTTGACAACAAGTTATTGGTGTACAACACTATCTTAAGGTTACACTAGTCGAAAATGTTTCCATACAAACGTAGTCTAGGGATTATTCCACTGTTTGACGATGTACGTTCAAAATAAAAAGTAATATTAATTTGTCTCATCATTATCTAGCCCTGTATGGCAGTGCAAAAGTAAATAAAGAAAATATTTGAAAGTTATGAGCGTCGAAAGTTCCACATTTCGACACTAATTTTAACGAATATTTGGGTGCAAATAAAAACCATAAGATGACGGAAAATTGCAAAACGGCCTCCATACATGGATAGATTATTAGTTCAACAATGCATATAATTGTATTTTGAACAGATTAATAAAGGCCAAGGTCTGTTTATAAAATTTCGCGCGCTCGGTTTCGTCCTAAATGATCATCCATTTCGCTACAAATTTGCACGCGAACGCGAACTAGCTTCCTACTGCTCATCACAGCATCTATCTCTTCCGCACGTGTTGTCGGTTAAAATGCATTTTAACCCCGCGCACAAAATAATTCGTGCCGTCGACCAAAGCCAATTTGGACTTAGGGCATCCAACTATGGGGAACTACATCTGTCTCCAACATCAATATGCTGCAAAGGTATCAAAAAGTTATCCTTAAAAACATCGCTAATTCAGATTCATGAATACCTTCAACAAAACATAGTGCTGCAGGAGGCGAAAATCTGGGCAGAACGCCACCGCACGCTTAGAGGATCATTCAAATCGTGGCGAAAGCTCTTACAAAGACGGATCATAAACGGTTGAGTGTTATAGACCTCGCAAAGTAGAACATAATGTTACGTACGGGGAAATCTCACTGGAGAAACTGATCTGCATCACCATATCCTACAACAATTCTGCTCACAGTCCTAGAACTGATTGCAGAAGAAACGAGAAAAAAAAATCGTTTACGTCTGGAAAAAGAATGGTCATGGATAAAGAAAATACCTATTTATATACGTAATTAACTACTATATGTAATATACAGAGCATAAAATTGATAACCCGTAACATTATTTTCCTTTTGGGAATGACAAACAATATTTTATTTTAAAATGCTGCACTATAACTCAATCAAAACTTTACACTCATTTCAACATGCAATCATAACTTTATGATTAAACAAATATTCATTTGAAAAAACATGGGCGATTTCCATTCCCGTTGTGCAGTTTGAAAATAAAAACATTTTTATAATATTAATTCAGTTTCAGTGGATGTTGTTGTTTGACGGAAGTAACGAAGCGGCCATTTTGTGAGTGTTATTTAGATTTTTTGAAAATGGAACATATTTGTACGATAGTGTTGCCAAGGCCATGTAATTTGATAGAGATGGGAATGTTTCAATTAATTATCGGTGGTAGCGTCAGCCTATCTGACCTCCACAACCCAGTAACTGGGTAACACGGTACCCCTTGGCAAGACTGGTGTCAGATTACAGGCTTCTGTCTACCCGTAGTCCCGTAACGACTGTCAAGGATTTTATCGTAATATTAATGTACACACACACAACCTATCGCAATAAATCCTAATACTATTATAAACGTGAAAATTTGTGAAGATGGATGGATGTTTGTTACTCTTTTACGTAAAAACTACTCAAGGGATTTGGATGAAACTTTACAGTATTATAACATAATCATCAGAATAACGACACAGATAATTGAAAAAAGATATTGGTAGATGTAGTAACACCACGCGGGTGGAGCCGCGTGCGGTAGCTGGTTCTCTATATGATGGTGAATATCGCATCCAAATCCATAGCAAAGTTAAAAACACGAACACGTCCCCACATACTGATAAAAGATCCTACTTTTCCTAAGTATAAATAAGACTACGTTGTTTGGTTCTCTATTCGTACCGGTCTTAGATTTTATTTTGGCATTCTCTTTATCCATGACTAGTGAGAAGCCTTCCAATAACACGAGCCATTTTGATTATTGCACAAGAAATATCCGGGATCAACATAAAGCTTTACGTCTGATATTGTTAGTGAAATGGTCACATGTCCGCTATAAGACATAAAAAGTTAACACGCAGTTTCCTACAAGGGCAATGTTGTTGGCCATGTAAAAATAATAGACAGAAGTTGAGATTGGATGCGTCTGTGAGATTACTGTAATTGAACATTTGTGATCATCAGTGAACCATCACTGTGGAAGAAGATGGAAAGACAAAATGTTTGAGAAAATCAATATCATCATTTCACTAACAGTAACATTAAAAGCGGGGTATTTACCATGTTTACTGTTTGTTGCGAGTTCCCGATATTTCGTTGCTGTTGCAAGCACCATGATGACGGAAAAACTAAAGTCATTGCGGGTGGGTGGTTATGAGGAGACAAAACGGTCTACCCTCTTTCTTGTGAATGACTTCAGTTTATCCGTGATCATGGTGCTTACAACAGTACCAAAATATCGGAAACTCGCAACAAACACTAAACATGGTAAATATCCCGCTTTCAATGTTAATGTTAGTGTTAGTGACCATGACAGTTTAAAAACTTATATCATCATTTCAGCCGAAAGCTTCCCCTCCCTAGCTTTCCCTCCTGAACTTAATTATCCCTTCGTGTCGCCACATCGACCAATCCTGCGTATTTCCACAGTGTTAACCAGGTCATTGATCCACATAGTGGAAGGCACTCCAAAGCTGCGTCTTCTGGTAAAAGGTCGCCATTCCAGAACTTTTTAGCCTCATCGAGCAAATATGTGCCCTGCCCACTGCCACTTAATTTTGACAACTCTTCGGACGTGTGACTCGTGAATATAAACCACTTCTATTATGGACCCAAACCAGAAGTTGCGAAGAAAAAGCCCTACATATTGGTCGAGTGACTTTTAGTCACAATCATTCTATACACGCACACGGACAATGACTAGTGAAAACACTTAAGGCGCACGCACTAAATTCGAACCGTGTCCGCGAAATTTCGGTTCCGAAGTAGCCGTATTACTTCTTGTAGGGAAGATTAACTCTATTCGACATAATCTGTCATAATTCAGAACATTTTGAATTCGGAACTCAAATCACGGACACGTATCACGGACACGGACGTGTAGTGCATAACCGCCCTAAAGCTAAATTAGATCAAAGAATTGGCAGCATAAATCCAGCCTACACAATTGACGCTTTCACAGCCAAACAGAATTCAATTGTTATCCTTTTCTCATCCAATTTTCCGTCAATTGACTTACTGATATTTTCTTTGTCCCCACTAAATCCACGACAGTGCCGTAGGCTAGCTCGGCACATATGGGGCCGGTCGTAACCTTTATCTTATTGAAATGACAACACCCCTTCTATTATTTTATTATTAATTTTATCTATAATATAGTATCGTTTTTACTGATTTTATTGTTTAATAATAAATGTATCTATCTAGGGTAGGGGCAGGCAAAAACTGCATAACGCCACTTGCTACAAATATCGTAAAATGTTTGTGAGATTTAAATCAATTGTAGGCATCGTTTTAAATATCTGGTCAACAAGTCGACCAAGGGCACAGCCGTGCCATCCTTTTCTCGAAGCCCTTTAGGAAATTTTCAAACCTCCATAACTTCGTTGTGGATAAAGCGGGAAGCCTGAATTTTCAGTGATTAAGATTCTTCTTCTTTCGTGCGAGGTGTGGCCACCTCTGGTGTCAGAGTTAATTAAGCCGCCTCTGGGAACACCATAGGCCTATGACTTGGCTATTTCAGACTAACATTAACTATGTAAGTCCAGTATGCTTAGTGCGAGTTTTATTAACGCGATGGTTGCGTAAACGTTTACGCAAATTTGTATGGGGCTGGATAAGCGCCACCTAGTGCCGTACGTGAGAACTATAATTTCTGAGTGCAAGTTTATAAAATATTTCGTCACTGGTGACTATCGACTACATCTCACAAGTAAGCGCGTCACTAAGCACTTATATTAGCGTATACATGCTTTTCGCGAGTGTGAGTTGTACTTTTTGACAGTTTTGACAGCTCGAATCGTAAACAACGTCACTTGTGAGCGACTATGCTTGTCACTGATATTTTTGCCGTGAGAGCGCTGTGAAAGTGATAAACTAACCAAATTATTACATATAATTTCGTGTTGTGAATAAAAATTACAATGGCATCTCGGCTTTATTTCGGTTGGAGGATTTTTGAGACCGCTAGAGCTCAAGATGAACGTAATCAAATGGCCAGTGGGCGTGCAAAAGCACGTAATTCAAGCAATTCGCTTAGAAACCTTCCGGAGACCGAATTTAAGAGAAGGTATCGCCTTGCTAAGCCGGCCGTCAGGTTTTTATGCCAAGAACTCAGGCGGCTGTCCGATTTAAAGTCTTCTCAACGGGTAACTTTGGAAGATAAGGTAATGTATCAACATTTTTGAGATACACCTACTTAGGTACTTCAATATGCACCTAGGGCTGCACACTGTTCTTATTATCTTTCAACTTTATTTTTAGGTACTCACAGCACTATTTTTTTACGCAACCGGGTCTTACCAGCGGCCCGTGGGAGTTGCCAAAAATGTCTCACAAAAAATGTGTAGTGTCTACATTGAACAAGTTACCAAGGCTCTGACACATAAAAGAATGATCGAAAAATATATACGGTTTCCAACCACTTCAACTGCCAGGCAAGAAATCAGTCAAAGGTATGGGATTAACTGTTAATATAGGTAAAATTACAGTGTTATTTGGAAATGTACTTACGTTGTTAATTACAGGTTTTGTTCCAAATATGGAATACCCGGAGTAATTGGGTGTATCGATTGCAGCCATTTTAGAATATTTGGACCACCAAAGGAAGAAGAACATATGTATTATTGCCGCAAACACTATCAATCAATAAATGTTCAAATGGTAAATATAATTATATATTCTTACGTCCATAATTTTTATGTTCATGTGTATGTATATTTATTAACCTATTTCTTTAATTTACAGATATGCGATGACCAATACAGAATTCTTAATGTAAATGCCAAATTTGGAGGTGCAAATCACGACTCATTTATATGGGAAAATAGTGATATCAACCGATATATGCAGTCGTTGCACCAAAATGGAGAAATGGTGTGGCTTTTAGGTAAGCTGCTTCTGATAAAATATTATTTGAACAACATTGCGCATTACAGTAAGAAACAACTAATACATCATCATAATTTTAGGAGATTCTGGATATCCACAACGGCCATGGCTGATGACTCTTATTTTGGATGCTGCTCCTAATACTGTACAAGCCAGGTATAATCAAAAACATGTGGTAGCGAGAGTCGTCATAGACAATACTTTCGGGAGGTTGAAGAATCGTTGGCGTTGTTTGAACAAAGATAGAGTGCTACACTACAAGCCTCTGAAATGTGCAAGAATTATACAAGCCTGCTGCGTTTTACACAACTTTGGCATTGACCTTAATGTTGTAGACGAAGAGGAAATCACTGGTATTAATTAATTATTAATTTTAAAACGAATCAATTGCTTATATATTTGTGTAATAAATACTAAATTATATTTCTTTACAGGATTGAACCATGATAATGAGCCAGAACCAAATGAGCCCATTTCAACAGAGAGAGAAATAGAAGGTCCAACATCTGATCTAATCAGAGGAAGGATTTTAAGGGATCAGTTAGTTAGAAGACTGGAAAATGTTTAGTTTAAAAAATTTTTTTTAGTATTAGAGTTAGGTTTAAATTTTATGATAACTTTATGGTATATTGTAGGTTTTTTTCATTTCTATCACTACAAAAATCGTTACTTAAGTTAATTATAACTGATTACCAAGATAAAAAAAATGTAAATTCAATTTTAAATATCTTGACATAAATAAAGGTAAAAATAAAAAAAAAGATAAACCAAAAACAGTATCTGACCTGGGAATTGAACCCAGGACCTCATGCTCACTAGAAACTATAGATAGAGAGAACATCAATGAAACCATTGGCTTGCAGCATGAGATCCTGGGTTCGATTCCTAGGTCAGACACTGTTTTTGTTTTATTTTATTTTATAAAGAGTTATTTAACACATAAATAACTCTTTATAAAAATATGTCAAGACTGTTATTATGTTATTAGTAAAAAAATTGTATTTCTATTTTTTATCGTGGTAATTGAAATATTAAATTATTATGTTATTAGTTTAAAATTTTGTAATTACATTTTACTGTCCAATGTTCATGTAGCCGAATGTGTTTATATGAAGCAACTGCATATCTGTCATTACACAATAAAACTTTTAAGCAACATTCTTGTGTTTAAAATTTTAAAGGATAAAATCCTAGTGAATCCACAGAGCACCGAGCCATCTTCACGCTCCGAGTGAATCTGACCATAGAACAAGAAACTAAGCTATGATAAGAGGTAACATATTGAAAGACCAACTACTAAGCTTGCATTATTTTTATTAATACCATTCAGTCTAAAATTATATCACAAATCAGGAACTTCTTAACCACATACTTTACACAATATTACAATAATTATCAACTCTTATGCGCGGGGTGCGTGGCAAGATACCCTTAGATTGCGCACAACAGCAGATGCATAGGCATTTTAGACTGCCTATTGTGGTTTGAATGTAAGATTTCTTCATCTATAAAGAAATGAATGAATAATGGACATTTCCATGCGCGAATCAGCGGCTATCACAAATAAGAATAAAATCTCTACACACAAAACATCTGCTTATTGGTTAAGCTAAATAATCAGTCACTTATAGTTGTCATAATTTGGTAGTAATCATTACAGACTATTTAACAAAATTACAATAAATAACATAATAAACTATGATTTAATCAATCTAAACTTAAAATAATCAGTCACTTACAGTTGTCATAATTTGGTAGTAATCATTATAGACTATTTAACAAAATTACAATAATTAACAATAAACTATGATTTACGGCAAAATCGAAACATAAAATAACAAGAATACACTATAAAAAATCAATAGAAGCAAAAATGGCACGCCATTCATAAATTTTGCATTAGAAAACAGATTAAGTATCATAAATAGTTTTTCTAGAAATAAAACATAAAAACATGGGCATGGTTCATCTAGCGGATGTTATAAGAATGAAATAGACTATATTATATATGAATTCTAAATAAAAAACCAGCCTGTTACTGTTCCACGTCTGGGCAAAGGCCTCTCTATCTATCTATCAAAACTTGTCAACCAGTCTTTCTAAGAGATTTAATGCTCATTCTCCAAATGCCTGCCAGTCCCTCTGAACCTGTATCTCCATTTCCCTTATCCTAATCTGGTCTTGGTGCTGCTGTTCTTTGAATGTTCTCCAAAAAGAGTCAGCTTGGAGAAAGTGCTGGGTTGCCTGCTCCATGTGTGCTGGCCTTGCTCTCTCTACTCCTCGTCTACGAGGTGTGCCTCGAGCCCTTGTCCTTCCACGACGAGGAGTAGTTTGCACAGATGGAGCAGGCTCTGGCTGAACCACTTGAAGAGATGAGGGTCTGGTTGGGGAGAGCATGCCTGTAAAAATGTAATAAAAGTTATTAACATAACATCACAGGTATCAAAATCAGGTTAGGTAGAGGTGTACCTACCCACAAAGTTCAGAGTCCAGACTGTTACTTAGCAATTCTACATTGAAAAACCCTATAACACTGCCTCACCCAGGAATTGAACCCAGGACTTCATGTTCTGCAGTAGCGCTTGCACCACTAGACCAGCGGTCAACAAAAGTTATTATCAATAATAATTGTCATTTTCAAGAGACTAAGGCCAAGTATCTCACCTCTAAAATATCGCAGAATTAATGTGACAAATTGTCAAACACGCATTATCTGCTATGATTGGTTGAATGAATCTTGAACAGCCAATCACAGCAGATAACGCGTGCTTGACAATTTGTCACGTTAATTCTGCGATAATTTAGAGGTGAGAAACTCGGCCTAAGACTCTATCTTACCTTCCACTTGTATCTCCACAAAAGGAAGCTGTGTGGAAGCCATGGCAGGTCTTGGTGGTGACTGTGTACGGGCAATTGATGTCCTGGATGGCCCAGGCTCATTCCAAGTATGTTGAGAACCTAAAACATATAACACTTAAAATAATTTCAAACACTTAAGTAAAAAAATGTTTTTTACTAGGAAAAAATTTATTATTATTCCCACTTTATATATGAATTACTATTAAATTATTTATCTAAAAAAATGGCTTATATCTTACTTTGAACTTCTTGCTCTACAAAAATAAGAGGCAGAGAAGATATAGCCCTCCTGACTAATGAAGGTGATGGTGATCGGGAAGCGGCAACAATTATCTCACTCTGATTTTCCACATTCTGCTGAGAATCTGAAGTAGAAAGAAATGTAGGTTTATAGAAACAATAGTGATAATCAATTTATTAATAATATGCTTATACCACAAGAGCTACTTACATTCATCAAACTGATGCTGTATTTGTTCATCTAGGTTTGACTGTGCCTGACCAGGCTGAATGTGAATCTCCTGTAATAGAGTACAATTTATAAGTCACCAATAAAATAAAATAATATACTAGCCATGCGTTATTATAACATGAAGTATGTAATACCTGTGGTAACCCAGCCTCTTCCAATGCCAAGCCTGTAGCCACTTGCACACCCATCAAATTCAAAACTCTTTGCTCTAAATCGGCTAACTTGCCAAATACTGCTGGCCCACCACCAGTTCCACTAGCTGCTTTATGCAGACGGGCAGCTTTTTTTTTTGTGTTATTTTTGAAGTCACTCCATGCCTTAAATTATACAAAAAGAAAACACTTTATTTCCCAAAACCACACCAGCTTTTGGCCAACATAGGTGAACAAACAATAAACTTTTTGATTTACTTTCTTCCACCTTTCAGTTGTTTTGGTGGCACCTGCACCATCGCTGTTAAGTAAGGCAGTTAATTCCTCCCAACGTTGTATGCTCGTTATCCTACCTCGGGCATTGGAGGTGGATAACTTGCTGAGATCGCCATGCCTAATAAACAACAAACTTAGTTTTACAAAGTTCAGAGATTGGCTTGATACCAAGTAAATAATCTATATTATTATACTTACTGCTCCATAAACGTCACCAGCATTTCAAATTGGGATGCACTAGTCCTCATTTTTCACAATTAATGGTAAAATCATGGAATATTATTACTTATAACATAAATATTGCACCACTTCAACAAAGTCAAAACATAAACAAAAACAAACGTCTAAGTTCTCACCACAGAACATATATACCTCACGTTATAACCACTACTATTTTAATAGTGTGTCGCTTCCAATAGGAATACCGAATAAAAATGACAACCTATTTTGCCGGTTTATGCACGGGTTACCAACATAAGGTAAATGATGAACGCGTCTCACAGTGACTAAACGCTTGGGAATCGTTGACTGCTGTAGCAACACACACTCGCATGTTTACGATAGTCGATACCGTCGACGTATACTTGCCTTTCACGGTGATGACGTTCAACGAATAATTTTATTAAACTCGCACTAAGCATACAGGTTTCCTCACGATGTTTTCCTTCACCGTCGCCTGTGATGTCCAAGATAAACTTAGAAAGTACATATGAATTTGAAAAAGTCACATTGCTACTTGCCCGGATTTGAACCCACGACCTCAAGCACGATAGGCGAGGTCTTAGCCACTGGACCACCACGACATTTAGTGATTAAGATAACATGATATAACTAGGTACAGGAGACGTTTAATTTTCGGCCTTGAGATGTACATTTATTGAAAAAGAGGAAAAAAATACCACGAATTGGAAAATAATATTATCTCGTAAATTCACTCCTGATTTGCTGTGTACAAAAAATAATAGTTTTTCAACAGCCACTCATGGCTGTCATAACTCTCACGATAAACGTCAAACAGTTTTTAATTTTTATTATGCATTTAAAAATCATTTGTTCTTATGAAAAACATGTTGCTTTATTCTATTCAGGGGATAGTTTCCCAGCTTTCCTAAACATTAATCAAATTACATTAAATATGAACCTGGAGTTTAAGAACTATTGCAAGTCAAAGTTCTTTTACAACCACTTACATTGTAAATCGTAACCTAGCAACAACCTACTCAAATTATTTTTGTCACAATCATCTAAACTAAATCAAAACATTGTTAACACTTAAGTTATTCATAAATAACATTCCCTGAACGCTGGCACCCAAATACCGATTAGGTAATAAAGACAATGCCGATTCTACTCACGCTATCCGAAATTAACAACAAAAGCATACCTCGCATTATCTACGCCACACCTCGCATCCAATTAGAATTCATCCCTAAAACAAACAAGCAAATACCTATTCACCCCTCCATTAATTTGTAACCGAAATCTAAAGCTTACCAAACACGGAGAGTTTTAATTGAACTGAAGGAACTGCGTCAGTTTAGCTTGATCAAATGCGATTTACACGTCATCATAATACAAGAGTTAGAGAGTAGTTATGCAATAGTAGGTACATGGATTGTGGAACTCATGTAGCCAGTTGTGTCATGTAAAATGTAAGTATACAATTGGATCTGGTTAGACTGGAGCAAATCTCATAAGCCTTCCCGAAGCCTTGCCATATCAACTTATCCTGTGCGACTCCATCAATCAGTTTCCCGAGAACTTAACCAGGTTATCGGTCCACCTAGAGAGAGACCTTCTAACATTGTGTCATTCAGTTCTCGGTCACCACTCCAGACCTTTTCATACTCGCACAGAATTTAGATTCAGATTTTTATGGATCAGACAAGCTTGAAGGTAAAACTGATCATTTTGGGTATGACAGTTAAACTTTTTATGACCTGCAGCCTTAATAGATTAGGTTTGTTTAAAATCATAGCACCTTCGCTGAAGAATAACGAGTACTCCCCCATTAGTTAGGACAGTCCATTGTGGGCTGGAATTAAGCCTTCCACAATGCTATTCATTCCGACTATTGTGTTGAGAGAGATGTAACTATTACTTGGAATGGAATAGTTGAATATTAGGAGTGAATATTATTGGATCGGCAAATTGTATATTAAATTGTTTTGTTGACAATTTAGTTATATCTGTTTAATGTGAAATGTGAAACCTTACTTTGCTGGGTCTAATAATATGGTAATGTCTAAGCCTTGAGACACTCTTAAATCTTCAGTCTTAAGATGAAATATGGGCAGAGAGCGCCGACTGAGTTTCCTTAGTAAAAAGTCATAATTCGAGGTTTGGCTCTCGTCTCTTTCCTCCTTTAATATTGGACCAATTTAAAAGATATTCCATAAACTGGTAAAGTAGCATTTTTTGAGCATTTTTTGAGCATTTTTTGAGGGCTCTAGTGCTGCTGAAGATAATGTATCATCAAAAATGAAAACATAGGGACATAGTATATATCTATAATTTTCAGTTTACGGAATATCTTTTAAATTGGTCCAATATTGGAGGAGGAAATAGGCGACAGCCAAACCTCGATTTATGACTTTTTACTAAGGAAATTCAGTCAGCGCTCTCTGCCGCCGTTTCCTCTTAAATAGATTTTGAAATAGCCTGTCCCAAAATTTGAATTAAAAATTGGTCGTAATATAATCAGCCCCCCTAGCCAAGTTACAAACGTTTCGTATCGAATCTCTTTCTACAATCGTTAACGCCTTCTATTTGTATGGTCTGGCCACGTGACTAAACGTTCAGCTGTGTCATTCCCATACATTAATTCGTTTTCTACTAGCGTTATCGATTGTAGATTGTCAACTTGACTACAGGTGATGTTCTTAATACGCTTGAGCAAGATTGCAAGTCGCTTCTGGCTGTGTGTACATGTATCACTGTTGTGCCACTTCTCATGGGTTCTTGCAATGGTGATCCACTGTTATTACCTGACTGCAAAGAATGAGTTATGTTTTTTGCGCGTATCTTGTATTTATTATTTGTAATATTTTTTATTACTTCATAATATTATATCTTACAATCCAAAATATGGATTTATCTAATTAAGACATCGTTAAAGGTCTTGACCGCCCAAGTATTCTTAGATAAGTGACGTTATAAATAGGTAAACATGGCGGACTTTGGGAGCCATATTGTGGGGATCCTAATTTCTTTTTTCTTCCATACCCACTGAGTGGGCTCGTGGCTAAATAATAACAGCCGCACGGGTCGATCATCAAGGTTAAGCAACGCTTGACGAGGTCGGTCAGTGGATGGATGACCATTTCAACATACCGAGTTTCATCCGTGCCTCGGAAAGTACGTTAAGCCGTTGGTCCCGGCTGTCATTTGAAGATCTTTGACAGTCGTTACAGGTAGTCAGAAGCTTGGGATCTGACACCAGTCTTGCCAAGGGGTACCGTGTTTCCCAGTTACTGGGTTGTGGAGGTCAGATAGGCAGTCGCTCCATGTAAAAACACTGGTACTTAGCTGAATCCGGTAAGACTGGAAGCCGACCCCAATATAGTTGGGAAAAAGGCTAGGCAGATGATGATGACCCATCGAGTTGGGTATCAAAATAAAGGGTTTTTAGAGGTGATCACAAAAATGTATCCAACTTATATGTTTAAAAGTAATTAGTAAAAATAATGATAACTAAAAAGTAGTAAAAAATGTTACTAAAAAAAACAACTGCTCATGTGTTATACTGTTTTGTGTAGTGTCAGTATATGTTACTAAGATAGTCGTAAGTTTTACTAAACATTTTTGAGTCCTAGATACTCAAATAAATATTATTTTATTCTACTTTAAAGCATTTATAATTGTATCAGTATATGCACCAAAACATTGTTTTCTCATTACCAAATTCAGAAATGCATTCTCAGTACATACATAATTCATAACACTAAGATGATACAAGTTCCTCACGACTTTAAGTAGAACCAACTTCGTCTTTAAACTGCAAAACTTAGCAAGAACTTAACACAAAGTAAAGTAGCAAGTGAAATAACGAAGGATTAAAACCCAGTGCCTCTTCTAGAAAACTTATAAACTCAGGACTTATGTTCAGATGGCAAAGTTGGGGTAAACATAGGAACAGCAAGAATGATGCACAGACCGGCTTCAGAAAAACTCACGAAGTAAATGGAACACGAAGAAGTATCGTTTCTAGATAAGTTCTAATGCGCTTTTATTTTTGTTAATAGTTCTGTTTTTAAAATAACGGGAAACAGTTAAGAAAGATTTCGACTGAAAATAATAGACATAGATGCTTCGTATTCATTAAAACCACAATCGATTTGTGTTTTTTATTTTTGTTATTGTTGTTTGTGTGTATTTTTGTTTGGTAAAAACGGGACCCTATTACTAAGACTCCACGTTCCGTCTGTCTGTCTGAGTGTCCATCCGTCTGTCACCAGGCTGTATCTCATGAACCGTGATAGCTAGACAGTTGAAATTTTCACAGATGATGTATTTCTGTTTCCGCTATAACAACAAATACTAAAAACCGAACCAAACCGAGTGTATCGGTGTATGTGTGTATTTGTGTATATGTCTGTGGCATCATAGCTTCTAAACGGATGAACTGAATTTGATTTAGTTTTTTTTTGTTTGGAACTTGACTTTATTGAAAGTGTTCTTAGCTACGTTTGATGGAAATTGGTTCAGCCGTTCTAAAGTTATGGGTGCTTCACTGTTCGGGGTGTTATCGCAAGATATCGTGTCATAATTACATGTTCAATAGATTGTCGATCGAAGTGTCTACTACAAGATAAATTATGTAGCATGAAATAAAAATGAGTCGGAGATTTTTTAAATTTTGAATTGCACTGTATCTGTATACAAGAGAAGAAGACATAGCTAACCTTTATAAAAAACTGGCCAAGTGCGAGTCGGACTCGCGCACGAAGGGTTCCGTACCATTATCGCAAAAACGGCAAAAAAATCACGTTTGTTTCATGGGAGCCCCCCTTAATTTATTTTAATTAACATAGAATTTAACATAAAATAATAAAATAGTGAATAAACAAATCTAAATATTCTAAATATTCTGTGAATATGTCAAGCGTCTACCTGTTGCCGTTATTAATATCGAGCAAAAAACGGCAAAAAAATCACGTTTGTTGTATGGGAGCCCCCCTTAAATATTAATTGTATTCTGTTTTTAGTATTTGTTGTTATAGCGGCAATAGAAATACATCATCTGTTTAAATTTCAACTGTCTAGCTATCACGGTTCATGAGATACAGCCTGGTGATAGACGGACAGACAGACAGACAGACAGACGGATCGCGGAGTCTCAGTAATAGGGTCCCGTTTTTACCCTTTGGGTACGGAACCCTAAATAGTCATTCGTTTCGAAATATGAACATTTAGACACAAGATTATAAAATAAAAATTAACAAAATTACATAATAACAGTTATGAAATGACTTTTGTATCGAGTGTTGATATCATTATATAACTGGCAGAATGATACTGAACCTGTAACCTCTCGAAAAAGCCCGCGTTAATTGTGTATATAGTCTGAACGTTTCTAATAAATTGTTGTTGGAACTTATTTGCATTTAATTAAGGTTACTTCATCAGGTAGTGGCAAAAGAATCGTTCGTGTCTCGCATAAAAAGGCTTTATTTTAACACTCGCATGTAGCTTTCGACGTTCGCTTTCGGTTCACGTCGAAATTTTTTTTTTTTTTTTTATGAAAACGTTGCCCCACACTAGGAATTTCTTCCTGTATCGTGGGTGCGTTTACAAACATATAAACTCACATACACAACACCCGGAGCCAGAACAACTATCTGTAACTCATACAAATATTTGTTCCGTGCGGGAATCGAACCCGCGACACGCAGCGCAGCAGTCAATCGCTCAACCACTGCGCCAACCGTGCGCCCAAAAATTGGCTACATAGCTCGTTTTAAAATCTCGACTTTTTATGCTCGACACGAAATGTACTATTAGGCTATATTGATACAAATATTATTACCTATTTTATCTTTTATAATAGTTCTAAGAATATTGTAAGACAAGTACCTAAAGGAAAAATACGCAATCTTTTTTTTCTGGAGATTAAAAAAGCCACGACTCAGTAGAATTAGTTTTATAAGGACCTTGAAGAAAATAGGCTTCTAAGAAAATGGATCCTGATAAAAATCGACCCTGTCACTCTGCTTGAGTGGCGTACAAGGTAACTAAAGTAAGTTATTATATTATTTACGCATTTTTAAACATAACTGTTCTTTGTTTTTATTTTTTTTATTTGTTTATTCATTCACACATATATTTGTTTTTACGGGTAGGACTCAAATTAACAAAAATAGTCATAAATTACCCAGAGACGCCCCTCAAAAACTGATCACACACATTGAACTTAGAGACTTTGAGTCATACTTTCAGTAATAATCGTTGAATATATCATCGCTAAACGTTAAATGAGAAAGTGATCAAGAATTCATGAAACCATCTTTTTCTTGTTCACGTGTTGATTGGACTCAAATTTTATTCTACCAGAATATGGCCATCTGAACGAGATCAACGACAGTGCAAGTCATGGGTGATTCAGGTGTTAGTGCATAGCCGGGAAGGAAAGGAGATGGTGCGTATCCTGTGAAGTTGCTCCACACTGGTACAGTGTTTGGGATGGGTCAAGGAAATCCCATTTTAACAGATTATCTCTGAAGCGACCAACTTGGGCCCGCAATTGGTTCAGTGATGAAAGGAGGCTCCCAGAGTGGCGATAAATATATCGTATTGCGATTCCAAACGCCTGGCGCACCCTAAGGCTTTAGACAAGTGGCATTCGATGTCAACGAAGGCGATCGTCGAAATTACATAGTGTAAGAGATTGATTGACGTTATTTTTCGATATCGATTGTCCATCCCATACAATTTTGACTTTTTTATAATCCCTATCGCCACGCTTTCGATGATAGATTGTCACTCGTCTAAGGCCTCTGGAGAGCTATCACCTGATAATGCAGTTTCTACCTGACTTATCCTTTCACTGCGATGACTCAAAACCATAAAGCAATACAGCGTAATGTTTACTTATGTAAATGTAACAAACAAACAGTCATCACTTTCCCCTTTATAATTTTAGCGTAGATTACACACAGACTAAATTATAGTTACCTCTGTTAAACTCACAGCTGTAGAAGTACCAGGCTGACATATATTCAACAGCGGTGAAATGTAGAAAGGTCTGGCATTCTGCCACACACACACACCTTTGTGATTTCAACCGGACTCAGTTTGTCCCATAAATTGGGCGGTCGTGTGACGGGGGCCTAACAAAATAGACCTCGCATGGACTTAGTTATCTTTGAGGTCGAATTGTGGATGGGTTGTGACTGGCTCTTTGTTGTGTAGTGTCGGTATGAAAAATAAAACTGAGTGGTTGTGGAGTGTAGAAATGTCGGTTTGTGGTTTTCCGGATAGAATAGACAGATTTTTGGTATGAGTGTTGGATTCAAGTGAATATATTATTTTCAGGCTAAAAACTAAGTCGATTTTACAACATTGTAAAAAATTCGATCGTTGCCTTGCTGACTTGGTCGAATATTGTCATAATTAACTTTGAAATGAAATGAGATGACTTTAGAACTTAGGTTACTACTTTTTCTTTCAGTCTATAGTTTCCTTTGGTTAAAAAATCTGACGGTTTGATGTACTGATACAATACAAGTAAAATTTAAAAAACCTCTCTCACATTTTTATTTCGTGCTAGATAATTTATCTAGACACGCTTCGAACGACAATCAATTGAGAACGTTATTATGACACGATGTCCTGCGGAAACACACCGATTCAAACAGAAGAATCCCCATAACTTTTGAACGGCCGAACCGATTTTCATCAAACATAGCTAACACTCTAGCAAAATCGGTTTATCCGGTTAGGAGCTATGATGCCACATTATAGATACACAAACACACAGGTACACCCGTCAAACTAATAACTGGGTGCTTTTTCCGTTGGGGCAAAAAAAAATATAATGATTAATATTCCAATCGCGTTAATTATACAACTAGTGGCCCTATAATTAATAGTTTACCTACAAAATAATCCATCTCCTTTACTAATCCTATTATAAATTACAACTAAGTAAGCTTTAAGCTCAGAGATGTTATCAAAGATTCATAGCCTTATCAGTAACTAGCAGTTAATACATTACACTAATTACTTGTACTATATTATCTGTGGGATTAAATTTAATGACTTTGCCTAATTTTAATCTGGCAAGGGATAGGAGATAGGTACCTAGGTTATTAAGTGGATTGGATTACTAGAATGTATTGTTTTGAAAATTTGTTGTTTGTTTTAGTTCTCGTGGCTAAATAAACACAGCCGCACGGGTCGATCATCAAGGTTAAGCAACGCTTGACGAGGTCGGTTCGTGGATGGGTGACCATTTCAACATACCGAGTTTCCTCCGTGCCTTGGAAAGCCCGCTAAGCCGTTGGTCCCAGTTGTCAAATTTTACTAAAGATCTTTGACAGTCGTTACGGGTAGTCAGTAGCATGAGATCTAACGCCAGTCTAGCCTAGGGGTACCTACCGTGTTACCCAGTTACTGGGTTGTGGAGGTCAGATAGGCAGTCGTTCCATATAAAACGCCGGTACTCAGCTGAATCCGGTAAGACTGGAAGCCGACCCTAATATAGTTGGAAAAAGGCTAGGCAGATGATGATTTTAGTTGAAACATACTGTCAAATATTATACTGATAGGAAAACACCTGTGTATGCATGTTTCCTGGATCTTTCTAAGGCCTTCGACCTGGTTTCTTATAATGTCTTATGGGAGAAGCTTCTGGAGGCGGGTGTTCTAACTGCATTAGTGTCGTTTTTATCTTTTTGGTATGGCAAGCAGAGGTACTTCGTCAATTAGTCTAACGCGTTGTCTGACACATGTATACTCGAATGAGGAGTTAGGCAGGGAGATCTAACTTCCCCGAGGCTTTTTAATATTTATGCCAATAAACTGCTTGTTGTGCTTAGCAGCACGCATGTCGGATGGCATATAGATGGAGTATGTTTAAATAACTTAAGTTATGCAGACGACATGGTGCTGCTGAGCCCTACTATCAGTGGTATTAGATAATTACTCTCCATTTGTGAATGATATGCCAAACAGCACGGGCTCATGTATAATCCTACAAAAAGTGAGTTGTTGGTGTTTCGAGGTAGGAATAAAAATCCAATATTTGTCTCTCCTGTAAAACTAAATGGTTTATTTTTGCAGAGAATTGCCCACTTTAAATATTTGGGCAACATTGCTACGGAGAAATTAAAATACGACTTGAATATGGAAAGGGAGCGCAGGGCATTGGCTGTGAGGGGAAATGTGATATGCAGAAGGTTTCATGGTTGTTCAGTGGCGGTCAAAGTGACTGTTTTTAAGGCCTTATGCCAAACATTTTACACCAGCAGCCTTTGAGATAACCGTACCCGAAAAGCAGACAATGCCCTGCGCATTCAATACAACAATGCCTTCAGGGCTTTGTTGAGACCTTACGACTACTACCCACCTTACTGCAGTGCGTCAGGTATGTTCTCTGATGCGTACACTGACGATTACTTTCCGATAACGTGGAAGAAAATAGCGTCAGTAATATCCAGAGTAAGGGTAAGCAGCAAAAGCATTCTGAGGGTTGCAGAGAGGCTAGATGGGCCTACGATGGGGAAGTTTATCAGGCCACATGATGGCAACAAAGCCTGTTAAACCTTTCTGTGATTGTGATTTTCTTTGTTATTTTTTATTGTTCCTGCATGTTACTTACATAGTTTTTTAGGGTTCCGTGCCCAAAGGGTAAAAACGGAACCCTATTACTAAGACTCCACGATCCGTCTGTCTGTCTGTCTGTCTGTCCGTCTGTCATCAGGTTGTATCTCATGAACCATGATAGCTAGACAGTTGAAATTTTCACAGATTATGTATTTTTGCGTCCGACTCGCACTTGGCCGGTTTTTAAGTAAGATGTAATATTAATACCCAATGGGCCTTGATGTCTGACATTTTTTTTTATTTTTTTTTTTTTATTATATTATTATTATAATATTAGTGTTTAATACTTTCATTTTACCAAAATGAGGCGACGACGGTGAATATATGTGGCAGTATGTTCATAGTATTTGAAATCGTGACCTAAATTCATGATTCCGAGCCACTTCTGGTCCATTTTGATTTGTGTTTAAATGAATCCCAACTAAATATTAAGAGAGATTAACACCGGGATGCTGAGAAAAGACGTCTCTGCGAGACTCGCCTTCAGTTAAATTTCAGATTACTGTCCGACTAGTTTTAATTAATTTTGAGAGAGAAGAAGAAATATTACTTTGTTGTTAAGGGCGGTTTAAAACGGGTTTGAGGCCTACAAATAAGTTCTTAACTTGAATTTCAGATAAAAACTGGTAAAATCAGCCAAGTGCGTGTCGAAATTCGCAAATTTAGGGTTCCGTATCAAATGTAGAATATATTGGTATTTGTTAGTAAAGTATATACAGGAGCGCGACTTACAAGTTGTAGGTCGTTGCCTTTGCTTTGTGTAAATTATTTCATCACCACTGCTCTCAAAACGGTGAAGGAAAACATCGTGAGGAAAGTTAGATACATAAGTTCTTTAGTAAGAACACGTCAGTTGTATTCCTGATTTCAGTGTTAACTGTCTCAAAGATAGCCGGATATACGGATCTAAGGTCGACTAAAAAGATTAAATGCATCATCATCATCATCAGCCTTTTAATGTTTCTACTGCTGGGACACAGGCTTCCTCTCTGTGAGAGGGAATGGGCCGTAATCCACCTCGCAGGCCCAGTGCGGGTTGGCAGATGTCACATGTATTCGAATTTTTAGTTCTAGGATATGCTGGTTTTCTCACAATGTTTTTCTTGACCGTTTTGAGAGCAGTGGTGAAGAAATAATTTACACGAAGTAAAGCGCCTGCCTTGGTTCGAACTCACGACCTACAGCTTGTAAGTCGCGGCCGCTACTACTGAGGGCACCACTGCTCTCACTGGGCCACCACTGCTCTTTCTGCATCTCCATTGAATGCGATCCGCATAAAATATGGTTGTATCAATAAATATATAAATTCCGCTTTAATTCATAAAAATGTGTAAGTAATGTAATTGACTGGTGATTGTATAACCAGTTGTATAAACGTAAACAAAGTTAAAGCAGTATGTAAGGATCGCATCTATGATCGTATCAGATGGGCTTATTTAGTTTCTGTTTTTCTAACCTACCCCATGGACAAACGACGTGATTTCATGTAAGTATGTGTAATGCAATATTTAGTCATCAAGATAGGCAAGTATTTAAACGAGCGAAAAAAAATTCAAATTAAAGGTGTAAAAAATACTGAATATGGCTTACTGAAATACTAAGTGGGCGACAAACAGTGGGCGAATACAAATGTTTAAAACAGCGACTTGAAAATATAAGTTTGTCGACAGGGCTCCTTTTTCTGTCTGCAGGGTCTAAAGTAACCTAACATGAAGGAGATGACGGGAGCTAAGTTCGCTCGCTTTGCTCGCTCACTTCAGCTCTCGTCATCCCCTTCGAACCTAACCTATCCGTGTCGGGGTGCGCTAAGTTCCCGAGCTCGCTTCGCTCGCTCTTGGACACGAATAAACCCGAACTCCCGCACTGCACAGTGATGTCGCCTCGATAGTTGTTCATCTATTTTCAAAAGAATAATATGCTAAAATAGAAAAAATAGAACCCCAAATACAGTTAAAGTATGTAACAATATTATTACCGCAGCTCACAAAAATCTCCTAAAAGGTATTACTCAAACCGGATAAATAGTTACTTACTTAGTATAATAGTCGCCCATTCAGTATATTTTTCCCTCGGTTAATAATTTCCCATCAAGATATAGGTTTCGCTAATTAGTAAACACAAGCAAAAATTAAAATACCCCCGATACATCTTTATTTCATGTTTTTAAACTACTTACTTAATTTATCTAGTAGTAGACACGCTTTGATCAACAATCTAACGAACACATAATTATGAAACGATAATCATCTTGCGAAAATACACAATTCAAAGAAGAAGAACACACGATTCAAACAGTAAAATCCCCATAACTTTAGAATGGCTGAACCGATTTTCATCAAACATAGCAAAGACCACTCTCGATAAAATTACCTTTCAAGAACAACACTAAACTAAACCAATATCGGTTCAACCGTTCAGGAGCTATGATGCCACCGACAGATACACAAATACACAAACACAGATACACACAAAAAACTTGTAACACCCCTCTATTTCCGGCGAGGATTAAAACTACAGCTACATTACTTAACTTAAAAGCAGTAAGAACACACAATAAAAGAAAACATACCGTTCTTTCTTTCACAGTACTTAAACACCAGGCTAGGAGAAAACTCATAGAAGTATATATATAACAGTCAGCTACTTTTTTGTACTGACAAAAAACATACTTAGGTATTTTAAACACTATCTAAGGCATGGAATTGAATTTTTATTTCATTTGTTTTATAGAGGTTTTATTATTAACATTATTTTAACATGATTCCTAAAGCCGAAGTGTAACAAAAACTATGTTAAAAATGTTACTTAGTAAATGTGACTAATCATAGAATAAAACCTTAAGGTTACACAAGTCGACGGCACGAACTATTTTGTGCGCGGGGTTAAAATGCATTTTATTTCAACCGACAACATGTGCGGAAGAGATAGATGCTGTGATGAGCAGTAGGAAGCTAGTTCGCGTACGAATACATACTTTTGCAAATTTGTAGCGAAATGGATAATGATTTAGGACGAAATCGAGCGCGAAATTTTATAAACAGACCTTTGGCAGTCTAGATATCATGAAAAAACGTTAGTCGTTTTTCTTATCTATCTGTTCAAAATAAAATTATTTGCATTGTTGAACTACTAATCTATCCCTGTATGGAGGCCGTTTTGCAATTTTCCGCCTTCTTATGGTATTTATTCGCGCCCAAAAATGCGTTAAAATTAGTGTCGAAATGTGGAACTTTTGACGCTCACTTTTAAATGTTTTCTTTTTTTACTTTTTTGCTTCCATACAGAGCTAGATAATGATGAGACAAATTGGTATCACTTTTTATTTTGAACGTACATCGTCAAATAGTGGAATAATCCCTAGACTACGTTTGTATGGAAGAATTTTCGACTAGTGTAACCTTAATTACCAATATTATAAATGTGAAAGTTTGGACGTTTGTTATTCAATCACTCCAGACGGGCTGAACGGCGTCACAGTGATAGATTATGGTCTGGAATAGCACATAGGTTATTTTTGATACATGAGAAGTTTCACTTGAGATAATTTTCAACGTCCACGCGTGCGAAGCCGCTGGCAGAAGCCAATTAATAAAGCTTGCCATAAAGAGCGTGATGGACAATTATGAATTAAATAATAATTATTATTATTATATTGCTTGTGTAATTAAGATAAACAGAGTAACAATAATAGATAGGCTACTAAATAAATGAATTAATAAGAATTTTTGAAGAAAACAATATCTAAAGGGTGAAAAGAGTTTTCTGAAAATCTTAATTAATATCAATCGCGGAAACATCATTCATTGATCATTTCATAGTTTAAAAACTGGCCAAGTGCGAGTCGGACTCGCGCACGAAGGGTTCCGTACCATCATCGCAAAAAACGGCAAAAAAAACACGTTTGTTGTATGGGAGCCCCTCTTAATATATTTTATTTTAATAATTATTATTTTTTTAAGTGAATATACAATTAAATATTCTGTGAATATTTCAAGCGTCTACCTGTTGCCGTTATGAATATTGAGCAAAAACCCTTAAATATTAATTGTATTCTGTTTTTAGTATTTGTTGTTATAGTGGCAATAGAAATACATCATCTGTGAAAATTTCAACTGTCTAGCTATCACGATTCATGAGAAACAGCCTGGTGACAGACGGACAGACAGACAGACAGACGGATCGTGAAGTCTTAGTAATAGGGTCCCGTTTTTACGTTTGGGTACGGCACCCTAAAAAGCAAGACACAATAGTTAAACAATTCATTAACAAAAAAATCTTAAAAAATTGTGATTGATAACAATCAAAAACCTTTCACGCCGTTTCCCTTTCAACACTTTATCAAACAAGTTACGATACATACAGTAAAAGCCCAAAAGGACCAATTTATACCCCTAATGCTCGCAGATTCGGGCCCACAGGCAATAAGAAATACACGTGATATTTTATCGAGTAATAACCCCAATATACAATCCGCACCCATTTTGTTTGATTTGTACCGACCTATATGTATCGCTTGAGGCTGTCGAGATATTCCCGATAAACCTAATATCGGAAGTGTACTGAGATTTTCTTGATCTGTTCAGTTAGTATGGTTCACTGAAGCTAATTTCTTATTGGCTAAAATGGTCTCCAATTGAGCACTGGATTATTACTAACCTTAAAGAAATGCTTTTTTTTTCATAGTGAAAGCGGTAGACCATTTCCATGTTTTGAAGCAATTATAAAAGGAAGAAAAATTCAGGGCATCCAAGGTATTTCATTCAGATTGACTCATACTTCTTCTAAACTTTATATCGTTTATCATTATCATTTCACTGCGCTGCCCCATGTTAGTTGGGTCGTCGCAAAAAGTTTATTTCTTCGATGCTTCCCTGTCAACGTTAACTCGTGTCCTTTCATAATATGCCTCAAACAATCCATTCATTTTTTCACTGCCGTCTCTCTCTCTGTTCATCCTGCAATATTTACAATCTATTTTTATATCAAGGCTCATTTATTTAAAGGCACACTTTTGTATGTCACCTAGAAGTTTCTATGTCTGCATTGCAGATAATTTGTGAAAAACTTCAAGGTATTTACAGTTTCCATACCCGTATCATGTTAGACGCCAGTGGATAGAGATTTACAAAAGCCTTCGTATTTTTGGCAAACGCCTATCTCTTACATAAAATTACTTTGTTACAAACTTCAGGACTTTGGCAGTCACCATTTTCTATATATTTTTATGAAGATGTCGATTTTTATATGAATCGGCGTTTTTACCTTTAAAGCGGAGTACGAAACTGTAATATTGTATAAGTCAAAGACAAAGACAAAGACAAAGGCCTCATCAGAAGGCTTAATATCACCCAAAGGCCCATGGAGTAGGCAATGCTCGCAGTATCCTGCCGTGATTGCATCAGAAATAAAAATATACGCAGGAGAGCTAACGTTACCGACATAGCCCGAAAAAAATTCAAACTTAAGTGGCAGTGGGCAGGGCACATTGCCCGCAGAACGGATGATCGATGTGGCCGAAAAGTCTTGAAGAGGGAACCGCGTACTGGAAGACGCTGCGTTGGAAATCCCCCCACTAGGTGAACCGATGACCTGATTAAGGGCCTTCCACCGCATCAGTGCCGTAAAACGGTTACTTTCTAAAGCATACCTCCTTAGTAACGGCTAGGTTAAAAGGTTTAAAAAAAAGGTATATGAACATTATTTGTAAAACATGGCTTTATCGTGTAACTATAAAAAAAAAATACAACTCGATTTTTTTCGCTTTTAGGACACTCCTCCAAAACGACTTGGATGTTTAAATATATTATTAGACAAAAAACAAATATGGCTAAAATTTCTTCATAACTGAAATAGCTAATATTATGTAAATCAAAGAATGTTTTGCAAACAAAACTGTCCAAAAGGAGGTTCAATATTGATATTCTGGCTCCTAGCGTACGGCCAGTACTGCGTTAACATTGGGGACTATCGAGACGCACCTAGGACCGGTCGATGGCGGCGAAACTAGGGAAGGCAAGTGTGGACATCTGAAATGATGATGATCTCAACCAATGTTGTGAAAATTACTGTTACTGTGAAGTATTGATCCGATTGAGGAAATTCCTCCACTGATTGAAAGTTATCCTATCGCCTGCTCTTATACTCTCAGAAAATGCACGGTTATTTTAGGCTAGAACACGGCGACCGCGTGAAAACCTAGTATTTAATATCTAAATAACCAACTATAAGGGGAAGGTGTGCCCGAAGTATCCTAATGTATATAGTCTGCTAAATCTAATAATCTGTTCCCAATCATCGTCACAACAATCACTTAAGTACACACCTAGTATTCATACCTATTATGAAACGTACGTGTTACATACTCTTTGCCTATTATTGGAATCAAATATAACAGCTCACAATGTTAGGACCCATTAATATTAATGATAATTTTTATCCGTGGTGCTAGGCAACTGGGCTTATCCCAGTTGTAAACGACCCTTTGTGCCTATTGTTCTTGTTTGTTCTGTCTCCTGCATGGTATGAAGGGAAATGGAAATTATGTTTTTTTGCTACTCCTCCTCCTCCTCCTCCTCTTTTCTGATTAATTTCATTGCGGGATCCAAGACAGTTAAAGTCATTCGCCGGGACTGATGATGTCGAGCTTCATTGCCTCGGCGCTTTGCTGGTGGTCGCCACTGTTGATGTTGGCTTTTAGGAGTTGCATTGGTTTGAGAATAGTGCGTTAGCATTGTCCTAATTACAAGCACACACACAACTTGACAAACACACAGTTGTGTGTGTGAGAAAATAAAGAATGTTAAGTTGTGTGAGAAAGTAGAGAATGTTAAGTAGAAAATATTTCCATTTCTCTTCAATTGCCTTAAAATCTTCCTCATAACCTTCCTTAATTAATGATTTAATAATTTGGAAGCTTAATTACTCTCATCCTTATACCACATGCTTCTAATTTATCTCGAGACCCGAAATTATCATATTCACTAAATCATTTTAGCAGTTAATTAAATCGTTAAAGACGTTATCAGGTAAAAGGGGTATGTTTCATTTAAACTTCCCTTTTACGGATTACGCAAACGATACCTACCCTCTGGGTATCTTTCAAAGTTATCTGGCGACTTATCTCTTTGTACTGCGGCTTTTAAAATAGAATACTGCAGAGAAGATAAAACCGAAAATGGGGATGTTATTCTTGATAGGTAGGTATATCGTGTACAATGAAAATACCTACCATTTACCTTATAAAGTACTTCAAGATTCCGGTCTATCTAACACAAAAACTCAATTTTACAAACGAGAAATTGTAGGTATCCAAAATAAATTATAATCCCACAGTAAAAAACATTTTTGTAGTAAGTAGCGTTGCTCAGATATCTGAGCACGAAAAATACCTGGGAATAACCGGCGTTGCTCAAATGAACAACTGTGATAGACGAACCAATTAACATATAGACGAAGTTGCAGTATCCTTGCTTTTTGTTTCTTGTTTCCTTTTCTTTTGTTTATAATCCGACAATTATTTGAACAACTGCATAGTTTTTCTATAGATATTGTTAAAATGAATAAAGAAAAGGAACAAAGAGTTCACGTCAAAAACTAATCCTTCTTTTAAGAGTCCCTACAAGTTTCACGAGCTAAAAACAGAAAAAAGCAATGACTCTCTCTCTCGTCTCTGTCACCTATGACTAGACTAGAGTCAAGAGCAAACCCATCACAAATAAAAAAAAAAATTAAAAAAACTGCAAAAAATGGTATGGACTGGGCATATAGTAAGACTGGTAAACCAATTTTGTTTTTCAAAGCTTATTGTATTTGTACTTAAAAAAAATGTTGTCCACGTGGAAAAAATTCAATTTTATCATGTGCGAAAGCGTCTTCTACGCGGAAGAATATAAAAATAGCTGGTAAATAATTTGAAATTTGAGGTGTTTATCAATCGAATCCAATTTTTATATTACATTTTTGAGGCATTCAATTTCGCTCAAGGGCTTGTAGACGACGGACCTGTGTCGTTTTTATGTTTGTCATTATTTTTTTATCATATATCTTGTAGTTATTGCGAAATTTTCGCTGAAAAAGGAGCTGTTTTCTGTTTTTGGCTCGTGAAACTTGTAGGGGGTCTTAAGATTTAATAATATTGCCTAAGTTTTCTCCAAACACAAAATAGTGCACAAATATCAAAGGACGTCGCCCACTATTTTGACTAGTCCCTCCATCACAGATGTACGCCGAGTTAACGATCTTCCTGTAATTGGTGAGATTACTCCGTGGCTCTCCGTTAAGCCAGTCGAGCGAGATGGAAATCTGGAATATTCGTATTAGGGAGGATTTTTGGTTTATGTTTTTATCCGTCGAAAATTAGGAGTCAAGTTTGGTTTTCGGGTAAAGCAGTATCTTTTCTCCATCGATTTATTTCTGTAGAGTTCCCTATAAGAACCGTGTTTTTTTTCCGGGTAAAAAAGTATCCTGACAATAAGTTGCCAAAAAGTATCACAGAGTATCATACAAAATGGACCAATTCAAATTAAATAATAATTTAATTATTTATGTTTGCATGAATTTCTAGTAGCAAAATGTTACTATTCAATTAATGATTATTCAAATAAAAGATGATTGATTTTATCTGAATTTGCACCACAAACTTAATGATTATTAAAATTTTGATTTGACTTGTGTATCATCATCAGCCTATACGTCGGGCTCTTGTCACCGCCGGGGTGCCAGCTGTTTTAGAACCCAATGGCTTGGCACGCGAAGATGGGAAGAGACCAGACGGGATGACCATAATGCCTTGGAAGGTGGGTAGGCCTTTGGTGTGGGATGCAACATGTGTCGACACCCTTGTGCCATCCCATCTTCTTAGCACGGCGGGCTGTGCTGGGGCGGCTGCTGCTGTTGCAGAAAACCTCAAACGGCGCAAATATAACAACCTTATTGGAAGTCATATGTTTGAGCCGTTTGGGGTTGAAACATTAGGTCCATGGGGTTCGAGTGCGCATCGACTTTTTCGTGAAATTAGCACAAAACTCGTCGACTCTTCACGTGACCAGAGGGCTGGTCTTTTCTTCGGCCAGAGAATCAGCATTGCCATCCAACGTGGCAATGCTGCCAGCATTCTGGGCACTTTTCCCGTTGATATCGATGTGGACGAATTTTTTGGTGCACAATGAGCTCTTTTCCGTCTCCCTTTTCTATTTGTAAATAGGTTTGTTTTTTTTTTTAGAATAATCAAAGTGTCTCTCGCGCAAACTATTCAGTTTAGAAAAAATATATATTAGAAACCTCAATATCATTTTTGAAAACCTCTCCATAGATACCACACATGATGTATGGATTTGGTGAAAAAAAAATTGAGTTTCAGTTCTATATATGGGGAACCCCCAAAATTTATTGTATTTTTGTGTGAAAATCTTAATGCGGTTCACAGAATACATCTACTTACCAAGTTTCAACAGCATTGTTCTTATAGTTTCGGAAAAAAGTGGCTGTCGGACAGACAGACAGACATGAAGAATCCATAAGGGTTTCTTTTTTTGCCATTTGGCTACGGAACCCTAAAAATAGTCTGAATTGAAGTTACCCAGAAATTTGATTATTGTGAAAATCGCTTTCATCTGCCAAATTTTCTTTATTTCTTTAAAATACAAATTTCAAATGTGCCTATGTAATGATTTACCTCACAATAAATTCGAAACTACTACTTTATCTATACTAATATTTTAAAGAGAAAAGATTTTTATTTTCGTATGTAACGAATAAAATTTAAAATTACTGGACCAATTTCAAAAATTCATTCACCGTTGGGAAGCTACACTATCTCTGGGTAGCATAGGCTACTTTTTATCACTGTATTTTTTGTCCCTGTAAACCGCGTTGTTTTTTGTATATTCATAAAACAAAAAACAACTGTTGAAAAAACTAGTTAGTATTTTTATCTCTTCGTAACTCAGCCGCGATGCTAATGATCTGCCAGTAACTACTTACGGTAATTGCTGAGATTAATTAATTCGCGGTTCTTACTAATTCTAACAGCCTGGTCCTTTGTGAACAGCTGTTTAATGTTTTCAGATTTTATTTACTGGAGTTAGTAACGGTAGAATACATTTTTATTCCATGTAAATTTTATTTGTGACATTCAAAAGTGCCGCTTGGTGGCCTAATTGAAATAAAATATATTTGTCTTTGTCTTAGTACTTATTGCCAGTACTAGAGATAAAGTTACTTGTAGTTTAAAAACACTCGAACCAAAAACTATTACAACTTTTGTAGATACAATATAATTTAGGAATCTTATTCCCGTTTACATTTACACTAATAGATCTAAATTAATGCCTAATATGCATTACTTGTTGGATTTTCAACGTATGTCTTAGGGCTGACAGTTGAAAATCCAACAGTGCAATAACATTAGGGCATTCATTTAAGTTTTTCTAAGTGTATAGTGAGTGCTACTATAGCCTATAGTGAGAACACTGTGTCTTTATTGATGCGCCGTTTATAAACACAGTAACATGTCAACAACATATCTTTGAAGATGAAAATATCAAGTGTATTGCATTCAATATTAATTCTTAGAACTAACTTGCCTATTAATTTTATTTATTCTTTCGTATCTCAGCCGCAATGGTAACGATCTACCGGTAATTGCTGAAATTACTGCGCTGTTCCTACTAATTCTGGCAGCCTGGTCCTTTATAAACTTCTCATATGTGTTTTTAGATTTTATTTACCGAAGTTTGTACCTACTTTTTACAGCAGTTACAATTAAATTTGTAATCCAGTTAGTCACTCTAGTGCCATTTATTTTGTGAAAACATAATTTTATTTATTGGGGCCAAGCTGGCATCGCACCCTCCGGGTAGTAAACAGTTCTGGTCCCTGTCTAAAGCGGTTGAAGCGAATTTCTGTCGACCCACTTTACCTCCAATGCTGAAACCTGATGGGTCGCTGGCTCACTCTGCGGGTGAGAAAGCAAATTTATTTGCATCTCTCTTTGCTAGCAATTCGCGTCTGGAGGCTGGCTTCAAGCAACCACCTACTATACCTCACTGTGACTCTTCGATGCCGGAGATCGCTGTGCACACTAAAGAGGTCCGGAGAGTATTGTCCAGTCTAGACGTGAACAAGGCCAGCGGGCCTGACGGCATTCCAGCGAGAGTGCTGAGGCAGTGTGCGCCTGAACTGTCTCCTGTATTGACACGCTTGTTCCGCCTCTCTCTTGTAAAAAGAACGGTGCCGAAATCCTGGAAGCTTGCAAATGTGTAACCAGTGCCCAAAAAAGGCAACCGTGCAGACCCTGCCCATTACCGTCCGATCGCCATTACCTCCATTCTGTGCAAAGTTATGGAAAGGGTACTGAACAGCAAGTTGCTGACCTACCTTGAAGACAATAATCTCCTCAGTGAAGAGATAAAGTTACTTGTAGTTTAAAAACACTCGAACCAAAAACTATTACAACTTTTGTAGATACAATATAATTTAGGAATCTTATTCCCGTTTACATTTACACTAATAGATCTAAATTAATGCCTAATATGCATTACTTGTTGGATTTTCAACGTATGTCTTAGGGCTGACAGTTGAAAATCCAACAGTGCAATAACATTAGGGCATTCATTTAAGTTTTTCTAAGTGTATAGTGAGTGCTACTATAGCCTATAGTGAGAACACTGTGTCTTTATTGCTGCGCCGTTTATAAACACAGTAACATGTCAACAAAATGTCTTTGAAGATAAAAATATCTAGTCTATTGCATTAAAATTAATTCTCAGAGCTAACTTGCATATTAATTTTATTTATTCTTTCGTATCTCAGCCGCAATGGTAACGATCTCCCGGTAATTGCTGAAATTACTGCGCTGTTCCTACTAATTCTGGCAGCCTGGTCCTGTACAAACTTCTTATTTGTGTTTTTAGGTTTTATTTACTGAAGTTAGTGAGTCACTCTAGTGCCATTTATTTTGTGAAAACATAAAGTTTTTTTTGAACCTATATCATATTTAGAAGTTTTGTAGATGAGTGCCTACAATTTAAAAATCGGATGCTTCATAATATCATATAGCCACTAACTATTGGATTTTCTACGCCTGAAGTAGAAAGTCCAACAGTGCAGTTATAATAAGGCATAGTGCATTTAGGTAATTTTAAAAAGTATTTCAAGTTACGTTACTTTTCGTATAGATTTATTCTACAATCTTCAACGCCTTCTATTTGTATTGCCTGACCGCGTGACTTATTCATTACCATAAATTGATTTGTTTTCTACTACCGTTATCGATTGTAGATTGTCAACTTGGCTACAGGTGCTGAAGTTAAAAGTCCAACATTCCAGAAATATTAAGGCATAATGTAGGTAATTTTCTACGCTCTGGTCAGCGCCAGAAGTTGAAAGTCAGGCATTAAGTTCGCCTATGTGTACTTATAATTATGTTGCATGAAGTTTTAATAAATAAATAAATAACGCAACAAAAAAAGCAATTATATTAAGGCATAGTGCATTTAGGTGCTTTTAGTGAAAGTGCAAATGGGCATTTTACCCGTAGCCCGCAGTAAAGTCACTTTTTCTAACCACTCAGTATCATCATTATATGCCATAAGATTTTCTATCTCACTCATTCTTGTTACTTACTATTCTATCAGTTTTATTTCTTCGTATCTTAATCTGGGCCATGCTAACGACCTACCGGTAATTGCCGAGATTACTTCGTGGCTCCTACTAATTCTGGCAGCCTGGTCCTTTGAGTCAAAATATATTGGTAGCTCTAATTTCAGAGGTAAAGGATTTTGTACCGATAACACTTTATATCAATAACTTAAATGTATTATAAATCTTAGTGGAAGGTTCTTCATCTTTGGGTTTGGATAGATTATTTATAACTATCCTCTTTTCCAGATTGTATTTAAGAAGTTTTATTTGATCTGAGTTAAGAAGCTGCTTTATCTTTGTGTTTTAACTGTTTAAAGCAAGCGAAGAAATAGATAACTACTAGCTGTTGCCCGCAACTTCATCCGCGTTGCATTAGTACTTCAAATTGCCTATTTTTTATATCGCGCCATAATACTCGTATTATAGACACACCTATATTGCCGCCTTATTTAATTTATTAGTTCTCCATACAAACTTCTACCCCCCTGCCCACCTCCTACAAGATGATTTCCGGGATAAAAACTTTCCTATGTCCCAGGGTCTCAAACTATCTCCATACCATTTTTCATCTAAATCGGTTCAGCGGTTTAAGGCGCCGATTCCCTTGAGTAGCTAATTTTAAAATGAGAATCACGTCTAAACGGCTAGTCGTAATTTTGTGGAAAAAATATTATGTTACATTAGACCATTTTCAAATAATTTGATCTAAGACAATTTTGAGTTTTATTCGTATAACATAGTGTAATTAATTTGTAAAGTTAAGTCTAAAACGGACAAAAACACGACAATCACACCAAAACTGCTGAGCGTATTTTATTGAAATCAACACCATCTCAAAGACAATTTAATTATCTACATTTTGATCTGAGGCTTTTTTTTAAAGTCATAGAATAATAAGGAAAGTACATAAAACTACTAAAATTTGGGTCGCGCGGGTGTGAAATGAGTGCGCGTTTTGTTCCCTCAAGGTCGTTGGCGTTAGTCGTCGTCTTAAGCGTGAAAAGGTAACAGGGAGACTTTCGCATTTACAATATAATATTACTAGCTGTACCCCGCGGCTTTGCTCCCGTCAACTGGCTATCTACCTACCCTACCTACACCCTACCCACCTACCCTACCCTACCTACCTTCCTTCCCTACCCTGCCCTACAAACCTATCTACCCTACCAATCTTACCTACTCTACCCTATCCACCTACCTATCCTAACCTACCCTACCTACAATTTTTTTTTCTGTTTTATCCTGTGTTGTGCCTGTTCAGGATGTCATATATCTTCTTGCCAAATTTCTTTGAATTCCTTTCAGTAATTTAGGCGTCAAAAGTTAACAGACTGATAGACAGACAGAGTTACTTTCGCACTGTATTAAATAAAGTATGGATGTATGCTTATTTGTCTGTCATAACATAAGGCCTGAATCCCTCAGAGTTAGGCAGAGGTTCATATATCTACCTTTCCTACACCCATATTCAGTTTTGGCCAAAAATGTTAAGTCCCATAGAATTGCCTATTGTCAACCGGGGAAAAATTCACACTCCAGACTGCCACTGAAATTCCAGATGAAAAATCTCAATTTTCTGTTAGTTGTTTACATTAACCTTGACCCTGTCCAATGAGTCATATATGATTCACGTGATTGTTTAACTATTGTGTCTGCTTAGTGGACAGTGAATCTGTTAAGATAATTATCCTAATTAATCAAGAAAAACGGTAAAGTAACTTTAATTTTTCACAAAATTTAAAGTTTTAAGATATATTTGATGGGCGGCGGTCTAACGAGACAGGGTCCATTAATCAAATGTTCATAATTACTGAAAAAAGCTGACTAGCCTTAAAAAAAAAGATTAATCTTTTAAAATTAGAAGTAGGTATATTTGACTAGTTCAAGGGTTAATAAAGACAAGTTTACATTTCAGTTCCACGTTTGGCTTGCTAGCAACATAACTTATTAAAACATCTATTCTGGCATTAAATTAATTATAAATAATAATAATAATATATTTATTTATTTCTCCTCACAAAACAAGACATTATATGATACTTAAACATTAAGCTCAATAAAAGAATACAATTCACAGTCAAGTGTTTGTGAGGAGCTGGTGTCTATTATAGGTATACACCTGTATTACAGATCACCAGGTCCTCACCCCACGAACTCCGGTATAACAAAACAAAAATAACGTATACGCAAGAGATTTGGTTTGGTTACAGTTTGATCATCTTGTTGGCAAGGAGACAAGATACTTGACAAGTAAAAGTAACTAAAATATAAATGGTAAAACTATTTGCCCCTTAGTATGTTAGCATGTAGATGTATTACAGTATGAGTATGTATGTGTGTGTGTGTTTTGCATAGTGTACGGGTGTGTGGCTATGTGAGGTGTGTGCATGTAAGCGCTTGGTGTTATGAGCGAGTTTCGGTGGGTATATAAAAATACCTATCAATCAGTTGATCCACCACTAGTGGAGCAGATTCTCCGTGGAACTATACACCAAGCTTTGGAGCCAGTCCCTAACTACAGCCTTACATTTAGTTTTTGTGAGTGGGTAAATTGATAAAATCCTATTTATTTTATTATAGAGGTAACAGCCTTGGTAACAGAAAAAACGGTGAGCAAAACTAGTTTTAAAAGACGGCTTTGTACAGACTATGTCTTTTCGACGGCGTCTCTCAATTAAAGTAGGGTCATATGTTAGTATGGAATGCTGCTTAGTAACCGTGTGCAGAATAAAAAGCTGACGGACCGTAAGAACTTTACTCTGCTTATAGAGTTCGGTAGTTGGGTGATAAAATGGTAATGAGAGACTCACCTTTAGAACGGCCCTCTGAGCTCTTTCAATTACACTATACTTATTATACTTATTACATTATAGGTACACTATTATTGAACCTTCCTCTTAGTTAACACAACTAAAAAGTGAGAGATAAAAAACTTTTATACAAAGAAATACAACCGACTGCCAAATAAAAACAATAGAAAGTGAAAAATTGTTTCTTTTTTGGAAGTCAGTAATAAAAAACCGGCCAAGTGCGAGTCGGACTCGCGCACGAAGGGTTCCGTACCTACCACTATCGCAAAAACGGCAAAAAAATCACGTTTGTTGTTTGGGAGCCCCACTTATATATTTATTTTATTCTGTTTTTAGTGTTTGTTGTTATAGCGGCAACAGAAATACATCATCTGTGAAAATTTCAACTGTCTAGCTATCACGGTTCACGAGATACAGCCTGGTGACAGACGGACAGACAGACAGACAGACAGACGGATCGCGGAGTCTTAGTAATAGGGTCCCGTTTACCCTTTGGGTACGGAACCCTAAAAACGAAGAAAAGAAGTAATTTATTTATTTATTTCACTTTCTAGTGTTTTTATTTGGAAGTCGGTTATATTTTTTTTTGTTTCTCATTTTTTAGTTGTGTTACCTAAGAAGCAAGTTCTATAGTAAGGTACCTATAATGCCAGAATAGATTACTCGAATTATATCAAGAAACTTGAATGTAACCGGTGAAATGAGAGTGTACCAAGGTGAACTGTACACACCTGCGTACCCCTTTAGACCGTACCGGCGTGATGTAAGGTTATGAAATGGTATAAACAATAAACAGACATGCTATTGCAACAATCCCGAGAGATTTGCTGTCATTTATTGAAGAGTTCTGTTTTAAGTCTCCGAATATTTTCATCAGATCTTCATCAAATTTAAATGAGACTAATATGGGAACATACTCTTTCAAACAAAAAAAAAAAGATTTTATTAAATTGGTCCACAATTGAAGGAGAAATCGGTGAACATACACAAAAAAGAAACGTTAAGTCGAACATAGAAACTCCTCCTTTTTGAAAAGCCAGTTAAAAATGATAACAAGCTAAGACATCCAATTGGTGTTCTCTTATCCTTATTCCGATTTATTTGGGTTCGACACAACATGTTTTCCTCTTCTATCTTTCTCTCATCACCATCATCAGCCTTTTAATTTTATCACTGCTGGGACGCCGGACTCCTCTCTGTGAGACTGAATGGGCCGTAATCCACCACGCCGGACCAGTGCGGGTTGGGGGATGTCACATGTCTTCGATTTTTTGTTTCTAGTACATGCCGGTTTCTTCACGATGTTTTCCTTCACCGTTTTGAGAGCAGTAGTGATGAAATAATTAACACAAAATAAAGCTAGAACGCAGGCACGCCCTACAACTTGTAAGTCGCGGCTGTTACCAACGGGCTGCCTCTGTTTTCCTCTTTTATCTTTCTCTATAAGTGTTTATCTCCTAGCCATACCATAAAAGTTGCCCCGCACTAGTTAAATCTCTTGTATCGTGGGTGCGTTCACAAACATTTGAACTCAGAAATACAAACAGCCTGACCCAGAACAGCTATCTGTAGGCCGTACAAATATTTGTTCCGTGCAGCAATCAAACCTGCGACACGCAGTGCAGCAAACAATGGCTTAGCCACCGCACCAACCGTGCCTAAAAATCGACATTTTACCACATACGATATATATTTATTACTTTATTTTATTAAATGTTGGTACTAATAATAGTTGATGTACACGCCAGATAATTCCTTTAACAATAAGAAAAAAATGTATGCACATTTTACTAAGTCCATGATGGTTTTTTTTCCCTAAAAGCCGCGACGATAAAATCCCAAAACAAAATGTTTCCCTACGAGACTCACATGACATTGTACTCTCTAAAAGATTATGCAGGAGGGACGGGTAATGCGCACCTGTGTTATAAAAATAATGGCATAGAACGAGAAATCTGTACAGAAGCGAAACTCATGCAGAACGGTTCTATCTCTATATTTCAACAACCGTTTTTCGCTGATCGATTGTCACTTTGTAAACTTAACCTAACTTCTTTTGGCTCTTTAATGACATTATTAAAGTGGTTTTGGTGGTAAATGATGTAGAATACGGAATCTTTAAATAACTGAAATTCATGTTTAGATACTCATCCATAAAGATGTGGCCCTCCAAACGTTTGTTTATACAAGTTTACTGTACAAACAATACGACTCTTTTAATGTACACAATACAACAATACGACTCTCTCTTTTAGTCTCTCGCACACGAAAGATCCCGAAGACAGCCGACCACAGCTGGCGAGTTCGCTTCGGTCTATGCCCTATGTCGAATCAAATTGAGGCGTCAATAAAACTACCAGTCCTTACTATATACATATTAATCCACTGTAACATGACGTAGATTCAGTTAAATGTGATAGCAAAGTTCTGCACTACCCTCGATATCGCGGCATCTGTTTTTTGGCGTATAATCGTTTAATACAACGACCAGAAGAACAATACGCTCTGCAGCTAATAAAAAAATAAAAAATAATCAACCTATTTGATTTAAGCGAGCTCGGGACGTAGCTGGGCGGTTCATTATTTCTGCAGCATCAGCTTTCTCACAAAAGAAGGTGTATGAGTATACACATTTCATGAATAATGAACACGTATCGCCTGGGGCCCTGCACTTGCGTGGTGGATTAAGGCACATTTCCTCTCTCACTGAGAGGAGCAAGCCTGTGTCCCAGTGGTGGAAACATTAAAAAAGCTGATGATGAACACTTATCTTTCTACTTCATCTTTGGTTATGTGTAAAACCTGGATAAAGGTGGCACAGAAGTGTGGTGATTGGTGCAAATAAATAGAGGATGTTGAGTGTGTCTTATCTGGATAAATAATAGTATTTTACATGGTTCGACTGCCTGTACGACTTCCACAACCCAGTAACTGGGTATCGCGACACCCCTTGGCAAGACTAGTGACAAATTCTCATGCTTCTGACTACCCGTAATGACTGTTATGGCGCCGATTCCCTTGAGTTGCTGATTTTAAAATGAGAATCACGTCTAAATGGCTAGTCGTAATTTTTTGAAAAAAATATATGTTTTATTCGACTATTTTCTTAATAATTTGATCTGAGCAAATTTTGAGTTTTATTCGTATAACATAGTGTAATTAATTTGTAAAGTTATGTCTAAAACGGACAAAAACACGACAATCACACCAAAACCTCTTGGCGTATTTTAATGAAATTGACACCATCTCAAAGACAATTTAATTATCTACATTTTTATCTGGAGTTTTTTTTTTTAAAGTCATAGAATAATAAGGAAAGTATAAAAAACTACTAAATTTTGGGTCGCACGGGTGTTAAACGAGGGCGCGTTTTGTTCCCTCAAGGTCGTTGGCGTTAGTCGTCGTCCTAAGGATCTAGAAATGACAGCAGGGACGACGGATTAACGAGCTTTCCAAGGCATAGAGGAGACTCGGTACGTTATAGCAAACGAGACGGACCTATTCTGTTGTATAGTTCTTGCCAAACTTCTTGGCCGGCCTAAAGTTGGCTGCGCAGTTGTAAAGCTCATACAAAAACAGCACCGTTTCGTGCCTTGCGCATCGGAAAGCCAACATCAGGGTGGACTATAAATTTGGAGAACACTATGCTCTGGGTTAATTCGCAAGTTGTGCATTGTGTAATATTTGCTCTAGATGAGGATGATGGGTATATACTTGTAATGGTAAATGTAATAAAGATGAATAAATAAATCAAATGTAGCGGATTGGACCGACCTCGGCATGCGCTGCTTTGAACTTGCCTTGAATATTGACCCGTGCGGATGTCAATAAACGAGCTAAATTTCATCTTGTCAATTCAGTTCAAAATAAATGTAAGGGACTTTCTTGATGGCGATGGCGATATCGAGGACGTTCTTTATAAGAAAATTTCGCTACACGTCGGTTAAATTGTATCACATTGCGTCCATGTGAACGTATGTACTTGCAATTTCACTTAGTAAAAATCACTTATCGGGGTAATATTAATCGAAACGCATCGAACCGTGAGGAAGCTCTTGGCTAAGCAATAACAGCCGCATGGGTCGATTTTAAAAGTTAAGCAACGCTTGACGAGGTCGGTCCGTGGATGGGTGACCATTTCAAAATACCGAGTTTCCTCCATGCCTCGGAAAGCACACTAAGCCGTTGGTCCCCGCTGGCATTTGAAGATCTTTGACAGTCGTTACGAGTAGTCAGAAGCTTGAGATCTGACACCAGTCTTGCCAAGGGGTACCGTGTTACCCAGTTACTGGGTTGTGGAGGTCAGATAGGCAGTCACTCCATGTAAAAATTGGTACTCAGTTGAATCCGGATAGACTGAAAGCCGACCCCAACAGCAATTGGGAAAAGTCTAGGCAGATATATCGAACCATCAGGAAGGCCGCTTATACGTTCGGAGACAGAGTTTCGCTTCTTCATTTTCTCACTCTTTGCTAATAACATAATGCCGTCCATCTGCCAAGCGCGGTGATTATATCAAGCTTGGATATTATGTCAAGCGGTGATTACGCCGGTCTACCGAACCGTGTGCGGTCTACTCGCTCAATAATGCAAGTTTCGCCGGCAGGTGCGGTTGGAGCAACGCTGTATGCCAGCCGGTTCTTAGATACAAAATTGGAAAATTTGTTGTTTGCATAGTTAGCTAGGTTTTGAATGTTTCAGGTTGACTTGTACGGCTGAGTTGCACTGGGCTAATACACGAAACACCTCTGCCATTAATTAGAAATGCAATGTTTGAGGTGAACCGTCATGGAAGCAGGCTTAATTGAGGTTTTGTGTGATATTTATTATTAAAAATTACAACCGACTTCCAAACAAAAACACTACAAAGTGAAAAATTACTTCAATTTCGGAAGTCGGTGTTCCTGTTTTTATTTTTTCGTTTTTTGACACCGACTTCCGAAATTGAAGTTATTTTTCACTTTGTAGTGTTTTTGTTTGGAAGTCGGTTGTAATTTTTGTAAAATAGATATTTATTTTTAAATTTTTAGTTGTGGTACTTAATGGACCAGTTCTATAGGCTAGGTACCTATAACGCCCAAAGTCAAGCCAGAATAGACTAACCCAAAAACATGAAACTTAAATAAACAAAACCGGTGGAATGAGAGTATACCAGGGTGAACTGTTCACACCTGCGTACCCCTTTAAAGCGTACCAGTGTGATGTTATGTTATAAGATGGTGTAAACAATGAACAGACATCCGATTGCAGCTATCCCGAGTGATTTGCCGTCATTTATTGAAGAGTTCTGATGTATATCTCCGAAGTTCTTCATCAAATTAAATGGGACTACATGACAAATACCAGCTTACGAATAAAAAAAGAATCATCAAAATCGGTTCACCCAATATAAAGTTCTGAGGTAACAAACATAAAAAAAAAAAAACTAATTGATAACCTCCTCCTTTTTGCGAAGTCGGTTACAAAGCCAGTCATATCTTGTTGTTAAGTTGAAGAAGGACAAAGCATCACGCCTGGTTTTTTTATTGCTAACTTAGTAACAAGTGACATAACTAACGGGCAGTAAAAGGGAGTAATATCAGTAAAGTCTGATAATGTGTTCGTTCTTAGTTAATAAGAAACTTTTTAACAATAAAATCAAACAATAGATACCAAAGACTCCGGAAATGAAAAGAATTTTTCGCTTTGTAGTGTTTCGTTTTGGAAGTCGTCGGTTAGTTTTTTTGTTAAAAAGTTAGTTTATTTATCTCTAATGTGGTAATCGTGAATAGGTTCCTACCAGACTAATACCAGCTTTGGTAGGTATCCCCAATTACCTGAACATCATTTATAGCCAAATTACATGTCATGAAGATTCCAATAAGGCCAAAAATGACTAGGATACATTGTTTTATTTAGGAGTTCCAGTGCCTACCTTCCGGCTTCACCATCAGATCAGTTTGACGATAACATTTTCATGATATGCTTAGCATTAAGGATTTATAATGGCCATCTGTAGTCTTCTTCATCAGTTCCACTTCACCAAATGATACTTTCTGAGTGCAAATGATTGCATTGTTTATGGAAACACAAAAATCGCTATATGTATGTCTATAATTTGAAGAGCTCTCTCGATTTCTCCAGGATCCCATCAGATCCTGATTTGGTGATCACGGGACTACCTGAAGTATAGGTACCATTTAAAAAAAAGAAGATTTTTTTTTACATCCGTCCAGGCGTCTTTGAGTAATCGGGAAAAACACAAAAAAACATACCGTCGAATTGAGATTCTTCTCCTTTTTTTGAAGTCGGTTAAAAAGTAAAAAGTCTTCCAGATTTACTTAAAATAAAATATCGAACCGTACTTTAAAATAATTTAGTAAGTCAAGTTTTGTAATTCATGTATTACAAGTTGGGTTTGAGAATCAAAGGATCCAGCAGACCAAAGCAATAGGTTCGCACTGGAGCGATCTAATAAATCTAGACCCTAGAAATGGGTCCAGTTTTTCTCCTAGTCACGCACCGAAACCAATCAATCTCGCCAGCTCGAATGTGATTAGTTGTTACAAATAACCTCATCTATAGCTTGAACAAAACTTAGGTAATACGGGCAGATTGTGAAAGTTACAGCATTAATGGTTGTCTGTAAGAGATTGCCTAGTGCGATAAGACCGCCCATTGTACACTTGTTATTGTGAACGTTTGTCCTGTACCTATGTTTTTTGTGGTGTACAATAAAGTATGTGATAAATAATATAAGCTTCGTTAAAATCTGGTAATAGTGATTAGGTTCCTACCAGACTAATACCAACTTTTCTTTTATTTCTCTATTAACCCGGCTGCAAGGAAAGTGTTATGTTTTTCGCACGTATCTTGTAAGTTTGTATGTATGTAATACTCTTTACCACCACATAACTTTCAAACTGCAAGAAGGATTTTCATAATTAAGACCTCTTTAGATAGATAGGGCTTGACCAACCAAGCGCTTTTAAAAAAAAAAAAATTTTTTTAACGTCTCTCATTTAATAATAATAATAATAATAATAAAGTTTTTATTGATGCTTCAGTTTACATAACGGTTTAGTGTTTGGAGCCTCCTTTTAAGCAAATAATGCCTGTGTTAGGAGACTCCGCTCTTCCATAATATAGCAATAATTAATAACACTGTCAGTACAAGTAGTTGGTTAATAATGACAAATAATACTATGGTGATGTTGAGAGTATGTGGAAAATCTGTGCGTAGTCAAACTGTGGGGGTGTAAGTGTGTGAGGGTGGATGTGAGAGTGTAGTGAGGATGTGTGTGGGAGTGTGTGTAAGTGTGTGTGTGAATTTGTATGTGATGGTGCATTTGCTAATGTATGTGCTCCAGAAGTGCCTCCGTGTCATCATAAGTAAGTGTCTTAATCCAATTGTCTTGTTCCATGTCGTGTCTTATTCCATTTAAGGATAAGTGACGTTAAAAAAAGAAACATGGCGGATTTTGGGCGCCATTTTGTGAAGATGCTAACTGTTTGTACCCGACTGCCGAAAGAGAGTATTGTGTTTATCAGTCTATGTATGTATGTATATTTGTTCTAGAGTTTGATGATTCTTATGTCAATCGATTCATTTTAACCCTGCGAGTGTCACTGGCTACATTAAAATAAAGAGTTGTAACACTTATATGTTTAAATGTACCTAATTCTAAAAAAAAAATAACTGAGAAGTTGTAAATAAAAAAAAGTAAATTAAAAAGATCAAAAAACCCTGCAGTCGGATTAGGTCAGCCAGTTCGCGAATATGTATCCTCCGATTGCACAGCACGATTTTCTTCTTGTTAACGTCTTTTTAGTTCGCTTTTTAAACAATCGGGTTTTTTGATCTTTTTAATTCACTTTTCATAATAAAGTAAATTTATAACATTTTTATGAATAAAAAAAAAAATATAACAATGATAAAAAAACAAAAAACCCGACTGCTTAAGAAGTGAATAGTGTGTATGTTCAGCTATTTATTCATAACTTCTAAACTACTTATCATTATTTGACAAATGAGGTGTCGTTGGATGTTATTTAATACCCCATAAATATCGAACAGTTTGTACATAACAATTTCAGTTGAGAATATTTACTTGTTTCATACGTTTTAGAGCGTGATTTTTCTGTAGTCGGGTTTTAGTTTTTGTTGAACTTATTTTGTTATAACTGTCGAATCCGACTTCTTAGATTGCCACGACTTTAGTTAAGCAGTTGGTCCCGGCTGTCTTTTATAGATCCTTGGCAGTCGTTACGGTGTCAATAGGAACATGATAGTCTTACAATAAATACCGTAGTGTGTCGTTTCACCCAATAACTGTTGTGGAGGATATCTAACCTCGAAAACTCAGCTTTTGGGTGTCTATCTAGGCAGTCGCTCCTTGTAAAACACTGGTTTTAATGAAGCTGGCCACAATTTTGTTGGTACAAGTCTGAGTAAAAGATGAATCAAGAAAGGTACATACGTATGTTACGTGCTGACATTGCGGAAACTAAGTGTTCATAGACCTTGCAATGGTGCAGTTACCTTGAGCACGAAATGCATAACTTAGGAATTAGCTGACTTGCTGACTCAGAAACTACGTTGCATCAGTATAGGAAGTTACTGACGCATGACGGTGCAATTACCTCGAAACCGATGCTGCCATGACGTTAAGGAATCGATCAATGCCGAACTAATATTTAAAAGCATTTCTTGTAAAGGAAGCACTCCATATTCCTACTTCGAGTAGGATGGATATTCGCAGGCTTGTTAGTTGTAGTTAGTCTATTTAATTATTGTAACCATTTTATGTCCTAATATCGGCTTGGAATGGACATCTGTAGGTTAGCCAGTTGTAGTTAGTAGTTGTAAGTAACCATTCCATGTTCCAACCTCGTCTTGGAATGGCCATTTTTAGGATAATTAATTGTAATTAACTTTAATAATTAAAAGTTTAGAATCATTTCGGGTTTCTTTCCAATCCCCCGGCTGTGGTAAACGTAATTAGTATTTAAACAATATACAAGGATTATTAATTAAAAAAAATATCTCTTAAAATGATAATAATCAAAGACGCAGAAGACGCACTTTTGAACCCATCCTAGAACTGCCCACGTTCTAGGATGGGTTCAAAAGTCGATTGGACTACTATTCCCCAGGTTATTTTCGATAACTCAATGCGATAAGGCCGCCCATTGTATTTGTATTAATTTTAAGTTTCTTTGTATAATTGTATTATGGTGTACAATAAAGCATATAATAAATAAATAAATAATCAGAATATTAAGCTCCTTATTGAAATTACAGAATATATACCTCCCACTTGTTCTTCACAATATCATCACATCATCGGCCTATTAATGTTCCCACTGCTAGGACACAGGCCTTCTCTCTGTGAGAGGGAATGGGCCGTTATCCACCACGCGGGCCCAGTGCGGGTTGGTGGATGTCACATGTCTTCGAATTATTGGTTCTAGGACATGCCGGTTTCCTCACGATGTTTTTTACCCTTTTTAGAGCAGTGGTAATGAAATAATTTACACAAAGTAAAGCGCCTGCCTGGGCTCGAACCCACGACCTACAACTTGTAAGTTGCGGCCGATACCACTGGGCCACCACTGCACTCAAGAGCACTCACTGCACTCACTTGTTCTTACTATGACTTTATTTGCCGTTTGAAGTGTCGAATACCTAAATATCTACTTGAAATTTTTATTGGTATTCCGGAATTAAAAAGCATTATTGTATGTTCCAAAGAACTTACGGCTAATTGTAGTTTATTGGAATGTGTTAAAGAATTCCATTTTCATGTTTTACAGTAATGTATAGATATGAAACATCACTAAAGTGATGTACATATCACAATAGTGATATGTACATAATATTATTATATTATTATATATTGTATCATATCATACCTCGTGCAATAACTATGACAATACTTTATATAAAACTATATCAAACCAAATCAATTTATTTTTATTGACAAATAAATTGTTTACACCAAAATAATTGAAACCCTGACTTCGTCATAAAAAAAAAACAATTACACTTGCCTTGTATTAAAAAGGCAATTAATTGTATTTTTATCAAGTACCAGAAAGTACGTTCATAATATCCCCAACATTAGTCCTTCGAGCCGGATTACCTTCAGCAACAATATTGAATAAGCATAGAATATCATGTGTAAAGTTTCAATTATAATCGAAAATGCATTTGCTCGAAATTAATCTGCTCAGATACAAACTACCGAGGAGATTAAGGAATTGAGGCAGAAACAAAAAGGAATCAACACGAATAACTAAGCCCAACTTATAGGTAATTAACTACTTATGCGATATATTGACTATTAGTATGAAAAGGAGACAAGAATCAAAGCCCACAAAAACCATAATGCCGCAAATCCTACCTAACTATAAGATGACATTAACATGTCCTTTAATAAACTCAACGCCGACAAGAATAATGCCACCTTAATCTTATTACATTGTTCTTTATTCCACGAAAAATAAGTCGACTAAGTAAAAACGGACGCAAACAAAGCGACAGACTAAGTATGTGACGACAGATGAAAATACTGCGTGATTCTGCTTGTCCTCAGAGAGACAGCTTTCTAAATGTGAGGGATTTATAACTCGGGATATTGTATTATTACGTGCTGTTGACCGTGACGTGATATGTACAGCTTTTGTATGATTTTGGGAAGCTGTTTATGGATGCGTTGGATAAATTTACTGATTGGTGACAAAACCACAGTGACACACATGGAGGGGATTTTAAGCAGTAAATTTATTATCAACATCATCTAACTAAAATACGTTCACCGTATGATAAAAACTTACCCCAAGCGGTGCCATATCGAGTGATCTTGTCCTTCATGCATTCAGCAGACTCCAGCGGCCCTCTCTAAAGAAAGCTTTCATACAGTGCATATACGGAGTCGCCACTCCAGAACGTTTTATCCCAACGGCCATCCGTTTTGCGAGCGATGTGCCTTGTCTATTGCCATTTGAGTTTGGAAATTTCTCGGGCTATGTTGCAGCTGATTACAGGATCAAAATAAATTGGTTGTCAAAACTTGACATCCCATGAGAGGTATCGACGTCACACACTAAAATGTCTGTGAAGTGTTGGCAAGGAGTTTACTTTGTACCTATATGATGCAAAATGCATTTCTTCTTTTATTTGTATGTATTTATTTATTTATTCAGGACCTCCAACGAAAGATGTACACATAAAACACAATGGATCATCAACATGAAGTACTAACAAGTGTACTCCCTCAATTATAGGAGGCCACAGCATGCATTTTAGATTATTGACTAAATTGAAACTAAAGTATAATCTCTTATTACGAGATAATAGTAAAACATAAAAAGAAAAAAAAGAAATCGAAACAAGGCATACTTATAAAAAAAGACTCCTTCTATGTAATTAACCTTAGAATTTACCAACATTATGACAAACCAGACGGCAAAAATGTATACTTTTTACAAACACTATTAGGTTAGACAAATTTAAAATAAAAACATAATGACATAATGGTATACAAAATAGAAAAAAAAATTGCTACAGAGGGTAAAGCACTTTTAAAATAAACTATAAAAAAATATAAAATTACATTAAAATCTAAAACATAAAACTATAGAGTAAATTAAAATTAAAAACTCACAGAACCTCAATCTATGATTTTTTAAATTTATGCAATGGCTCACAAATGTCAATGTCAGAAGTTTTCGACAAAGTATAATATTGCCTACAGAGTCTGTGTACAGCGCACTGACCTCTATTATACAAGTACTGTATGATAGAGGTCAGTGGTACAGCGGCATAGTGACCAAGATTGGTTTTTGAGTATGGTATTTCCAATAAATTGAAAACTTTTTTCTTGGGATGCAGTTGGGTATGTTTATATTTATGGAGTTCAGGAGTTCGATGCAGTCAGTGGACCCGTTAATGATATTGTGTAGAAATATTAAATCTATTAATTCCCTTCGTCTAGACAACGTTTTAATCTGGTAATGTTTCATCCTATCTTTGTAACTCGTTATCTGCTTTGCTAAATGATCTCCATAACTGAGATGATAAAGAAAACGTCTTTGAACACTCTCCAAGCGTTTAATATAGACATCGTAATGTGGGTTCCAAATGACTGAACTGTATTCCAATATCGGGCGAACAAGGGTGTTAAATAGTTTAATTTTTGTTGAGGATCGCTTGAATTCTTTGCAATTCCGAGAAACAAACCCATGTATTTTGAAGCCCCTTGACACAATGTAGAGAAAAGGAAAGAATATTCTATGGATTTGAGAATGCGTAAGTAACTTACAAAGTCAAATATGCACTTTGAACTTCTGGTATAGCGGTCAATTCCTTTTTCAGTATCGTACGAGAAATGCACTTGCCACCGAAACACGAAAATTCTCCAGCAAAGTCAGTACACAAAAGGTACTTGAACTCACAAAGCAGGACACATAATATTAATAAAGGAATTTCCACCTTCATAGCGGGTTTCCTGCGCTTCGAATCCTCTCAAGCATTAAATATTGATGGAAATCCGTTTACAACGGCATCCACCGTGCCACCTCGCCTTTTAGTTTGCAGAATATTCGATATGGTTATATTTTAATTTAGTTAGGTGTACTTTCTTGTTATTTACAATAAAGCATTTTTATTTTGTATCCTTTGGTTTACAATACCTTGAATCCCATACATTTATCATTGGATAATTACTATACTTAGTTTACAGAGATTTTAGTTGTTTAGATATAGATTCGGTGGCAGGCAAACAATTTTTGAAAGGAAAAATAATGATTGAATATGGGAGAATCGAAATCCTTTAATCGCTTTCCAATACCAGATGTAGTACGTATTGAAAGAAAAAAATTAAAATTTTTTCGCCGAAACCCAGAGAAGAAGTTATATTTTTATTCTCGTCCTAAAACTACAAAACTATTATATATTATTGTATGAAGATGAGATTATCTATTATTAAACTATTATATGAAGCAAAATGATTATATTTAGCTTATTCTATATTATACACATTTTATAACTAAATTATATATAATATATATTTTAGAAAATTGTGCCTCGGAAAGCACGTTAAGCTATTGGTCCCGGCTGTCATTTGAAGATCTTTGACAGTCGTTACGGCTAGTCAGAAGCTTGAGATCTGACACCAGTCTTGCCAAGGGGTACCGTGTTACCTAGTTACTGGGTTGTGGAGGTCAGATAGGCAGTCGCTCCATGTAAAACACAGGTACTTAGCTGAATCCGGTAAGACTGGAAGCCGACCCCAATACAGTTGGGAAAAGGCTAGGCAGATGATGATATATTTTAGAAAATATGTATTTTAGTATTATAAAGTATGTATTATGTTTATGCATTGTGTGCTGTACACGTATTTGTGTAGTATATTTAGTAAGAATTAAAATTTTAATTTGATATAAGTTTATCTTTTATTTTTTGTTGTGCGCTTTTGTTGACAATCCTAATTGTGTAAATCTCGCTATAACACTGAGGTTTGCTGTAAGAGAACCCAATTGTGGGTTAAACTCGCCTTTGTACATAAGTTGTCCTTCTGTATTTGTATATGTTTGTTTTGTGTACAATAAAGAATATGAATATGACTATGTAAGTATCATAGCAGGTGGCGTTCTGTAGTTTCTGTCTACCCCCATGGTCAAGCGCAAGTCCGATCCTGCATGGAGTATTGCAGCCACCTTTGGGATGGCTCAGCTAAGTATCAGCTTGCCGCGCTTGACTCGGTGGAACGCAGAGCCAAGAGGCTCATTGGCGACGTTGAGCTGGCGGATGCCAAGCTACACAGCTTGGCTCATCGCCGCAAGGTTGCCTGCTTGTCGGTCTTTTACAGACTGTACTTCGGTGAGTGTGCTCAAGAACTCCACGACCTCATCCCACCAGCCCCCTTCTACCATCGGACATCTAGACGCACTACAAGTTACCATCCTTACCTTGTTGCCATTCCACCAATACGCACCAAGCGCTTCCAAACATCCTTCATAATGCGCACAGCGAATGAGTGGAACTCACTGCCTGCGTCTGTGTTTCCGAACACATTCAACCCGAATCTCTTCAAAGTTAGAGTGAACAGGCTTCTTCTGGGTAAGCTCGCTCCATCGTCGACTCTGTCTCTGTCACCTTTGACCTAGACTAGAGTCAAGAGCAAACCCATCACAAATAAAAAAAGAAAAAAAGTGGTAAAAAGGCGTGAGTTTATATATGTATCATATGTCCGGTATTCTCCAAAGAGGTACGGATGCAAAGCAGAAGGACGCAGACATTCTGCCGATAACAAAACTCCTTCAACCATAAACCTGGTACACATGATAATATATCAAATTAAGTAAATAAAAAGAATGTGGAGATCTTCATACACAATTCAAGTCACGTATAAATTTTATCGTCTCCACTGAAAGAACAATTTTACATCGGTGAACATTTCATGACAGTATTTGGCTTTGTCTCTTTTTGCTGTTTTTCCCTTCGCATTATTGTGTTTTGTTACTTAAAAATGTGAATATTGTGTGCCCGATGGGATTTCAGATCAATATAATTATAACTAACATTAACATTAAAAGCGAGATATTTACCATGTTTACTGTTTGTTTCGAGTGCCCGATATTTCGGTGCTGTTGCAAGCACCATGAACTATGCATATCGGGCACTCGAAACAAACAGTAAACATGGGAAATAGCCCGCTTTTAATTTTAATGTTAGTGTTAGTGACCATGAAAATTATAATTCTTCAAAATCTTTAAAACGATCTTTATTCGTATTCCTCTCAGAAAACCCTTAATTCGATAACCTAATCATTTAAAAAATAATTCATCCGCTATATGGGACTTATAATGATGTCTCTTAGTTAACCGTGCATTGCCAAAGCAAATGTGTATGCCTTTCAGCTAAATCAGTTTGGGATAACTGTTATTAATAATTTTCAAGATTTAACTCAAGCACATTTGCTTTGGCAATGCACACCCACACACTAAATCCATTTAATAATAAATTGAAATTATGTACTTATAAATTACTTATCCAACGTGTCATGGTGCGTGTGTGTATCAACTAACTATTAATTTGCTGCAGTATTCACTTAATTGTATTATGCATCAGGCGAGATAGTGGTCAAACGCGAGCCTATAGATAAATAAAAAAAAAATGCTACCATTGCTTGCACTATTTTTGCTTGGCACTTATTCTTGTATTGTAAAAACTCGAGGGGAATGGTGCTGATAGCCGAAATACAGGCTATGCCGCCTAGTTCAGCTACAGACGCTAATCTCTTTGCACAAATTGAAATTGCTACCACATTGTCATTGTAAAGTAGCATTAAGTTATTGAAAAATAAATTATTATTATTACATACTAACTAATTAACAAGGCAAGTTAAATCAAAGATTTGTCTCCATATTTTATTACTTACTTATATGAATTATATTGACTTAAGGTTACACTAGTCGAAAATCCTCCCATACAAACGTAGTCTAGGTATTATTCCACTGTTTGACGATGCACGTTTAAAATAAAAAGTGATATCAATTTGTCTCATCATTATCTAGTCCTGTATGGAAGCAAAAATTAAAAAAATAATATTTTTGAAAGTTATGAGCGTCGAAAGTTCCACATTTCGACACTAATTTTAACGCATTTTTGGGCGCGAATAAATACCACAAGAAGACGGAAAATTGCAAAACGGCCTCCATATAGGGATAGATAAGTAGTTCAACAATGCAAATAATATTATTTTGAACAGATAGATTTAGTAGTTTTTTCATGATATCTAGACTGACAAAGGTCTGTTTATAAAATTTCGCGCGCTCGTTTTTGTCCTAAATCATTATCCATTTCGCTACAAATTTGCAAAAGTGTGTATTAATAAACTAGCTTCCTACTGCTCATCACAGCATCTATCTCTTCCGCACGTGTTGTCGGTTGATATAAAATGCATTATAACCCCGCGCACAAAATAGTTCGTGCCGTCGACTAGTGTACCCTTAAAAAAAATATACGAGTCAAAATGTAACCTAGCAACTTTACTAAACCCTAAAACCTGACCTTAACATTAATTCCCAACCTAATTCACAATGCCTTTTGTAATTCATTCCCCTGTCAGTGTTTATATCATCAAAACCTACCGTACCCTCTTTGATGTAAACATCAACATGATAGAGCAACAACTAAGTAAGTTCGAGCCTGTAGACACAGTTCTGATTACTCCCGGAGTTCGAAACAAAGATTGGTTGGTGGCTACTGAACCTGTATTTAGTTATCATGTTGGTACTGGTCTGTGTTCATGTTCATTGCGTTGGTATTATGTTCTAGTGTTAGAGGAATGAGGATGTCTACATGATAATATATCCTAACTAATCTATACTTCTATACTAATAATATAATAATATATATATATTATCTATACTTATCTATACTAATATTTGTAAATACTAATATTTGTAATTGTTTGTTTGTTTGTTTGAACGCGCTAATCTCAGGAACTACTGGTTGGAATTGAAAAATTCTTTTTGTGTTGGATAGTCCATTTATCGAGGAAGGTTATAGGCTATATAACATCACGCTACAACCAATAGGAGCCGAGCATAAATGAAAAATGTTGCAAAAACGGGCAAAAATATAACTTTTTGAGAGCTTTTGTTGCATGCGCTGGGGTAGGTGTAGGGTAGATGTAGGGTAGGTGTAGGGTAGGTGTAGGGTAGGTGTAGGGTAGGTGTAGGGTAGGTGTAGGGTAGGTGTAGGGTAGGTGTAGGGTAGGTGTAGGGTAGGTGTAGGGTAGGTGTAGGGTAGGTGTAGGGTAGGTGTAGGGTAGGTGTAGGGTAGGTGTAGGGTAGGTGTAGGGTAGGTGTAGGGTAGGTGTAGGGTAGGTGTAGGGTAGGTGTAGGGTAGGTGTAGGGTAGGTGTAGGGTAGGTGTAGGGTAGGTGTAGGGTAGGTGTAGGGTAGGTGTAGGGTAGGTGTAGGGTAGGTGTAGGGTAGGTGTAGGGTAGGTGTAGGGTAGGTGTAGGGTAGGTGTAGGGTAGGTGTAGGGTAGGTGTAGGGTAGGTGTAGGGTAGGTGTAGGGTAGGTGTAGGGTAGGTGTAGGGTAGGTGTAGGGTAGGTGTAGGGTAGGTGTAGGGTAGGTGTAGGGTAGGTGTAGGGTAGGTGTAGGGTAGGTGTAGGGTAGGTGTAGGGTAGGTGTAGGGTAGGTGTAGGGTAGGTGTAGGGTAGGTGTAGGGTAGGTGTAGGGTAGGTGTAGGGTAGGTGTAGGGTAGGTGTAGGGTAGGTGTAGGGTAGGTGTAGGGTAGGTGTAGGGTAGGTGTAGGGTAGGTGTAGGGTAGGTGTAGGGTAGGTGTAGGGTAGGTGTAGGGTAGGTGTAGGGTAGGTGTAGGGTAGGTGTAGGGTAGGTATATATATAACTTGTACACGGTTCTCCCCGATATTGCGGTCGGAGGATTATTTTTCTGTGACAATTTTATAACAGTATTTATAATATTACAATATAATTGTAGTCGCAGGATGGGATTACTGAGGTTACATACTATATTAAAGGCTATTTTTACTAATCTACATAACAGTATTACAGGCCATTTTATTTTTATCTGCTTAACACTATTAGCTGGTTAGGGCTCTTTTTTTTTAACACATTGTTATTTTTTTTTTTATTTTTTTTTTTTTTTCATTTTTTTTTTCATTTTTTTGTTTTTTTTTTTCTTTGTAATTTTTACTATATTTTATTTTGTATATAAATATTTTTTTTTTATGTCACACAGCTATTACAATACCTTATATATTTAACACTTTGTACAATATAACTCACTATATTTACTGTGTTAATTTCTTAATCTAAGTTTTATTTCTATCTATTACTAATCTTATTATTTTTAAACAAAAATCTAAGAATTGACTTCGTGTATCTTTATTTATCATAATTATGTTTATGTTATGTACGTTAATTATTACGTCTAGTTTTTGTTCCAGGTTAAATCTGGCTAGCCCATATACTGGGCACTCAGCTATAAGGTGCAAGATCGATTCTTCTGCGACCGGGTCGCAGATACATGAAGGTGAGTCCTTTATTTTAAAACGGTTAAGATATTGGGAGAAGCCCCCGTGCCCTGTGAAGAGTTGTGTGTGTAGGTATGTAAGTTGTATCTTCCTAATTGTTCTGTAGGCCTTTGTGGCTGAGGGAAAGAATATTTTAGTGACACTGGCTTTGCACTCTCTTTGATATCTTTCCTCCCACTTGTCAATCGAAGCACTTCGTATGGTTCGCTTGACAAATGAGATAGGACATTTATCATAGTCTGATTTCCTTTTGAGAGTCAGTGCCGCTGTTTTCGCCAGTTCATCTGCCCTTTCATTTCCCTGTATCCCAACGTGGGCCCTGACCCAATACAGACGTACATTCTTGCCTGAAAATTTCAGCTTCTTAATATTTATTTTTGTTTCCAATGCGAGTGGGTTGCAGGTGTCACCGTTCCTCAATAGCTCCAGAGTTGATCTGGAGTCACTAAATATGTTGAACTCTTTTGCCTCGCTACGCGCGATCAACTCCGTAGCCTGATTTACTGCATAGAGCTCCGCTTGGAAGACAGTACAGTACTGTTCGAGCTTAAATTTCTTGGTTTTGGTTTCGACCGCCCCATTCCACCAGGATAGGGCAGCCCCAACCTTGCCCTCTATTTTGCTCCCGTCTGTAAAGATTTGTACTGTACCCTCTCTCATGCGCTGCTGTACCTCCGCTTCGCTCTCCAAGCATTGGAATTCTAGTTCTTCTTCCTCAGCTGGGTGAGGCCTCGCCAGGAAGCTCATTTTTGCTTCGACTGATCGGTCTTTGAGGAATGACTGAGGCTTACCTCTCTTCGCCTCATAGAGGGATGCTACTTCCTTGACTCTTAGGTCAAGAGGCAGCAATCCTGTCAAGATCAGAACCGAATTCAGTGACATTGTCCTGTAAGATTTGCTGATTTTCTGGGCGAAGCCCCTTAAAACAGCGTTCAGTTGGTTTTGTACGTAAATCTTATCCACCGCCTTGGCCCATACACTAGCTGCATAGAGGATCACCGGCTCTACAACCGCAGCATAGATAACCCTTAACACTTCCGGGTTTAATCCCCAGGTTACCTTTGCTGCGCCGGACAGCTGCCTAAAGATGTTGATGGCTTTTTTGCAGATATATGTGACGTGGCTCCGGAATGTCATCTTCCGGTCGATTATAAGTCCGAGCAGCTTTATCTCCTCTACCAGCGCAATGTCAACCCCGCCCATCCGCAGCCGTGGTGTGTCGAACTTTAGCTTCTTAGTTAGCAGCATGGCATGAGTTTTATGCGGCGCAAACTTTAGTTTGTTTCGAACACCCCACCGCTGCACATGTGCCAGGCTGGCATTGGCTTCGATCTCCAGATCCAGAGCTGTTTTCCCGGAAAATATAAGCACCACGTCGTCTGCAAATGCCTGGCAGTACGTTTTCTTCTCCTCCAGTTCTTCAAGCAGCGGGTTCAGGAGCACATTCCAGAACGTGGGGCCTGCGATCGATCCTTGCACGCATCCTTTTGAAGTCCTCTTTCTGTATTCCGTGCCAGCATATCTCAGCGTGACCCTTCTGTTTTTCAGGTAGTTCCCCACCAGTCTTCGGAGGTTGAGTGGACACTTTTTCTCCGCCAGGCGACTTTTTATTGCTGGCCACCACGCACTATCAAACGCCCCTTCTATATCTAGTGAGACAACTACCACCAAGTTCTTCTCTTTTAGCTTTAAGTCTATGTATTGAGTCATGTCGTACAGAGCGTCCTCCGTGCTTCGCTGAGGCACAAATCCATATTGTCGCGGATTCATTCTGGGCAGCATATGCCACCTCAGTCTCCGTACCAGCATTTTCTCCAAGATCTTTCCGAGAATAGGCAAAAGCCCAATCGGTCGGTAGGACTTTGGATGGGTATAATTATCCTTTCCAGGTTTTCTAAGTACGACGACCGCCGCCTCCTTCCATTTTTCTGGGAAGCAGGACAGCTCGAGGCATTTGTTCGTTATGGCCAGGAACACATGCTCATTATTCCTGATTGCGGCCTCACAGATGTCCGCAGTGAACCCATCAGGGCCCGGCGCCTTCTTCGGGTTAAAACTCCTCGAAGCATACCTGAGTTCGGCAAGAGTGAAGGGTGGATCCATTTTGTCCTCCGGTTTGCCTTCGTCTGAACGTGCCGCTGCTTCTCTTGTGCGAGCGTGTTCGGGGTTGTCTTCCTTCTCGTCATCCTCTGGGAAGAAGGTTTCCGCCAGGACCCTGGCTGATTCCTCTGAGTTTAATGCCTCTCCATTCCGGACTATTGGCAGGTCTTCATGCCTCTTCTTAGATTTTAGGGTAACCCTATATATGCCATCCCAGACGCTCTCCCTGTCCTGCCTCCCACAAAAGCTTTTCCAGCTCTCAGTTTGTGCCTTGTATGCTTGGGACTCATACTCTTCCTTTGCCCTTAGGTACTCCATCACGACCCATTTGCGACGACATGGAGCTGCGCAACGGATTCTTCGCTTCTTCGTGCACATGGATTTCTTGAGCTGATCGAGTTCTTCGGTCCACCATGGTAAGTACGTTTTATCTACTTTCTTTATTCTAGGTATTGTATTGTCACAAGTTTCTGTAATAATTTTTGTTAGTTCCCCTATACATTTTTCTAGCCCTTCTAAAGTATTTATATCCTCTATATATGTTTTATCAATTTTGTTATCTATTAATTTTTTTGTAATTTCTTCCCCAAAACATTTCCAGTCTGCTTTTTTAGTATTGTAAACCCTTGTGTTACTATATTTAATTTTACTTCCAATTCCTTTTTTTGTTAAAATTCTAAGTACTATAGCATTGTGGTCTGAACTCGTCATTTCCGTGTCTACTCTCCATTCTTCCACATGTTGAAGCAAGTCCTCTGAACAGGCCGTGATGTCTACTGTGCTCTTGTACCTCTTTACCCCTCTTATTGTGTCAAAAGTTGGGATGTTTCCGCGATTTAGTACATGGAGGTTGAGTTCGTCTAGGGTTCCAAATAAAAGTCTTCCCCTTTCGTCCTCTCTCTCGCTTCCCCACCATGCACTCCAGGCGTTCACATCCCCTCCCACCAGTAATTTTGCCCCCTTTGTTTTGTATACTAATTCTCTCAGCTGGTCAAGGTATTGCTCGATATCGATATAGTCCTCGAAGTAGACGCACGCTACTACGGTGGTCGTGTCCTCTACCGTCAACCTTGCAACTGCTATATTTTCAGTTGTCAGTGTCGGACACGCCATTGCGTCCACTCCGCTATCGAAGATGACTATCGCGGCTTTGATGACTTTATCGCCAGTTCTTGTTGCCTGAATCACTCTTGTCCCGGGGTAGGTCTTCATCTCTCCCTTCGCCCCTATATAGGGTTCCTGGACAAGAGCGTACCTGACTTTCCTGCGCCCAGCTTCAAGTATGAGTTCCTCCGTTGCCAGTTTTTTCTTTTGGAGGTTCGCCTGCACGACATGGTATTTTACATTCTCGACCGTTTTAGCTCCTTTCCCCTCATCCACCTTAGCAGTACGCTATTGCCGACCGAACCAGTGCATCCCACTTTTTTCTAATGGGACACTCGCCGTCGAAAGCATTATGCAGTGCGTCCCTCTTAGCCTGGCTACAATTTTTGCATTTTGGCTCTTCGTTAAGGGTGAACCCAGGACACTCCGCTCTTAAGTGCGGTTCGCCACAGTGACTGCAAAGGGTTGCTGGCTCCTTACAGTATTTTCTGCTGTGTCCGTAGCCCAGACACTTTGTGCATTGTATAAGCGGACTTTGATCTCTAACAACTACCCTCTGCAAGTCAACATGTATTCGGCCCGCCGTGGTCAGCCGCTGCCAAATAATTGGCTTTACCCGCAACACCACGTGGCTCGCCAGCGGATTTCTCGCTCTTCGCCGGTAGGTGACCTGGATGTCACCCTCACTTATTTCGGTTCCCTCCAAGAGGTGTCCGTTTTGGGATCCAATTGCCTTCAGTAAGTCGTCATCAGTTACGTAACTCATCACGTCTCTGACGACCACAAGAGGATTCTTATTTGTGGCCTCCTCAACTTTAAGATCCCCCTTGGAGTTCCTCAGTTTTGCCGTTACTTTGCTCAATTCCGCTTTTTGAGAGCAGCTTATTATTACCGACTGATTTTTAGCTCTACGCAGATGGTCTATTCTAACTCCTGTGTTCTTTGCATCGACATTTGCTCGGATTTTCTCGATGACCCTGTCCGATGAGTCACTCTCGTGCAATGACGACACTATTATTGAGTGCATGTTTTTCCTGATTGGAGGCTGAGGCGGCATCGCCACGACCTGCGCATATGTCCCAAGGCTTTCCCTACGGGCTTCGGCATTTTCGGCTTGCGTCTGTGCCACTGTCCTCAGCTCCTTCAGCTCCACCATCTGCGCATCAATCTTGTCGCTCAGCTCGGCCTTCGATCTCTCCACTCTGGCAGAGAGCTCTTCTTTTTCGCCTTTCTTAAGAATTTCTTTTACCTCCAAGATTTCCTTTAATATTCTCAGGCTTCTATCTTCGGACGTCCCTTCCTGCCTCTTCTCCTTCTCTCCCCTGTCTTCTTCCAGTGTCACTATCGGTCTATCCGTTTTCTTAACGATCTCGTAAAGCGATTTTATACAGTCAATCACAGTCTGCTTTATGGTGGACTTAATGTTACCTGACATGTCCAGTTGTGCTCTCGCTTTGAGCATGAGGGCGCGCGCCTCAGCAACCGGTGTGGAGAGTTTCGGCTTTTGTGTTGGAGAAGATCTCGTTTTTGCCTCAATGTTGCTTATACTCTTTCGCACCTGTGTGGTTTCCGAGGGGCCCGCCCTCATCCCCTCATCTTCGATTGAAGATTTGTCGGCTTTCGTCGGTATGCGCGGTGTGTGATGCATCATTGCCACAGTGTTGTCAAGTGTAAATTTTAACCGTGTATGTGTCAAATGGGTTAAAACGATCAGTAAAAATAATCAGTATGATCCTTACTCTAATCTTTACTTAAAATATAGCAGCACAATAATGCTGCTATAGTCCCTATTCTATTCCAGATCTGACTGTTTAAACAGAATTAATTTTTTGAGCTCTATGTAGAGTCGATCTGGATGTCAACATAAACTAGTTATTTAATTTAAAAAAAAGAAAAGATAAATATAAAATATTAATAAAAGTTTACTCTATATAGAGATTCACTGCATGTCAACTTAACCTATTTGAGCTACTTACAGATAAAACATTTATAACAAATATAAATTTGTTATAAATGTTGTCAACCTGTATAATTTGATTTAAAGTGAAAAAGATGCTTTCCTTTTTCTTCTCTAAGTTCACAAATGACCTAAATAAAATATAAAAAAGTACTCTGCGTAGAGTCGGTCAGGCAGCGTTTATTATATTTATTCAACTTTTTCTAAATTTGTTAAGAACCCCCAATAATTTAACTTTTTGACTTTAAAAGCCACAAGAACTCTACCTAGAGACCTCTCCTACTCTCAGTTGGTACCCCAGAATCCACACTGTCTATTTCTGAAAACCGCTCTCAATTCGGACCACTGGTCTATGAGCTATTGGCAGAATTTCGAGATAGGTCATTCCTCCCCATACGGCTATGTCCAAAACCTAAAATAGGGGTGTAGGGTAGGTGTAGGGTAGGTGTAGGGTAGGTGTAGGGTAGGTGTAGGGTAGGTGTAGGGTAGGTGTAGGGTAGGTGTAGGGTAGGTGTAGGGTAGGTGTAGGGTAGGTGTAGGGTAGGTGTAGGGTAGGTGTAGGGTAGGTGTAGGGTAGGTGTAGGGTAGGTGTAGGGTAGGTGTAGGGTAGGTGTAGGGTAGGTGTAGGGTAGGTGTAGGGTAGGTGTACGGTAGGTGTAGGGTAGGTGTAGGGTAGGTGTAGGGTAGGTGTAGGGTAGGTGTAGGGTAGGTGTAGGGTAGGTGTAGGGTAGGTGTAGGGTAGGTGTAGGGTAGGTGTAGGGTAGGTGTAGGGTAGGTGTAGGGTAGGTGTAGGGTAGGTGTAGGGTAGGTGTAGGGTAGGTGTAGGGTAGGTGTAGGGTAGGTGTAGGGTAGGTGTAGGGTAGGTGTAGGGTAGGTGTAGGGTAGGTGTAGGGTAGGTGTAGGGTAGGTGTAGGGTAGGTGTAGGGTAGGTGTAGGGTAGGTGTAGGGTAGGTGTAGGGTAGGTGTAGGGTAGGTGTAGGGTAGGTGTAGGGTAGGTGTAGGGTAGGTGTAGGGTAGGTGTAGGGTAGGTGTAGGGTAGGTGTAGGGTAGGTGTAGGGTAGGTGTAGGGTAGGTGTAGGGTAGGTGTAGGGTAGGTGTAGGGTAGGTGTAGGGTAGGTGTAGGGTAGGTGTAGGGTAGGTGTAGGGTAGGTGTAGGGTAGGTGTAGGGTAGGTGTAGGGTAGGTGTAGGGTAGGTGTAGGGTAGGTGTAGGGTAGGTGTAGGGTAGGTGTAGGGTAGGTGTAGGGTAGGTGTAGGGTAGGTGTAGGGTAGGTGTAGGGTAGGTGTAGGGTAGGTGTAGGGTAGGTGTAGGGTAGGTGTAGGGTAGGTGTAGGGTAGGTGTAGGGTAGGTGTAGGGTAGGTGTAGGGTAGGTGTAGGGTAGGTGTAGGGTAGGTGTAGGGTAGGTGTAGGGTAGGTGTAGGGTAGGTGTAGGGTAGGTGTAGGGTAGGTGTAGGGTAGGTGTAGGGTAGGTGTAGGGTAGGTGTAGGGTAGGTGTAGGGTAGGTGTAGGGTAGGTGTAGGGTAGGTGTAGGGTAGGTGTAGGGTAGGTGTAGGGTAGGTGTAGGGTAGGTGTAGGGTAGGTGTAGGGTAGGTGTAGGGTAGGTGTAGGGTAGGTGTAGGGTAGGTGTAGGGTAGGTGTAGGGTAGGTGTAGGGTAGGTGTAGGGTAGGTGTAGGGTAGGTGTAGGGTAGGTGTAGGGTAGGTGTAGGGTAGGTGTAGGGTAGGTGTAGGGTAGGTGTAGGGTAGGTGTAGGGTAGGTGTAGGGTAGGTGTAGGGTAGGTGTAGGGTAGGTGTAGGGTAGGTGTAGGGTAGGTGTAGGGTAGGTGTAGGGTAGGTGTAGGGTAGGTGTAGGGTAGGTGTAGGGTAGGTGTAGGGTAGGTGTAGGGTAGGTGTAGGGTAGGTGTAGGGTAGGTGTAGGGTAGGTGTAGGGTAGGTGTAGGGTAGGTGTAGGGTAGGTGTAGGGTAGGTGTAGGGTAGGTGTAGGGTAGGTGTAGGGTAGGTGTAGGGTAGGTGTAGGGTAGGTGTAGGGTAGGGTAGGTACGTAGCCAGTTGACGGGAGCGAAGCCGCGTGGGACAGCTAGTAATTTTATAAAGCTGAAGAGTTTGTTTGTTTGTTTGTTTGAACGCGCTAATCTCAGGAACTACTGGTTGTAATTGAAAAATTATTTTTGTGTTGGATAGACCATTTATCGAGGAAGGGCTATATAACATCACGCTACGACCAATAGGAGCAGAGCATAAATGAAAAATGCTGCAAAAACGGGCAAAAAATATTCCTTTTTGAGAGCTTCCGTTGCGTGTGCTGCGTAAGCCGTTAAAGTTACGCAACATTCATGTATGTAGGGTAGGTAAGGTAGGTTAGGTAGGTAGCCAGTTGACGAGAGCGAAGCCGCGTGGAACAGCTAGTATATATATATATTATTATTTTATAATAATATTATAAAGCTGAAGCGTTTACAAACGAACGCGCTAATCTCATGAACTAATGGATGAAATTGAAAAATTCTTTTTGTGTTGGGTAGTCCATTTATCGAGGAAGGCTATAGGCTATATAACATCACGCTAAGACCAATAGGAGCGGAGCATAAATGAAAAATGTTGTAAAAACGGGAAAAATTATTCCTTTTTGAGAGCTTCTGTTGCGTGCGCTGCGTAAGCGGTTAAAGTTACGCAACATTCATGTATGTAGGGTAGGTAAGGTAGGTTAGTTAGGTAGCCAGTTGACGAGAGCGAAGCCGCGTGGAACAGCTAGTATATATATATATTATTATTTTATAATAATATTATAAAGCTGAAGCGTTTACAAACGAACGCGCTAATCTCATGAACTACTAGATGGAATTGAAAAAATCTTTTTGTGTTGGGTAGTCCATTTATCGAGGAAGGCTATAGGCTATATAACATCACGCTCAGACCAATAGGAGCGGAGCATAAATGAAAAATGTTGTAAAAACGGGAAAAATTATTCCTTTTTGAGAGCTTCTGTTGCGTGCGCTGCGTAAGCGGTTAAAGTTACGCAACATTCATGTATGTAGGGTAGGTAAGGTAGGTTAGTTAGGTAGCCAGTTGACGAGAGCGAAGCCGCGTGGAACAGCTAGTATATATATATATTATTATTTTATAATAATATTATAAAGCTGAAGCGTTTACAAACGAACGCGCTAATCTCATGAACTACTGGATGGAATTGAAAAATTCTTTTTGTGTTGGGTAGTCCATTTATCGAGGAAGGCTATAGGCTATATAACATCACGCTCAGACCAATAGGAGCGGAGCATAAATGAAAAATGTTGTAAAAACGGGAAAAATTATTCCTTTTTGAGAGCTTCTGTTGCGTGCGCTGCGTAAGCGGTTAAAGTTACGCAACATTTATGTATGTAGGTTAGGTAGGGTAGCCAGTTGACGGGAGCGAAGCCGCGTGGGACAGCTAATATAATAAATAAATTCAAATCCTAATTTGGTTGTTACGCTTTCGCGCTCAAACTGCTAAAACAAGTTCAATGAATTTTGACATAGGGATATGTTGGACCCTGGAGAAGCACATAGGATATTTTTTATCTCAGGTTTTTTCATACTAATATGCATGTAACAGAGATGCTCTGCAACTGCATGTAGCAGAGGTGAGAATGTTGAGATAGATATGCGGAATGACGAGAATGGATAAAGTGAGAAATGAGTATATTTAAGGAAGTTTGAAAGTGGCGCCAGTGACAGAAAAGTTGAAAGGAAACCGTTTGGTCATGTGATGAGGAGGGATGAAACTCATATTACTAAAAGAGTTATGAATATAAATGTGGATGGATGGATAGGCAGGGAAAAGCCAAAGAAAAGATGGATGGACTGTGTAAGAAGTGACATGAAAGAAAAGGGAGTCTGGCGTGATGAGGGAAAGGACGGTATGGAAAAAGAAAACGTGTTGCGCCGATCCCAAGTAACATGAGATAGGGGCAGGAAGAAGAAGACTAAAATGAAAATAAATTAAGTTTTATTTCAGGCTTTAACTCTTTAGAGCCAGTCACTTTATGCTTGTTTATTGCATGCTCGCCAGCATACAATCTTAGCCTATTCTGACAGATAAGATCTCAAAGAAATCGATATAACTCATTATGGCATCACGACTATATTTCACGTAAGGTTAGGCAGGGGCATGCCCAAAGTACACCCACTTTTCGTAAATCTTTCTGACGGGGCAATCAAACGCAAGACTTCACGTTCAGCAGTAGTGCCAGTAGACCAATTAGGCAGTCGTTGTGAATATAACAAAAAAAAAGCAAACTCAAATCACATCAAGCCCTCGGGGCAACCAAATATTTTTTTTTTTTTTTTTTGTGATGGGTTTGCTCTTGACTCTAGTCTAGGTCAAAGGTGACAGAGACAGAGTCGACGATGGAGTGAGCTTACCCAGAAGAAGCCTGTTCACTCTAACTTTGAAGAGATTCGGGTTGAATGCGTTCGGAAACACTGACGCAGGTAGTGAGTTCCATTCATTCGCTGTGCGCATTATGAAGGATGTTTGGAAGCGTTTGGTGCGAATTGGTGGAATGGCAACAAGGTAAGGATGATAACTTGCAGTGCGTCTAGATGTCCGATGGTAGAAGGGGGCTGGTGGGATGAGGTCGTGGAGTTCTTCAGCACACTCACCGAAGTACAGTCTGTAGAAGACCGACAAGCAGGCAACCTTGCGGCGATGAGCCAAGCTGTGAAGCCTGGCACCCGCCAGCTCAAAGTCGCCAATGAGCCTCCTGGCTCTGCGAAATCTTACACAGATGTTCTAAGAAAACCAGGAGCTCTAATTAACTTCTGGAGGGAGGTGGGCTGGTTGGAATAACCACCAAACGGCCGCCATGGCCCACGCACAATGATGGTCCACCTGAAGGACTAAGTGCGGAAACCAAACCCCCTAACATAGAACATAGATCACAAGCCTGAATTATAATTAGTACACTGTACAATTTCGAGTCGACAAAAGTGCCTATTAATTTCCAAGAATCGAAAATTTTCTGCATGTCACATTAACTAGAAACGCTACAGACTGAAATACTGCCCTCATTCATTCATTTATTCATGAGTTTCACTTTCGCCTTCTTTATGAGTATACCTGTAATTACTTCTACTTTACGGGCAGTGCTGGCCCAGTGGTAACGACTCGGACTTAAGTACCTTTTTTTTGTGTTGGGAAATAAGCCAATGACTTCTCCGCTCAGGGTTAAGCGGGAGGGTGTATCAGACATTTGCTGACTAAAACCCACCCCTGTTTCTTCAGTTGTTTAAGCCAGGGCCGCGGTAACACTCTTTCAAATTTATTCGCGACCGGACAGCACCTACAGTGGAACGTCGTTTCAACCCAGGGCTTTATTTAGCTTACTGTTCATCACCACTGCCCTAAAACTGATGAAGAAAAACATCGTGAAGAATCCGATATGTACCTATGTAGAAAAAAAAACTAAAAGGTGTGATTCAGCTTGGTCCTGCGTGGTGGTTGTAAGTAGACAGGAGGCTTGAATTCCGGCAGTGGGAAGATTATAAGATTTTACAAGTTTATATTCTTCCCTGCTTCTATACTTCATTGTTAACAATATCAAAATACCCAATGTAGCATCAATCTGCCTAACCTTTCCCTATTATCAGGAGGCTACTGCCTATCTCACCTCCCAAAAAAAAACAAACTCAAATCACATCAAGCCTAAAAAGCGAAAAGCTTATGTTTTAATTTGTACATTGTACTATTTCGTGTTGACAAAAGTGGCTAGTAATTTCCTAGAATCGCACATTTTCTGCATGTCACATTAATTAGAAACGCTACAGACTGAAATACTGCCCTCATTTATTAATTTATTCATGATTTTCACTTTCACTTTCTTTATGAGTATACCTGTAATTACTTCTACTTTACGGGCAGTGCTGGCCCAGTGGTAACGACTCGGACTTTAGTACCTTTTTTTGTGTTGGGAAATCAGCCAATGACTTCTCCCGCTCAGGGTTAAGCGGGAGGGTGTCAGACTTTTACTGACTAAAACCCACCCGTGTTCCTTTAGTTGCTTAAGCCAGGACCACGGTAACTCTCTTTCAAATTTATCCGCGACCGGACAGACCTACTGTTAAACGTGGTTTCAACCCAGGTAGAGGCCTTTCTTAGCTTACTGTTCATCACCACTTCCTACAAAGCGATGAAGGAAAACAACGTGAAGAAACCGATATGTTTTTAGAAAAAAAAAAAAAAACATGTGACTCCGCTTGGACCTGCGTGGTGGATTACAGCCCATTCCCTCTCATAGAAAGGAGGCTTGCAAGATTGTAAGCTGGTAATGCTTCTATACTTCTCTGTTAACGATATCAAAATACCCACATCACATCATCAGCCTATTAATGTTCCCACTGCTGGGACACAGGCCTCCTCTCTGAGAGGGGAATGGGCCGTAATCCACCACGCGGGCCCAGTGCGGGTTGGTGGATGTCACATGTCTTCGAATTTTTGGTTCTAGGACATGCCGGAAAAAAAAACTGAAATAATAGAATTAATAGAAATCTGTCCAACCTTTCCCTATTATGAGGGCTTATCTGACCTATTAACCAGGCAACACGTTACCTTGGCAAGAATGGTGTCCGATTTTATGGCTTCTGGCTACCGTAACGACTGTTAAAGATCTTCAAATGACCGCCGGGTCCGAGGGCTAAACAGGCTTGCCGAGGCACGGAGGAATCTCGGTATGTAATGGGTGGCCACCCATCCACGAACTGGCCTCTACAAGCGTTTGCTTGACCTTGAAAATTGATTCCTGCTGCTGTTATTACTTGGCCACGACATGGGGTCCCGACGCTAAGAAAGAAAATTTGGTTCAAAGAAATTTAACTAGATGGCGCAATATGCAACGATCTGTTATTGAATTTTATGTAAAATGGTATTCTAGAATTGATCATAAATTAACTCTCCTGAGCATACAATTTTGTAATATTGGGCTCTTAATTCATATCTCCAAGATTATTTGAACGGATCATTTAAAATGTATTCAATAGAAGGCGCGGTTTTAAATTTCTGAGGCATTTTACTCGATTTTTTATTTTTTTATTGTTTTTTTACATATTTTGGTACAATGAAACTGTAAAAACGTGCAAAAATACTATAAAACCATCATCACTGTATTTAAAGACAAAAATATTCACGAACAGAGTAAACCCTTTAATTTGCAAGTCACTGCTAACACCATCTATCGATTGGGAATGAACCGACCGAGTTCTTGTACTTTTAGTAAAATAATCGGTTTAGTCCGTCGAAAAATGCTAGTTATGTAGGTACGGTTACTGTGTATGGAATGACGCATCTGTATGCTAGTATTATTTTATCTGTAGCCACGAGTTTCTTAAAATACCCAAAATAAAAAGCTCAAAAAAACTACCTGTGTATCGTCTATAAATATCACAAAATAACTGTCAGTACTGTATAAACATCACCTACCCTACACCTATTAGCTAATTGGGGACATAACACGCTACGTAGCTGTAAATTGCTTCCAAGAATTCCGTTGTCAAAATGAGTTCAGCAATTTAGTATTAATGTTTGTTAACGTGGTTAATAGAGCGTGTAATACTAAAACTTGGTGGCAATTTACAATTTTATAGGTATGGTTATAACATTAATAGAAGTATTTTATTGGAGGAATATTGTGTACAGGTAAATTGAATTGAGTGATAATTTTGTAGGTGCAATTGTTTGATTCTGCCGGACTGAAATAGAGTAAAGCGGTGTTTTGCATAATTTTAAAACAAGTGAAGGGCTGAAACCTGTGAGATGGTAACCATTTCGCTATGGGTACGCGCAAAGCAATTTGTTTCTTGTTTTATTTTATTTTTGCTAAGTCCCTCTCTATATATTTTTTTCATGATTTTAATAATAAGACTCAGAATTTGCGTAAAGTTAAAACAGTAATAATGTGTGCTTTCTATAACCTGCTAATTCTCAATGCAAATTATTTCCTTCTCATGTGACAAGTAAAATTGTTAGGTTAGGTTACCAAAAAATACCACAAAACAATACTATTTAATTATTAGAAAAATGTCAGCTAAACCACACTAACACCTAATAGGGCTTTCACCAGATCCTATCCATTCCTATCCACCGACCAATCAAATAAAACCCCCGTTGATTTCCCAACCCATGAACCCTGCAATAAAGCTGTCTTCAAATAATGTCTATAATCCCATTTCTCTTATATAAAAAGGACGTTCTGTCTATTTGTGCGCCAAGTCACGAAGTTACCGACAATATGAGCGCAATCCAAACGTTTTAGGAAAGTGTAAAAAATATAGTGCCAATAATAAGAATTTAAGTATGACCATGAAAATATTTTCATGATTATTATTAGTGTATAAGATCGTATAATAGTTTTTATTACAAACAATATGGGGTTTATTATAATAAACACTGAAGTCGTGAGCAATAAGGCTGCCATTGTGCATTCTTATTCTTTTAATAATGTTTGTATTTTACAGTTTTGCATCTCAATATATTTTCTCCTTAGAGGGAAATAATTATGTCATGGTCATGGCGTAAAAATATATTTCATAACTCGTTTGCGAATTAGGGTTGCGCCCAGTTTCTTTCTTAATTTTTGAATTTGTTTGCGAGCCATACTGCAACAGAAAAGTGTCTGAGTCAGACTTTTTACAATGGTTTTTAATCATCTTTATAGCCCTTTCCGTACCCAAAGGGTAAAAACGGGACCCTATTACTAAGACTTCGCGATCCGTCTGTCTGTCTGTCCGTCTGTTACCAGGCTGTAATCTCATAAACCGTGATAGCTAAACAATTGAAATTTTCACAGATGATGTATTTCTGTTGCCGCTATAACAACAAATACTAACAACAGAATAAAATAAATATTTAAGTGGGGCTCCCATACAACAAACGTGATTTTTTGCTGTTTTTTTGCGATCATGGTACGGAACCCTTCGTGCGCGAGTCCGACTCGCACTTGACCGTTTTTTTTTTGTTTATGTATTTGTCACAACAAGGTTTGTATAGAAGAAGGAAAAATAAAGTGTTTTATTATCTTCATTAGTATACCCGTGCAAAACCGGGGTGGGCAGCTAGTTTACTATAAACATAGACATAAAAAACCCATAATTATAACCCACATAGATAACATGACATGTGAGGCCCTGAAAACTTTATTAGAGTTGACCTCAGTGAAATTAATTCATATACCACATTTTATATGCAACGCGTGTAAGTATGGCATTTTTAACTCCAAGGTTTCTTTTATTGGAAAATCTTGAATAACGTTTTCTTTTAGAAATGTGGAAACGGCTTTATTTTCATCAGCCTATTAATGTTTCCACTGCTGGGACACAGCCCTCCTTTCTGTGAGAGGGAATGGGCCATTATCCACCACGCGGGCCCAGTGCGTGAATTTTAGGTTCTAGGATATGCCGGTTTCCTCACGATGTTTTCCTTCACCGTTTTGAGAGAAGTAGTGATGAAATTATTTACACAAAGTAAAGCGCCTGCCTGGGCTCGAACCCACGACCTACAACTTGTAAGTCGCGGCCGATACCACTGAGCCGCCACTGCTCTCATTTTTTGCTCGGGCAATTGAAATGTTTGAATTCATTCTATGGCTTGTGTTTTTCATTTATGGTAACGTTCTGATTAGAACTTTTCCTATATGCCTATGTACTATATATTAATATGTTAGTGCGAAGGTATTTCTGTCTGCCTGTCTGTTTGTTACTGTTTCACGTCCTAACGGCTGAACGAATTTATATGAAACTTGGCACCCGACAAGACCATGTCCTGGATTCACACATCATCAGCCTATGAAAGTTCCCACTGCTGGGACACAGGTCTCCACTCTGTGAGAGTGAATGGGCCGTAATCCACCACGCGGGCCCAGTGCGGGTTGGTGGATGTCACATGTCTTCGAATTTTTGGTTCTAGGACATGCCGGTTTCCTCACGATGTTTTCCTTCACCGTTTTGAGAGAAGTAGTGATGAAATAATTTACACAAAGTAATGCGCTTACCGAGGCTCGAACCCACGACCTACAACTTGTAAGGCGCGGCCGATACCACTGGGCCACCACTGCTCCTACTGGGCCACCACTGCTCCTTGTCCTAGATTAAGACATAAGAATTTCATGCCTGAAGCCAGACACATTCTATCATCGAAAGCGTGGCGATAGCGAATATCAAATAGGAAAATTGTAGGTGATTGACAAGCGATATCGAAAAATCATATATGTCCAGCAGTGGACGTCTTTCGGCTGAAATGATGATGATGATCGAAAAATCACGTGATCAATCTCATACATTTCGAGTTTTCGACTATCGCCTTCGCTGACATCGAATGCAGTCGCATAAAATTCCTCAAGTGTAGTGGCTCTCAATAAGTGTGTCTAGAGCTTTTGAGTACATACTCCGCGCTAGAGAACATTCTCTTGAGATAATTGCCGACTACCTCGTGGGCGAAGCACGTGTGCCACGGGCACGGGCACGCCCTTTATGCCTGGAGGCATTATAATTCGGGTACTAAGTTCCGTTTACGTATTTATTTTTATTTTTTATTTTCGCTTGAGTTTAGATTTCGATGTTTTTGTTGGTATATTGGCGTGCTGTCATTATGGCAAATATATTTTATTTGAATTTTTTTGTGTTGAGTAATGTAAATTATTTGCATACTATTGTATAGAATCAAGTTTTTATTTTTTTCTAACTGAACAGACAGCTGTGCTGCTGGGGAGTTTGTTGCGCCACTTCTTCTTCCCAGCAAAAGCAGTAGGAAGTGGTGAAGGGCGGGCGTTTTTGGGGGACTGTCTTATGTAATTTTGACGTTCGGAAAGTGCTGATTCTCAGCCTAGTTTGAATAAATGACTTTTGAATTTTGAATTTTGGCTAAAGCTAGAGCAAAATAAATGTCAATTCCTAAAATAAAAGTTACTAAGCATAAAATGAAGATACAAATACAATGGACAGCTTATGTACAAAGGCAAGCTTAACCCATAATTGGGTTCTCTAACAGCAAACCTCAGTTGTTATAGGAAATTTGCGTATGAGGACAGTGATCCAAGTGCACAACAAAATTCCAAGTTAAAAAACATTGAATATTAAACATTCTTACATAATATACTAATCAGATACCTACGTGTAAACATAATACATACTAACTAGTCTTGCCGTAAATATAGTAACAAAGAATTTTTTTTTTTTTCTTTTGCAAATTACATTTATTACAATGTGTTCGTTTAATACATAAATATAAAACAATTTAAAAAAATAAAAAGCTTATTCGAAGTGTTCTCCATTGGCTGCAATGCAGTCCTTTAAACGTTGAGGTCAGTTATCAATAGAAGCACGCACTCTTTCCATGGATAAATTCTTGACTGCCAATCGTATGGATTGTTTTACGGACTCCAAATTATCATGGCGTTTAGAGCAAGCCATACTCTCTAAAACTGACCATAAATCATAATCCAGCGGATTAAGATTGGGACTAGACGACGGCCAGTCTTCAGCTCTGATGAAGTCGGACACGTTGGATTCCAACCAACACTGCGTGGACCGAGCTTTGTGTCCCGGCGCCGAGTCTTGCTGGAAGGACCATTCTTGGTTATTGAACATGGTGTTGTTAAGGGGCTTAACTACCGTCTCAAGAATGATATCTTGATACACTTGTGCCGATGTTTTGATACCTTTTTCACAAAAGTATGGCTCAGTCGCTCCTTCATAGCTAACACCCCACCAAACCATCACTGAAGTCGGATAATGCCCACGTTGCACTCTGTCGACTAATTGGGAAGCTTCCTTAGAGCTTTGAGCATAAATACGGTCATTTTGTTTGTTAAAATGTTGCATAATTGTAAAAAAAATCTCATCCGTAAAAAAAAAAAACTGACCTCCCTTTGCGTACCGCTTCAGTAGTTGTTTCGATTTTACCACCCTATTATTTTTTAAATTATCAGTTAAGAAATGACCAGTACGTCTCTTATAGGCTGCAAGTCCTAAGTCATCTTGTAAAATCATATGAAAATGACAGATTCCAAATTCAAATGTAATATTTTGTTTATTTTTAATTCTAACAGTATTTATGGCCAGACTAAGTATATTACAAATACATATTTATGCGTCCTGTTGATAGGAAATGTTCCTTTATTTTAGATACTGGAGCTAAAATTCGTCTGTTTATTGTTTGGTCGTCTATAATTTTATTATTTGGTATCATCTTTCATTTTAATTTCATCATTTTAATAAAGATCAACTCTTTCTTTAAATCGGTTCTCAGCTCAGTAATAAATAAATTGATCCTATCGAAGTACCAGCCCACAAATCGATTCTTCTCAAAGGAGAAAGTTTTATAAACCAGCCATGAAAACTTATTCTGACTTACCGAGTAGAAAAATAGTACACAAATCTTGGCTCAAGATTTAGTTGACTACCCTTGTTTGTTTGTTAAAAATATTCATGAATCTTTTTAGAAATTTCTACGAAATTTATTTCATGTCTATGTTTTATTTATCAGTATTTGTGTAGCTTTTATATAGGGTGAATTTGAAATGATATCTATGACTGTGCTATTTTAGGGGTCACAGGACACACCATCATACGCTCGAACGCGCTTTGTGGAGTACGTACGCATTCTTACGAAAAAATATTCAAGGGTAGCGTGGGCGGTTCACTAAATCTCGTCTGGTTTAGCAAGGATTTAACCTTTTTAAGTTATAAGCTTGGTACTATAGTGCGCGCGGAACTAGTTGGCCGCGCCTTAGGTGGCGACAGGGGTGAGGGGGCGGATTAGGACAATGGACAATGACAATGTCAATGGGTCATCACACCCATTGTCAATGGGTCATCCCGGGTTTTACTGGCGCCCCCACCTCTCCGTCCCACCGCTCACATACCTAAGGCGCGGCCAACTAGTTCTGCGCGCACTATAGTATATGCATCAAAATATCAAACTGCATACCGAAATAAAGTTTGAGTTATAACATCACGACTGTATTCCCCGAAGGCTTAGGCAGAGTTGCACCTATGTATAGTATATCCACATTTCGTCAGTTATGTTTAGTTTCATGTAATAGGGGGTCGTTTCTATCCTTCAAACGGGCACCAATCCAAACTCCAGGCTGCTACTGAAAAATTTCAGATGGAAAATCTTCCAAATCAACTTATTGTTGTTATTGTAGATAGTGCGTCATCAATCAATCAAGCATTTTTATTTTATTTGATGTGTAACTTTTTGGTGTGCAATAAAGTATATTCTGATCTATTTTATTCTATTCTTTTCTTTTTGCTTTCTTTTCTTTTCTATTCTATTCCATTCTATTCTACTCTACGCTACTCTACTCTACTCTAATAATATAACAGAATACTGTTATTATAAACTACTCTATTTTGGCGCTCCATTTTCCATGAGACTTGCACTCGTTCCGAAGTTCGCGCGTAAACTGGACGCAACAAGGCATCTCTAGTATATCGACTCGCGCCTAATACGCGTGTGTTAGAATTTGAAGTATGTATGACGTCATTAAATCATGAATTTTCATTTTACAAGTGACAATGGTTTGCTTCATAATACATACCTGTCATATTTATTAAGCGCCTACCGACAAATGTTTAAGTACCGACCTAAATTATTATTGTGTTGTCAACTACCTACAAATGTAAAAGAGTACCCGCCTAAGTAAATATTGTTGTGTACAGGAAATGACTCTTAAACTTGTATTAAGACACATTGATGATATTACTATAAATTATTACGTAATTAGTAATGATTATTGTGATGTATCCTGGATTTTATATTGCTATATTAGTATTATAAGTCCTTTGAAACAATTGGTACAATATTGTCTGTTAGTATCAATATTCTTTCGAATATTGATTTAGAATGACTAAAGAGGTGTTATTAAATTCCATAATTGTCTAATTACGTTTTAAAATGGATTCATTACATGATAGTTTATTATTGTTCCCCTAATTGTGAGATTATTTAAAGCAATATAGAAAATGGCGGGATACCGCGCCATTTTCTCATATTGGACGTATTGAGACACTGATAGACCCGAGATTATAAAATATTGTGTAATGGATAAGCTGACTTACTTTTCTGTGAACTACAAGCCAGTACAGGCCAGATATATTATTATATTTCCTTTATCATTAATAATTGGTGTAAGATCGACTACACAAGGCTAACGTAAGTTATTTGATATTATAACTTTATTATTGCTAATGGTTGTGTTGAAACTGTATCTATATCATATTATGGTCATTAGTCCTAATATGTTATATTGATTTAAGGGATAGTCTTATGTCCTTTGCCTTATCCATGTTATTTTGTTTCTATAATATTGTAAATACTTGGTGGTTGTAAAAGATATCGATAAATACTATGAAAGAGCTTCCGTGGGGTTTCTTGCCCTTCTTCCACACGAGAACTAGGTCTAGCGAATGGGCAGTAAGCTCGATGAGCCTTCTAAATATAAATTAATTGACAAGCCTTATTTAAATAAATACCTAGTCTTGTCTTTCTGTGATTTTATTCATAAAACCCTTGCCTTACACACCGCATACATTGGAACCCTGATACACAGTAAATAATCAATAACCATCTTGACATTCAAAGCTTGCTATCTTGGTAGATATCAATACTTTTATATAGAGTTCCATTCATGATTCTAACATCAGAAGTGGGATTCAGCTCTAGCTCACACAGATTTCTAATGAATTCCATTTTGTCATTTTCACAAACAACGTGTCGACGTGTCGCCAACTCCACTCGCACCAAGACGATGACTTCGCGATGCCGCCCCAGACGACGGCACTGCGAGCCGCATAGCTTGAGGATCTGGAAGCTGTACGACCATTGGAACTACGGTTCTTCATGCTACCTTACGAGCAGTGGATCTGCGAGTCTGCAATTTATTGTCAGAGCATCGGAGTCTGACTAGGTATGGACATCAAGCCAACAGCTACAGCACGAAGTAGCTGAAAGTGGTGAGACTTTGGTTTTATTTGTTTTACTATTGAATATATATAAATTTTGAATATCTTATGTGTTATAAAGATATGTTTGAATAAGCGTAAAGCAATATTTTCTGAGGTTTTCAATTTATTTACCAGAAAATTGGTAATTATTACTTAATAAAATCGTAACATTTTGGTCTCGCCATAACTCAAGATCTCAAAATCGAGTTAAATGTATGAGATTTTAAAGAATTTTGTTTAGATTTTTTTATGAATATTTTGATTACCAGAGGGTATTTTTACAAAAGTGTACCCAACTTGGTAATAAAACTGTTGGTGACCACATTCACACTTAAGAGGTACACAGGACTTGCAAAGAATCGTTATTAGAGAATAGTAGTTTTAACAATATTCTCACGTTTACAAGAAAATATTCTCTTCTCCGTTTTTCCCTTGGCTGTCTTTTGGGTAAAATTTAAAATGAATAGTAGTTACAGCAAAAGCTGTAGCAAAATTATTTTCCTACAATCCGTATTAAATAATAAAATTAATGTTTTAATCTTCAGAAATAGTAAAAGTAACAATCCAATTAATATTTTCATGACCATGCATATTGATCGATCTGAAAATAAATGTAATAAGTTTTAGGGCTGTTAGAGATTCAGATTTTAATATAAACAAATCGTGATCTGAAGGTAGACAGCAAGAGAATTATAAAAAAATATGTCACTATTGGTCTGTTATTGGTCCAATGTTAGTGCAGATTTCAGATGAAAATTCTGTAGTAATTATCTTTTCTTTGCATTTCTTTTACCGTGAAAGTGCTTATTCTGTGGTCTTAGTCAAATAGCTAATGTTATTACGACGAAAAGTCGAGTACTGGTCAGAGTGCCCTTGACAAAATCCGTAAAAATATTACTGGTCAGAAGAAAATATGTACAGTCAGTACAAATTGCAACAATATTGTCAGGTTGACAGAGCGATGTATTGTGTTGGTTAGTGAAATAATATTGAATTATTGATTACCCATTTATTTTGACATTGATACCACTGAGCTATATTTCATAAAAATATAATAAAAGATCTTGCCGAGTTATATTTTATAAAAATATAACAAAATATCTTACCGCAATTCGGTAAATGTAATAAATAAAGACCTTACTGCAATTCGGTAAATGTAATAAATAAAGATCTTACTGCAACGCGGTAAATGTAATAAATAAAGATCTTACTGCAACTCGGTAAATGTAATAAATAAAGATCTTACTGCAACTCGGTAAATGTAATAAATAAAGATCTTACCGCAATCCGGTAAATGTAATAAAAGAACTTGCCGCAATTCGGTAAACGAAATAAAAGTTGTTACCGCAAATCGGTAAAGTAATAAAAGACTTTACAGCAATTCGATAAATGTAATCGGCATGTTTATGCTACAACTTATTCGCTGCTAAGCCTTATAATTTGCGTCAATTGATCTCGCCAGCAGCGGGTGAAAGCTTTTGGCATGTCTATTTATTTGGCTCAAGTATCCGTTACTAGGCCTTATATTTGGCGCCATTCAATCTCACTGGTAGCGGGTGAAAGCGTTTGGCGTGTCTATTTATTTGGCTCAATATCCGCTACTAGGCCTTATACTTGCCGCCATTTAATCTCACCGGTAGCGGGTGAAAGCGCTTGGCGTGTCTATTTATTTGGCCCAACCATTCGTGAATAAATCGTTAAATTGGTATCTGATAAATCTCACCGGCAGTTGGTGAATGTGATTGACATGTCAAAGTATCTGGTAAATGATTTTGATGGTGTATCTCAGTACGACTGAAAGAGACCACGATGTCTTAAAAGTAGCATTGTTTGTTTACCTGAATGTAATTGGTTAAACATTTCATTATTAATAAATGTGACAAAAGTAAAAATTATGTGATTAGTAAGATTTGGTATAATAATCTTAAAACACTTATTCTATCTTGAGTCACTATTGTGATCCAAGCACCAAAGTAAATTTAAAAGTCTTATGACATTAACTTTTGTTTTCATTAATATGCTATTATCAAATAAGCTATATAAAACTGTACATATGTACTTCGTGGACGAAGTATTTGTCAGTATGGCCGTGTTAGAATTTGAAGTATGTATGACGTCATTAAATCATGAATTTTCATTTTACAAGTGACAATGGTTTGCTTCATAATACATACCTGTCATATTTATTAAGCGCCTACCGACAAATGTTTAAGTACCGACCTAAATTATTATTGTGTTGTCAACTACCTACAAATGTAAAAGAGTACCCGCCTAAGTAAATATTGTTGTGTACAGGAAATGACTCTTAAACTTGTATTAAGACACATTGATGATATTACTATAAATTATTACGTAATTAGTAATGATTATTGTGATGTATCCTGGATTTTATATTGCTATATTAGTATTATAAGTCCTTTGAAACAATTGGTACAATATTGTCTGTTAGTATCAATATTCTTTCGAATATTGATTTAGAATGACTAAAGAGGTGTTATTAAATTCCATAATTGTCTAATTACGTTTTAAAATGGATTCATTACATGATAGTTTATTATTGTTCCCCTAATTGTGAGATTATTTAAAGCAATATAGAAAATGGCGGGATACCGCGCCATTTTCTCATATTGGACGTATTGAGACACTGATAGACCCGAGATTATAAAATATTGTGTAATGGATAAGCTGACTTACTTTTCTGTGAACTACAAGCCAGTACAGGCCAGATATATTATTATATTTCCTTTATCATTAATAATTGGTGTAAGATCGACTACACAAGGCTAACGTAAGTTATTTGATATTATAACTTTATTATTGCTAATGGTTGTGTTGAAACTGTATCTATATCATATTATGGTCATTAGTCCTAATATGTTATATTGATTTAAGGGATAGTCTTATGTCCTTTGCCTTATCCATGTTATTTTGTTTCTATAATATTGTAAATACTTGGTGGTTGTAAAAGATATCGATAAATACTATGAAAGAGCTTCCGTGGGGTTTCTTGCCCTTCTTCCACACGAGAACTAGGTCTAGCGAATGGGCAGTAAGCTCGATGAGCCTTCTAAATATAAATTAATTGACAAGCCTTATTTAAATAAATACCTAGTCTTGTCTTTCTGTGATTTTATTCATAAAACCCTTGCCTTACACACCGCATACATTGGAACCCTGATACACAGTAAATAATCAATAACCATCTTGACATTCAAAGCTTGCTATCTTGGTAGATATCAATACTTTTATATAGAGTTCCATTCATGATTCTAACACGTGCATCTAGCGCTAGTCGGAAGTCTGCCGAAGTGCACGCGATTTACGCGCGTATTTTGTTTTCGCGCGATGCTTGTGGACGCGATGTATTGGCGCCCACTTGCTAACGCGCATACGCATTTGCGCGAATCGATTGCGGCGTATATTGATGTTTCTTGGGTAGAAAAATGATAATTATATTAAGTACGCAGGGCGATTATTAAATAATATTGGACCCATATTTTTACAAAGATAAAGCGTATCAAAGTTCAGTAAGGAGGCTTGTAACGTCACTTTGTCAGTATAAAGTGCAGTTCACCGTGACGTCACACGATTTTTCAACGCACTGTATCGTCGTAACTTATTGTTAATGAGGCAAAAGAAAAAAATCTGGTCCAATAAGTTTAGGTTATCTAACTGACGGATTAAATTGATATTTTTTGTCAACTACCCTATTCGCCCCTTCTAGTTAAGGTATTAGCGACTGATATAGATCTTCGGCGTAACGCACAGGGAAAATAAAACTACGGCGTAACGTGCACGGAGGTGTGTCGGTATCTAATCGATGATCGACCAACCACGGAATCGATCGACCTCAGCAAGCATTGCTTAACTTTGAAGATCGACCCGTGGGGATGTTATTATTGAACCCGTAGCAAAAAATAAACTAAATCTATGATTAAACCACGACCTCTTCAGGCATAGGTACTCCATCATTACGATATTTTTGATTTTTTTCCTTTACTCACTTAGATAAAAGCCCCAGCACCTTTTTTAGGGTTCAAAAGGGTAAAAACGGGACCCTATTACAAAGACTCCGCGATCCGTCTGTCTGTCTGTCAGTCTGTCACCAGGCTGTATCTAATGAACCGTGATAGCTAGACAGTTGATATTTTCTCACATGATGTATTTCTGTTGCCGCTATAACAACAGAATAAAATAAATATTTAAGTGGGGCTCCCATACAACAAACGAGATTTTTTTTTCTGTTTTTTGCTTTAATGGTACGGAACCTTTCGTGCGCGAGTCCGACTCGCACTTGGCCGGTTTTCTTCTTTTCCCACACCCAAGAAAGTTAATAATGACAGTCGTAAATTACAATTTAACACCAGAAACAGCGATTACAACTGGTATAACATGAACATTAATCTCTACGGAACCACGTTGACCCATGGTGTCACTTTCAGGTTGTTTTATGCTGATTTATAACAGTAAAACGAAGTTTGCGACCTGATTGCTAAGTGGCTGTGACATTTTAATTTCTTGGAATATTTTTACATTTCGTTCTGTTGGGTTATTTGAAAATGCGATATTTATCAGATTATTACTTAAATAGTGATCAAATAATTGATGTAATGTAGTTGACTTTGTTTTAAGTAGGGCTTTAATGTTGATGACTTCATTTCATTTTTAGGGTTCCGTACCCAATGACTCCACGATCTGTCTGTCTGTCTGTCTGTCACCAGGCTGTATCTCATGAACCATGATAGCTAGACACTTGAAATTTTCACAGATGATGTATTTCTGTTGCCGCTATAACGAGATATACTAAAAACAAAATAATGTAAATTTAATATTTAAAAATGAGTGTTACAATACAAAAAAAAAACTGTAGGGATAGGTTTGCAGCAAGACATAGTGTGTAATACTTAGGTTGTTTTCATAGTAAATAACAATATTACAGGATTTTTGTGTTTTTATTTTAAATTCAATAAATATCTACCATAAAAGAAATCAAAACCTCTAAACAACATATCGTCACCAGAAAGGCAAAAGTACTAAGGCGCCATTTTAGCTAAAATGAGTTTTATATATGGTTGCATAAGTTTTTTTTTCTCTACACATTGGTCTTGGACTTGTAGTAATTTGAGAATTATTTACGAAGTTACTGGCGCTTTAGCAGTGACATTTTATTTTTTCTCGATATATCTCTTTTACTTACCTAGAGGAATTTACCGAAAGTCGTCCACTGCTGGACATAAGCCTCCCCCAGGCGTCACCACATTGACCGATCCCGTGCGTCTCGAATCCAGCGCCTTCCCGCAACCTTAACCAGGTCATCGGTCCACCTAGTAGGAGGCCTTCCAACGTATCGTCTTCCGGTTCGCGGTCGCCATTCCATGATATTTATAGTTATTGTCGGTTAGTTTTTTTTTCTTACTGCCATCTGCCTGTCTACCCTCGATTAGAAAACTAAAATACGTAATTCGGTTAATTGATGTTTTTTAAATACCTATATTATATATATATAATATATTATATCGTAGAGAGACTTTGATTATCTCTCATTGTATCAAAACCCACAATTTTTCATAAGGTTTGGTATAGACAAAGTCATTTCAGAGACATCTGCTGTAACAATAAATGGGGCACGTGCTTCCAATCGGGTTCCACTTTATGGTCCTTTCGAAGTACTATGTAAGGAGCTCTTGGAGAAATAAATAAATCGGGGAAAGATACAAAATTGTGTAGACAAGATATGCTTAGGGGAATGTATTTTTGCAGCCTCGTTTGAGGACCTCTCGAAATGCCTGCTCTTTTTGTAGTAAAATGTCTTGATGGTAATCGGTATTCAAAGTCGTGACATCAAATCACATCATCAGCCTATTAATGTTCCCACTGCTGGGACACAGGCCTCCTATCTGTGAGAGGGAATGGGCCGTTATCCACCACGCGGGCCCAGTGCGGGTTGGTGGATGTCACATGTCTTCGAATTTTTGGTTCTTGGACATGCCGGTTTCCTCACGATGTTTTCCTTCACCGTTTTGTGAGCAGTGGTGATGAAATAATTTACACAAAGTAAAGCGCCTGCCTGGGCTCGAACCCACGACCTACAACTTGTAAGTCGCGGCCGATACCACTGGGCCACCACTGCTCTAGTCGTGACATAATTATTATCATTATATTGAAACTAAGGTAAAAGGCTCGTGTAGGGTTACCATATCCTTCCGGATTTGTCAGGATTTTTTGCTTGGATTGTGAAGTCGTCTACTTTACTTCGTTAATGATGAGACCCTCTGTAAAAATGGGCATTTTTTTAAGAAAACACCTATAAATGGGCATAATCGTTTGCTTGTTAAAGTCAATCAATATAAAAAGTTTGATATACTTACTACAACAAGGGACGCTTCGACTATTAAAAAGAATTTACTGTGTGATTTTGTAACTAAAAATCCCGGACTTTTTAGGGTTCCGTGCCCGAAGGGTCCAAACGAACCCTATTGTTGTCACTCACGTGTCCGCCTGTCTGTCCGTCGACGTCGAATTTATTAATGTATGTGCTTTAATATATATTTTTTTTTATGCATGGAGTTTCTTATGCATTCTTCTACATAACAAGCTACTTTTCCGAATGCACGATAGAATCAATTTTTATTACTTGTAAATTCAGATTGTTAACGTTCAAAAGTGCCACTTGATGGCATATTTGAAATAAATACATTTGACTTTGACTTTGACTTTGACGGTCACACAATTTTGTTCCAAAGAATTTTTCAACTGATTGACCTATGATTTTAAAATTTGGTGATAATGTTTATTATTACGTATGTTTTACTAACAAATACCAATATATTCTACATTTGGTACGGAACCCTAAATGTGCAAAGTCCGACACGCACTTAGACGGTTTTTTTTAAAGTTTGGCATTGTTTATGGGCCTTTTCAATTTTCGAAATGGTAACTCTAGGTTTTTGTTTAAGTAATAACAACCGCATGGGCCGATATTCAAGGCTAAATTATACCTGTCGGGGCTGGATCGTGGATAGTTACCCATCCATACTGAAACTCCTCAGTGCCTCTGAAAGCACGTTAAGCCGTTGAGATTTGTAGATCTTTGATAGTGGATACGAGTAGTCAGAAGCCAGTAAATCTGGGTTGTGGATGTCAAATTTGAAGTCGCTCCTTGTATAATACTGGTATTTCGTTGCATCCTATATAGACTGGTAGTCGACCCCAACAAGGTTGGGAAAACGCTAAGAAAGAAATAAAACATATTTATTTGTGACCCGCACAGGAGACACGAGATATAAGCAAAAAACAAAAAAAAAAAAATATAAAACCCCGTGCAAGAACAAAAAGGCTTCTATCTCAGTGTTAACAGCGATATCCAAAAAGAAAATAACGCTCCCCTAGTATTCTGATAAGGCCCACTATTTATGCCACGGCAACACTCACGGAAACGAATCATAATTATTAAAAAATACGCAGATTAAAATGTCTTGAGTTCTATCAAAATTGTGTGCAACTTTTCTATTGAATTGTGTCATATAGTTTTCCCAGCAGCAAGACCAATACGGCGGTTTCATAACGGTTTTACAATTGAAACGTTAACCGAAAATTCTATCTTTCTCATCAATATCACAAATTGCGACCATTTCTGAAACGGAGCAAAACTGCAATCGGTTTGAAAATATATGACGTTATTCAGAATTATTTGTATAGATATACCTGTAGTATATCTATACAAGTAACTGAAAATAGTAAACACATTTGCCAGTCAGATTTAAATCAAAAGTCTAGATTTTCAGCCAGATTCATTAGTATTCAAACCACGACGAGATAATCAAAAATAATAAAATTCTAATATAGGCGAAAGCTTTTTCCAAAACCAATATTTGACCGACGTGGGCTCTCAAAATTCAGGGCTGGCCCGAGTTTGCGGTAAAACTCCATTTGCTAATGACTATGCTGGCTCACCCAGCGGTCTGGTAGCATTCCTTTTATCCCAAGCATTGGCAAAGTGCCACTCGAGTTTCTAATAATCTCGCTTTGTATCTGTTAATTAATATTTTTCGTATTGATACTGAGCCGTATCTATGTACATGTTTTTGTATCGGTTTAATTAAAATTTATTTCAAAATGTTTTAGTTTTTGTGCTATATTTCAATGGAAATGTTGGTGTGGCGTCCTCCTGGTCAAGACTGCGAGAGTACGGTGGATTTGAAACGCACAGGAACCATCAGTGTGGTGACGCTTGGGGGAGGCCTATGTCCAGCAGTGGACGTCTTTCGGCTGAAATAATGGTGATGATGATGTTGGTTTGGCTTTGGTATATTGCTTGTGTGAATGTTTCCCGGTATTATTACTTTCAATTAGACATTTACCTATTTTATGCACAAAACCGACCAGCCTGTAACCGTCCCACTGCAGGCAAAGGCCTCTTTTCATACAGAGAAGGCACGAGCATTGATCACCACGCCTGCTCAATGCGGATTTGCGATTTCACAAGTCTTATATTAACTGTAAGTTTAGGTTTCCTCACGGTGTTTGCCTTCACTGTTGTCAGCGATGTCCAAGATAAACTTGTTTATGACAATAATTTTTCTCAAAAATGTTTATCAAATATCGCGACAGTCAAAAATTGCAATTTATTGTGCCTACTAATGCCAGATTTGTTACATAGACTTGGCTCGTCCCCTTTTACTTGGGGCTTAAAGATAACTGGCATAATACGGGTGTACTGTAGATGTTGTGTACTAGACTTGGTATCACACAAAAATCCTGAAGGAAATAAACATAACATTTTACTTCCAGAACATTAACATTAAAAAAAAAACACTACCAAAAAGTCTTTATTAACATTATCATATTAAATTACTCGTGTTTTAAAAACTGAGGGCTACATTAAAATATAAAAAGTCCCTTTAAACATTACGAGGCATCACGTAAACAACCGGGAGGTATTTATGAATTATTCACATGTTTGTGCCAGCCCCTGGGCATAGATTAATAAAAGTGTAGAACCGAAACTTATCTACGATATTGAATAATTGTGGCCAGTCGATGGTAAGAAACTCGCCCCCTATTTTGTGACACTTAAATATAACTGGTGAAATGTGGCTGTAAGTACTATGTGCGCCTCTGCCAGTATAACTGTACACTGATTTGACTGTCCTACTCTTCGGGACAGGCATGAAGCGCACGGTGAATCGAAGAGGAACCCGAGGAGGGGCCGCTCGTCAGGGCTTTTGCCGATAAGTCGACGACATAGCGGCCAACATGTAGGTTGCGGTGCCGCCTGGGTAACTGAGGCGGGCCGTGATGTCATGTGGGGTCTCCCATACCCGTACGATATCGCAGCTGAGGTTTGGAGGACGCGGCGGGAGAGGAGTGCCGGTATTGCGGTGTGCCGCTCTTCCTACCTTCCGCGGCCTGCGTGCCATACACGGGGTTGTCTGGCGCCCATGTGCTGGTTTGTTCCCTGGGCTGGTCACGGCATACAGTATGTTCTGGTGCGCCGGTGATGGGTTTTACTCCCCTGAGGAAGGTCCGGTGACGGACAGCCGCGGCTGGTTCGCGGTGAGTGCTAACGCGTGCCCGTGTTCCCGCCATAAGTGGCATAGGAGGACACCTTGGAGCTTTAGTGGGTTGGAGTCCCACATAACTGCGCTATCGCCCCGTGGTGGCGTAGTATGCATAAGCATTACACCAGGTTAAAAAAAGGCAAAACTGTAGGCATTTATCCTAGCGAAGTTTTCCTTCTGTATCTTTTTTTATTCTATGGCTATCCGAGGTTTATTGCGAAAAAAGTACGCAAGCAATTTTGAGAACCCCTCCGTTTCGTAATTAAAATGTTTGTGGGGACTATTAAACAACATTTTGGGTATATTTTTAAGGTTTATGATTATAAGTTCTGATGCGTTTCGTGAATTTTATATAAACGAACTCATTATTGCAGTGTAGATAAAATGAGCCTTCGCAGTTATCAGGCTTATCGGGTCTGCTTAATAGACATAACTTTAATATTGATGGGGGATAATTATTTAATTAGCCGCCTAAGGCGTTATATTCCCCAATGTTAACGCAGTACTGGCCGTATGCCCGCTCGGATCTAGAATATCAATATTGAACCTCCTTTTGGACAGTTTTGTTTGTAAAATATTCTTTAATATTCAAAACTATTACACGAAAAAAACTTATTTCAAAAATAATGTACAGTCAAGGGTCAAAAGTGCAGTCATACTCTCCCAAAACTCAAATGGCTAGTTTTTTTAGAAGAAGTTAAATTATCCACAACTGATTTAATATTTTGTATAGATTATTCCTACTGAACGCGAAAAGTTGCAATTCTGCTGCCTACAAAAAAATTAACTTTTCTGTTTTGGTAGAGTGTGACTGCACTTTTGACCCTTATCATCATCTGCCTAGCCTTTTCACAACTATATTGGGGTCGGCTTCCAGTCTTACCGGATTCAGCTAAGTACCAGTGTTTTTACATGGAGCGACTGCGCATCTGACCTCCACAACCCAGTAACTGGGTAACTTTTGACCCTTATGAATTAATAATAAATATTTTTTTGTTTTCAAACCTTTTAACCTAGCCGTTACTAAGAAGTATGCTTTAAAAAGTAACAGTTTTACGGCACTAAAGCGGCGGAAGGCCCTTAAAGGACCATTTGTTATGTCATGGGAAGTGGGACAGATTATATCATCATCAGCCTAGTCTTTACTAAGTTGGGGTCGGCTTCCATCTAACCAAGGGCCTATTTAATAAACACGACGATGACATCATCATCAAAATCAAAATCAAAATCAAATATTTTTATTTTACATAGGCCTACATGGGCACTTATAAAACGTCGACAAAAGGGGCACGGTTCGGGTTAGTCGTTTCCTATGGAGAAGAACCGGCAAGAAACTCCATGGTTACTCTTTTAAATTGTTTTGTTTACAATATTTCCATGTTACAGCATTAGTACTTGGATATGGGGGGACAACGTAGGCCCGACAATAAGTCGTACGAAATTGAAAAAAAAAAACAAAAAAAAAAAATGCACGAAATAAAAATTTAACAAATGTTAACAATCATCTAGAAAACTAGAAAACCTACAATGTTCACACATTCACAATATGTAAAAGAATCTATACAAAGGTAAAAAAAAAAAAAAACCACAACACTAAATTTAACATGTGGCACAAATACTGTAATCAGTGCTGTAACTATTCTTAGCAAAGGGCTATAATGATGATTGAAAAATATTGTAAAAAGTCTAATTAAAAGAGAAAAAGATGAGATTGAGAATAGTTAGAGATATCCATATATTTGATCATCATCAGCCTATTAATGTTCCCACTGCTGGGACACGGGCCTCCTCTCTGTGAGAGGGAATGGGCCGATATCCACCACGCGGGCCCAGTGCGGGTTGGTGGATGTCACATGTCTTCGAATTTTTGGTTCTAGGACATGCCGGTTTCCTCACGATGTTTTCCTTCACCGTTTTGAGAGCATTGGTGATTAAATAATTTACACAAATATAAAACGCCTGCCTGGGCTCAAACCCACGACCTAATACTTGTAAGTCGCGGCCGATACCACTGGGCCACCACTGCTCTGACAGGTGACAATCCGATAATTTGACCAATTTTTGTTTATTGTAGACTACCTGTTGCCCGCGGCTTCGCTCCCGTGGACCACCCCACAGGACCCAATTTCGGGCTTAAAAAATAGCCTACGTCACTCAACAATAATGTAGCTTTCTATTGGTGAAAGAATTTTTCAAATCGGTCCAGTAGTTTCGGAGCCTATTCGGTACAAACAAACAAACAAACAAACAAGCAAAAAAATCTTTCCTCTTTATAATATTAGTAGAGATTATCACTGACAAATTTGTCACGGTGGAAAATCTACAAAAAATACTTTTAAACAAAAATATTAAACCGATAGTCTCCAAAACAAAACCTACAATGCGAAAAATAGCTTTCTTATCGAAAGTCTGTTTCAAAAACGAAATAAAATAGGTACCAACGAACCTACAATTTTTTTGTTAAGGTGTGTTTTATCTACTCTGACATCCAGTGTTCCGAAACGATTGTCAAAAATCTTCAGACAGTCGGGATCAATGGTAGAACGAACTTTCTGAAGCATACAAACTAAATTAATAATATTATAAATTTATAAGTCAGTCAATTTATTTAATTACGAACAATGACAGAGGTAAAAGGGAAGTCTTGTAAAGTAGGCGATAAAGTCTGTTTTGGTCCAAAATGCAGAAAATAAAATGGCTTTGAGGATAAAAAAGAACTGGAAAATTTCAGCATGAAAGTCTCAAAAATCATCACATAAGGTATCTCTTAAACAATACGTTTTCATTAAATTAAAAAGCCTTGAACATTTATTTTTGTCTTTATTCTCGGGTTCTCAGTAATGGCTTATGAAAATGTAAGTCAAAATTCATTTAGCTGTTTGCCTCTGTATGCGTGATAAAAATTCAATATGATGTTACTGGCAACCGAGAAAAAAAAGAAATGTGTATTTATTTTTCAAGACTGTTAGTGGGATTTTGCATAATTGTTCATTATTCTTTACTTATTACTTCACAATTAAAATGATTTACTTTCTTGCACTACATAAAAAATAGGATGCAAAAGTCTTGGACCAGTCTTTTCTGCATCTTCTTTTTTGAAGCTTGCTAACAAGTTTCCTCCCAAGTAATTGTATTATAATGTAGTCGTAATATTGATAGTTAAGAATTTAAGTTAGAAAGTTAGAAACTTTTTAATCAGTAATGTGTATATTTTATCCTGAACTAACATCTTATTTTGAATTTTTTTTAAATATTAATTAATGTATGTGTATTTGTGATAATTCTGTGACTTTTTAATTTGTAATTTTATTTTGACATTTTTCAATATTAATTAATGTATGTCATGTATTGTAATCATTTTGTGACATTTTAATTTGTAATTTTATTTTTTAGATATTTTTTAACAATTTTATGAATTTTTGCGTGCCTATTTCTAGGCAGAATGTACATGGATCACTCCTATTTACTCCACCTGTATTTTAATGTAACCTACATTCATTGCCAATAAATGATTTGATTGATTGAGAATAGAGCTGGCTTTTTACAAGATGATATCTTGACTGTAAAAATATAATCAATATCAAAATATTTTTATGTCAATTAAACCAAAAAAGGTACATTTGAATTGTCGACAAAAAAAATCCGGCCAAGTGCGAATCGGACTCGCGCTCGAAGGGTTCCGTACCATTATCTTAAAAAACGGCAAAAAATTACGTTTGTTGAGCCCCACTAAAATATTTATTTTATTCTGTTTTTAGTATTTGTTGTTATAGCGGCAACAGTTTTTACCCTTTGGGTACGGAACCCTAAAAACTAAAATTAAGCTAGTTGCACATTCGCAAGCATCAGTAGGTCTCTATAGAGAAAAACGTGCAAGAAACTCCACGGAAACTCTTTTTCATCAATAAATTTTGATTACAAATATTTGGTTACATCATTCTTTTTGGAATATTATATTGAGAACGATGTAAAAAAACGTGCACGATAAAGCATTTAGAGTAAAACAAACAACCCCAAAATACAATGATTAAAAATAGGCCGAGGCAGCCAAGTTGTGACCAACCCCAACTGATGGCGCCCGTTCACGAATATGACGCATGGATTGGCACCACTCAGCTCAACCAGCATGAAGGGAACCGAATGATCTAAAACATGTGACACCATCAGAGAGACATTCTAGAGAGCATGACACACTCTTAACTGCCAGGGCACATTCAAGACAACGAACGACATAATAGGTACAGTAAAAGCTAGATTTACAGTTGGCACATACACACATAATATGTGCTGTGCAGTTATACAATATAAAAATAAATTGAGTTTATTAAATACAAATATATTCATAAAGTCTTCAGCAGATCCAACAATACTTTGAAACAATAATGTTTTACTCATCACTTTTGTTTGCGCCCTAGTGGTTGTGAGCATTTACCCAAGCATTTTTATCAGCGATTAATCCCGCAACTTAGTGCGCTTAGTAGCCTGCATAGTGTTTTATGCAAGTTTTAAATTTCGTATCGTTCAGTTCTAGAATGTGGGGAGGCATTTTATTAAAACGATTGGATAGGCACTTTTTGACAGTCGACAGTCAACAAACGGCTCCAATAAAAACACAAGAAAACACCTATATAAAAAGGTGTTCACAAAATGTGCTATCTTGCGTGAAATACGATTGTGTTAAGGTATAGGATGATTCATTTCAGCATTCGTGATTTATACTGTTTGCCATATAAACGCGTAGTCAACTTTTTTTTGGCCTTTCAATCTTATTAAAATTGGAGATAAGTCTCTTGCTGAATCTAGTTTTTCTATTTGATTTAATTGAGTTTTATTTACTAATTTAATAATACAATTTTGCTAATTTCGCTTTTTTACATAATTCAAATTTTTCGTAAAAATCTCATTATTTATTAGTATTTTTTCGTGTATATAAAGACAACTACACCCTATTTTGATGAATCAACGAAGTACAAACGCACATCTACAGTAGTTGTGCGTGTGTGCGTTGTACAATTCTAGCTGTCCGTTTCAGCATGAGCGCATGAATTTTTAAGAATGAAGTAGTAAATAGTACCTTAGTAGTACAGTACTCATAACCGGCGTGTGTGTATGACTACATGTATGAATGTGAGTGAAGGAAAAGAAGTATGTAAGGATCGTAGCCTACAGGTGCCGTTCTGAAGTTTCTGCCTACCCCCATGGGAAAAAGGCGTGAGTGAGAAGAAGTTCAGTATGTAAGAATGCACATAATTATATCTATGATTTTTTTTTTTTAATCAACATCAATGCATATAATAAATCTGTAGAAAAGTCGTTTTTGTACATCGAAAATATTTCCAAGAAAAATGCCAGGGTGTTAAAGGATAACCAACAGAACCCATTTCCAGCATATTTTGATTTTTTGTCTGTTTATTTGTGCACGCATCACGAAACCAATGTAGATAACTTTATACACAAAAATTGTGCGTAACTTAAAGTATTACTTAGTTTTTGTTTCATCGCAATCGGTTCACGCTATCAAAAGTTATATGCATTTTAAGTGTTCAAGAAGTAAAATTATCACAACACACGCAATTTTGATACAGACAGTTGAACTTGATATTCGATAGATGGCGTTGTGCATTTGAAGCAATTTTCTGAATGGCGGTGTAATGTTATGATTCGCCGCGAAATAATGATGACCCTAGAAAAAAAATTGGTAGGTAGGTATACTTACCTACCTACCAATTTTTTTTATAGGGTAGGCTAGGCAGTCAGTTAATGGGAGAGAAGCCGCGGGCCCAGCTAGTTTCATAATAATACATCACATTGTCAATTGAATGTGCAAGTCACTACTGCCGTTTTATAGCCGTTTAGTTCAATAGTGGTCTGGCAGTTGCCAATAGTTATTCTATAGTTTTAGGCAATCGATCCACTAAACCTCCCAAACCCACAGCCCAATATATTTTTCTCCGTATTAAACAATAGTCCTGCACCAACCAGAGATTGTGCACTTACGTATTGCATACAGGAATAATTGTCGGTTGGTGTGACATATCTTGATACATATCTAACAAGGCCTCTGCAAGTTGGCTTCAGCCCCTGGCACGCCATTCAAAGGGCCGACACCCCAGAGTCCTGAAATTATTAAAATTATACAGTATAAGAAAAAAAATAAGTATAGTTTGGCAAAAAAACAAAACAAACTGATTTATGTTGTGCGAAGTAGTTTTCTTCAAAATGCCGTATTATATAACTATTTACTGAAGAAAAAAACTTTTTACAAAAAAATACCACCGACTTCCAAATAAGAAAACTACAAAGTGAAAAATAACTTTAGTTTTGGAAGTCGGTGTCTTTAGTAGGTACAATTTTTTTGCATTATGGACACCGACTTCCAAAAATAAAGTTATTTTTCACTTTGTAGTTTTCTTATTTTGAAGTCGGTGGTATTTTTTTGTAAAAAGTTTTTTTTTTCACTTTTTAGTTGTAGGTACCTACCTAATAGGCAAGCGGTTTAGAAAGTTTCCTATAAGGCCAGAATAGATTACCCGAATGAAAATCATGAAACTTGAACAAAACCGATCAAATGAGAGATCTGCTTACCCCTTAAGACCGTACTGGCGTGATGTTATATTATGAAATGGTATAAACAGTAAACAGACATGCGATTACAGCAGTCCCGAGAGATTTGCCGTTATTTATTGAAGAGTTCTGTTGTATATCTTCGAAGTTCTTCATCAGATCTCCACCAAATTAAAATGGGACCAATTTCGGAACATACTCTTTCAAACAAAAAAATAATTTGCAAAATCGGTCCACAATTGATGGAGATATCGGTGAACATACGTAAAAAACATACATGAAGTCGAACATAGAACCTCCTCCTTTTTCGAAAGTCCGTTAAAAAGCTAGCATTGTTCTTGTAGAAGTTATAACATTTTCACGTTAAAAACGCTTTCCTGAAAATTTGTGATTTTGTAGATAGCCGTATATTCTTTGCTGTAGTCGCTATGATAAATCATTCGGTAACAATTCCATTGAAAAATATATACACGCATAAACTGAGCTAAAATCTGTGTGTGTGTTCAGTGTGTGTGAGAGAGAGAGTGATATAAATTGTCTAACTTGTAAAGGTCTATTTTTACTAACCTTTGGCTTCTATAAATAATTTTACCTGGGAATATCTTCTCATACTTAATTCCCGTACCTCACTTGATTCGTGCCTATACATGAAGATAAAGTGCGCCTCACACGTGACACAAAATGTCGTAGTGATATCACGTTACACGAGGAAAAATTTTCTTACAACTTGGCACGTGACTACGAGTATTGCACATGACCCGAAGATAACGAAGCGATGCTGTCTACCTTATAAGTATCATAGGAGTCACATAAAATAGATACATAGAGAAGGTCGGCTCCATACAAAGAGCGAAAACGCACGCACACATAGACATGCTTCACGTACAGTGAGTGCAAGCGTACTCGCGACTATCTTTTCTTTAAGGGTACACTAGTCGACGGCACGAACTATTTTGTGCGCGGGGTTAAAATGCATCTTATATCAACCGACAACACGTGCGGCAGAGATAGATGCTGTGATGAGCAGTAGGAAGCTAGTTCGCGTACGAATACACACTTAAAATTAGTGTCGAAATGTGGAACTTTCGACGCTCATAACTTTCAAATGTTTTCTTTTTTTACTTTTTTGCTTCCATACAGGGCTAGATAATGATGAGACAAATTGATATCACTTTTTTTTTAAACGTACATCGTCAAACAGTGGAATAATCCCTAGACTACGTTTGTATGGAAGAATTTTCGACTAGTGTAACCTTAAGGCGCCGATTCCCTTGAGTAGCTGATTTTAAAATGAGAATCACGTCAAAATAGCTAATCGTAAAATTTTGGAAAAAATATATGTTATATTAGACTATCTTCTTAATAATTTGATCTGAGCAAATTTTGAATTTTATTCGTATAACATAGTGTAATTAATTTGTAAATTTATGTCTAAAACGGAGAAAAACACGACAATCACACTAAAACCGCTGGGCGTATTTTAATGAAATTGACACCATCTCAAAGACAATTTAAGTATCTACATTTTGATCTGAGGCTTTTTTTTTTTTAATTCGTAGAATAATAAGGAAAGTACAAAAAACTACTAAATTTTGGGTCGCGCGGGTGTGAAACGAGTGCGCGTTTTGTTCCCTCAAGGTCGTTGGCGTTAGTCGTCGTCTTAAGATCAGCGTATGTACGTATCTATGTGTGCGTGTGCTTGCTTTTGCTCGTTGTGTGAATGTGGCTGTCTGCAACTATTTATTCGGTTCAGTGGTGCAATAGGTAAGTCGCATGCCATCGCATTTATGTTCGCTACACTGAATGTAGTGTGTTTTGCTGTATTTACTTAGGAATTTGTCTCTTTGTACGTAGTAAGCTGCTTATTAGAATAGTGCAAGCTATTTGTCACACACACAAACTTTTGAACACTCCAAGTTTCAACCCCAAAAAGAAAAGGTATTTCTGTATTCAGGTTTTTGGTGTAAATATTTACAATACGTACAATATATATAATTTAAATTTAATTAGCATTTAAAATAAGTAGGACTTACCTGCCAGTTAAGTCAACAGTTATGCGCAAACCTTGTGCTTTTTGCATTTAACATTTAAAAAACAAGTTATTTCAAAGAAACAAAATACCCGCCTGCTTATTCGCGAGCTAGCTGACCAAAACCAGATGTACCCTCCGACTGCACTATATGATTTTGTTCTTGTTTACGTCTTTTTAGATCGCTTCTTAAGCTTTTTGATTGTTTTTTTTTATAACTTTTTAGTTAAAATTCGACATTAATATTTTTTTAGAATTAGATGTGTTTTAATGTAGCCACTGACATTCGCAAGGCTAATACGAATCTATTGATGCAAGAATCATCAAAATCGGCCAACGCGTTTGGTTTCTAGAACGCCACATATGAACAAACATACATACATAGACAGATAAACACATTACCCTACTTCGGCAGTCGGGTAAAAAGCACCTGCATGTCATAAGCTGTACGCTGAACAAAAACAAAATGGTTTGCCGTAAAGTGTAGATTACTCGAATGCGGATTGCTCACATGATAAATAAATTGTCAAAATTCCATTTCCCATCCATCATTCTTCAAATAATCAATCAATGTAGCCTCAATAAAACTGCGGTGCGCTGCCATTTACTTTGTTGTAAAACCAAAGTACCGAACAATTTGGAGCTTTGTTATAACAAACGCCGACCGTCAAATCAGCTGGTATTTATTTGCGCCCAAAAATGCGTTATAATTAGTGTCTAAATGTGGAACTTTCGACGCTCATAACTTTCAAATGTTTTCTTTTTTTACTTTTTTGCTTCCATACAGGGCTAGATAATGATAAGACAAATTGATATCACTTTTTATTTAAAACACAATGGTTTGCCGTAAAGTAAAGTGTAGATTACTCGAATGCGGATTGCTCACATGATAAATAAATTGTCAAAATTCCATTTCCCATCCATCATTCTTCAAATAATCAATCAATGTAGCCTCAATAAAACTGCGGTGCTCTGCCATTTACTTTGTTGTAAAACCAAAGTACCGAGCAATTTGGAGCTTTGTTATAACAAACGCCGACCGTCAAATCAGCTGTCATGTTGAACAGTCAGATTATAATGACTCCGAGTTCGATTAAGCGAGGATTATATCGCATTACCGTACACGTGAAACCTATAGAACATTTTCATAATTTAACCGATTGAGGCCCTGGACAAGATAAAATTCGATCAGCGGCAGGTTTATTACGTATCTTTTGCAAGAGCAAAACGATTGCGATCAAACGCTTTATGTCATAAAAGTCGGCATTACCTGCAGTGTAGGTATGGTAGGTCCTACACAATCGTTTGCTAATCGCTCGCTGTTTGTCAAATTACAAAATTATTACACTAGCACTTATTTAAAAAAAAACCGCCAACGACTTTAAAACTTCTGTATGGAAGAGCAATTCATCATCATCATCATCATCATTTCAGCCGAAAGACGTCCACTGCTGGACATAGGCCTCCCCCAGGCGTCGCCACATTGGCCGATCCCGTGCGTCTCGCATCCAGCGCCTTCCCGCAACTTTAACCAGGTCATCGGTCCACCTGGTGGGAGGCCTTCCAACGTATCGTCTTCCGGTTCGCGGTCGCCATTCCAGAACTTTTCGACCACATCGGCCATCCGTTCTTCGAGCAATGTGCCCTGCCCACTGCCACTTTAGTTTGGCAATTCTTCGGGCTATGTCGGTAACCCTGGTTCTCTTGCGGATCTCCACATTTCTGATTCGATCACGCAAGGAAACTCCGAGCATAGCCCTCTCCATTGCCCTTTGAGTGACTGCAAGCTTCCTGATAAGGCCCATTGTAAGCGACCACGTCTCAGAGCCATATGTCATCACTGGCAACACACACTGGTCATAGACTTTCGTCTTGAGACACTGTGGTAAGTTGGACGAGAAGATACCGCGCAACTTCCCGAACGCTGCCCAGCCGAGTCGGATTCGACGGTTGACCTCTTTCTCGAAATTGGCCCTACCCAATTGGATCGTTTGGCCCAGGTAGACATAATCGTCCACAACTTCGAGTGTAGAGTCCCCGACCTTGATAGGAGTGGGTGCAACATGGCCATTCAACATCACCTTGGTTTTTTCCATGTTCATCTTAAGACCCACTCTTTCGGAAGCTCTACTGAGGTCATCGAGCATCGCACTGAGGTCCTCCATGGTCTCAGCCATGACCACTATATCGTCGGCAAACCGAAGGTGAGTGATGTACTTGCCATTAACGTTGATGCCAAGCCCTCTCCAATCCAGAATCTTGAAGACATCCTCCAGCGCAGCAGTGAACAGTTTCGGAGAAATGACGTCTCCCTGTCTCACGCCACGCTGGAGAAGAATTGGTTTCGAGATCTGATCCTGAAGACGGACTGACATAGTGGCGTTCTTGTAAAAACACTTCAACACTTCAATGTACCGGTAGTCGATCTGGCACCGTTGGAGAGACTGCAGTACAGACCAAGTCTCGATCGAATCGAAGGCTTTCTCGTAGTCCACAAACGCTAAACAGAGAGGCAGGTTATACTCTTCGGTCTTCTGTATAACCTGCCGCAGCGTATGTATGTGGTCTACGGTGCTAAAGCCTTTTCGGAATCCGGCTTGTTCGGGAGGCTGGAAATCGTCAAACCTGCGCGCGAGACGATTCGTGATGACTCTTGAAAAAACAACTTGTAGACATGGCTAAGATGTGAGATGGGCCTATAGTTCTTCAGCCGGGCATTGTCGCCCTTCTTGAAGAAGAGAACCACCACACCCCTGCACCATGCCTGTGGCGTTTTGCCCTCGAGTATGACGGAATCAAACAGCTTCTGAAGGGCCTTAAGGATCGGTTTTCCACCCGCCTTCAGGAGTTCAGCCGTGATTCCGTCATCACCCGGCGCCTTGTTGTTTTTAAGCTGTTTCAGAGCCATCCTAATCTCGTACAGGCTGACGTCCGGAATATCTTCGGTATAGTGTCGGGTCAATCTAGCTCTTGGGTCGTTTGCTAGATTCGCAACGGGCTTGCTGATTGATGTGTACAACTGCCCATAGAATCTCTCGATCTCCCTCAGAAGCTCTGGTTTGGCGGATACGATCCTGCCATCATCGGAAGAGCAATTATTGCGCAATTATTGAGCAATTTTTGCTCTTGCAAAAGATTCGTAATAAGCCTGCGGTTCAGCTCTAGAAAAATTGTCACTCAACAGCGAAGCGAAGGCGATAGCGCTTGATATTTTGAAAACATTTTACCAAAAAAGCAGTATTTATTTGCCACATAACAACCTACCAATCGAACCTGATCGATTCATATAGCTTTGTTTAGGGCTAAGTCTAGCATGATCGAGGTGATAAAGCTTGAGCAAGACCTATGTCCAGCGATCTTTCATGTTAAGGCGCCGATTCCCTTGAGTAGCTGATTTTAAAATGAGAATCACGTCTGAATGGCTAGTCGTAATTCTATGAAAAAAATATATGTTATATTAGACTAATTTCTTAATAATTTGATCTAAGCAAATTTTGAGTTTTAATTGTATAACATAGTGTAATTAATTTGTAAAGTTATGTCTAAAAGGGACAAAAACACGACAATCACACCAAAACCGCTGGGTGTATTTTAATTAAATCAACACCATCTCAAAGATAATTCAATTATCTACATTTTGATCTGAGGCTTTTTTTTTTTTAATTCGTAGAATAATAAGGAAAGTACAAAAAACTACTAAGTTTTGGGTCGCGCGGGTGTGAAACTAGTGCGCGTTTTGTTCCCTCAAGGTCGTTGGGGTTAGTCGTCGTCTTAATCAGTTCTTCCGACCCATTTCTAATTCAGTTTATTCATATTTGAAGTTTCAGAGCAATATACTAAAGTCGGTATTGTAGAACCAATTCCGACCAACAGATCTTGCTAGTATTAATTTAGTTACAAATGAATAACGACTTATCCCACCTTTCCTTATTTTCACGATGTTCAAAACGATCAAGAAAGTAGGTCAAACTATTAAATTGTACAATGAACACAAATATTGTTATAAAGATGTCGCTACCTTTTCTGTTTAGTCTCTAAAAGATGTTTTCCTTCAGAAAATTTTCCCTGTTTATGTTTGAGACAGACGAAAATGTCTGGCGCGATAATTTTACAGAATAATGCTATGTTTAGGGGTGTTCCTATTGAAACTTTTTTGGTCCTTTTCTCTTTTCAAAGTTTCAGAAAGATTTTAAGAACATTAAATTTTTCTTCTTTATTTATCATTTTTTCTTCAGCGCAGCACCTTCCACTTCTGGCCATTGAGAATCAGTTTCTATACGTTTTTAGATGACTCCTCCTCCATGACCTTTAAGATGTAGCTCCTAATAAGAAGTAGAAGGCAATGAGGCACTGGTCGAGTCAAAGCTCCAGAGCCTTGAACATCGTCGTCGAGTTGCCAGCTTGTCGGTTTTTATCGGTTGCATTTCGGGGAGTGTACGATGGAATTGCATGACCTAATTCCGCCTAGCCCGTTTCATCATCGGACTACAAGACGTACGACGGCCATGCGCCTTCCGTACATGGTCGACATCCCACCCATACGCATTAAATGTTTTGGAAATACTTTCATTATGCGTACAGCTAAGGAGTGGAATTCCCTGCCGGAGTCTGTGTTTCCAGATAGCTACAACCTCGGGGTCTTTAAAGTCAAGAGTGAATATTACTTCTAGGCAAGCGTGTTACACCGTCGAGCACATCATCGCTTACTATCAGGCGAGATAGTGGTCAAACGCGAGCATATAGATTTAAAAAAAAGATCATCCTATGTGGGCCCGTTTTTAGACGTTGAGTGCCGCTGAAACCGTTTTAATGTTCATGTAACAATAGGATTATTATGCAACTTCGGAAACTTATTACTGCGGGTCACAAATAAATACTTTTTCTATCTTTCTTTCTATTGCTGTCACTCACGTGTCTGTCTGTCCGCCGTCTGTCACACAGGTTTTCTACAGCCAAACGGTTAGAACTACAGTCTTAAAATTTTCACAGTATAAGCTTATTTTCTTCCAAAGGCATACAAATTGACATAAAATATATTTAGCTTAGAGCTCGTTGAGTTGAAAAATACTGTATTTTAGTTGTAAACAATATTGGAAAACAAAGGAATGAGAAGCTACCAAAATCATTTTTTTTACAAAATTTTGCTCCGATAAATTTTAACTGCCCATTGACCTATGAACTTGAAATTTGGAGATAATGTTTATCATTACGTATATTTTACCAAGAAATACCACTATATTCATAAATCAGTTTTTTTATACCCTCATTTTTTGGATTCCGTGCCTCAAAAGGAAAAAACGGAACCCTTTTAGGATCACTTTGTCGTCCGTCTGATTATTTCGGTAACACCCGCTACATTAACAAAAATAATTTATATTTTTGTTAATGTAGCTGTTTGTACGGAACCCTCAGTGCGCGAGTCCGACTCGCACTGGCCAGTTTATTTTCCTATTACAACCAACTTGATTTTGCGGTTTGGTACTGAACCCTAAATGTGCGAAGTCGACACACACTTGGCCGGTTTTTATTATCTGAGTTTCATATTAAAATACCTGGAACCAGGTAATTACCAGGACTTTATATTATGATTAATCGCCCGTAATTACTGGTAGCAAATATTCACCAAACACCCCGAGGCCTAACACAAATGGTAAACTAATTTGTTTTGTACAACCATTTGTTGGTTACGTGACATTTTCAGTGATTAAGAAGATGTAAACGACCATTTGGATTGTTTTATCTCGATTTGATTGATATTTTCGATGAAAAATTTTGTTTGAATAAAAACGGTATATTTTCTGCACCTTCAAATAGAAGCCTTATGTGCTTTGTATGTGAGTTGGTTACGTTGATAAGTAACGTAAAGGCAGTTTTAGACATTCTTCTTCGTGCTAAAGAAAAACGTGTACAGGTGAGTAAAGACTTGAGCATTTACTCGTACCAGAACATCGAGCATTCGCTGTTTTTAGGGTTCCGTACCCAAAGGGTAAAAACGGGACCCTATTACTAAGACTCCGCGATCCGTCTGTCTGTCTGTCTGTCTGTCCGTCTGTCACCAGGCTGTATCTCGTGAACCGTGATAGCTAGACAGTTGAAATTTTCAGAGATGATGTATTTCTGTTGCCGCTATAACAACAAATACTAAAAACAGAAGAAAATACATATTTAAGGGGGGCTCCCATACAACAAACGTGTTTTTGTTGCCGTTTTTTGCTCGATATAAATAACGGCAACAGTTAGACGCTTGAAATATTCACGGCATATTTAGATGTATATTCACTTCAAAAAATAGTAATGATTAAATTAAAATAAAATGAATTAAGGGGGCTCCGATACAACAAACGTGATTTTTTTGCCGTTTTTTGCGATAATGGTACGGAACCCTTCGTGCGCGACTCCGACTCGCACTTAGCCGGTTTTTAAATTCACTCGAACCACACTTCGAACATGACGCTTGATGTTTTGTTACGCAAGAACGTTACATGAATTGGAAATGCTTTAGGAAACTGAGCAATTGTCTGTATTGTACCATTTGTAAGAACATTATGTTACATTGTAATGCTCTTGTTTATATTCACTTTTCTCGCAAAGTCAGTTGTCAGTTACTGCATAACTGCGTGGGGGGAAACCCACAAGACATCCATGTTGAGGTTACAGAGGGCCCAGAGAGCAGTCCTAAAAGTACTAGCTAAGAAACCAATCAAATTCCCAACCTCTGAACTATATCTACTCTGTAGGGTTCTCACAGTAAGACAACTGTTCATACTTCAGACTGTTCTTAAAAAACACAAGCTCCTATACTACGATCCACAGTACCTTGCTAAGAAGCGACGCTCTAACATAATCTGCAAGACTAAGTCCAGCAGACTAGCGGTGGTTAGTCGTCACTTCGAATACATCAGCCCCAAATTTTATAATAAAATAAATAGCATTTTAAAAACTTACCCTATGACTGAAAATTTATTAAACAAGAATTTGACAGAGTGGTTAAAATCCATATCCTACGATGCAACTGAACAGCTTGTGGTAACGTAACTAAACATAACAACTCACACATGCAAATAGACCCACACATATATTATATACACATACCCCCACACACACTCACACATACACTCTCAACACACCCCTGCACCTCAACATACACTTCCCTTGATTTTGATTTATTTTTTATTATATAAGTTAATTTTTTGTAGTCTGGAAAAAATTGTATTTTACTCTGTCTTGTTGTCGGGTGCTGATAGCTGCGCCACAGTTTGTACTTCTGTAGCTATCATCGTTTCATTGTACTCTGTTTAATTCCTTATTGGTTCCAAATAAACGTTTATTATTATTACCTTACGAGCTTGTAGAAAACATTGAAACTTGATAGGTACTACAAAACTGGTGAAGCGTCTTTTTCATGGCAAGCATCTGATCATATTATGAAAATGTTTGACGTTTGACACACATAATGAATCGTTACCTTACGAGCTTGTAGAAAACATTGAAACTTGATAGGTACTACTAAACTGGTGAAGCGTCTTTTTCATGGCAAGCATCTGATTATATTATGAAAATGTTTGACGTTTGACACATATAATCAATCGTTACCTTACGAGCTTGTAGAAAACATTGAAACTTGATAGGTACTACTAAACTGGTGAAGCGTCTTTTTCATGGCAAGCATCTGATTAAATTATGAAAATGTTTGACGTTTGACACACATAATAAATCGTTTACTTATTGATTTTCTGTCTTGTCGATATGTTGAACAAAAATAATTGTAAATGTAATTCTAAGGGCCTGTGTAAAGGTACAAAATAGAACGGCGCCCGCCGCTTACATACTTTGTGTGTGTGAATAAATAAAAAAATGGAATTAGATATTAAATTATCTACCAAGTATTAACTGAAAATTAATCTAAATTGATGAAACAAGCCATAAGAGTTTTTTTAACTACTTACTACGTTAAATAGTATAACTGCCTGTACAAAGCCATTTTCCAACTATCTCTGAACAAATTACAAGCACATTCTAAAAACCTACTTCAATCAAGTCTGAAAATTCTCTCCCATTTTCTGGCAGCCATTTTCGCTCTAAAATCTGAGATTTAAAATATCAACACGAATTGTGCGGATAAAAACTATTAAGTCCCTCAGTTAGATTATCCAAAAATATTGGAAATGTATTTTTTGCTTTATCAAATCAATAAAAAAATTACATAGAAGACTAGCTGTCCCACGCGGCTTCGCTCCCGTCAACTGGCTACGTACCTACCCAATCCTACCTACCCTACTCTACACTTACCCTACACCTACGCTACACCTACCTTACGCAGCGTACGCAACGGAAGCCCTCAGAAAGTAATATTCTTTCCCGTTTTTGCAACGTTTTTCATTTATGCTCCGCTCCTATTGGTCGTAGCGTGATGTTATATAGCCTATAGCACTCAGGAATAATGTAGCTTTCTACCAGTGAAAATTTTTTTTGAATTGGATCATTAGTTCCAGAGATACAACAAACTTACAAATTTTACCTCTTTATAATATTAGTATAGATAAAGTCAAAGTTCAGGAGATTATGACGTCACTTTTGAGCAAAAACTGTACTAAAACGTGACGTCACACGAAATTTCAACGCACTATGTCGTCTTTAATTTTTTGTTTACTTCGCTAAAGAAAAAAATACTTATCCAATATTTATTATTAATGAACCTGACGGACAAAAATGTTATTTTTTGTCCTCGTCCCTATTGTGCGGATGGCAGTACCGCCGGATGGTACTTTACTTAAGGCTACAGGGGTGGCCCCTAAATTACTACAAAAGGACTTTTTCTGTCCCTCTCTGCATTTATTGCAACCCTTTTTGTCTTGCTTGTCAGGACGTGCAAAATAAATAAGCGATGAAATAATTCTGGCACGAAACCGGCAAATTGGAATTTGTTTTTTACTGAAATTATTCTACTGTAATTTCTCGTTATGAGTTTTAAATAACTTTATTTTGTTCTCGTAGGCGGGTTGCTCGGTCTTTGTGGTATCCTACCGAGAATTTATTTGTGTTTTTGTTGAAAGGATTTTTGCTGTGGCCTTGTATGTTGTTTTGGGTGTAGCTATAACCTGCACGCTTACGTAGGGAAACAAAGAAAAATCTATGGCTCCTCAGACACTCCCCTCCAGCTGACTATAATGGGCCTGCAGAAAAGCTCCCTGCGGGCCACCAACTGCCTTGGCCCACCTGGAAATCTCTAATCCGACTACAAAGCCAGGTGGGTCGCTGCAGGCACAACCTAGTTAGATGGCAGTGCGATTGCGGAGCCTCGTCCCAAACAATTCCTCACCTTTTGTCGTGCTCTCTGTGCAAAAACACCTGCACCTTAAAAGACCTTTGTGAGGCAAATGACAACGCTGTTGGCGTGGCTGAATTCTGGTCAAAATATATTTAATTTTGAAATCATCATCATTGAAGAAGAAGAACAATAGCATGAACGTTTAGAATAAATTAATAATCTATTATTGACTTGCATAGATGATTTTATTTGTAACGAGGTTTGTAGGTAAATTTATTGTTTAACAAGCTTCATCCCAAGGATTTGCTCCCATGGAATAAAATAAAACATATTCTTTGGCACTCAGCGATTGTATAGTTTTCTAACATTGAAATAATTTTCCATTTAGAGATTACCACCTTCAAATTAAAATACAAACAAATAATTGATTATAATATAAGGTTTAAGAACTAGATTTTTTCTTTTTAATCAACGTTGCCCAGCACTAGGAATTTTTTCTCCTGTATCGTAGGTCTTTTTACAAACATTTTAACTCAAAAATACGAACATCCTGACCCAGAACAGCTGTCTGTAGGCCATACAACAATTTTTTTCGAACAGAAGTTGAACCAACGACACGCAGTGCAGCCAATAGCTCAGCCACTGCGCCAACCGTGTCGTCAATTAATTGCAGAGGCAGATCATTAGTGTTGATTACACATGATGACCCTGAGTATAATTTCCCTAGAGATGTAAATTGAAAAAAAAAACAAATGTTTTATTTAAAAATCTAGAAAAAAAAACATGAAAAAAAAATTTTTTTTTTTTATTGTTTTTTTTCTTCAGAAAAAGTGAAACACTAAATTTGGTTGTTATGTTTTAATTAAAGTCAAATTATGCCAAATCAATGGGTACCTATTATTATGAACTTAGAAAATACTTAATTTGTTACAATCAGAATCATCTTTTCTTTGTAATTAGGAAAATACCCGTCCGTAAATGGTAATCTTCAGTGGGTGGTATTTTAAGACATTTATGTAATATTTAACAAAAAACCAATGATATTTTCTTATTTAACAAAAAAATATGTGATAACTTATAAACCATAACCCCTTACCATATTTCTATTTTCGTCCTCTTGAAAAAAAAGCCTGTTCCAGAAAAAAATTTTTTTTTTTTTTACACCTCTAAATTTTCCCACAGTTAACTGTTATCTGACTACCACAAACAATTAAATTTTCGGGTTACCAACTAACCATAGCGATGCCTAATGACAATTGAATGAGAACCGTACCCACCGACTTAGAGGGTTTACCGTCTGCTCAGTGCCATTGAAACGAAACAAAAGTTCTATGTTAATCGTCAAATGTTCGTAACCGGTCACATTGCGCACTTGTTTAATAATGAATCTTTATTGGCGTTAATTTTTACACAGAACAATATAAAAAAGAATAATGCGTTACTTACCAAAAGTCCTTTACTTTTGATAAGTTTAAGGGTTTACTTTAAATTACAAATTCCCTGGATCCCACACTAGCATACCCTGTGTGTGGTTGTACAATCCCGTACCAAATACGGCAAACATTATTTTTATACAGGAAGTTGTTAACTAATTACACAGAGACATCACGTCAGGCGACTCGAAAAAGCATTTCAATTAGCTACTAATTTTCAACCTCAATCTTTTCTTTATCCTTCCAAATACAAATTAAATCTCAAGCTGAGAAAAATAAAATTCAAAAGTAATTAAAATGACGGTAACAAGGTGCTATAATAAAGAAACAAGAGCAGCTTTGTTAAAGTAAAATTTAATTAGCTATCATCGTGCTGAGTAGTCTTTGTGTGAGTTGCAGTCAAAGTTAATCCGAATCTGCCTTCAACGCTTTTGCTGAAAACATGCTAAATATAACTGTAAATGAATATGTCGAGATAATGCTAAGGCTTTTATTCTTAAAGCTTTCACGATTTAGAAGCTGTTGAAGGGATTTTCTAGCTACGGCTGATTTAAAATCTTTACTTTTATTGTGGTGTTTGTCAGCTTAATTAAATGAGGTAGGTACTTCAGTCTGACCAAGTCATCGGACACCTAGAGGGAGGCCTTCCAACATTGCGTCTTCCAATTCGCAGTCGCCACTCCAGAAGTTTTCGGACCCATCGACCATCCATACTGCGAGCAATGTGCTGCCCACTGCCACTTCAATTTGACAATTCTTCAAGCGATGTCAGTGACCTTGGTTGCGAGAATCCAGCGACTTTTGTTGGAGGCCTATGTCTAGCAGTGGACGTCTTTCAGCTGCAATGACGATGGTGTTGATAGATGATGATGACTTCAGTCTTAGGTCTAGCTAGACAAAAGGTTCGAGGTAAAGTGTATAAGTGATAATGATTGTCGAAATGCCAAAATAAAAAGTACATATCACATGGCATTTCGACGCTTGGCAATACCAAACTTTTTTAACCAACTTTCCAAAAAGGAGGTTTCTCAATTTGACTGTATATATATTTTTTAAGTTTGTTCGCGGATAACGATTTTGATTATTGTATTTTTGTTGTGTACCATGATAAGGAAACCAGGATCTTATGATGGGATCCTAGAGAAAACGAGGGTACTCCGCAAACATTATAGGCATACATACAGCGATTTTGGTATTTTCATCAATAATGCAATCATTTGCACTCAGAAAGTATCATTTGGTGAAGTGGAACTGATGAAGAAGACCACAATGGCCACTGGAACTCCGAAATAAAATAATGAATCCTAATCGTCGTGAGATGTACTTTGGCTATAAATGATTTTCATGTTAATTGGAGGTACCTACCAAAAGTAAAAAGAGGAAAATAAATAACTTTTTAACAACAAAAAATCAAACCGACTTCACTTGTTGAAAAGTTTTTATTGCTAATAGAATGTCACTTGTAGTGGCGGCTGTTGGATCATAGTAGTAGTAGTGCACTTTGCCGTCACACTGGGTAATCGTGTTAGATTTACTAAAATTCACAGGAGCCTATGTAAATCGGCAAACAATCTCGCTAGCGACTTCTAATTCGACGCCAACGCCATCTAGTTACGTCGTTGTACAACTTGTAATGTTGGTACTCGACCCGAAGATAAAATTCGTTCGTCAAACCTCGCCCGCTCTCGGTAATCTTCGGTTCGCTGGTGCGGCGCACCAGAGTGATCATATTTTGCCGTACATTTTCTATTGAACTATTTCTGTCTCACGCGCCAGGCGTTTTCGCTTGTTTCTCGTAGAAGTTGTATGAACTCTCGCCGTGCGCATTAGCCTACCGCACGGGGAATAGTTTTTACAGCAATATACGTCTTATTACTTTAGCAAAGAGCTTAAATTGGTTCGTCATAATTTCGTGAATATTGAATAGATCGTTAATCAGATTTTTTTTTTTTTTTTTCTAAACCTATTAAAATCTGGCAGTTCAGCGCACGAGTGAACTTAAAGTACAGCCGCCCCTGGTCACTTGCCGGAACATGGAAATGATTCTACATGTGATTCGGGTTGGTACAGCTGAAGTAAAGTTTTATGATTTGAAAATAACATTGATAATGACTTTTTAAGGTCATTGCGAACAAAAGTAATTACATTTTGAGGAGTGTGCGATGGAATCGCATGATCTATTTCCACCTAGCCCGTTTCATCATCGGAATACCAGACGAACGGCGATGCGACATCGGTACATGGTGGACATCTTAAACGTTTTGGGAATACTTTTTTTTTTCGTACAGCTGAGGAGTGGAATTCCTTGCCGGAGTCTGTGTTTCCCTATAGCTACAATCTAGGGGCCTTTAAGTCAAGAGTGAATAGGCTACTTCTAGGCAAGCGAGCTTCACCGTCGGCCACATCATTGTTTACCATCAGGTGAGATAGTGGTCAAGCGCGAGCCTGTCAAAAATAAAAAATAAAAAAGTTTTTCGACTTGTAAACTCAAAAAATCTCAATAGATGAGTATAAAAATCCATCACAAAAGTGCCGTTTTAAAATATTCAAATCCATCTTTCTCCAAGAGCGTAAAACTTTAGACATTTTACAAAGAAATACAACCGACTTCCAAATAAAAGCACTACAAAGTGAAAAATAACTTTATTTCGGCAGTCCGTGTTCCAGTTTTGTTTCTATGTTTTTTGACACCGACTTCCGAAATTGAAGTTGTATTTTTATTTCGAAGCTGGTTTTATTTTGTTGTAATAAAAAATGTTGTTTCTTTCTTTTTATATGTGGTACATATCTATAATGCACACAGTTATGCCAGAATAGATAACCCGAACAGTGGCGGCTGGTGGATCATAGTAGTAGTTGTTCACTCCTATCAGCTGGCAGCTCATCGGGTATAAAATTCAGAGGAGCCTATGTAAATCGGCAAACAATCTCGCAAGCGACTTTTAATTCGACGCCAAAGCCATCTAGTTACGTCGTTGTAGAACTTGACAAAAAATTTAACATTTTGTTGACCTGATGAGCGACTGTTGAACGTTAACAAGTTGTACAAATAACATTTTGTCTATACTAAGTATTTTTATATTATATAAATTGAATATATTAATATATTATATGTTTCAATGGTGAGCACAGAAAGTACATTAAACCTGTCCTGGGACATGGTGTTTCTGAGAAGCGTTTTAATTCACTTTAGTGTCGAAATCTCACACACACTGTCCCACAACATAGTAAGTATATTTAAAAAACAATAGAAATAAGAATATAGAAGTGACTAAAAGCCGCGATCAACTGCAAAATTGCAAGCAGCGCACTGTGTCCAAAAAGTAAACAAACCCCGTTCGTCAAACATCGCCCGCTCTCGGTAATCTTCGGTTCGCCGGGGCGCACGAGAGTGGTCATATTTTGCCGTACATTTTCTATTAACTATCTCTGTCTCACGCGCCAGGCGTTTTTTTTTTTTTTTTTTCTTTATGGCGTCTCGTAGTTCGGTCAAAGTGACTGACAACTACTTAACCGGGCTTCCCTGTGGAGACTAAGCTATATAAGCCAGGCACAAATTTCTAATCCTAAGCGACAACGCTGAGGGCTACCCCCTGTGGGGTCGAACCTCGGCTCAGGACGTCGCTGGGGGGACAACTATGGCTGGATCTTAATAAAGTTATTCTACCATCCGTTCGGAATAAGCCTACGTGGAGAAGAACGGACAAGAGTTTTCGCTCGTGTCTCGTAGAAGTTGTATGAGCATTCGCCGTGCGCTCTGGCTTAGCGCACGGGAAATATTTTAATTACAGCAAAATACGTCTTATTACTTTAGCAAAGAGCTTAAATTGGTTCGTCATAATTTTGTTAATATTGAATAGATCGTTTACCGATCATTTATAAAACATTTTTTGTGTTTTTTCTAAATCTATTAAACTCTGGTAGTTCAGCGCACGAGTGAACTGAAAGTACAGCCGCCCCTGAACCCGAATAGTATGAAACTTGAACACAATCGGTGAAATTAAAGTGTACCCGGGTAAATTGTACACATCTGCGTACCCCTTTAGAGCGTGCCGGTGCGATATTATGTTATGAAATGGTGTAAACAATAGACAGTCATGCGATTGCAGCAATCCCGAGAGTTTTGCCGTCATTTATTGAAGAGTTCTGTTCTAGAAGATCTTGATCATTTAAATGGGGACATGAGAAACACCAGCTTTCAAATATATAAAGAAAACATCTAAATTAGTTCACCTAGTAAAAAGAACGGAGGTAACACACATAAAAAAAAAGTCGATTCGATAAGATTCGACTTAATTTTTTTTGTGTGTCCTCCTTTTTAAAGTCGATTAAAAATATAGTAAGCCATAAAATAAACCACAACCTCATAAACTAGAAAAATGTCTAATAAAATTAAGTTGCCGTCTCTCTAATGCTTGTCGGCCATTAATATGACAGCTTAGCTCTAACCGCTAAATAGTTAATGGTGTGACGTCACGAGTTGAGAGCGCATAGCTAATGACCCCTGCTGCACTTAGTTGCAGATCTAGAGAAAATTTAATAGGAGTTTTTTTTCAGATTTAGTTTTGTGTCTGATTGTTCTTAAAGTGTATTTTCTTTCTCTTGTCCGTACTTAATGCTGAAATCGGCAACATGGAAAGAGTAATTAAGAAGGCTGATAGAACCAGCATAATTCGAGCGGTCCACATTGGTGGCAGTGGGCAGGGCATATGCCGTACGGGATAGGTCAATGTGGCGAGGGCGACGCCTGGGGGAGGCCTATGTCCAGCAGTGGACGTCTTTCGGCTGAAATGATTATGATGATAATGATGACATTGGTAAAGACCGCATAACTGGGAGACGTGTCGTATGTGATCGCCATCCTCAGCAATGAGTGAACGACGAAGAAGAAATCCTAATTAATTTTCTTCACACTGATCTAGCAGAACACTTTGAAAGGCCACAACCTGGCAAAAAAGATTGCAAGCATCCATAATGCTTCATTGCATAAAATAAGAACAAATTTTGGAAGTTTGCTACGCCTGCGTAGCAACCGTAGCACTTACTTAGCTTCAATATTACGCTACGCCGTAGACCGTGCGTAGATCAAACATTCATAAAAATTGTTTTATCATTTTATTATCATTATTTTTATCGTGTGTCTGTCCATACTTCCGAAGATTAACGATTATTCTCGAAGCATATTTGTATATCTACTTGCTTCATATTACGGGGACCTACTGACATTAAAATGTCAACTTACACACTCATATTTCAATTATTTAATTTTTGGAATTTATTGCTGTTGTAGAGTGTATATCTACTTAATTCTGCAATTTATTTAATTTATAATGTACTGAATGTATGTATTCAAGTTGCATAAATAAAACTTGCTTTTAATATTTTTATTTAGTCTTTTGTCATAGTTGCTTACTACATACAGCCTTCACTTTTTTACTGATTCATGTAAAAAGAAAAATAAATCAGTTTGTTATTTATATTCCTTTCGACTTTGTAAATTTTAACCTTTTAAACTGGATATTGCTTTAGTACTTACAGTACTCTTAACTTAAAAACATAAAAAATTAAGTTGAAATTTCATCTCGTTGACATGCCATTTCATTTGGAATTTGTTTGAAAATCTTGTGGAGATGTAAGTTATAGATCGAGACTGAGACAGCAATTTGAATGAACTTTAAAAATATGGTAAGTGGCTCACATACTAATGTACAGTACAACTATTTTCTTAAAACCCCTAGGCAATCATCGCATTGCCGAATACATACGACTGCTAATTTTCATGGCCATCAATTATTAGTTTTATCGTGTATAATCATTTGAATTGAGAACTAAGTACTTTATTATTGATTTGTTTTGATTTCCGTGTGAAATATATAGAGCTGTAAAAATAGCAGCTTTCCTCCTATTTATAAATAAATTATATTATGTTAAAAGAGTACAAACAACTCTATTTACTTCCAAGTTGATTGACAGCGTACTGTCTGCACCAAATGCAAAGAGCAACTGATAGAAATCCGACGACTGACGAAACACGAAGTTTACCAAGAGCAGTGGTGTCTCATCCCATACAAAGAAACCGTGCCGACGTTCTATACTGTTAATTCTGATTATTTTTTGTCTATCAATCGCGTTCGGTTCCGTTCCGTTCCATTCAACGGATATAGATGGTGATATATCTATCGCCGTGGAACGGAACCGAACGCGATCGATCTACAAAAAATAATCGGTATAATCAGATGAAAAACGCTAGTTACGTCGGCACGGTTTCTTTGTATGGGATGAGGCATCTGTATGCTAGTATTATATTATCTGTGCCAAGGGACATTAAGAAAGTGTTTGTACTGTACTGAATGTAAACCGTCCATATTCACTACATCTGTGTATCAAGCATCAAATTGACAGCCTTCCACATTCATATACCGTGATACGGACTATTAAGTTAGATCAAAAGCTCAGAACTTTCACTTAGTATTCAGTATTCTAAGTTATAACTTAGAGCATATAACTTTTATATCACAAAGCGTTAGGAGTTTGCTGATAAAACATTCGTGATCTTACTTTAAAAGGGGTTATTAAATAGTAAGGAGTTTGAGTTTAACTTTGGGTTTGACAATTCGAAGTTAAAGACTCTTCTTGTGAACTTTATTTTGATAGAATCTTCGTTTTGAGATATTATAGTTGATTTAAATTAGTAAAATAAATTAACTGTGTGTTTGGACTAATGGTTTCACTACTGCCGAGTGGATTCAAACTCAAAATTGGCCACACCTACCATCCAACTGCCAACCAATCACAAATCTCGAGTTTGGCATATTATTCTTCAGCTTGACTTATGTATACTCAACAGAGCAAGAGCCCAGACGCCCCAGACCTTACTGAACTCTTTTAACACAAAATGTGTGGAAGGTTTTCAATAAAATATGAAAGTCCAAGTTAGTACGAGTACGTTCCAAGTACATGCTAACACTACTCAATTCCACTGACTTTGTGTTAAAAGAGCTCGGTTACGTTTGGGGCGTCTATCTTGCAAGTTAATGTAAAAAAAAACTGGTCAGGTGCAGACAGTGCACTGAAGGTTCCGTACAAACAGCTATATTCACCAAAATAGTTAAATAACATTACTGAAGTTCATAAACTATGAGGGCACCGAACATTGCTCTAACGATAAGATGAACAGAATTGAGGGACAAAATTAACTTTGTCGTTGGAAAACTGTAGTCCCCATACATCGACATAAGTCGCGGTCAGTTTACCAACTGCAAATAAGTTAATTATCTTATTTTTTTGATGTAGCTACAAATTTTAAATTAATGTTCAATTTCTATAGTATTAAACATTTATAATATGTATATAATAATGTTTAATATAGGTAATGTATAATCTGTTCCAAAACCAAACCGCCGGAGACGATGTAGAAACAACTTTAGTGGTTACAAAAATTTGTTTTTCTCAAGAACGGTGCGTCCGTTCTTGGAAAAAACAAATTATTACTGCAGAAAATTTTTAAATATGAAAGTTAGGTCAAATGAACGTTATATAAAATGAGAATTACACAAATTGCAAATTATATGAAATTAACGTTATACTACGTGTTATTGTAGCAAATCAAGATTATATAAAACTAGCTGTTCACCGCGGCTTCACTCCCGTCAACTGGCTACCTACCTACCCATCTACCCTACCTACCCTACATACATGAACTTAAACCGTTTACGCAGCGCACGCAACGGAAGCTCTAAAAAAGGAATATTTTTGCCCGTTTTTGCAACATTTTTCATTTATGCTTTGCTCCTATTAGTTGTAGCGTGATGTTATATAGCCTATAACCGTCCTCGATAAATGGACTGTCCAACACAAACATAATTTTTCTATTTCAACCAGTAGTTCCTGATATTAGTGCGTTCAAACAAACAAACAAGCAAACGAAAAAACTCTTCAGCTTTATAATAGAAAAATAGATAGATATAAGATTAAATCACATGAAATTAGGTTATTTGTTTTTATAGCATATGAAAATTATATCATGTTAACGTTATTTCAAGTGCTATTATACTTTTTTTTTTAAATACGTTGCCCCACACTAGGAATTTCTTCCTGTATCGTGGGTGCGTTTACAAACATATAAACTCACATACACAAACACCCAGAGCCGGAACAGCTATCTGTAGGTCATACAAATATTTGTTCCGTGCGGGAATCGAACCCGCGACACGCAGCGCAGCAGTCAATCGCTCAACCACTGCGCCAACCGTGCGCCCTTACTATTTGTTATTATGCCATATACATTACACACCCGTTCAGAATTGCATGTCTTTCAACTGAAAGGGGGATGATAAATTACCTCCCTACCTATAAGTAACTTAAGTTGATTCTCAATAGCCTTTTCAATTTCATTAATGTTAATGAAAAACCCTATTTACCAGACGCACCAACGTATCTCTGGACCCATTTGCATTTTAAATAAAAAAAAACATGCTTAATTTTATCAGGAAACCGATACAGGCAACTATCTACCCACCCACCATTTCAATCTACGTAATCACCATAATTTAATCATGTTGTCCCGTTCGTCGAACATCAATCAAATTAATCCATTTGTATCATCACATTTTAATTGATCCGGAAATTAACTAAATTAAAGACAAATATCAATTATTTTCAATTAAAAAGCCGTTTTCATTAGACGGGGACTTTGTTTTACTGTGTTCCGTTTTTAATTCATAATGGAAAAGGCCATTAAGGGAATTTTTATTCAAAATCATTAAGGACTTACTGAAACGTACCCATTTCAGTTTGTAGAGCTATAAGTATAAGAATAATTACTGGTGACCTGTAACACAGATTTTATTGAAAAACCTACTTCAGGCACCAGTCTCTTGCAATGGTGTATTATAGATTAAGCATTGATTGTAATGTTAATTTTAAGGCAACTAGTGTAAAGAGAAAATAAATGAAATATTGATTGAATAAAGAACATATTTTTTTTTTATAAAATATATTATGTCGTTTATTTATATTTTTTTCTTATTATATTACATTTTTAAATATTTCTTAAAAGCATAAGGAAAAAATATCATTCAAAAAAAATATAAAATAGGGGCCTACCGGTATCGGGAACAGGGTCCAAGCTACCGGCGGTCAGGGCTCCAGAGAGAGGAACCTCCTAACAATGCGAGCCGTGTCCAGCAGTACTGCTTTCTGGATCAGGCCCTTGACTCAGCCGCCTAACGAGAGCCTCCTAAGGTGTTGGTCGAGGCTCGTGGCTATTAAACCATTGGCTGACACGACTAGCGGTACAATGATCGCTGTGTCCACATTCCACATGTCGACAACCTCGCGAGCCAAGTCAAAATACTTGATTTTCTTATCTTTCTCGGCTTTCACGAGGTTCCAGTCATGTGGGACGGTAATATCAACAATCATTCCATGCCTCTCGATTTGGTCCACCACCACAATATCAGGCTTATTGGCTACAATAGTCCTGTCAGTGATGATGGACCGATCCCAGTACAATGTGATGTTATCATTTTCGAGAACTGGGTCAGGCACATACCTAAAAGAAAGAAAGAAAGAAAAATATTTATTTGTGACCCGCACCGGAGACACGAGATAAGAAAAACACAAACAATAATTTAAAAAAAAACCTGTCGTACGGTACCTCCGATGCCACAAGAGTGTACTTCAGAGCAAGTTGCTGGTGGATGATCCTGGCTACAAGGTTGTGCCTATGCAATTACTCTTCGTTAGCTAGACGAGAACATCCAGAGATAATGTGGCGGATCGATTCACCCAGGCGGTGACATGCCCGACAGATGTCAACCGTGCCATCCTTCACAATAAATCTCCGGTAGTTATTCGTCATGATAACTTCGTCTATAATTGCACAGACAAAACCTTGGGTTTCCCCAAAGAGGTCACCGAAACGCAGCCAGGCTAAGGACGATGAGTGGTCTACATCGGACCCATGTAGGGCCCGGAAAAGCGTCCGTGAAGCTCCTTACTCTGCCATACTTCCCTGCGGTCGTTAGTGTCAAGCACTACAGGCTTGCGCCAGTTCTTATTCGCCAAGGAGAGCGGGGTGAGTCCCTTGTCCACTGCTACTACATCTCGATGCACACCCACGTCGGTGTGTAGAAAATATTCAATAAATATATTATTATTATTGAAATTATTAGTATTTGAATATAAGAACAATGTTTGGTCTTATTTGACATACAAAATAACTATGTGGACTAATTCGCAATTTTGTATCATAGAAGCTTATTTATACCCGACTGCCGAAGGAAGGTATGTCTTTATCTATCTATGTATGTATGTTTGTTCCTATGTGGCGTTCTTGGGACCAAACGCGTGGTCCAATTTTTATTATTCATACGTCAATTGATTCGTCTTAACCTTGCGAGTGTCACTAAAGATATAACAGTAATCAAAGTTCACCACACTAACTATCAGATGCCATGAAGAGAAAATGAAAAAAAAAGGCAACCTATTTCAATGGGGTATCGTTGAATAGGTGTTTAAAAAGTTCCTTTAACCATATTTAGGGTTCCGTACCCAAAAGGTAAAAACGGGACCCTATTACTAAGACTTCACGATCCGTCTGTCTGTCTGTCTGTCTGTCCGTCTGTCACCAGGCTGTATCTCATGAACCGTGATAGCTAGACAGTTGAAATTTTCACAGATGATGTATTTCTATTGCCGCTATAACAATAAATAAAAACAGATTAAAATTAATATTTAAGGGGGGCTCTCATAAACAAACGTGATTTTTTTGCCGTTTTTTCTCGATATTAATAACGGCAACAGGTAGACGCTTGAAATATTCACAGATTATTTAGTTGTATATTCACTTCAAAAAATTATAATTATTAAATTAAAATTAAATAAATTAAAGGGGGCTCCCATACAACAAACGTGATTTTTTGCCGTTATTTGCGATAATGGTACGGAACCCTTCGTGCGCGAGTCCGACTCGCACTTGGCCAGTTTTATTTTATTTTAGATAACGGTTTAGGATATATAACGATTTAAAGGTTAACAGCCATTCTCGCTAATTTCCTCACATCGTTCAAACCACTAGACGGATTTATATAATTGAGACATCGTTAGATACGTCTTGACCTCCAAGATGTTCTTAGATAAGTGACGTAAAGAAACAAACATGGCGAATTTTGGACCCCATATTGTGAGAGTACCAGTTTTTTTCTTTCGAACACATCGAGTTTGGTATCAAAATAAAGGGTTTTAGAGCTAATTACAAAAATATATGACAATGTATTTAGAAAAAGAAATTTGTAAATACAAAAAGTATATTACGGAGAGCAGTGGTGGCCCAATGGTATCGGCCGCGACTTACAAGTTGTGTGTCGAGCCTATGCAGGCAGGCGCTTTACTTTGTGTAAATTATTTCATCACCACTGCTCGCAAAACGGTGAAGGTAAACATCGTGAGGAAACCGGCATGTCCTAGAACCAAAAAATCGAAGACATGTGACATCCACCAACCCACACTGGGCCCGCGTGGTGGATTATGGCCCATTCCCTGTCACAGAGAGGAGGCCTGTGTCCCAGCAGTGGGAACATTAATAGGCTGATGATTTGATGATGTGATATTGAAAAAATCAAAAACTCGACTGCTTAAGAAGCGAACTAAAAAGATGTAAACAAGAAGAAAATCATGCTGTGCAGTCGGAGGATACATCTGGTTTTAGTTAGCCAGCTAGCGAATCTATATCCTTTGACTGCATAGCATGATTTTCTTGTTGTTTACACATTTTTAGTTCGCTTCTTAAAGCAATCGGGCTAATTGATTTTTTTTATTTCTCTTGTGGAAAATCTCTCATTACACCAACTAGTCCTCAGAGATTATTTGATCTGCAATATTTTTAACACAAAATATAATGCCGATATAGTTGGGAAAAAGGCTAGGCAGATGATGATGATTATTATGCATAATCATCATCATCATCTGCCTAGCCTTTTTCCCAACTATATCGGGGTCGGCTTCGAGTCCCACCGGATTCAGCTAAGTACCATTGTTTTACATGGAGCGACTGCCTATCTGACCACCACAACCCAGTAACTGGGTACCACCATAATGTAAGCATAATATTGCACCTAATTTTTCATTCATAAATATCTTCTAAGGCCCAAATTTCAAGTTACCTGCATTACCACTAGTTCCCTCAGTCGCCATGATAACAGAAAACAACCCTCGGTTGATGTCAATTAAAAACAAGATGTTTATACCTAACCGTCAATCTAATGATTGTGGTGGAGTTAAGTTGGAATATAGGGATGAAGTGAATCTTTGGATAGTGTTTATCCACTCCTGTCCCTAATACAATATCCCAAATTAATATAACTCACACGTGTACACGGGAAAACACTATGTCATTCGACACTGTGGTGTGGTGTACGTCGCCGTAATTATAATCAGGATATTAATTATAGGCGTCAGTTGTCACTAATTTATGAACGTAATTAACATATCTACCTCCATGGAGAGCCATTCATTTGGCTGACTTGACAACTTAGTTTGATTACCTCTGTATTAATTCAGTTCAGTATTTTAATTTGGTTAATAGCTGGTGATTATTGGGTATAATTTGACTCGAGGAGCTCTTGGCTGTATAATAACAGAGGCGTGGGTTGATCTTCAAGTCGGTTAGTATTTTTTCTTCACACTTGCACGTAAACAGTATCAAAACATATAAGGTAACTTGGCCGCAATGCCCCTTATAAAACCCTCGAGCTTTCTTTTTGTCATGAAACCCAAGGTCGGTAAGTATTTTTTTTTGCATTTATAGCACAGCACACAGGTCATGCATGTTCAAGCAAGACGTTTACACGCAAATGAAAAATTGTCTTAAAATGTTATCTAAACAGGATTTTTATTACAATCTCGCTACATGTTACTTAAATACTCAACTAATGTTCTTAATAATCGATTTTAATAGTTTTATGTATCAAAACGTCGAAGTTATATTATTTTTGTTACACTCCGTGATGCCTGTATACCTACGTAAGTATTTGCCCTTAACGTTTCTGAACAAAACATTTGTATAATCTGTGGTATGGGAAAAACCCCGCCATCCGCTTAAAAAAAAGTTCACGTATTTCGTAATAATAGTTGTGCTAACTTGTGTATTAAAGCTATAATTCATAATTATGTACTCGCAAATGTGATGAAAAACATTGTATGTTTCACGGGCGGTACGGAAATTACGAACCTCGACTCAGAAAGCCTCGCCTCTACTAGAGCCTCGATCGTAATTCCTTACTTACGGGCGGTAACACAATGTACTATTATTTAATGATAGGCTTGCACTTGACCACTATCTCACCTGATGTTAAGTGATGAAGTGTTCGAAGGTGTAGCACGCTTGCCTAAAAGTATCCTATTCAGTCTTGACGTAAAGACCAGATTCTGGCAGATAGTTCCAATCCTTAGCTGTACGCATAATGAAAGTATTTCCAACACATTTAGTGCGTATGTGTGGGATGTCCGCCATCTACCGAGGCAACTAGTGCCTCATTGCCGATGAGCCTCTTGGCCCGTTTTTCGATCGAATCTAGTGCATCAAGCTGATATTTGGTAGATTCGTCCCAGAGATGAGAACATACATGTTCGAACTTGCGCTTGATACAAATTAAGCAGCTGTTCTGGCTTGAAATACCGTCCCACCTTCGCAAGGATCCCCAATTTTTTGGCAGCCAGTTGAGCCTTTGCCTCAATGGGCCGTGTCGTAGTCAACGTTACTCCAAAAATCTCAAGATGGTCCGTTATCGGCACGGTTACACTTCGGAAAGATGGAGCCGGGTGAAATTGGCTCTTTTTAGCGGTGATGGTCTCGGGCCAGTAAATGCCGAGTATGCGACGAAGACAGCGGTTGACGAAAACTTGGATTTGGCGTGAGATGTCTTTTGTGACCTTCCACGTTTCGCACCCGTAAAGCAACACGGATTTGACATTTGACCCGAAGATTTGAGTTTAATCCTTCGGGTCAGTTTCCGCGATTGCCAAACAGGTCTCAGCTGCGCGAAAGTAGCTCGTGCTTTGGCGATCCTTGAAGCGATGTCCTCTTCACTACCTCCAGTTTCCGACAAGACGCTCCCGAGGTAAGTTAACTTGTGGACGCGTTCCACTGCCTCTGTGCCAATCAGCAACGGTGAAGTATTCTTCACACCAGATCTTATCTCTTGGGTCTTCCGGGTGTTTATTTTTAGTCCCGTTTCTGCCGCTTCCTGACTTAAATCTTTCAATTTAGCTTGCATGTCAGCGTGAGTATGACTCAGCAGGCATAGGTCATCGGCGTAATCCAAGTCCTCTAAGACGTTGGATAATCCCCACTCTATCCCGCGGCGCTTGTTGCCGAAAATGTGAAGCAAGATCCCGTCAAGAACGACTAAAAAGAGGAGCGGTGAAAGGAGACAGCTTTGGCGGACACCTGCGTGTACTGCTATATCATCCGAGATGAGGCCGTCGTGAGTTACCTTACAGGAGTAATTCTTGTATATACTCTCCAACAGACGGACAATTTTTGGTGGCACTCCGATGTCCAGTAGGCGGGACCAGATGCTGGACCACTTCAGCGGTCATACATATAACAAGTAATAAAAATTGATTCTTCCAAAAAAAAAACACTACAAAACGTAAAATAATTTCAATTTCGGCAGTCGGTGTTCCTGTTTTTTTTCTTCGTTTTTTGACACCGGCTTCCGAAATTGAAGTTATTTTTCGTGTTGTAGTGATTTTATTTGTAAGTCGGTTTTATTTTTTGTAAAACAGATTTTTATTTTTTATTTCTTTTTGTGGTACATAATGGACCAATTCTATAGGCTAGGTACCTATAATGCCCAAAGTCAAGCTAAAATAGATTAACCCATTAAACAAACCAATGGTATAAACAGAAAACGCGTAAAAAACCGGATATTGATGGGCAATTCACTCGAACATTTCAAAGGTACAAGAAAATATAGAAAATAACACAAAAAAAGACAATTATACCCCGTAAACGTAGGAAAATACTAGATTAACAAAACCTTTTTTTATATATTTTTTTTATAAATAAGTACCTATTTCTGTACAAAAAGTAATGATATCCCATCAAAAAAATAATTGTGAAAAAGGGTTCAATACTAAGAATATGCGCGGTTTTTGACTACGCCGACAAAATAATTGAGATCTAAATGGGTGCCAAGTTCGGTATCCTGAAATTTATTTACAAGAACATAAAACATTCTAAAATAAATTTAAAAACATAATTTCTTGCTTTTTCTGCTACAACAATATTTGCTATTTTAAAATATAACTTCTTAAATTTGCAATCAGAATCAACACAAAAGACACAGTACAACACACAAAATCACAATTAAAATTTCAAATTACATGTAGGTATATAAAAAAAGGTGGCAATATACAAAAAAAAAAAAAAGCATACTTCAAATAGTAGGATTAAAACACAGTGCGGTGTGTGTCTCAAGGTTGGACCAAATGGGCGTCCAGCTCAGCACGTGTCAGGCAAATATACCTGACGCTGATATTGATTGCTTTGACCGTTGCTACACATTGTCTGCAATTCTGGTAACCAGTCCTGTCATGGGGTCGTGTTACCCGGCAACTGGATTGTGAAGGTAAAATATTAGTATTAAACTGCATTCGAATAATCTCCAAATTTAATACTATAGCTTTTGGGGTCGGTGTTATTTGGTTTCTCCGTCAAGCGTTTTTAGTAGCACCCCGGCACTGACCTCTATCATACAAGTACGCTGGACTACATATATTAGATGAAATGACAGTTGATTTTTGTGCCGAATCAAAGCGCCCCACTCGAGGTTCTCAGGAACTAAAATTGACACATTTAGAGATAGGTTAATACCGATATTTCTCAATATTAGGTAATACTAATATATTCGCCTGGAAATATTATATTATTTTAACTAATACGAGTATATGAGTATTAGTAATATTTTTAAATTACACTAATATCAAAATAGTAGACTTGGCAAGGCGTATCACTCATCTACTGAATGATGTTCCAACCGAGTGAATCCAAACTATTGTAAATGTAAATATTAACTAACTAGAATACTTGAGCGAGCAGATACTTGCTCAAAAATACTAGTTTTAAGGATAAGTTGTTAGCCTATCCCCATATTTAAATCTCACTGATCTGACAGTAATGCGCTATAACTTTAGTAGCACGCTATCCACTAGTTTATAGTTTGCAATCTGATTGAAAGTATTTTTCAGTTAACCTTTACAGCAAGTTTTCTATTACTTAGAAATGAATCTCAATTAAAATAATTGGGCTCTCTATCTCACGTTAAGTCACGTTGCTATCAGCGCCAAAATGGCGAAAATCAAATGTCTTAATTTTGTCATCGATAATATGAAGTCCAGCGTACTTGTATGATAGAGGTCAGTGCACCCCGGAGTCTTGATTTGTTGCCAGTTGGCGTCCATTGTCACCCGCTTCACATGTCTTGAACACAATCGGCAAAATGTGTTTGTAATATATCCTTCGGGGTTTATAGGTGTTATGTTATGTTAAGTTACTAACACTAAATAAGTTACTATTACCACTTATTCGTATGCAAATGTCCTCTATTAATAATTAGGTATATGCATGTAAATGAATCCAATATTATTATGTACCATACATGTGTTTAGGTATGTTAATGTAATATTGTAGATTATTGTGTTAAAAGATAATTTATTTACATAGATACAATTATATACCGTGTATAAAATACTTAATTAACTAAGACTACAAATATATACATTTAAACCAAAAACTACTCACTACCTAAACCTAAAAATGTACTTAACTAAAATATGGCGTCAAAAAACTCCTCCACATCGTTGTCCACTGGTAATGTACCCAAAAGGCTGGCAGCATTGCCACGTTGTATGGCAATGCTTAATCTCTGACCAAGGTAAAAGCCTAAAAAGATAATAGATTCATGCTTATTCTATTGGGGGATTTAATTACTTACAAATATTTGATAGCGATAGGAGCAGTGGTGGCCCAGTGGTATCGGCCGCGACTAACAAGTTGTAGGTCGTGGGTTCGAGCCCAGGCAGGCGCTTGTCTTTGTGTAAATTATTTCATCACCACTGCTCTCAAAACGGTGAAGGAAAACATCGTGAGGAAACCGGCATGTCCTAGAACCAAAAATTCGAAGACATGTGACATCCACCAACCCGCACAGGGCCCGCGTGGTGGATTACGGCCCATTCCCTCTCACAGAGAGGAGGCCTGTGTCCCAGCAGTGGGAACATTAATAGGCTGATGATGATTTGACAGCGTAGTAGTAGTGGGACTCCATTTTCGACACTAAGGCTTTCTGGCTAACATTTATATTGGTCTAAGATCCGGTATAACATCAGCCTTTTAATGTTCTCACTGCTGGGAAACAGGCCTCGTCTCTCTGAGAGGGAATGGTCCGTAATCCACCACGCGGGCCCAGTGCGGGTTGGTATACCCACATGTTACGAAATTTAATGATGATAAGGATTATTTATTTATTTATTTTTATTTTTATTTATTAGGTCTACCAACAACTGCTTACACTAAATTACAAACATAAATAAAACATGCGTACAAACTATACACAGTGCAACAATTACTTATAGGTAAACACCACATGAACAAAAAACAATACTAAGTAATTACGTTAGCTGTAAGCTACATATTCCACGAGAAAACTTAGTAATATAACTCCAAAATAGTAACATACGCGAAACATTAAAGAATAATTGCCTCAAAAGGGTACGTACACACAGTCCAAAAACATTTACAACAAATCTGATAGACAGTTCTGAAATTTAAACTTTTGCTTATTGAGAGAATCAAAGTGAAAATCAACTTTATCACTACAACTATTCAAAACCCTACAAAACCTAGCACATGGAGAGTTAGATCCCAATACCGTTCTTCTCATTGGAGGACTAAGCGGAGTAATAGGTTTACGCGGAATCCTCGATGGAGCACGAAAGTTAATTAGTGCGAGCAGCGGCGGTGCGTCGATGTTTCCCTTCAAGAGTTTGCTAGCAAACATTGCATCGTTCAAACATCTTCGTTCTTCCAAGGAGTGCATGTTGAAGAATTTCAATCTCTTTGTGTAAGAACGCACTTTTCTGGTTATTCCCACAGAAAAAGCCAGATGCCAAACGAAGCGTTTTTGAACTCGTTCTAGACGCAAACTACTTGTAGCGTAGTGTGGCCGCCACACAACACTGCAATACTCTAATATGCTACGTACTAAACTCTGATAAAGTAAGATTTTAGTTTTAATTTGACGAAAACCTTTACATTGTCTTATGACAAAACCTATCATCCTAGATGCTTTTTTAGAAATGTGATCCAAGTGTGGTGCAAAGGTTAGCTTTTGATCAAACATAACTCCAAGGTCACGAATAGTATCCACTTCACTAACTTTGTCCTCATTTATGTAATACACTGTATTTATTGGATTATTCTTTCTTGTATATTTAACGTGATAACATTTTTTCGAATTCAAATACATTTCATTATTTTCACACCATTGAATAATACTATTAAGGTCCATCTGTAAGAGTGAGGCGTCTTTGTTAGATTCAACAATTCTAAAAAACTTTAAATCGTCTGCATACATCAAAATTTTAGAGTGCCGAAGACAGTTGGGGATGTCGTTAATAAAATAGTTGAATAATATTGGACCCAGATGAGAGCCTTGCGGGACTCCAGATGAGATATTATATACGTTAGATTGATAACCATTAACTACAACAAAAAAAGATCTACCTCTCAAGTATGAAATCACCCATTCAAGCAAGCCACCAGTGATACCATAAGCACGCAACTTACAAGATAAGATTTTGTGGGAAACTTTATCAAAAGCCTTGCTGAAGTCGGTATAAATGACGTCAGCTTGGTGACCAGAGTCAACGGCTTCAATTAAAAGTTCCGTGAATTATAGTTATGGTATATGATAATTTTTTGATAAATCGCAAATAGGTTGCATAGCAAAACCGCGTACAGATGTTGTTATTGTTATACCCTCATCATCTATTTAACCGAATCAAATGAAAGTTTTTTTTTTATTTCCAATCCATCCATATTAGGTTGCCTTATCAAAAAGTTGATTCAATTTATTTTTGCCAACATATTTTTTTTTAACTTCGTCGATACGCGATTTAGCTAAGCAAACTATTTGCGATGTATCAATGTTTACATTATCTAACATATAATACTTATCATCATTAAATAACATATAAAGGTATATATTTCTTATCCGGATCTCGTACTATATAGCCAACCTGGCTCCGCCCACAAGCAATGATTGCTAGAATGAACAGTATAAGAGGAATTGTAATAATAGTACATTACTGCAGCGGCCAGCAAAAGATGCATTGATGGACGAACGTGTAACACATACGTAAGTCCATCAATGCCTAGTTGTGGCCAAGGCTTGTATAGTACTTTCCTCAAATAATGCGCGGAAATTAAAACTAAGTAGTACCTAGAACTCATTTTGTAAAAATCAATGACGAACAACAATAATTGTTCCCGCGTAATGTGTTCTTTTGTTTTTTTCTTCAATAAACAGCGTTTTATTTGAAAACCAGTTCAAAATTTAAATAAAACCTTTGATAAGTTACCTCCTTGGTTGCCATGTTTCGGAGTAAAAGATCGTTCCATTTTTAAATTACACGACAGATATGAGTTTACTATGTAATTTATTTGGCCGCTAGACACGACAGATATGGATTTTCATACAACTTTTGCCGGCCGCTGCTCGCATGTATTTGGCCAGTACATCAATTTCGATTTATCTCGAAGAAGGTTGTCAAAAAAAAATTGCCAAGCATGTTTGAGAAAATTTAATTATGTGGACTTGTGGAAGCAGTTCATGTTAGAAAGGGATTTTTGCATAAAAATAAACAAATATTGCCATAGAACAGGATAGATAGACCCCTTATCCGCACTCAGTCTGCCTTTTGGTCCGTTGTGCGTTTAGGTCTCATTTTTGTGAGAGGTAATGGACCGTAATCCACCACACGGGCTCAGTGGGGGTTGGTGAATGTCACATCTTCGAATTTTTGGTTCTCAGACATGCCGGATTCCTCACGATGTTTTCCTTTACCGTTTTGAAGGCAGTGGTGATGAAATAATTTACACAAAGTAAAGCGCCTGCCTGGTTTCGAACCCACGACCTACAACTTGTAAGTCGCGGCCGTTCCACTGGGCCACTACTGCTCTTTCATGTATGGATGACCATTAGTTACATACCGACACCCCTCAATGCTTCAGATTGCATGTTTGTCCGTTAATCACGGCTGTGATGTAGGGTCAAATCCCGTACGTTTGACAACCCAGTCTTACCGAGGTGTATTTTGTTATATACCTTAAAACTGTGTTTAGAACGTCAAGTAGGCATTCGCTTCATGTAAACGTAAAATTTAAAAAAAACTCCGACACATTTTTTTACATGCTACATAATTTATCTAGTAGTAGACACGCTTCGTTCGACAATCTATTAGACACGAGATATTGCGAAAACACCCCGATTCAAAGAGTAAAACGCCCGCAACTTTTGAACGGCTTAACAGATTTTTATCTAGCCAAGAATACTCTAGATAAAAACACCTTTACACCTTAAACAAAAATAATGAAATTTAAATCGGTTCATCCGTTTAGGAGCTATGATGCTACAGACAGACACGCAATAAACAAACATACAGGTACACACGCCACACTTATAACACCCCCTTTTTCCGTCGGTGTTTAATAAAACCGGCCGTTCCACTATCGCAAAAAACGGCAACAAAAAATGGCCAAGTGCGGGTCAGACTCGCGCACGAAAGGTTCCATACCAATATCGCAAAAGACGGCAAAATACATCATCTGTGAAAATTTCAACTGTCTTGCTTTTACGGTTTATGAGATACAGCCTGGTGACAGACAGACAGACGGATCGCGGAGTCTTAGTATTAGAGCCCCGTTTTACCCTTTGGGTACGGAACCCTAAAAAGTAGTGTTCAGAAACATTCGTTTAGACGGAAGCTGACACTAACAGTTGGAAATAAGCATAGGCAGGCCGATAGAGGTTCTTAGTTTAACAATAGATCACCTCAAAGCGATTGGTTCTGTGCTTCTCACTTTCGACTGTTAAAACGACGGTTAGAACGGCGGTTACGCAAATGGCTGCTGCGGTGTGGGTCACTAGTTTGATTCCCGCACGGAACAGATTTATTTATTCGAAATTATGTAAGTAACACCTTAACAGCTTTTACTACCACAAATATATTAGGACTTCTAGAAATACAATTACAAATAGAATTTAAAATACCAATAAATACAATAATAAAATATTAAAATTAAAATGTCAATTAAAATACGATCAATTATACAATGTGACTTTAAATGTTCGTTAAGGCATCCATGATATAGAATAAATCCCAGTGTGGGCAACGTTTTTTTAAAACAAGCAAACAAACTTATTTCCTATTTATTTTCGTTCTATTAAAATATCAAGTACGTTATCTACTGCAACGAAGATTTTTCCTCTGAGTTCTTAAGGTTTGAACAGCTGCTGGCGTGCATCTGTTGTTCGTGATGCAATCACTGACGTGACTGGTCTATGTTGGGCCACAAAACGAAAGAAAAAGCGGGGTAAAATCAAGAAAGTAAATCTAGTGACTGTGGTTTTATTTCACAGATGAAGCGGAATGGCCGCATGGGCCAGGGACTTTTTTTTGGGGTAGGAAATCATCCAATGACTTCTCCAGCTCGGGGAGAAAAAAAAGGAAAGCCAGGTACTTGAAATGCCACTTACTAATACGGTTAATGTACAAGCAAGTTGCCTTTAGAGTGCGCGTAGAGTGTACGCAAGATAAGTCTGCGCGCGGCTAAAAGCGGAACTAATCGTTTGTCATTTATGTCAGATGTCAAGAGAGTGTGTTGTATTCCGTGTTTTTATTCGTTTCCGAAGTAAATAATCGCCATCATTATGCGAAAAGTAATTTAAACTTCTGGCAGGAATATTTTCTTGAAGTGAACAAGACAATAACGGGCCTACGGTACCGTTTTACAAAGATAGAGCCCGCTTTGCTTATTTGACAGGTAAGTTTTAGGGATACAATTATACTAAAATTTCCCTAAATTTTCGTACAGTTAACCGGTTCCTGGCAGTATTGGTTTCTGGGTGGTACATAAATATACCAGCGGGACAGGACCGGCTTCATGTAATATAATGCATCATTGCTATTTTGTTTTAGGCGTTTCTGAACGCACCGTCACGCAAATAACTGAAGAAGGTTATGTGGCTGCAGCTTCTTCAAAAATTGTTGAAGAAGAAATTAAAAAAGAATTGAAATGGACGGTATTAGCCACTGCAGGACCATTGATAGACCAAATTTAACAGTAAGTACTAAGTATTCAATATAAGATTTACAATAATTTCATGAAGCTTTTTTCATCATATTCTATGCAAGCAGAAAAAGCTAGTAATTAATGATGCTTAACTTAAATTACTTTAAGTTTCGAGTAATGAAAAATTACTATTGATTTAATGAAGGAAAAATGATCAGTTATGCTGGCAACATTAAGCACGCCACCCGTCGCGAACACGAAGTAAGCAACACAAATAGCAAGTGTCAAAAAGAAGTTGAAGCACAGAACACCCAGTTGAACAGTTGAAGTGTATATAAAATTGACATTTAAATGAAGACGCGGCCAAACGGACTTGAATCCAGGCCGGTTCAAATAAAAAAATAAAAAAAATACTCCCGTCGCGCACAGACATAACTTGCGCGCACTTTCTAGTGTGATTTTCAGCTGTCACTGTCACAGGCATAGTTGACTTGATTTTTCTCGGTATTCTAGTTTCGAGCTTCATAGAGTTACCTGTAGATCACACCTTTTTAACTGTATTTAATAATTGGAAAGAGATGCCTTTGGTTCAGCCTCATTTCACCAGTTAGGTCCCAAATAATATGGGACGAGCTTATTGCCATCAACCGGGCACACATCTAGAGATAAGGGCTACTATTCAGAAATTCAAGATGGAAAAACCCAATAACACTTTGGCCGACCCGTAAATCGAACCAAGCAGCAGCACCGAAGCAGTAATGCTTGCGAACGAAAAGGCGGAACGCGTGTGGGAGACTCAACTGAGACGCCTTCACGCTCCTAGCCACCGCAGGAGACGCCCTGGGCATCGGGAGTCGCAAGTCGATTTCCGGCCACCGTGGACGCGGGCTTGCGGACGGTGAGTAATGGTTAGCGCGCCGTCCGATAAGGACCAGGCCCGAGTTGACGGCGCGAACTGTATTTTGCTAACAGCAGACTATTGTATAGTACTCATAATAAAGTTTTTTTTAATTTATTTTTTTTATTATCAATAGGCTTGCGTATCTCACCTGATGGTAAGCGATGATGTGGTCGACAGTGAAGCACGCTTGCCTAGAAAAAACCCATTCACTCTTGACTTAAAGACCCCTAGATTGTAGCTATCGGGCAACACAGACTCCGGCAGGGAATTCCACTCCTTAGCTGTACGCATAATAAAAGTGTCCCCAAAACGTTTTGTGCGTATGGGTGGGATGTCCACCATGTACCGATGACGCATCGCCGTACGTCTGGTAGTCCAATGATGGAACGGGCTGGGCGGAATTAAATCATGCAATTCCATCGCACACTACCCGAAATGCAACCGATAAAAAACCGACAAGCTGGCAACCGGCGACGATGTTCAAGGCTCTGGAGCTTTGACTTGACCAGTGCCTCATTGCCGAAGAGTTTCTTGGCCCGCTTTTCGATCGACTCTAGTGCATCAAGCTGGTATTTGACAGAACTGTGCCAGAGATGAGAACAGTACTCCATGATCGATCGAACTTGTGCTTGATACAAGTTTGTCAACGTTTACCGCCAAGCTTTTTACACTTGTACCAAACAAACATTTTTCTACTATGACTATTCTACAAAATCCCCAATTTTCTTGACTTAAAAATAAGAGATTTTCTCCGCTTCCCATTTCCAACATATTATTGTATGTAATCTTTTCCTTATCTTTTTACGCTGTACCTTTCATGTTATCACGAGCATGCATTGTAACGGACTTGGATTACAATGCAATTTTAAAAGACTAGAACATAGCAGTTTGTTTTCTCATTTTATAGTTATTGCATTTTTCTTCAGTGTTTTGCTCGGAGTCTACTCTGCTTTTAATGAATGTAAACCAATATCTCGATGTTGTCACACTAATCACACTAATGTTATTACAAAGGCGAAAGTCTGTGAGTGTGTTTGTATGTTTGTTACTTCTTCACGCTCAAACGGCTGGACGGATCATAGTGAAATTTGGCACAGAGATAGATTATAGTCTGGAATAACACATAGGATACTTTATATCCCGGGAATATGTTCTCTTGGGATAATTTTCGACATTCATGCGGGCGAAGCTGCTGGCAGACTAGTAATATTATAAATGCCTAAGTTTGGATGGATGGATGTTTCTTTGTTACTCAATCACGCCAGAACGGCTGAATGGATCTTGATTAAATTTGGTATAGAGATAGATTGGAGTCTGGAATAGCACATAGTATACCTTTTCATCCCCGAAATATTATGTTCCCTTTGGATAATTTTCGACATTCACGCGGGCGAAGCTAGCACGCTAGCAGAAGCTAGTTATTCATAATTTTGTTATGGGTAGAGGACATTTAAACCAACAAAATGTCCTTATTTGTCTGTCTGTGGCGTCATAGCTCCTAAACGGATAAACAGATTTTGTTTGAAACTTAATCGAAAATGTTCTTACCTATGTTTGATGAAAATCGGTTAGGCCGTACTATATATAGTTATAAGCGTTTTACTGTTTGAATCGGGGTGTTTTCGCAAAATATCGAGTCATAATTACGTGTTCAATAGATTGTAGATAAATTATGTAGCCTGAAATTAAAAAATATGGTGGGCGTTTTTTATTTATTATTTATTAATTTAAACTTCATGTACAATAGTGGTACATAGGCGGACTAAATGCCACAAGGCATTCTCTACCAGTCAACCTTTGGGTTAAAAAGGACAACATTGTGAATGGGTACAAATAAAAGAATAAAATAATAACTTGTTGTTTACTATAATATACTCTGCCTCTGTGAGCCAGAATCATTTGACTGAGTTCAAAGAACCCCGTTGCAAAAATATTAAATATTAAAATTCTCGTAATAGCTTTGTCTCCAACTATCTCGGCAACACGGCAGCTAAGACACCATAATTATCACTCGATATTATTTTGTTTGTTTTGGTGTCCTTGACCCAATATCAGATATATCGTGAACCGCAAAATGGCACTGGGTGACTTTGCCAGCAGCCAAATCATCATCATCTTCCTGCCCTTGTCCCATGTTACTTGGGGTCGGCGCAACACGTTTTCTTCTTCCATACCGTCCTGTCCCCCGTCACGCTATCACTGACTCCCAAACCAGCACCCAAATAAAAAAATCAAATCCCTTGATACATATTTTTAATGCTATCATGTTTCTGCAATTACATTAATTCAGGTTTTTAAATACAAAAAAAAAAAATTGCAAAAAAATTCTACCGACTTCCAAATAAAAACTACAAAGTGAAAAATAACTTTATTTTTGGAAGTCGGTGTCTTTCGTAGGTACCAATTTTTTTGCTATATAGACACAAACTTCCAAAAATAAAGTTATTTTTCACTTTGTAGGTTTTATTTGGAAGTCGGTAGTATTTTTTTGCAACAAAGTTTTTTTATTTTACCCTTTTTAGTTGTACCTACCTAATAAGCAAGTTGTTTAGTAAGTACCTAAATGGCAGAATAGATTACCCGAATACCATGAAACTTGAACGTAGTCGGTGAAATGAGAGATCTGCGTAACTACCCCTTTCGAGCGTATTGGATGTTATGTTATGAAAAGGTATTAAAAAATAAACAGACATGCGATTGCAGCAATCCCGAGAGATTTGCCGTTATTTCTTGAAGAGTTCTGTTGTACGAGTATATCTCCGAAGTTCTTCATCAGATATTCACTATATTAAAACGGGACCAATTTCGAAATATGCTCTTTCAAAATCGGTATCAGAACCTCCTCCTTTTTGGTAAGCCGGTTAAAAATATCTACGCAATTAACTTAATCATCAAACAGCAAGTATCGTTATAATTTCTCTATCTTCAAATAGAAATAAATATCTCTATAATCACACCCAATGAACAACTCCGATAAAATCAAAGGTTAAATGAAACACGCTTTAAAAATGTAAATAAACGAGCAAACGACACAAAACACGAAAAATGCCAACAACATTTCTGTGAAGTCAATGAAACAAAATGGCGCCTGTTTTAACAGCTGATATTAGAACAATGATATCTGGTTGTCACGCGATGAAAGCATCAGTATAGAAGTATTTTGTCAAACACAAACAAGTTTGTGTTTCATAAAAATACTTTACTTTTGATTGGGTGTAACTACCTGATTTTTAAAATGATACATGTGTTGATATAATTAGAAGACAACAATGATCATCATTTCAGCCGACAGACGTCCACTGCTGGACATAGGCCTCCCTCAGGCGTCGCCACATTGACCGATCCCGTGCATCTCGCATCCAGCAGTGACTCGCAAAGATGATAAATATAAATAATTATAAGTACTAGCTTTTGCCCGAGACTACGCTCCTGTAGTGTTTTCTACTATAAAATGTCGCCTTTGATACGTAATAAATAATAGGTTAAAAAACCAAAAAATACACGCTTTAATGGAAACCAAACTCAAAAGTAAAAAATAATTTTCATTAAATTTTAATTAAGAATAGTGTAATGTAAATGTAAAAAAGCGTGGAGTGCTTGATGTTAATTGTTATAATATTTTATTGACAGATCTTGGTATAAGTATTCATTTTGAAAATGTCTTAAAAAACATCCCACGCTTTTTTACATTTACATTACACTATTCTTAATTAAAATTTGATGCAAATTATTTTTTACTTTTTAGTTTGGTTTCCGTTAAAGCGTGTTTTTTTGGTTTTTTAACCTATTTTTTTTTCATGTTAGTTAAATTTACCATTAAAGGTGTTTCTTAGTTTTTTTTGCAGACAATTTATTAATGCAACTACCTCACTGTGATGGGAGTTAGTAATTCGCATGTCTACTGTGACCGGAGTATTTATTTAATACGTGTACTTGACGCAAGACAATACCGTGTAAAAAATAAATAAAAATAACACTATTTAAATTATTGCATTGTCATCGGTCCTTGATAAGTGTGCAAAGTTTCAAATTAATCCGACGTTTTGAAGGAGGTGAAAATCACGTTCAAAGATTCCGTTACATTGATACATAGATACATACATACCAAGCTAATAAAGGCCTGTTAAAAATAGTGTAATTTTCTATCAGTCAAAGAATAATTGAATAGTCGAATTATTACTTCTAGAGGTCTTCAACCAACAGGTGATAAGCGACAATCTTACAATTGACAGTCTTGTAAGTTTTTATTCTATTTTATTAAAAAAAGTAGAAATTATGAAGTTTTTAGGCAAAGATTGTCCACTATGTGTATTAGAAATAGCCCAGATATTGCGTACTATAAACAATAAATTGTAGTTCTAAAAACTAAAAAACACGCTTAAATGGTAAGGATAATGGGACAAACTGTTTAAATTATTGCATTGTCATCGGTCCTTGATAAGTGTGCAAAGTTTCAAATCAATCCAACGTTTTGAAGTGGGTGAAAATCACGTTCAAAGATTCCGTTACATTGATACATTGATACATTTATACATTGTTACATTGATACATAGATACATAGATACATACATACCAAGCTAATAATAATATATAAAAAAAAAAAAAAAAAAAGCGTGTTAAAAATACAATTTGAGCTCTCTAAAACGTAGACAATAGTAATTATCTTCAAAGTCGTATAGAACAGCTTCGCATTTGTAATGTTCAACCGTACAACTCTTACTTACTTATGTCAATACTCTACTTTAAATTAAACTATCCTGTTTGCTTAGGACCGAAGAATTTCCACTTCGTTCACTATTCGAACCGGGATTTATCCGTTCTCGAGCATAATACTATCAAGTTTTATGTAATAGGATTCCGAAGTGCGGGTTCCCACGAATTTACTTCGCAGTTTTTCCGGTTTCACGAATAAATATTTCCGTACCCCTCGGGACACTAACGGGATATAACTACTGACGTTACTAAATGTTGGGAATGGACGGAATTTAAATAGTTTTCCAAAGTATTTAAATTCTCATTTGCATTTTATTTCGTTTATTTCTGTCCAAACCAAATCGTAATTGCACATTTTCATAGGTATGTAATTTCACAAAGCGTTCACCTAAATAAATATTTTTAATGTCGTGTACATATTAACCCGCACTGGGCTCGCGTGGTGGATTACGGCCCATTCCCTCTCACAGAGAGGAGGCCTGTGTCCCAGCAGTGGGAACATTTATAGGCTGATGATGTGTACATACTAACAATAATTGATTTATTCGTCAATAATAATTTAAATAAAAAAAAACCGGCCTAGAGCGAGTTGGACTCGCGCACGAAGGGTTCCGTACCACTATCGCAAAAAAACGGCAAAAAAATCACGTTTGTTGTATGGGAGCCCCACTTAAATATTTATTTTATTCTGTTTTTAGTATTTTTTGTTATAGCGGCAACAGAAATACATCATCTGTGAAAATTTCAACTGTCTAGCTATCACGATTCATGAGATACAGCCTGGTGACAGACAGACAGACAGACAGACGGACTGCGGAGTCTTGGTAATAGGGTCCCGTTTTTACCCTTTGGGTACGGATCCCTAAAAATACTGCCTTGTTGATCTTGTAGTGGCAAGCACTATCGCTGATTAAGAGGTGCTGGACTTGAGGCAAAGATTACTACCTGGATTCTCTCAGAAGCTGCCTAGTGAACCTGTACCCGGTTGAAAGAAATAGGCTCACCACTATAACATGGGACAGCATATCCCACCGGTTTCAGGTCCAAGCTACCGGTGGTTAGGACTCCTGAGAGAGGAACCTCTTTACGATATGGGTCACCCTCAGGAGTAACGCTTTCTGGATCAAGTCCTTGATCCAACTGCCCATTGAGAACCTCTTCAGGTGCTCGTCGAGGCTCTTGGCTATTATACCATTGGTCAGCACGACTATTGGCACAATGACTGCTATGTATGTATTCACATCCATCAACCCGACAATCTTTCAAACCAGGTCAAAATAGTTTTCTTATCTCTCTCAGCCTTCAAGAGGTTCTCGTCATGGAGGACAGCTGTATCAACAATAATTGCTAACTTCTTCAAGCCCGATTTCCTATTCATAACTAAACGAAGACCCTTCCCAGATATATTTAATCCAATTCTCTTCCTGTTTCCACAATTTTGAGCATAAACAACGAAATAACGAGGTTTCCATTGTAATCCGTATTAAGCTTCACATGTTGGAAGAAGTTTTAAATTCCAAACGAGAGTCGTTTCGTTCGTGTTTTTGATTTAGCCTCGAGTTTCGGGCAAAAGTTGGGATCGGCTTCACAAATAAATTATAACTTTTATTAGTCGAGTTCTCGCTTAGCAGGCTGTAATTTATAATTAAATGGTGTTTTGATACTTTTGTTAAAGCGTGTGGTTTTAGGGTTCCGTACCCAGAAGGGTCCAAACGGTGCCTTATTACTGTCACTCACGTGTCCGTCTGTCCATCGAAGAGTTTTATAACCTATGAACTTGAAATTGTGGTTATTATTAAGTATATTCTACTAACAAATACCAATACAATGGCACATTGGTACGGAACCCTAAATGTGCGAAGTCCGACCCGCAGTTGGCCGTTTTTTCTTCCTTCTTTCAATTTTAATTTCATGTTCAGTCATTCGATAGGCTGTTTGAATTAAACCTGTTAACTGAAACAGCAAAACCGAGATTAAGCTGACGGCAGTCCAGAAGATCACATGACCAAACAAGTCCTAAACTTTGACACTGGTCCAAAAAAGCGTGGCAGTCTCCTTTCCCGACCCTGAATGTCGGCAGTAAACAATAACTCAGAAGGCCTAGATGGCATTTGAATGTCGCGATGATCCAGTAGGGAGTAATGTAAGGAAGCGAGTCCTAAATAATGGCGGCATAACCTGCTAAAACCCGGAATCTTAAGGTATGCAGACTACAGCACTTTTGCTGAGATATATGTGTCCGGTGCCCGGGCTCCTGAGCCTTAATTTCGGTCTCGCCGGGAGGCCATGGTTGAACGCTAGAAACTGTCTTTGAAAGCGGTCTCCGAATGAGGCGATACCAATCTGGTCAGTTTCTGCTGCTAAGACCCAGGCGTGTCTATTTTCTGCAAAAAGAGCCAATTGCATGTGCCATTTTTCTGTGGTATAACCGTGCCGTTAACGGACCATCTCGAACTTCTTGGTGTTACGTTGACATCGACCCTCAATTTCGGTCCATTCTTTGAGGCAAAAGCTCAGTTGGATGCAAAAAGTTGCGGATTCTTGCAAAGGTGAGACGGTACTTCAGAACAGCTGCCCAACTTGTATAAAGCGTAAGTTCGGTTATGCATGGAGTACTATGCATGACCTAGCTGGTATTTGGCAGATCCATCTCAGATGGAGAGTCCTCTGAGATGGATCTGCCAAATACCAGCTTGATGCACTTATTTCGATTGACAGACGGGCCAAGAGGCTTATTAGCAACTGTGCACTGGACAAAGCTCCAGAGCCTCGAACATGGACGCCGAGTTACCAGCCTGTCGGTTACATTTCGGAGAGTGTGCGACGGAACTGCACAATTCTATTTTGCCTAGCCCTTTCCATCATCAGCCTACAAAACGTACGGCAATGCGTCATCGGTACATGGTGGAAATCCCACCCATACGCATAAAGCGTTTTGCTAATACTTCCATTGTGCGCACAGCTAAGGAGTGGAGTCCTTGCCGGAATCTTTGTTTCCTGATAGCTACAACCTTGGTGTCTTTAAGTCAAGAGTGAATGCGTTACTTCTAGGCAAGCGTGCTTCACCGTAGACCACATTTTCGCTTACCATCAGGCGAGATAGTGGTCAAACGCGAAAACAGAAAGTAAATCGTGGCTTTAAAGCCAGGCGATTGCAATAGATATGAATACATAGATATGTCGGGTTTATTCAATACTACGGACGTCAAAACAAATCACAAGCATGCCACCTGTCGGCAAATCAAGGACAACTATGGTTTGGCGCGCTTTTTCTAACCACTTGCGTGGTGGAGACAGCAGAATACGGCAGTTGAGTACAGACAGCCTAAAGAGCTAACTAAACCATCGTAGAATCAGTGTCGATCCGTAATATTAGTAAGCACGATTGTATCTGTGAGTTGTGACTATTTTAATAAACCCAGTGTATCGAATAATTTGTGTGATTTCATTTTCAGCTATCGGTACTTGTACCGTATGCCTCAGTGTTATCTCTCTTTCCTCGAATTTTCTTAAACATAACCCAAGAACAGGAACGCAATATATCTAAACTGCGGGCTATATTTCTAGATACTTTATCCAGTCTGATATTACTTACGTGCGCTGTGTTTTGAAGCCTTTTCCATTACCGGGTCTTGTTGCCAAACCTTGCTCGCCAACATCATTAATATTGAGATCATTCTGATTTCCCTCGGGATAATGGATGTCATAAAGGCCATTGAAATTTTGGAGTCCACTGTTTCGTGTACGAAAATCACTATCTACTTGGTTATGTGATCTTAGTGAGATGAGATCTATACCTGAACAAAAAAACTTCTAGGTACTTACAAAATAATATTTATCCACTACACTGTCCATTTTGCGGCCCGAACATTGCGGGTAGTCCGGGTCCCCAGCGCCATTTCGCGCTATCGGCGCGGTGTCAGTAAAACGCCGATTTCTCGGCAGTTTTGGTATAGGAACCATGTATGGAACTTATGTTGTTAGAATCGTTGTGAAATAAGCTATCACATTTCAAATGGATTAATCCAGTTTTACCTTTTAATGTACTGTTAATTCTTGTGTAAAGTCAGTGTAAGGAAAATTTTCCCAGTTTTGTGTACAAAAGGAGATAGAAGTAAATAAATAAACCATTATTTCACAAAGTTTTATTTCTTTAATTTACATAAATACACCCTATTTCACAATAACCAATCAAAATAACACAACTCCCCATAATTTTTTTTCATACCACAAGCTTTACAAAATTACGCCGCAAAAAAAACACCCGGCGGCGCCACAGAAAAAATGGATATGTTTACACTCCAGTTCTGGGAACTCTGTAGGCCAAGTGGCTTGAAATGCTATTGTATTACATAGTTTGGTACATAATCTTATCGCACACACAGTTTGAGCTGTTAGAATTGTTTGGTTTACGAACAACCTGGGATCGAAATTACGACCTTCGACTCGTAATTCGGAGCCGTACCACTGTTCTTATCAACACCATTCAGTAACATATGAATCAGTCTGTAATTCATCTGCTTTCAACTAAATCCGCTGAAATAATTACAAAAAACGAACAAGTGAGATCTACCCATTCAAATTGAAACTAAGGTTAAAAATAGACTGAAACTTTTACTAGTCGAACCCATTCGATTTACTGGAAGTTTTCGATTAAGGATCCTAAATCGAATACAATCAGCGGAGTTTAAAAAAAAAACAAAGTCGAACATAGAACCTTTTTGGAAAGTCTGTTAAAAAAGAACTTATTTACTTTCTACTTTCCTATTTTCCGATGCAGAATTTTCTCCAGTTCAAATTTCCAATACGTTGTAAGTTGAAAGAGAATACCTTCAACTGTTTAATCTTAAAAATATGGATGATATTTCGTCGTGAAAATCAAACTACATAGGTTCCAATTCATACCGAAATCTTTGTATGTGTAAGATTTTCGATGCATTCAGATTTTGTAAGACTTTATAATTTGAGAATTCAGTGCTAGATATCATCGCAGATAAGTAGTAGGTACCTATATCTGGAACATACGTATTGCACATCTCGATTCAAACTTAATGTTGGCTGTGAAGTTTGTATTTTTCTGGCACATGAACTTGCCTTAAGACGACGACTAACGCCAACGACCGCGCACTCGTTTCACACCCGCGCGACCCAAAATTTAGCAGTTTTTGTACTTTCCTTATTATTCTATGACTTAAAAAAAAAGCTTCAGATCAAAATGTAGATAATTAAATTGTCTTTGAGATGGTGTTGATTTCATTAATATACGCCCAGCGGTGTTGGTGTGATTGTCGTGTTTTTGTCCGTTTTAGACATAACTTTACAAATTAATTACACTATGTTATACGAAAAAAACTCAAAATTTGCTCGGATCAAATTATTAAGAAAATAGTCTAATACAACATATATTTTTTTCAAAAAATTACGACTAGCCATTTAGACGTGATTCTCATTTTAAAATCAGCTACTCAAGGGAATCGGCGCCTTAAGGCGTATATATTCCCCAATGTTAACGCAGTACTGGCCGTGCGCCCGCTCGGAGCCAGAATATCAATATTGAACGTCTTTTTGTACAGTTTTGTTTGTAAAATATTCTTTGATTTACATAAGTATGCTATTTCATTTATGAAGAAATTCTACACACGGACATACATACGGACGGACAGAGAGACAGATAGACAGACAGAAGTGACGAATCCATAAGGGTTCCGTTTTTTGTCATTTGGCTACGGAACCCTAAAAAGTTTTTAAAAATAAAACATTTGTTATTGGTTCATGTACATTATTTGTGAAACATGCTTTTTCGTGTAACTAATAGTTTTACTAATATGACGGATCGACACTGTGTTTTGCTTTAAATAAGTTATTAACAACACGATACGACTTGGATGTTAAAAAATATTTTTCACAGAAAAATTGATGGCTAGAATTTATTCATGACTGAAATAGCATATGTAAATCAAAGAATATTTTGCCATCAAAACTGTTCAAAAGGAGGTTTAATATTGATATTTTGGCTCCAATCGGGCGCACGGTCAGTACTGCATTAACATTGGGGAATATATACGAAAAACAAAAAAAAAATTATTTGTGACCCGCACAGGAGACATGAGAAATAAGCAAAAAATTAAACAATAATAAAAATAAAACCCTGTGCGAGACCTAAAAGGCTCCTGTCTCAGCATGTGCAGCGATGTCCAAGGCCCACTGTCACTGACTTTGGTCTCTCGATCGGAGAGCAACACGCTGCGGTGTGCGGGTTCGGGCACATGCTTGATCCACCTTGCCGCTGAGGCATACTGCGACGGAACAAAAGACCATTCTAGAAGTTTTTCATATGAGTATGTATCCGACACCGCAAACCGCAGAAATGTGTGTTCCGATCAAGATACCAAAGCTTCACATGTACACTTGACAACTTAATGTCTGTGTCAATGGATGGCGTAGCCGTAAATAAATAAAAATGTTTATCAAATAGGAGATTTTTGGAAGAACTGCCGACACGTGCTGAAAAAAAAATACAAAGAATTCAGAACGCGGGTCTTTTTAGGGTTTCGTAGCCAAAGAGGTCCTTATTACTAAGACGCGATCTGTCTGTTTGTCTGTCTGTCTGGCTGTCTGTCCGTCTGTCACCAGGCTGTATCTGATGAATTCATAGCTAGACAGTTGAAATTTTCACAGATGATGTGTTTCTGTTGCCGCTATAACAATTAATACTAAAAACAGAATGAAATTATTATTTAAGTGGGGTTCCTATACAACAAACGTATTTGAATTTGTCGTTTTTTACGATAGTGGTACGGAACCCTTCGTGAGCGAGTCCAATTCGCACTTGGTCAGTTTTTTTTAAACCGCTTTAATTTTTGACAGTCTAACACAAGAATAATCTAAAAATATTCGTGGCACGAATACCTACCGTACTTCCCAATCACATCTCTTTTGTTTTCACGATCGTAGCTCCTATCTGCAACGATTTGCAAATGGAACAAGAAAGGGGAACACGTCTCCTGAACATGTCTTATATTTATTTGATTTTTACACATAATGGGTTTTTCGCTTGCGATGCCAAGTAATAGCTTTTTTCTCCTGATTTATTCGTGATGAATATGTTTTCTTTTTTCACAAGATTTTTCTTTCAGATTAGGTGACGTCTGTTCAAATATATGGTTAGGAAATCAGCTTACGTTGGAGCAAAGGCAAAATTGTGGTTACATAAATTAGCCTTGAAAAAGTATTTGGCAAAAACATTGCTTCTTAAAATAAATCAAATTGGATTTTTTCAGACGGTTTCCAGAACCCGCTTTTGATGAATGTAATTTTTCCTTTGCGTGAATCTTGGTAGCATAAAGAAATAAGAATTCTTCTAAAACATCAGAGACGTCATTAGGACCAAATTTACAGGAACCAAGTAATCAGAATTTACTTTGAAGGCGCAGATACCCCTGAGTAGCTGATTTTAAAATGAAAATCACGTCTAAACGGCTAAACGTAATTAAAAAAAAATATGTTACATTAGACCATTTTCCTAACAATTTGATCAAAGAAAATTTTGAGATTTATTCGTATAACATAGTGTTATTAATTTGTAAAGTTATGTCTAACACGGAAAAAACAACGACAATCGCACCATAACCGCCGGACGTATTTTAATTACATTGACAACATCTCCAAGACCACCATCTCAAAGAAAATTTAATTATCTACATTTTGATATAAGGCTTTTTTTAAATTCATAGAATAATAAGGAAAGTACAAAAATCTACTGAATTTTGGGTCAGGCGGGTGTGATACGAGAGCGTGTTTTGACCCGTCAAGGTCGTTGGCGACTGTCGTCGTCTTAATAAGTGTATTCAATTTTCACTTCAAAACGATGTACCATATTTCAACCCATAATTTTATATTGGAAAATATTTTCTCACTTCAATAAAATGCACATTACATATAGCAGCTAATTGCAACTTAAAAGCAATATTTCTTGATAACCACATCTATTTCCACACTTTCCAGGCTTTCCGATAATTTATCCCTTTTCTGTTTTCCAAAACAATTTAAAAACGAAAAAAATGCAAACAGAATCAAACGTTCAACTTTCATTTATTGCTAGTAATTTATCGGTATGCAAACGTTTGATTAATAAATTCTAGAACTTGGATTATATCGACGGTTTAATGAAAAACCTAATGATTCGTTGTTTCGAGAGGTTTTAAGCCAATTAAACTTCTCTAATGAGGTTTTCGGGTCGACCAGTTCCTATATTCATCCTACTACTATCATGAACGTGAACGTTTGTGAGGATGGATGGATGGAAGGACTGATGTTTGTTACGTTTTCACGCAAAAACTACTGAACGGATTTTGATGACTATTTACAGAAATATAGCTTCTACATCAGAATAACACATAGGCTATCTTACTATCCTTACTCTAATATTATAAAGGCGAAAGTTAGTGTGTTTGTTACTCATTCACACAAAAACTACTGAACGGATTTGGATGATATTTGGCACAGAGATAGATTAGTCTATACTAATATTATAAGTAAGTTTGTGAGGTTGTAGGGGGTAATCACGCATGTAGATAGTTTGAGACCCTGGGTAGGACATGGGATAGTTTGTATTCCCTTGGGATGATAAAACACTTTTTACGCCGGCGACGCTACGGGCAGAAGCTAGTAATTTATATAGATACTCGTTACTGCCAGCGGCTTGGCCCGCGTGTATTCGAAAATTATCCCTAGGGATAAAAACTATCCTATGTGCTATTCCAGACTATAATCTCTGATCAGATCCGTTCAGTAGTTTTAAGAAGTACTACAAGGAGGGATCAAAAAGTAGTGAGAACGACATACTCCTTGGTAAAAAAAATAATGGCAGGCATAGCTCAGATACATATTTGTAATATTAATTTAAAAAAAAACTTCGATTCTCTTTTGTTTTTTTCTGAATGTAACCATTTGTTTGCTTCGTGTCGGAACGTGTTCTCGAAAATGGAGAAAAACGAAGTGCGAGCCGATATTAAATACCTCTGTATAAAAAAGTTAACGACGCAAGAGATTCATTGCGATTTGGAGGCAACATTAGGAGAGTCTGCTCCACCGTATTCCACTGTCGCAAGGTGGGCTTCTCAATTTCGAGTAGGGAGAACGAGCACGGAAGACGAACATCGTTGCGGCCGTTCATCGACGTCAGTCACCCAAGAAAATGTTGCGAAAGCCGAGAAAATTGTATTGAGCGATCGAAGAGTTACCATCCGATACTTAATTCAAGAACCGGGCATTTCATATGGAAGTATTCAATCCAAATTGAAACAATCTTTGAATATGAGAAAAGTCTCCGCAAGATGGGTGCCGAGAATGTTAACCGACAGTCAGAAACAAAATCGACTTTACATTTCGAAGATATTGTTGGACAAGATTCAAGAAGATTCTGAAAACTTTTTGTCTCGTTTCGTAACAATGGACTAAACATGGGTCCATCATTTTCAAACAGCAATTTTCGCAATGGAAACGGCCATCATCACCGACCCCGAAGAAGTAATCGTCGTGTCGTGGCATCGGCTGGCAAGGTTATGGCCTCAATATTTTGGGACTCAGAAGGGATATTGTTGACTGATTACCTGGAGCGTGGAACCACTATTACAGGCCAATATTATGCAGCTTTAATTCCCAAGTTGAGGAATGCCATCAAAGAGAAAAGTAAAGGGAAGCTTCGAAGGGGCGTGCTGTTTCATCACGACAACGCACCCGCGCATAGGTCGGCAATTGCGATGGCTGCCATTCAGCAAGCTGGCTTCGAATTGGTTGACCACCCCCCTTATTCACCAGATCTGGCGGCTAGCGATTTTTATCTGTTCTCTAAATTGAAAAAATACTAACGGAAACAGGTACGAAGACGATAACGGGGTGATGGATGCCGTGGAGAGCTTTTTGCAGGACCAAGACTATACTTTTTTTGTGAAAGGGATTGAAGCCTTGGAAAAGCGCTGGACTCGGAAACTATGTATAAAAATAAATTATTAAGTTATCCATAGTCATTATATTCTATCTCATTCTTACTACTTATTGATCCCTCCTCGTAATACAGCAAAGGCGAAGTAGGGGAAAACAAAATAAACGATTGTTGACCTGAATAAAAGATGATATGTCTAGAAAGGGAATGAATACTGAGAACACGACTAATACAGAAGTAATATCAATAAAGGGTCGCTAGCACTTTAGTGAAGTAGCGCCAAGGGAGAAACGTATCCGGAGGTGCTTTAGGAATGGAGAGGTATACCACGGCTATAAGAGCAATCCCGGCAGTACGGTCAAGACTATACCAGCATCTTACTCCTCCGAGCACGTTTGCTCTTGCGAATCTCCACTCAGCCAGCCAAATAAGGCAAGAGAGAGCTGGTAGCTCTGGCCCCCGTTAGTTTTTACTCCGACCGGCCGATAAAGGCAATGCAGAGATGAGGAACAAGGCTTCTTCCTGGAGATCAGGTCTGTGGGGTCGGCGCTGCTCACCAGCTCGCCACAAAGCTGCCCTGCGGATTTATAAATGCTGAAATGATGATGTTGATAGCTTCTGCTAATAAAAGTATAAACAAGTAGGAACGTAAGGTGGCGGCAGTGGGCAGGGAACATTGCTCGCAGAACGGATGGTCGAGGGGGGCGAAATTTTTTGGAGTGGCTATCGCGTACCGGAACACGCTGCTTTGGAAGGCCTCCCACTAAGTGGACCGATGACCTGGAATCCGCTGAATTCGAGACGCACAGGTCCCATCGATGTGCCGATACTTAGGAAAGGCCAATGTTCAACAGTGGACGTCTTTCAGCCGAAACTTTGATGAGGATGAAACAAGTAGGTTTTATTGAAATAGTTTTGTTTTATTCCCAAAAACCTTGTTTGTCGTGCCACGAATATGGCTGACAATAAAATGGTGCCGAGGTTTTAATATCTGCCTTTATTTTATTTGTTTACCTTTGTTTGATACTTAAAGTTAGTTTTATGTGTGTTTTATGAAACGCAATGCCAACTAGAGCTATAGTTTAATATTTTGTATAAATGCTTTGTTATTTTAACTTTTGACACGTGTAGTTTTATTTTAGTGGGGTAGCTGTGAAGGTTTTTGAGCGAGTATATCAAGGCCGAATAGTTAATAGCTGCGTAAGTGCGGCTTGCTGAGAGATCACCGAGAATATATCTGAAGAGTTTCAGCTAGAAGCCTTATTTTCAGCCTCCACTTTCATTTTTCTAAAACGGATATTTGATTTGACATAAGAGTTTTAACAGTGTTCTACAGAGTGCCTTTTAATTCATTAAGAGTCCTTACAAGTTTCACGAGCCAAAAACATAAAACAGCTACTTTTTCAGCGAAAATTTCTCTATAACTACAAGATATATGATAAAAAATATAAAGAAAAAAATAAAAATTACAGGTCTGTCGTCTACAAACCCTTGAGCGAAATTGAATGCCTCGCGCGAGCGCAACGGTTTATAAGGCAATATTTAGACAATTTATTAAAATAAAATAAGTACTCAAAAATAAAATAAAAAAATTGGATTCGATTGATAAACACCTCAAATTTCAAATTATTTATCTGTTATTTTTATATTCAACATATTCTTACACGTAGGCGACGCTTTCGCACATGATAAAATTGCCTTTTTCCGCGTGGACAATATTTTTTTTAAGTACAAATACAATAAACTTTAAAAAACAAAATTGATGGCTTACTAGTATACTATATGCCCAGTCCACACCATGTTTTGCAGATTTTTATTCGCCACCAGTAAGCTGAAAAAGCCATTGGACAACCTGGTGTTTCGGGATTACGTAAAAACGTATTGTCGTGTGTTAGGAATTTATATTTTCTAATTTTATTGAGCAGTTATCAAAAATATGTAATGTACATTTTCTCAAAAATGGTATGTAATGTTGTCATAACATCTCTAAAAAGTATCCAGAAAGTGAACTCTACCGGAGACTTATTCACAACTGTCCAGTAAGAAGCGAGATTTTAAATTTGGAATCTCCTACTGTCCAGTAAGTAAGTATGTAATTTACTTTTTGGACAGAAGTAGGGATTGGTCCTATATATCAAAACGTAACTTATATCGGATATGTGTTAGATATCATATCATATCGATATCTATATCAAAATAACCGATATTACAAAAACTGTATCTAATAAAAACCTTACTAGCATGCGAGAACGAATAAGTCAAAACTTAAAACCGTAACAATGCGGCAACGTACGAACTACGAACAAAACGCAAACTTTACAAACGATAGGAACCATAATTATGCGCTACCTCTCTTTTTAAGCATTATTTCGCGTTCATTGTTAGTTTGCTCATCTAAATAACATTTTAACTTTTGCAAACTGTACTAAATTATATCGATATCTGAAAACTGTTTTCGATATCAATATGAAATCTGTATATCGGTTACAAAAAACCGTTTGTGTAAAAAACCGAAAACACCCATCTCTAGACAGTAGGTCATCCTCTTCAGATCTGTTTAGAAAAAAAAACATAGTACCAGCCAGACACATATTAGAGTTTAGCCATTATAACATGGTTATAGGAGGAAGTCTCCAAATATATATCTATCTCTCTTTTTAGTATGACATTTTATGAGATAGATATATTTTTGAGTCCGTTAATCAAGACATACAACAAACAAATATAAATGCTCCCGGTAAATCGATCACAATATCTATCAGTAATTGTATCTATCCCTAATATGAATGTAACCTTCAATATTAATTAAACGAATTTGTTATTAAACTTTCTTTAATTTTTGAGAAAAGCATTATACAAGCATCAACCAGTAAGAAAGCCATACTGGCCTCGTATATAACCGGACCTCACCTGCGGTTCGGTCTGGTTAACTCGTACTTGGCCAGGATGGCTTACTTACTGGATTCTGCAGTAATGTACTATTACTAGATGTGACGCAAAAAGTTGCATCAAAAGATTTATCATATATATTGCAATTATTGAGAAATTTGCGCTGAAAAAGTAGCTGTTTTCTGTTTTTAGCTCGTGAAACTTGTAGGGACTCTTAACAGTTCATATAAGTTAGTTTCCTCGATAAAATGTAGGTAACAGTTGATTTTTTCTTCTGCGTTTCCAGGATTGGTCTATAGGAAAACATGTTAATATATTTGTGTACGTTCATCTATTGAAATTCAAAGTTACGTTCTTTATAAAGGTGGCGGTGGTGGTAATGGTGGTGGTATTGGTATGGTGGTTATGTCTTCGTAACTGTTTTATGTAAGTAGGATAAGGGATATTCCTAACTCCATCACAATAATATCTATATAATATAAGAGAAGCAAACTTATTTCAAAAATCCTTTGTACAATAAAAAGTTATACTCTGGTAATTACCCAAATAAACATATTTTAGCCCAAAAGCCCCAAAAGGGTTCGGGTCAACATTGGGCAACTTTCCGCGCCATGTCCGCATCGGTTTCAACTGTGTAAGGGAGTTTTTAACTCAATATTTATGTCTGGGTGGATTTATAAATGTAAATGGATGTTTTTGCGTGCATTATTACAAGTGGGTATTACTATAAATACTATAAACAATTAATAAATAATGTCGGCTCGCGGCTCGTGGCTAAATAATAACAGCCGCACGGGTCGATCATCAAGGTTAAGCAACGTTTGACGAGGTCGGTCCGTGGATGGGTGACCATTTCAACATACCGAGTTTCCTCCGTGCCTCGGCAAGCACGTTAAGCCGTTGGTCCCGGCTGTCGTTTGAAGATCTTTGACAGTCGTTACGGGAAGTCAGAATCTTGATATCTGACACCAGTCTTGCCAAGAGGTATCGTGTTACCCAGTTACTGGGTTGTGGAGGTCAGATAGGCAGTCGCTCCATATAAAACACTGATACTCAGCTGAATCCGGTTAGACTGGAAGCCGACCCCAATATAGTTGGGAAAAGGCTAGGCAGATTGATTGTCGGCTAAAAGTTTTTAATTGGTGCAGCTTTTTGCTCTTTTATAGTGCGGCTTCGAGACATGATCATGTGTGTGTTTGTATCTTCATGGTAATCCCATATAATATGTTGAAACGTCCGAAATAATCTAGGATAAGCCCTTATTTCTGGCATTTACCAGCAGTCACACGGTAAATCTTAGGATTTCCCTCAGACTTGTAAATATTAAAAAAATGTAATGTCTTTCATTTTTGAACATGATTTAATAAAATACCAACATGATTTTAAACCATTTAATTTTACTGTTAATGAATGAATTCCCTATCACAGAGAGGAGGCCTGTGTCCCAGCAGTGGGAACATTAAGGGTACACTAGTCGAAAATTCTTCCATACAAACGTAGTCTAGGGATTATTGCACTGTTTGACAATGTACGTTCAAAATAAAAAGAACATCAATTTGTCTCATCATTATCTAGCCTGTATGGAAGCAAAAAAGTGAAAAAAGAAAATATTTGAAAGTTATGAGCGTCGAAAGTTCCACATTTTGACACTAATTTTAACGCATTTTTGGGCGCAAATAAATGCAATAAGAAGACGGAAAATTGAGAAACGGCCACCATACAAGGATATATTAGTAGTTCAACAATGCAAATAATTGAATTTTGAACAGATACGTTTAGTCGTTTTTTCATGATATCCAGACAAAGGTCTAATTATAAAATTTCGCGCGCTCGGTTTCGTCCTAAATCATTATCCATTTCGCTACAAATTTGCAAAAGTATGTATTCGAAAGCGAACTAGCTTCCTACTGCTCATCACAGCATCTATCTCTTCAGCACGTGTTGTCGGTTGAAATAAAATGCATTTTAACCCCGCGCACAAAATAGTTCGTGCCGTCGACTAGTGTATACTTAATAGGCTGATGATGTGATGTGATGTAAATGAATAAGTGAAGCTAATAAGTCAGACCTTATTACCCGGCTGCAAGGAAAGGGTTATGTTTTTCGCGCGTATCTTGTATGTTTGTATGTATGTAATATTCTTTATTACCTCGTATCTTTCAAACCACTTGTCGGATTTCTATAATTAAGACATCGTTAGATAGGTCTTGGCCGCCCAAGTATTCTTAGATAAGTACCGCTAAAAAAAAAAAACATAGCGGATTTTGGGCGCCATATTGTAGGGGTTGCAATTATTTTTCTTCGAAACCCATCGAGTGGGGTATCAAAATTAAGGGTTTTTAGAGGTGATTACAAAAATGTATACCACTTATATGTTTAAAGTCATTCGAAAAAATATATTAGGTACAACTAAAAAGTTGTAAATCAAAAAAAGTTGATAAAATCAAAAAATCCGACTTCTTAAAAAGCGAACTAAAATGATGTAAACAAGAAGAAAATCTTGCTGTGCAGTCGGAGGATAAATATTCGCGAGCTGGCTGTGGCTGACCAAACCCAGATGTATCCTCCGATAATTTTAGTTCGCTTTTTAAGCAGTCGGGTTTTTTGATTTTATTTGTTCTCCTTATTTTGTATCATAGTGTGTCACACAGAAAACAATTTTGGAACATTTATAAGTCAAGGTTGCTAGTAAAAGCCTGAAATTAACGATATCTTAGATCATTTCAGGCCTTTACAGCATGACTTGGTAAATCCTCTGTTTTACCGGTAAATTCTAGGATTTACCGTACTTCGGGCTTTTACAGTAACATACATTTAGAACTACTTTACTTTTGCTATCGCCGATAGGAAGTTAACGCGCCTCCCCGAGCAAAACGCCGCGCTAGTCGTTTATGTGCAATTTTAAGAGCTATCTACTCTTTATTTAAAAAGAAATATCAATTAATAAAAATACATTAAATTTCTACATAATGTTGATTCTAAAATTGTAGTACACTTTTTTTTTTAAAGAGGTATATGTTCCACTAATCTCCTTCCAACAAAACCATTAAAATGTGAAATAATTATTGATAGCATGCATCTCCTCATAAAGTGTTCATTAATTATTTTTTATACTAACACTAATGGATACACATTTTGATAACGAACATTTTATAAAGATTTTATTCTAAAATCTGGGCGTATTCACTACCGTAATTCATGCGCCAATAGTGCTGCTAGGCCAATAGGAATGCTCATATCTCATGCTGATTTTTTGGTCAGGGTACGGCCTTAATTTGTCTACAACCTCTTATGTTTAGTGCGTAAATTACATACGCTGTAAAGCTGTTGTCTCATTTCAACAATGATTATTTTATTTTATTTATTTATAATATAAGCATTTTTTTATAAATCTGTAGGAGACTTAGACAATAATATGGGTGTACCGTATGTAAGGAATCGTGAAGATTAAAGCTTCAAAAATAGTGAGTTACTCTCACTTATCTTGTAACACAGTAAAAGTACACGTGAATAAGACCAATTCTCACTAGAATTTTAACTTTGAAAGTTGTCAAATAAGTAAAAAATCACTCTGTATAAACGGCTTCCTTTACGTAACTCTTTAAAGAACACAACCTCTAACAATCTGTCACAACATATATGCGACGCGCGATGTGCTAAAGCAACATTGTGCCACAAAAGCCACACTTGTGGTAAGTTCGCCATTTATTTGTTACCCCAAATCATGTCATTACAAACTGCGTTTTAGTACAGCACAGCAACTCACTAATAGTAACCATTTAGACTGCAGAGTGGTTCTGTACATGTTTGTTAAACTTTCTAGCTGTATTCCGAAGGATTTATTTTAATGGGGCGTTCAACTATTTATGCAGTTTATAACTGGTATTAAATATTAAAGCAGTCATAATCATAGCTGTGTTTGGTAAAAAAGCCTTGCGTGTCGAAGCAGTATATATAAAATTTCCCTCTCGGTCTATATAACTTTCTGTGATAGTGTAGTTTTCTACCAGTTTTAGAATTGTATGTATTCGAATCAGTACTGCCACAGAATATTTACAAACAAATAAACAAAATGTTATCCGAGGTTGACAGTAAAAAAATGCGTTAGGCATTAATTCCGCGTTTATACAGTTATTTTCGCGTTTTTTATTGTTTCGCGTTTGTTCGAAGAGATGGCCCAGTGGTATCGGCCGCGACTTACAAGTTGTAGGTCGTGGGTTCGAGCCCAGGCAGGCGCTTTACTTTGTGTAAATTATTTCATCACCACTGCTCTCAAAACGGTGAAGGAAAACATCGTGAGAAAACCGGCATGTCCTAGAAACAAAAATTCGAAGACAAGTGACAACCACCAACCCGCACTGGACCCGCACTGGGCCCGCGTGGTGGATTACGTCCCATTCCCTCTCACAGAGAGGAGGCCTGTGTCCCAGCAGTGGGAACATTAATAGGCTGATGATGTGATGTGATTATATAACTGCACAGTACATGTGTGAGTACTATTAATACTTTATACCTTTACGTAGTATATTGTGTAGTGCTATTTTGGGCGCTTTGTCCTCACATAATATGAATTTATTATGTTATGTTTTTATGTATCTAAATATTGTAAAATCAATGTGATGTGTTATACAGTTATTTGCGCATAAAAGGAAATAATTTAATATTTGAGGTTACATAAGACTCCTGATGAAGACTGATATTATATGCCCAAGATATTAGAAAGATCTCTTTTAGAAATTGGCCATTCCTTCATTTAATTACTAACCCCGCTATCCTCTGCTAAATATAAAAAAAAATATTACAATTTTGAAATGGGTGCCAGTAGAATTTCACGGTTCCGATCGTATATAAAGTTAAAACTTATATCCTTCTACAAAAACATGAAAACGCGTTTATAGATAAAGGTAAACACAAAATAAACGTACCTAACTGAACGTTGTAAGATATTCAAGTATTCATACAAGACGTTCGCTTAAGATGCAGTGAACGTTTTACGATCGAAAATTGGGTGACAAGAAAAATAGCAGGAAATAAAAAACGAAGGGGATGACGGGAACAAGGTGGAGTAATGAAAAATAGAGGAACAAAGTAAGAAAAATTACATTTAGGTATCATTGTAACAATGCGGGTACCTTTTGTTATATGACTGGGTCACTCGCTGGTCAGGCACCTGTAGCTAAGTTGACAATCTAAACGAATCAATGTATAGGAATGACACATCTGAACGTAAAGTCACGTGGTAAGACCATATAAATAGAAGGCGTTAAGAGTCCCTACAAGTTTCACGAGCTAAAAACAGAAAACAGCTACTTTTTCAGTGCAAATTTCTCAATAACTACAAGATATATGATAAATCTTTTAATGCAACTTTTTGCGTCACATAGTTATCTAGTAAATATACATTACATATTTTTGATAACAACTCAATTTAAATTAGAAAAAATAAATTCCTAACACACGTTTTTACGTAATCACGAAACACCAGGTTTTCCAATTGCTTTTTCAGCTTACTGGAGGGAAATAACAATCTGCAAAAAATAGTGTGGACTGGGCATATAGTATACTAGTGTGCCACCAATTTAGTTTTTTAAAGTTTATTGTATTTGTACTTAAAAAACAATATTGTCCACGCGGAATCATGTGTAAAAGCGTCGCCTAAGTAAGAATATGTTGATTATAAAAATAACTGGTAAATAATTTGAAATTTGAGGTGTTTATCAATCGAATCCAATTTTTATATTTTATTTTTGAGTACTTTTTTTTAAATAAATTGTTTAAATATTGCCTTATAAACCGTTGCGCTCACGCGTGGTATTCAGTTTTGCTCAAGGGCTTGTAGACGACAGACCTGTGTCGTTATTTTTGTCATTATATTTTTTATCATATATCTTGTATTTATTGAGAAATTTTCGCTGAAAATGTATCTGTTTTCTGTTTTTGGCTCGTGAAACTTGTAGGGGCTCTTAACGATTGTAGAAAGATTTTCGATACGAAACGTTTGTAACTTGGCTAGGGGGGCTGATTAAAATTTGCGTCTGGCAGTTATCTGGCATTTCGCTTGAACTAGACCTATTTGGCGCAGCAGTGCGGTACACAATCACACAATTTTAATGTTTTAGAATTAAATTTGCTGCATTGAGTGTGAAAAATAAAAATGACATGTTTTTACTGTTTTTATTTTTCACTACATAGCTGGTGTGATGATTTATACATGTTCTGCTGAACGGATTGGCCGGAGAAAGCCAAATTCAAAGAACTATGGGGGAGATTTAAAATCTTCTTTATTTAAAATCTAGATGATGTAAATAACTCCATTCATCAGGTCCAAAATTGGTTCACGGCAAACAATTTGGTGCTAAATGAAAAAGAAACCAAATGTATTAGATTCACATTGCCGAATGTTAGAAGTAGCGAATGTGACATCATATTGAATGGCGGAAAGCTGGCTTTTGAAAATCAAAGAGTTTTCCTGGCTATCACTCTAGACGACAAACTGCAGTGGGGTTCTCACATAACGTCTCTTGCGGGTCGGCTGAGCTCGGCCGCTTATGCTGTTAGAAAGATAAGACAGTTAACAGATGTGGAGACCGCGCGTTTAGTCTATTTTAGTTACATTCACAGCATTATGTCATACGGTATTTTACTGTGGGGTCGAGCGGCTGACATTGAATCCATATTTATATTGCAAAAGAGAGCTGTCAGAGCCATTTATAAGTTAAGTCACCGAGAATCTCTTAGGGAACTATTTAAAAATATTAATATTATGACAGTTTCTTGCCAATTCATTTATGAGAATATTATGTATGTAAGGAAAAATATACATCTCTTTAGTAAAGTCAGTGAGAGACACAATTGCAATACGAGAAATAAAGATAAGTTAGATCAACCATCTTATAGACTAGCTAAAGTACACTCATCTTTCATGGGGTACTGTGTTAAATTTTATAACAATTGTGATATATTAAAACTAAATGAAAGTAAATATTAAAAATTTAGTTAAAAGCACACTTTGTAAACAAGCATATTACAAACTAGATGATTATATTCAAGATAAGAATGCTTGGAAACATGCTGGTCCTGCTTCATAGGGCAAGATTTAGTGTAGATTAAATCAAATTTGTTAATTTACATTCAAAGTTATTGTATTAATTTTCTTATTTTTTTAACAAATTGACTCACACACTGTTCCGTTGTTGTTGAATTAGGTATTTTACCTATGTTTGCAATATTTGTAAGTATGTGAGAACCATGTTCCTATTTATTATCAATTTAATAAATTTATCTGTTAATGCTTTTATTACTTTAAACCTGTTCGTAGTATAGTGTGTAGTGCTATTTGTGGGAGCATCGTCCTCACATATATGAATTTATTAATGTATGTACTTATGTAAATATTGTAAATCACCTTTTTTTTTTTAAAAGAGTAAGTATGGAGTTTCTTGTGCATTCTTCTTCATAACAAGCTACTTCATATATGTATGACGTTCAAAAGTGACGCTTACTGGCCTAATTGAAATAAATATATTTCACTTTGACTTTGATTTTTGCCCAGTTATGGGCCAATATAGGAAAAAAAAGTTGGTCTAAGAAAATTGGAGCTGAGAAACCTAAGTATTCCTTTACAAGTCTAAAAATTATGAATATTGTTAATCTACTCGGCTCATAATTTTCTTAATATACCCAAGAATTTAGCAAAAAAAAATGAACAATCAAAACCTATAACTACCTACCAATCAAAATCTACTCAGCTCATAATTTTCTTGATAATCCTTAAAATTTTGAAAAAATGTATTTTAGAAATTAATTTCAGAATATAAACACAAAACCCAAACTGACACAGACATAAGTTTACCTCTAAAGCTTGCGACGCGCAATGTTGCTCCCACTCTGGCCTTGTTTGTAATCTCCTTAGTGAAAGCAACCACAGAGTCGTGGTGTTAAATTATTTACAGAGTAATTAGCAAATGTCCTAGTGGCACAAGATAATCATTAGATTACATATTAATCAGAATCACGTGCTGAGTAAGAAATTGAATAGATTAACTGTAGCAGAGAATTTCATCTGTCAATCTATCTAATACCTTTAAACGAGTAATTCTTGTATTTAAACATAATCTGAATCTCGGAAACGGCTTCAACGATTTTCATGAAATTTAGTATACAGGGGGTTTCGGGGGCGATAAATCGATCTCACATCACATCATCAGCCTATTAATGTTCCCACTGCTGGGACACAGGCCTCCTCTCTGTGAGAGGGAATGGGCCGTAATCCACCACGCGGGCCCAGTGCGGGTTGGTGGATGTCACATGTCTTCGAATTTTTGGTTCTAGGACATGCCGGTTTCCTCACGATGTTTTCCTTCACCGTTTTGAGAGCAGTGGTGATGAAATTTTTTATTTTAAATAAATCGATCTAGCTAGGTTTAATTTTAGAAAACGTCTTTTTCTCTATTTCCACCAGAGGAGAGCTCGGTCACCCAGGTACTGTTTTACTATGCATGAGGTCCTGGATTCGATTCCCTGGTCAGGCAAAGTGTTAAGGTCGTAACCGACTTATACGACACCACTCCCACCCGGCAAAATAATGTTAATTGTAATGTGAGCTTTAGGGCCTTCTCTGTAGACATACTTTACATTGATAACACAAATTAGCAGCTTACCGCCATCGTACCACTCGATAATAGAAGTCTCTTTTACCGCATGCTTACCACGCGCTTCAAGCGGACGACCCGCGCGGTATACGCACGCAGACTATTTGCTTGAAGCACGTTGCTAGCTTGTCAAAAAAGGTAAGGTGACAGCGGTTGGCGGGGACAGCTTGTTGACTGCTAGCTGTAAGTGCGTGGACAGCTGGTTGCCTGCTAGCTGTCGGCGCGTGGACAGCGAGCAGTCATCTCTTTTTAAGCCGGTGTTGTAGGGGAGCGGTGTTGGAGTGGGGTCGTGTAAGTGAGCTACGACCTTTCCTTTTTTGTCTATACTTGTGCTCGGTTGATGGCAGCAGGCTCGCTCCTATTACATGGGAATTAAACATAACAGTAACTGGTGATATATAAGTGTACCTACTATAATACCTATATACTGTGATTTTTAGGGTTCCGTACCCAAAGGATAAAAACGGGACCCTATTACTAAGACTTCACGATCCGTCTGTCTGTCTGTCTGTCCGTCTGTCACCAGGCTGTATCTCATGAACCGTGATAGCTAGACACTTGAAATTTTCACAGATGATGTATTTCTATTGCCGCTATAACAACAAATACTAAAAACAGAATAAATTTCATATTTAAGGGGGGCTCCCATACAATAAACTTGTTTTTTTTGCTGTTTTTTGCTTTATATTAATAACGGCAACAAGTAGACGCTTGAAATATTCACAGAATATTTAGTTGTATATTTACTTAAAAAAAAATAATAATTAAAATAAAATAAATTAAGGGGTACAACAAATACTAAAAACAGAATAAAATAAATATTTAAGTGGGGCTCCCATACAACAAACGTGATATTTTTGCCGTTTTTACGGAACCCTTCGTGCGCGAGTCCAACTCGCACTTGGCCAGTTTTTTATTTCGTAGACTAAACTGACAGTTGCCAATGACCTTATTTTTTTTAATGATGCAAGCGCGAGTATAGTGTTGTAGGTAAGGCTCAATCATTAGTGATTCATCGAATCGATGTGCCATGACTCCTCAATTTAATTTAACTAATTGGTGTAAATAAATCTTTTACGAATATAAACGTAATACATTTAAATTTAACAGCATTCATACACATAGTGTGTAAAGGGGAATGCCCATTTTGTAAGGGAACTCAGGCCCCTTTGAACAGTTTTATTTATTTTGCGGGGTTCACGAGAAATAACGATGTTCCTGTTCTTGAAATTAATCCTTATTACAATGCGATAAGGTGCATACAAATGTCCAAGTGAAGAAACCTGATCTGTTGTTGTCTGTACATAGAAAGTAAAGGACACGGATGGAAAAAAAATACAAAATATAAATCCTATTTTTGGATAATATTGAAATCGCAGCTAAATAATAACAGCCGCACGGGTCGATCATCAAGGTTAAGCAACGCTTGACGAGGTCGGTCCGTGGATGGGTGACCACTTCAACATACCGAGTTTCCTCCGTGCCTCGGAAAGCACGCTAAGCCGTTGGTCCCGGCTGTTATTTGAAGATCTTTAACAGTCGTTACGGATAGTCAGAAGCTTGAGATCTGACACCAGTCTTGTCAAGGGGTACCGTGTTACCCAGTCACTGGGTTGTGGAGGTCAGATAGGCAGTCGCTCCATGTTAAACACTGGTACTTAGCTGAATCCGGCAAGACTGGAAGCCGACCCCAATATAGTTGGGAAAAGGCTAGGCAGATGATGATGATTGAAATCGCAGACACGACACCTCATAAGGGGTATGGGCAATCTCCTTTTTATTGTGTCAAATATGAAATTGAAAATAAAATAAATGTGATTGATAAAATTAAGACTGACATAAATTAGTAGAAACTAAATAAGGACGCTAGTTTCTTAACAAAAGCAAATTTTTTGCCGTGCAATAGTTCCATTTTCGATCTACTTCGATTTTCGATCAACTTTCGATCACTCAGGATAGTCAGGGTACGACACTATTTTTATGTAACGATAAAGTGACAACCCCCCAAATGTCAGTTTAGTCTACGAAATTAAAAACCGGCCTAGAGCGAGTCGGACTCGCGCACGAAGGGTTCCGTACCACTATCGCTAAATCGGCAAAAAAATCACGTTTCTTGTATGGGAGCCCCACTTAAATATTTATTTTATTCTGTTTTTAGTATTTGTTGTTATAGCGGCAACAGAAATACATCATCTGTGAAAATTTAAACTGTCTAGCTATCACGGTTCATGAGATACAGCCTGGTGACAGGCGGACAGACAGACAGACAGACGGATCGTGGAGTCTTAGTAATAGGGTCCCGTTTTTACCCTTTGGGTACGGAACCCTAAAAATCAAGGTATAGGTGAACCTCTGTGCAAACCTTCGGGAATAACAGGTGTGATGTTTTTGTTTTTATCGCCATAACATCTCTATCATCATAACCACGATATCCCTGCTTCATGATAATGTCGTATATCCATTTGTGAAACTAATGGATAGTTTAACCATTCCTGGATGAGTTTGGTTTGATGGATGATTTCATGAAATACCTCTACAAAGGTTACCCAAGTTTCATGATTGTGCATTATCTATCTGGCTGAGGCAAACAATGTTGTCCAACATGATGAATAACCCACAAACAACAGCTTAAGGCCCGTACTCCACCAAAGCGGAGATGTGCGGAAAGTCCAGCTGACCGGAGACGAGATGTGTGAATAACAAAATTCTATTGGTTGTTTAAAAACTGGTTATCTGTAAAGTCGGTTTACGGACGATAGTTTAACGTGAAAACGTAATACAAAACATTGATGAAATGATTGCATACTTAACGATACCATTAACGTCATTGTAACGTTACGATTATAACGTTACAATGAGCGTAACGTTACATTGAGCGTAACGTTACATTGAGTCATCCTTTTTCGTCCGTGCAGCCGGTGTTCATCGATTTATTAGACGTTGTCACGTCAAAAACATCTCCATTTCTATTGGTTGTTTAAAAAACATCTCCTCTCCGCTCGTCTCGTCTCCGCTTTGGTGGAGTCCGGGCCTCACACACATAGACACGCGACTGTTGGCTTCTATGGGTAGCATGGTCCTACCGTGAGTAGCTAAACTTGTTTGCATCGGTGCTATATTATGAAACACCCGCATGAAAACTGTTTTATTATCTCAAATAATTGAGTTCATCGCGACAAAAAATATCATATTTTATATTTATCCAGATTATAAACTATCAGTGTAAAATTCCATCCAAATCCGTTTAGCCGTTTTTGCGTGATTGAAAGACAGACATGGAAACTTACACATTTATAATATTTGTAGGGTTATTTTCACACGTCACTTCATAAAACGATTCGGACACTCTGGTTCAACGGTTATTTGCCCCACGCAAATAACCGTTGAACTCTTCCACCACCAACCGCTTTCATTTATTTTGCCCGCTAATCTCTCTGCTCCGTTCCATAAAATATGCCCACCTGTCTAGTGTTATTTAGTTAAGCCACGGGAGTGCACGTTGCATTAAATTATTACCAAAGTAATTACCGAGACTACCCAGGGAATAGACTTCGCGATGATTAGAAAATTTAACAGGAAAATATTTTTGTATGCTGAGCTTAGGTTAGAGATAGTTTTCATATATTGCTCAAGGTGAGCGGTGAAGCAGAGGAAATTATAGAATCGTATTTTTTCCCTTTCAGTAAAACGCCACGTAGGCTTGATTTTCATTTGTGTCAATTTTTTTTTTTATCTTATATAGGCTCGCGCTTGACCACCATCTCACCTGATGGTAAGCGATGATGTGGTCGATGATGGAGCACGCTTGCCTAGAAGTAACCTATTCACTCTTGACTTAAAGATCCCTAGGTTGTAGCTATCGGGAAACACAGACTCCGGCAGGTAATTCCACACCTTAGCTGTACGCATAATAAAATTATTCTCAAAACGTTTAGTGCGTGTGGGTGGGATGTCCACCATGTACCGATGGCGCATCGCCGTACGTTCGGAAGTGCAATGATGAAACGGGCTGGGCGGAATTAGATTATGCAATTCCATCGCACACTCCCCGAAATGTAATCGATAAAAAACCGACAAGCTGGCAACTCGGCGACGATGTTCAAGGCTTTGGAGCTTTGACTTAACCAATGCCTCATCGCCGATGAGCCTCTTGGCCCGCTTTTCGATCGACTCTAGTGCATCAATACTGCTACTTAGTTTGATACCATTGCGTTACATTAAATCAAGCGTATGTTCTGCGTTAACAGGGAGAAGAAGCAAGAACGGTAAAAGAATAGTAAATATGGCCTTCGAGAACAACTTAACCATTATGAACAGCCTTTTCAAGAAAAAACCGGCTAAAAATGGACCTGGATATCACCTGACGGGTAGTACCGAAATGAAATAGACTTCATAACAAGCAATCAACCCAAATCATTCCTAAATGTAAACATAGTTAACAATCTTAACTTTAACACCAACCACCGCATGGTCAGAGCAACCCTGTTACACAAACAACAAAAGAAACAAAGAAATCACTACAACCAAAAAGGGTGTGCATTGACATCATACAATGGATCATCAAAGGAAATAGAAATTGAAAAATTAAACTGTACACAGGCAATCTACAATAAAGAAATAAACACCATCTATGGTATGAAAAAGAAAATGGCAGCAAACAAAGATACACTAACTCCTAAGACAATACACCTCATACAGAAAAGGAAAGAGTTACTCAAAAACAGAAGAGATAAAACTACACTCCAAGAAATAACTAAATTAAGTAAAGAAATTAGCCGCAATATAAAACAAGATAAACTAAACAAAAGAATTGAATGTATCAAACGCCACATAACCAAAACAGGAGGAATTAACAAAGCATTAAAAGAACTAAGAGAGGAGAAGCTATGGATCCCAAAATTTAAAAATATAAAGGAAGAACAAGAAACTAGGAGACAGCCAATTCTGAAGATTGCAACAGATTATTACCGCAAACTATACTCTATCAAAATTACATTAAAAGCCAACATAGACCTTAAATACAACACTGAAGAAGTTCCTTCAATCCTTGAAAGCGAAGTTCAGTACGCAGTCATGACCCAGAGAAACGAAAAAGCTTCCGGAACTGATTACATATCCAATGAGATGATGAAAGTGTCATTGCCCGAAACCTCAGCAAGACTAAGCAAATTATTCAACCTTATTTTAGAGACAGAAAACATACCCATCCAATGGACAATAAGTTCTATAATTCTGATTTATAAGAAGGGAGACCGATCAGATATAGGAAACTACCGCCCTATAAGCCTGATGTCCAATTTATACAAGGTGTTTGCAAAAATAATACTAAAGCGCATTAGCAAAAGCCTGGACGATGAACAACCAAGAGAACAGGCTGGTTTTAGATCAGGATTTTCCACTTTAGATCACATCCAAGTCATGAAACAGCTTATTGAAAAAAGTAAGGAATATAACTACTCACTATATATAGCCTTTATTGACTACAATAAAGCATTTGACTCTCTGGAGCACCAATCCATATGGGCTGCCCTTAGAAACCAAGGAATTGACAAGAAATACATAAGGATTATAAAAAAATGTATACACAAACAGCACGGCACGAATAAAACTGGAAAAAGAGGGGGAAACCTTCCCAATACACAGAGGCGTGAGACAGGGTTATCCACTCTCACCAAAACTTTTCTCTTCGGTACTAGAAGAAGTCTTCAGGAAGCTCGATTGGGATGATATGGGAATAAACATTAATGGAACAACCCTATACCACCTGAGATTCGCTGATGACATCATACTCATAACAGATAACCCAGAAAGTCTTCAAACCATGCTCCAGGACCTGGCACAAGAAAGCAAAAAGGTGGGCCTAACAATGAACAAATCTAAGACAAAAATTATTACAAACAGATCCCAAGAAGCCATAAAACTAGAAGGGAAGGAAATAGCATATGTAGATTCCTATATTTACTTGGGTCCTTCAAAGACCAAATGGATTTGTAGAGAGACGGGTTGCCAATTCATGGAAAAGGTTCTGGACTCTTAAAGAGGTAATGAAAAGCAAACAGTACAACATTGCAATTAAAAGAAGAATATACAACACATGTATATTACCTATACTCACTTACGGATGCCCTACATGGTCAAATACAAAAAAACAAGACCAAAAGTTGACAACATGCCAAAGAGCCATGGAAAGGAGCATGCTAGGGTTTACTAAAAGAGATAGGAAAAGGGCCACTGACATACGAATCAAAAAAAAAAAAAATAGAAGACGCTGTTACAAAAATTAGAAAGCTCAAGCGGGGTTGGGTGGGTCATATGCTCCGTGAAAATAAGAACAAGTGGACAAAGAACATAACAGAATGGACTCCTAGATATATAACAAAGCGGAAAAGAGGAAGACAAAGAAAGCGCTGGTCTGATGACATAAAAGGGATAGCGGGTCCACTATGGCACCGAACTGCTAGAATTAGAGAGGAGTGGAAAATGCTGGAAGAGGCCTTCGTGTCACGCTGACACGCCGACAATCACACAGAGACTGTTGGCAACAGAGGCTATAATAATAATAATAAATGTTTTTTTTTTATTCTGTATGTTTTACAAAAATATTTAAAAAAGTATAAAATAAGAAACGAATTTAAATAAAGGACATAATAATAATAATGTTCTGCGATGTGTTAGGTTAGATAGTGTCCCCCAGGGCGGAGGACATCCAATGTCGATTTTTCACACCGGAACAAAAAAGAAAAGTTAGTGGTGTACCTACACTGACATTTCGCAGTTATTTTTTTACCCGGATGCAAACCCAGGTTGCGGGATGCTAGTGAGATACTTGACATGGAAAAACCCAATAATATCTTTCCCGATTCGGGTATTGAGTACCTAGGACCTCATGCACCCCACCCGGTGGGTTCCCGTATTGTTGATGCGTGCTCAGTAACCGAGTCTTGGCCACCCACGGTGAAGCGAAGAGGAATCCGAGGAGGGGCCGCTTGTCAGGGCTTTTGGCGATAAGTAGACGATGTAGCAGTGCCACTTGCATCACGGCTGAGGGTAGGCGGCCGCGCCGGGAGAGGAGTGCCAGTATTGCGGTGCGCCGCTTGTCCTACCTTTTGAAGTTGCCTCCGTCTTGTAAGGCAGCTTTTCCTTACCCAACCGGCTAACTCGTGGGTAGTAAGTAGCATGAGACAATTGCAGGGATTAACTCACATGAAGCTGACTGAAGTAAAACACACTTAAGTTTGGTCAACTAATTTAATTCTTCAAGCACACGTTCTATCAATACAATAACTTGAGGTTACAAAGTATGAACCACTCACTTTCTGAAGGGATATAGATTACCCACAATATTCAATGCTGGAGATATGATTCCTCAAACAGCATCGTTCTCTGTGTAGCTGTCCGTAAGCTTGCTGGATACCAGGTGATAACTATAATGCTCGGAACCTTTTGCAAGAGGAGACTGCTGTAGCTTGAACAGCTAGTTGACCATTAGCTTTATTATATATAAAATTATACCTAAAGATAGCATTTGGAGCCAGCGCCTACTGGAACATTGATTATGATGAGCTTTTCATCTTGACGCTAGCCAGCCTTGCCCCATATAACATCACGTATCTTTTGGATCCTTGCCTTTTAGGTTATTTTTGGACACCGTCCTCTCAACGCAAGTTCACTCGTAGTAAAGCTCAAGTCATCGCAACTACAAACCTTGAACACTTTACTTTTAAGCCATAGGCCTTTTACTAAATTATCATTTTTTTGTAACCAATGTGAAAAGACTTTACAATTAATTATTATATGTATTGAATTTGTGTGTTTGTTGTATTAAATGATTTCACACAAATAAGATATATATTTTATTATTAACATTTTAAATAGTGTCAAACATACATCAACGCCATATGTTGCTAATATATGCACTGGCAATTTTTACCCGTTACAGTATCTCCTTTCCCGGTTAAAAAAATTGAGAAACAATTTTTTAATATAGTTACCATCAATGCACACTTTGAAACCAACATACTCCTTGACAGGTATTGAGGCAGTCCAAAAAAAATATAAGAACTACCTACATTAAGTTTTATAAAAATAAAGTTCAAAACTTATTTATCAAATTATTAAGTTTTTAATTAGGTACAAAATGTACTAAACATTAAGACCAATAGAAGTAGTCTTTTAACTACCGGATACGAACCTTGATTGCTCTTATCCAAACCTAATCAAACATACTTGATAATTGTCCTGCAACTAACTAGTAATGCATAACATCTATTTATCACAGCACAACCGCCAAGCAATCAGCTTATTTATAAGTCTTAATACAATCTGATTAAAGTTTATTAAAATCAATTTATGATTAATAAAACATTTAATATACATGTATTAAATGTTTAAGAGTTGGGTTATAATCTATAAGAGATTTGACCATCCTTCATTCAAGTGTAGACAAATGTCTAATCAAGTTAAATTTTTACAACAACAGGGTACACTGCCATTAAATAAAGCAAGTGTTATTTCAATTACCAAGTTGTTGATTGTATGTAGACAAATAAATGTAGGCAAGTACCCCCCATCAAGTTAAGATTCATAATGAAGAGCAACGTTGCTTTTTAAAATAGCTAACGTCACATTAAGTACACATCCGTTGTATAGATATAGGAACATACCTAATCAAATTAAGATTCGCAACAGAAAGTAATCACCCCACAACAATATGGAGTGCATTACATTGAGCACCCATTCATTGTATAGATGTGGGTAAATGTCTATTTAAGTTGAATTTCATAAAAAGAAAACTACCAAGTTTTTGCTCATATATGACAAATACCTAATCAAGTTAAGATTCATAGCAAAAAGTAACATTGCTTTCTAAAATAGCAAATGTTACATTAAGTACCCATCCGTTGTATAGATAGGACAATACCTAATCAAGTTAAGATTCGCAACAGAAAGTAAATACCCCCATAATAATAAGGAAAGCATTACATTGAGCACCTATTCGCTGTATAGATTTAAGTAAATGTCTATTTAAGTTAAGATTATAATGAGAATACTACTAAGTTTTTGCATCATTGTGTTACCTTTCATCCTTCCATATACATACATAACCTATAAATGATTGTTTAAACGAATGAATTTTGAAAAAATATCCTTATACCCTACCAGCATTCATTCATCCCTTTCTTAATTAAATATTTGCACCTCCATTAATGAATTGGTGCAAATATTAAACCATTAACACAACAATGATTATTAACTAGGAGTCTTCATACTTTAAATTAATGTATGTAAATCAATTGAGGACCATTATTGACATGGACAGCTTCAGGCATTCCGTGTACAAGAAACACTAATATTTCATTACAGCATTGTTTGTTGCATTCCGTATAGGAAACAACATAACTTATTTACCATAATGAACAGAGTATAATACCATATTGTGTTTCTTTTAGTTGACACCGGAAAAAAAAACCTAGTAGTCTTATGCATTGTTCACATGTACAAATTTAGGTATTTTGTGTACAATAAAAACTAGTATTTTAACCATAGCAGGTGCTTGTTGCTTCCGTATAGGAAGAAATCAACATAACATAGCTACTATGATACTCAGAATTTACTATTTAATTGTGTTTCTTTTAATTGACACAGTATAAACATCCTAAACTAATAAGTAACTACAAATTGTTAGAAAAAATTTATTTTATTTATTTTAAGATTGGGCGTCAGTGAGATCATCATTAAATAGAAATATAGATGTCTCACAACTTCTCTTAGCATCAGTATCTTCCAAGAGAATTTAGAAATTAAGTTTTATTTATTTTCAGTTTGAATGATTTAGTATGAAAAAATTATCATTTGAGAAATTCTCATAAAGTGATTTTAAAAGCTAGCTACGATACATATAATTGTAAAAGTACCTCCTGAATTTACTTTTATTTAAATGAAACAGCTCAGCAACAGGTTTCCGAACACATATGTGCCTCATCAGACAATGTATATACGGGTTAATCCATCAGCTTGATAGTACAATTCCCGTACAGACTACACAGGAACCACACTGCTTGCAAACCATGTATCCAGTTGATTTATGATCTGTTGAAATATATGTAAAAACATTTAAGTACATGTTTAATAAGTTCTTCATTATGAAGATATTCAAACAAAGTTGCATTATGCATGTTGAACAAAAAATACTTTTTTGTTCTAAATATTCAAAACCAATTATCAGTAAAACAAAACATTCATTAGTGCAAAGGTATATAGTTTTAAATAAAAATGTGACTATAACCCCACTTTTAAACTTTTATATAATGCAGGTGTTTTGTTTTTTTATTTTTAGTTTAAAGAAATGCTTTATGCATGTTGAACAAAACATATGTTTGTTCCATTAAATATATATCTAATTAACAGTTATAATAACTATGTTAAATTAGAGTAATTTATATCAAGTCTAACAAAACATTCATTAGTGGAAGGTTAGTTTTTAAGTAAAAATGTGACTATAACCGCACTTTGAAATTTATATAAAGTTAATGTTTTGTTATTTTAAGATTGAAATTAAACATTATTGAAGTTAACCAATAGTTTGGTTAAGTTCTTAAGTAAGTATTAAAGTTATTCTAGACACAAAATAAAAAGTTAAGTACTTCAGTAAAACTTCATGCGACACGTTGGGCGTACAATTGTAAGGCAGCTTTTCCTTACCCAACCGGCTAACTCGTGGGTAGTAAGTAGCATGAGACAATTGCAGGGATTAACTCACATGAAGCTGACTGAAGTAAAACACACTTAAGTTTGGTCAACTAATTTAATTCTTCAAGCACACGTTCCATCAATACAATAACTTGAGGTTACAAAGTATGAACCACTCACTTTCTGAAGGGATATAGATTACCCACAATATTCAATGCTGGAGATATGATTCCTCAAACAGCATCGTTCTCTGTGTAGCTGTCCGTAAGCTTGCTGGATACCAGGTGATAACTATAATGCTCGGAACCTTTTGCAAGAGGAGACTGCTGTAGCTTGAACAGCTAGTTGACCATTAGCTTTATTATATATAAAATTATACCTAAAGATAGCATTTGGAGCCAGCACCTACTGGAACATTGATTATGATGAGCTTTTCATCTTGACGCTAGCCAGCCTTGCCCCATATAACATCACGTATCTTTTGGATCCTTGCCTTTTAGGTTATTTTTGGACACCGTCCTCTCAACGCAAGTTCACTCGTAGTAAAGCTCAAGTCATCGCAACTACAAACCTTGAACACTTTACTTTTAAGCCATAGGCCTTTTACTAAATTATCATTTTTTTGTAACCAATGTGAAAAGACTTTACAATTAATTATTATATGTATTGAATTTGTGTGTTTGTTGTATTAAATGATTTCACACAAATAAGATATATATTTCGTTTATTTAATTATGTACACATTTTAAATTTACATTTTTAAATATTTCTTTATAAAAACAAATCATAAAAAAAAAAAAAAAAAATATAAAAAATAATGGTTGTCCGCCGGTATCGGGAACAGGGTCCAAGCTACCGATGGTTAGGGCTCCAGAGACAGGAACCTCCTCACAATGCGAGCCGTATCGAGGAGTACTGCCTTCTGTATCAGACCCTTGATCCAACCGCCCAATGACAGCCTCGACAGATGGCTCTTGGCCATCAGGCCGTTGGCCGTAACGACAATCGGCACAATGATCGCCGAGTCCACATTCCACATGTCGACAACCTCGTGTGCTAAGTCAAGATACTTGATTTGTTTCTCTTTCTCAGCTTTCACAAGGTTCTCGTCATGCGGGATGGTGACATCGATTATCATTGTGCGGCGCGCTAATCGGTCTATCACCACTATATCTGGCTTATTGGCAACAATAGTCCTATCAGTGATGATAGACCGATCCCAGTACAACGTGACATGGTCATTTTCAAGAACTGGGTCGGGCACATACTTGTAATACGGTACCTCCGATTCCACTAGATTGTACTTCAAAGCAAGTTGCTGGTGAACAATCCTGGCCACTTGGTTATGCCTGTGTAAGTACTCGCCGTTAGCCAGACGAGAACAACCAGAGATAATAATTATGTCTGATGGATTCACCCGGACGGTGGCATGCCCGACATATGTCAACCGTCCCGTCCTTCATTATATGTCTCCGGTAGTTATTCGTCAGGATAACTTCGTCCATAATTGCACAGACAAAACCTTCAGTTTCCCCGAAAAGGTCGCCGAAACGTAGCCAGGATACGGACGCTGGGAAATCTACATCGGGCCCATGGAGAGCCCGATAGAAGCGCCCGTGTAGCTCCTTGCCTTGCCATACCTCTTTGCGTTCATCAGTCGATAGTATTACAGGCTTGCGCCAGTTCTCTTTAGCCATGGACAACGGGGTGAGTCCCTTGTCCACTGCGACCACATCCCGGTGCATACCCACTTCAGCTTTTAAAAAGTATTCTCTGAGACTGCACACCTCGCGGTTGTGAAGAGTCTTGGCGTTTAAAAAGCCTGTAATCGAGGGCGTCGAGCTCGGTCTGAGTCCATTTGAGTATGCCGAAAGAGTACATCAAAACCGGCATGACCCAACTGTTAAAGGCGCGCACCTTATTGCCACCCGACAAAAGGCTATTTAATACCTTTTTCAGGCGGCCAAAGAAACGCTCCTTCAGCAGTTGCTTCATGTCAGTACTATTGATGCCCAACGCTTCCGACATACCCAAATACTTGTAAGTTTCGGTCGAGGAGAGGTGTCTAAGGTGTATGGAATCAGAGAGTTGAATTCCCTCGGATTCCATAATCTCCCCTTGCTTTACATGCATGACTGCACATTATATATATTTTATTATTAACATTTTAAATAGTGTCAAACATACATCAACGCCATATGTTGCTATTATACTTCGTGCCTCGTCCTCGAGATTAGTTCCTGTAATTAATTATTATTATATACACATGTAGTAGGCGGCTATAGGCGACTGCGCAAATCACTAGTTTTCAGAGTTTTTTTTTTTTTTTCTTGCCTGGCATCACTGTGTCAACTTGTCATTCGCGATTATAGTGCGTCGCTGCGCGTCACGTAATTAAACTTTTAAATAAAAATAACAGTTTTTCAAAGTGAAAAAATGCCAAAAAGGACACATTCAACCGAGGAATAAAGAGAATCAGGAGAAACATGAAAAAATCTGGGAGCAATTTAAAAACGTGCTCGACTTAAACAAAGTAAAACAAAATAGTCTCAATCAAGAGTCGACGCCATATTTAGACCCACAAGGTACCTACCTAACTCTGTTAAAATGTATTGTATGTATTACTACATATCTACAACTATTTTATCAATCCTCCGCCCTACACTTGCATCTCAAACAAATAATGCACTTCGGGCAAGCCATCGGGCCGTCCCACTGTATATTTACGAGATTTTCAATCAAAACAAAATTTATTTCTTAAACATAACGAATATATTCGAGCTGATTATCGGACTGTCTCAAATAATGAAACAAATAATGCATTTCGGGCTAGCCATCGGGCTGTCTCACCACGTATTTACGAGATCATCAAATAGAATTATTTATATCTTTTTTCTAACGAATGTATTCGAGCAGATCATTGAACTGTATCAAAACATTCAATAATACACTGGTTTCGTTCAATTCTTTGGAATTGCTACACCCACCAGATTGCAAAAATCAGTTATCAACCGGAAGTAAAACAATGGTTTATAATCATTCCAGGCGAAGTCCTAGACGACGACGTCACAAATGAAATGGAAACAAAGTCGAATACGACTAACTTAACAATAGTGATCTTCCACACAATTCAAACCTGAATAACACAGACGCTCTCGAAATTCTCGGGGTTGACCCAACATTGAACACGGAGTATGGTGATGGGGCCGAACTCCACAAGGAAGTGACCAGCTGTCTGGAGTGTCTTGCAACATGAGGTCTGTCTCCCTAGAGACCACAGGCGGGTACTTCCCCTACAGATCCTTCAGCAGGAAATATACCCGCTGACATTAAATGTGAAAAACGTGAGGCTCTTATGCTATACAGCAAAATAAAAGCAAAATTCTCAAATTATTGATAACCAAGGCCATAGAATCGAAACTAAGACTACTCAGCACCGTCTCCTGCTTAAAAGCAGCATTATCCAAAGTACTGGATACAAAAGAAAATGATACAGAACAACTAACTTAAATAATGGATGCCACTCGCACCTTATGTGAAATTCAATAATGTGACTCAATGACTAGATGCAAATTTGGCTGCAGCTCAAATTAAAAAGGATCTTAAGGACCAAGTTCAAAACACAAAGATAGATAAATATCTGTTCGGGAAATACTTGCTGAAACTATTTGAGTTGGTAAAGCGGCTTCTAAATCAGGGCTGCTACAGCACCTAAACCCAAGCAAAAACCCAACACATTCCAAACAAAATACTGGAAAGCTCACCAGCGCCACAAGGACGACAGGAGAACTGGGAGCATGGCTATAGCCTGATTCAGCCGTACAAAACTTTAAGTGGTTGTCTCACCCGACCAAACAACCTTGACACCGCTAAACTCAGTAAGGTATGTTGGTCGCTTATAAAATTCTTATAAACAGTAATAACTTATCACTGATCATAAGACCATGTTATCATGGATTGAGGGTTTCATAGGTACCCACAACACTTCACCAGTGGAAAAAACATACTATAAGGAGACAATTATCTAATTGATCTCCATTGGTGCAATATTTAAGTGCTGGCCTTGAAAAGGGCAAAATTGTCTCAAGTGTTTCTTACGTAAGACCAAAACTCAATGGCAGTATGCATTTTAAAGTTAAAACCTTAATAAGTTTATTAATGCAAGCCGTTCAAACTTGAAGATTTGTGCATAGAATTAAAGATGACATCAAATGATAGTTCCATGGCCATATGTTACATAACATACCTTAATAATAATTAACATATTAATATTTAACATACCTTAATGCATAATATCTTATAAAATATCACAAAAATTCTAGCAAATATCTAGAATCTCTTTCATGAAAAATTGTATGAGTTCAATCTACTGCTGTTTGGGTAAAACACTGCACCTAACATTTTCACTTAAGTTATGAAAACTCAACAAATACTGAGATCCTGTGGCTCTTGATTGGTAACTGAAAACATTCAAAACACTAAGAAGTTAATCACAAGTTATTAAATAACAAACTTACACCCACTAATATTAGTACAATTAAAGGATATATCAATGACACAAGATTCTTACCTATCATGTAACATTACCTCCAGATAAGAAAAATCTTATTAATTATGAAATCAGAAAATTAACATGCTTTGTAGGACTAGGTACTGGTCTCAGCATGCACTTCTATTTAATATGGATGGCTTTATATAGGTATATAACTAAAAACTATAATGTTGTAAAAGCCTAAACCTCCAAGGTGAAGAAAATTATAAAAAATACATGAATATCCCCAGAAAAATTTCCTGAATGGTGGCCATATGCCATTCAAAATTGAGTAAATAAAATCAAACTTAATTATGCAACCGAAATGGTTTCTGACGCCTCAACCAAAGGGGGGGGGGGCTGCCTGTGGTGATGAGACTGCTAGGGGCAAGTGGTCAGGCAAGAAATGTAAATATCACATGATTTTTATTTGGAATTAGTAACATCATTCAATCATGAAATAATTGTGAAATACCGTCATGTATTGACAATTCAACAGCAATATAGGCTGCATTATTAATCAAATGGGTGGAACTCAACACTCATCTCTTCAACTTAGCCTGCGGCATTGGTTGAAAACTGTTATGTATTATTTTCATTTTAGTATAACATAATTTCATTTTCGCTTCTTACATTAGGTCGACTGGAAATCAAGAAACTGATACTGTATTGCAGAAGTCACATTCCGACGTAGAATGGGAACTAAAAGAAAATGCTTATGCATTGAGTTATAATGTACTTACGTAGTAGTATAACTCCAATGTGCTTATGACCAATTATTGAAAGATAAATTTGGAACACCTGAAATTTACCTATTGCCAATTCACATTAACTATAAATATGATAAATACATAACATGGCATAACAACCCAAATGCCTTCACAATTGACACATTCACAGTATACTGGTAACCAATTTTCTCTAACGCTTTTCCACCATTCTCAATCATGTTAAAAGATCTACAAAAAATCATAATGGATAAAGCTTAGGGCATCATGTTGATCACCATGCCCAACTGGTTCCCTTTACTTAGGGAACTTCTCATAATTCAGGGATGCTCATACTCAAACCTAATGAAAATGTTATAGTATTTCACAGCAAGGGAAAAGCCATACCTACCTTACCCTGGCTGTCGGAGTCCAGTGGGTAGTGAAGTCTATTGCAATGAAGCATACCACCATCATCAATTGATAAGATAGCATCTCTATCAGAAAACTCTTTCAAACAATATGACACATATTTAATAAACTGGGTATAACTTTTTTAGAAAATATAATATAAAAATCTTGAAATCATATACATCAACGGTGATATAATTACTTAACAGAACTTTCTAATTACCTACAGTAAAAAATATAACAAATGATTAACTGTCAAAAATTTATGATACCTACTTTAATAAACATTAGAATGTCCAGGAATGTCCTCTGATGACAGATTAAAAATAATGGTTAAGGGCTTGTTCAGACTGCGAACACCTGCCCAAAAATACAATGTCACCTGGGACACATCCCAAATGCTGGAAGCCTTAGGAATTTGGTACCCAAATGAGATGTTGTCTCTAGAACTGTCAAAATCAAAATCAAAGCATAGTAATACAATCAATGCATATAACCATCAAAATTTCAGACCTCATAAAATCTCTAATTTATGAACTAAATAATCAATCAATTCTTCAGACAAAGAACAGGAATAATTCCAGCTGAAACCTTGTAGCCTACATTAACAAAACCTCTAACCACTTTAGGCACTAAGAAACCGTACCACATAGTGTACTTTAAACACTAACAGTCTTAAGCCAGGTGTAACATGATCATTGATCAGATACTAAAAACAGCAGGCTGGAGTTGCAATTTAAGTAGATTTGGTAAATTTTATAACAGTTTCTTATTGTAAAGCATAAAAATAATTTAGCAAGAAAAATCTTAAGATGTGATTAAACAAGTACATTTGGTAAATTTTATAACAGACCTTTAGTGTAAAAGATCAAAATGATTTAGCAAAATAAATCTTTAGCTGTGATTAAAGATATCTTATTTAACTTACATGTACTAATTATTACAACAACTAACAACTTATAACGAAGGAGCATAAATGTATTGATAATGAAACTAAGAATAGTAATAAAAAAGCTAAAATGGATTTTGATAAGACAGTTATATTTATTATTATCTGAATGGTTAATCAAGAACTTTCTTTTTCAAATGACAACTATGATTGTTACTCTTTAAAATAACTTTAATATTGATAGCAAGCAGGCAATAAATATTCGGTTGAAAAGATAATTAAGAATTTATATAAACATTTTGGTTAAGAACCTATGTTACTTAATAGCAACTGTGATAGTTAGTATTTATAAAACTGAAATACTTAATGATAATAAATAAACAAAAATATTTTGTAATAAATATAATTAAGATGAGAATAGTAATTAAGAAAATTACTGAATAAGAATCTTTGTTATTTAATGATAACTATGATGGTCTATAAACATTATAACAATGATACCTAATAAGAAAGTAAATAATACATTTTTTTTTAAACAGATAATTAAGAATATATAAACTAATTAAGAACCTGTGTGTAACCTATGGACAACCATGAATGATGGTTAGTCCACAAAAAAAAAAAAAAAAAAAACATGATTTAAAAGAAAGAAAGCTATTACTTCAAAAAGTCATCATATTTTATGCGATAATTCCAGAACTTAACTCTCAAAGTCTACATGTGTATATAATAATAATTAATTACAGGAACTAATCTCGAGGACGAGGCACGAAGTATAATTTATGATTAAACGAACTTACCCTAAGTGAAGTTCTATCAAAATTATACGAAGTGCCTCGTCCGAAGAGATTAGTGACACCCTCCCAACCCTAAGGTATAACCCAGAAGCGTTCTGGAAATATCTAAAACATCAGTAACTCTAAACTAAATGACAAGTTGACACAGTGATGCCAGGCAAGAAAAAAAAAAAAAAAAAAACTCTGAAAACTAGTGATTTGCGCAGTCGCCTATAGCCGCCTACTACATGTGTATATAATAATAATTAATTACAGGAACTAATCTCTTCGGACGAGGCACTTCGTATAATTTTGATAGAACTTCACTTAGGGTAAGTTCGTTTAATCATAAAATATATGCACTGGCAATTTTTACCCGTTACAGTCTGATGGCGGACGCGGAGGGGCCGCAGGGGAGGAGAAGTATCGGTATAGTGTTGGCCGCTCTTCCTATCCCATGCAGCCGAAAAATGGTAGGTGGACGGGGTCACTGACCAGATCCGCCACAGGGAGACTGGAGGATCACCTGGCACCCATGTGCTGGTTTGGCCCCTGGGGTGGTCACGGCGTACAATGTGTTCTGGTGCACCGGTGATGGGGGTATTACTCCACTCAAAAAAATAAACGTACCTCGTGCTCAGCAGCATCTTTTGCAACCTCTAGATCAGCGAGACAGTCGAATTTTTGATCAACAATTATCTAATCCAAGCATTTTGTTTGGGCTCCACTAGAAATAGGCATAAACTAAAATTACTGTCTGTATTCAAGCACCAACACTTAACTACCCTCAATAAAAGATGTTTTAGTGATTTTATTTGCTTTTTATTCACACTTATCAAGTTAATTGCGGTATAAATACTCGGGTCAAGAAGAGCACTAAATACTTTCTTCATTTAAAGAGTTGTTACTATAAATCACGGTTATAGACCATTAACGTCAAGATGGCGCCGATAAGAACCCCCAAATTGATATAAAAGCGATTCTGATTATTATTTTCTGTTAAACAATGGTTTTTAATATGTTTGTAACGGGTCTGCTGAAATTCTTGGGTGATTTATTTGAGACTAACTTTGTTCTTAACTCCGCCTGTGTGAAAAGTTGTTTATTTACGATGTTATTAACTGCCTTATAAGATGGGAAATATATTTTTTATTGTATACTCACATTTAGCTCATTTACAAAACCAATTATTATTTTTATTATATTATGGAATATGGCGACCACGTATCGGAAGTCATAGCCTTGGAAAGTCTTTGACCTAGTGAGGATAGCAGGCATCCCTTCGAAGTGAGAAGGCCCGGTTAAAGTGGCGATGTTTGCAGGTCACCTATATCCAGTTGTGGACGACTTGGTGGCTATTATAATGTTGATGATGAAAACATAGTTTTAAAACAAAAATTTTGTTTTTACTGAATTATTCAGTAAAAACAAAATTGAGTGATCAATTCACAGCAAAAAAGAAACCTTAAATGGCTGCCCAAATATCACAAAACGAAAAACAATTTGAAACACGCCCCAAAAACTGGAAAACCATTGCTTTAAAAAGCTTTTATTGGACTATAAGCCGTAATATCTTGGAGTAGAGTCGGGCATTGAAATGGCTGCCATAAACTGATTATTGCCAGACGCTTGTACACGAACATTGCCAGTTGCCACATCGTGCCATCTTTGGAGGATTCAACTACAATGCCAGTTATATTGGCTTGTACGCATTCCTTGATTTTAGATGAATGTTTAATTTCAACGTTTAGTGGTGTTTGACTAAGTAATTTACTTTAGAACAAATAATTTTCATTTTTAGTGCTGTATTTTTGAGCAGTGATTTGCAAGAGAATGCTGCATATACGAGTAATATATTATTGCCTGAGACTATAATATTGCGTTTTTATCATATTACATCACCACTGCTTTCAAAACGGTGAAGGAAAACATCGTGAGGAAACCGGCATGTCCTAGAAACAAAAATTCGAATACATGTGACATACACCAACCCGCATTGGGCCTGCGTGGTGAATTACAGCCCATTCCCTTTTACAGAGAGGAGGCCTGTGTCCCAGCAGTGGGAACGTAAAAAAGGCTGATGATGATGATTATAATCCAGTGAGTCCGCTATTAACCTTCATCATGCCTAATGGAATGGATGAAGTCTACGTTAGATCGACATAGAGCGTCCAGCCTGTTCACTCTGTTTTTGAATATATTTTTGGGTTATTGGTGGAAGCGAACGAAGACACTGGCAACGGATACCACACCTTATCTGGCATATCATAAATGGATGGGGGAGAAGAAGCGCTGAGTATCTACGACTTGTCGGAATATCAATCAATTTAGGATGGAACAGTCTAGCAGAGTAGTCGACATAGCACACAGAATAAGTAAGCTGAAGTGGCAATGGGCCGGCCATATAAGTCGTAGAACCGATGACCGTTGGGGTAAACGTGTTCTTGAGTGGAGGCCGCGAACTGGTAAACTAAGGTCGCCCTCAGGCTAAGTGGAGCGACGACCTTCGCAGGGTGGCTGGTAGCAGCTGGATGACAGTTGCCGAAATTCGAACCAAATAGCGTGCAATTGGAGAGGCTTATGTCCAGCAGTGGACTGCTATAGGCTGATGATGATGATGATGACTGTAGCAGAGTCTAGCTTTTTCTTATATTACGAAATCAAGATGCTTAAAACAGCTTAGAAGTAAGTGACCGTTTGCTCTTGCAAAACATTCATGAGAGCTAATAGCCCATCTACATAAAAAGTTCAATACAATGCCAAATGCCACCAACTCCTCGAAACGAAAGTAAACACCATTCCACTTCTATGTTTCTTTCAAACTTCGTCAAGTTGCTCGAATAAAAACCGAAATGTATTAGCACATTTGGAAACCTGAATACGTCTGTCTGGCGCCCCGCTTGAATATCTTAGTTTCCGACCAGAGTCAGAAGCTTCCGCGGATGCTGAGGCGGGCGCGAAAAATAGAAATATCATGAAAACCGATTTGGTTGACTGGTAGATAATGCCTAAAGTATTAAATCTGTAAAACTTTATGTTGCATGAAGTTTTAATAAACACACCGCTGTTTGCATCCGCGCCTGGTGCAACGGCAGACCGGCTTAGTTTAGCTTAACAAACATCCATGGTTTTGCCATGAGAAAACTCGTCAATATTTTAATTTAAAATTCGAGACTACTATCAAATCGAACAAAAACGCACGCAACGCACGTACGCACTCTATGACATATATAAGACAAAGTTCATTGCAAACAAATCCTTTAAGGGCCTTTAATACAAATGATCCCTATACACAATATATTTTAATGGTGATTTAAAAATCAACTTAATATACACAAAGCTAAAAACGAATTATGATTTCAAGTATAGCCTCTACTGCCCGTTACAACATCTTGCGATGCACTGATTACACCTATGTAGAAAGAAAAGAAAGAAAGAAAAAATATTTAATTGCCACAAAACGACATACAAACATTACATTTCATGAACAAGAACAGTGGTTACAGATATTGAAAACTAAACCCTTACAATAGTGCTAGAAGTTCTTAAATTATGTTAGAAAAGTAAAAAAGACTAAAAAAAATAATGCGAGTATAAATAAAAGCAGATGCATGTCGTGGTTGTGGCAAGAAGGCTTCCACTCAGCATAATGCTGTGCCGTGGGTGACCCACTGCACGGCGCTGATTTTCAGTGGTCGCCTAGGACGTGACGTACGGAAACCAAGGTCTGTAGCGCATGTAAAGATAGATACAAATAATACAAAAAGAAAAAAAAAAGAAAAAAAAGTATACAATGTTTTTTCTTTTCTTATATACCATAACTGTACGGTTATATTCTATAAGTAATAATAATACAAAACGTACTAGACTATATGGTCCAAAAATGCATAGTTTCGAAGGTATCATAAATCAAAGTAAATTTATTTCAAAAATTGGTTGCGTGTTATCGGATGCCGTGATCATGCCCAACATTTTGTATGAAAATTAAAAAATAAATAAAAATTATCTATTTGTTTTTTCATTTAGTTGCACCTGTCATATTTTATCTCTGCACCACCCTAAGGTCGACTGGTGGAAAATGCCTAAGGCTAATGCCTTAGGCATTTTCTACAAGTACTTGTGCATAAAGTTTTAATAAATAATAAATACAAACTATTCTTATGCCGGTTCATTCTTTGGTATGGTCTCATGCATACCCTAGAGTTATGGGATATAAATAATAAATTGTAGTTCTAAAAACTAAAACATACGCTTTAATGGTAAATTGAACTAAAAAGTCACTAATCCTGAATATCTTGGTAAGGTTAATGGGACAAACTATTTAAACGCGCACGGCAATAATAAACTTTTATTATTTTTAAATTTTATTTTTGTTTGACGCTCAAAAGTGCCGCTTATTGGCCTAGTTGAATAAATATATTTCACTTTGACAAAATTATTGCATTAATTGGACTGCGTTATGTAAGAACCGATTAAGCGCCAATTTATGAAAATTGAGAAAATGAGCTTCAAAGATTTCAAAGTTAAAATTGTCGCTGTGCGTACATTTATTATGTTTAGAGTATGATTTTTATTTTGAAGATATAAAATATATATAAGTACACATTAGTTAAAAAATATAAGGCTATATAATAAACTTTTGTAGTTATAGCCATTTTGCCGCTTAATTTGTTAAGACGACGGCTAACGCCAACGACCTTGAGGGAACAAAACGCGCACTCGTTTCACACCCGCGCGACCCAAAATTTACTAGTTTTTTGTACTTTTCTTATTATTCTATGACTTTAAAAAAAAAGCTTCATACCAAAATGTAGATAATTAAATTGTCTTTGAGATGGTGTCAATTTCATTACAATACGCTCAGCGGTTTTGGTGTGATTGTCGTGTTTTTGTCTGTTTTAAACATAACTTTACAAATTAATTACACTATGTTATACAAATAAAACTCAAAATTTGCTTAGATCAAATTATTAAGAAAATAGTCTAATATAACATTTTTTTTTTTCAAAGAATTACGACGAGCCATTTAGACGTGATTCTCATTTTAAAATCAGCTACTCAAGGGAATCGGCGCCTTAATGTGTTTTAGCCCTATTCAGACCATTTTACTTATCAAGGACCGTCAACAATAATTGTCATCCATCGGTCCTTGATAAGTGTGCAAAGTTTCAAATCAATCCCACGTTTTGAAGGGGCTGAAAATCACGTTCAAAGATTCCGTTACATTGATACATAGATACATACATACCTAGCTAATAAAAGCGTGTAAAAAACACCTAGTATAATCGCGCTACACCCGCTCTAATCGCCACGCGTTCACTCTGGACAATACCTTACCCTGAATGAGATCTGGGTGAAAGATATAGGGAAAGTATTTGCTTTAACAGTGAACTACCTACTTGGTTCAGGACATGAATGAAATCTAAGAATAAGACGTATAGATACGGATTGGGTTTTCTGACCTAGATTGGGTTAATATGAGATGTGTTGTCTTCAGAATTAAATACGGGGTAATAGCATTCTGGAGTATCTGGAAGAAGATCATGGAATTATTACTAGACAAGTACAATAAAAAAAAAACAAAAGCCCGACTTTTTTTTTTTCATACTTCTTATTTTTAAACTACATAATTTATCTAGTAGTAGACACGCTTCGATCAATAATCTATCGAACACGTAAATATGACACGATATCTTGCGAAAATATTCCGATTCAAACAATAAAACGCCCTTAACTTTGGAACGGCTGAATAAATTTTCATCGAACATAGCTAAGAACACTCCCGATAATGTCACATTTCAAACAAAAAACCTAAATCAAAATCAGTTAATTCACTTAGGAGCTATGATGCCACAGACAGACACACAAATACACATATACACAGGTACACTTTTCAAACTTATAACACCCCTCTTTGTCCGTCGTGGGTTAATAAAGAGTAATAACAGAAAAGACGTTATGAAGGTTCTTTTCTGAGCGATCCAATGCCTAACATCATCATCTTCCTGCCCTTGTCCCATGTTACTTGGGGTCGGCGCAACACGTTTTCTTCTTCCATACCGTCCTGTCCCCCGCCACGCTGTCGATGACTCCCTTTTCTTTCATATCACTCCTCACACAGTCCATCCATCTTTTCTTTGGCCGTCCCCTCCCTCCCCATCCATCCACATTTATATTCATAACTCTTTTAGTAACATGCGTTTCATCCCTCCTCATCAGATGACCATACCAGGACAAACGGTTTCCTTTCAACTTTTCTGTCACTGGCGCCACTTTCAAACTTCCTCTAATATACTCATTTCTCACTTTATCCATTCTCGTCACTCCGCACATCCATCTTAACATTCTCATCTCTGCTACATGCTCTTTTCATCCATCTTTTTCACAGCCCAACATTCTGATCCAAACAGTACGACAGGTCTTATCACGGACTTGTAAACTTTACCCTTTAACTTGAGGGGCATCCGTGGATCCAATGCCTATCATAATTATTTATTTGATTAAAGCTAACAAGTCTTTACTTTCTTTCTTCTTAGGCGTATCGAAAAAATATCGAGATTTCTGTCATAAAATAATTATTCTTGAAATAAAATATTCAATGAAAAACCTTTTTTGAAAAGAAAAACCTAAATATTGTAGCCAGTTTGTTGATATTTAGGTGGAAATAAGTAAAACTATAAAAGTTTACTATGAAAAATGCAACGAACAGAGGGTTACAAGCTATCGAGACAATCTTAGATCCTATACAGATTAAAATAAATGTTGCCAACTTATGGAATATATATGGTTGCGTTCTTATTTGCCAACACAGTTCAACCCACAGATTTCAAGAAAAAAGTTAAAGCAAGAAACGAATTCAATCTTTAGTTGATATTTCCTGAAATTATATTTTAAACTTACCTACTACAAAAACAAAATAATGTAAATATTAGTATGTAAATATTCCAAAATAATTCCGATGCCAGCCATACCTATTCGAACGTGAAACATTTTCAGACACAAAAACTAAAATACTATACAGTCTAGCCGTTCCGAAACTCTGGTCACAAATTTCACTCCTAAAATAGAAACCGCAATTTCTTACTCTAGTCTTACTAAACCTTAGTATTTATACTTATAGCTAAGTTTGTTCCTAGTTAGAGTTAAGAGAGGGTTATTTTAACAAACTGGATATGAACACGCGAATATTTACATGTACCTAGTGTCTTACGGATTAAGCCCGAAATTAATAGGTAGAACGCTTGTGTTAACAACAGTGCCTTTTGCAAGTGCAGACTATTTTGTGGCGCAAGATAAGTAGATGCAAACTTGGCATGTAAATGAGACATGGCCAGAATTTGTATGGAGCTGTGCCCTATGAAAAAATATTCATGTACATTGACATACAGTACGTCGTATTAAAGCTTCGAGGTATGGCTTTACAATAATTTAAGTTTTATGATCAGAAAAGAAGCTAGAGATACTATAAAATAGATAACATCGTGATAAGGTCAACGCAAGACTGCACCACAGACTAGACTTCAACAGTGCAGTGCGCGCGCGTAGAAACTTTAAAATGACTAAGACGTTCGGATACACACTCGGGAATATATTGTCGATGCTTTTAGCATTATGACATGACGCGTGGCAGCTCAAAAAATGGTGTCTGCGATAATCTTAAAACCTTAACTTTTATTTTAGAGGTACTTACCTTAGCAATACGTTCTTGCAGTTGTCGTTGTTTTATATTTTAATCTGACCTTTAGGCGTACTTCAGAAACAGTGTTTGTCTTATGCGTGTATCCAGACGCAAATGCATTGCATAGTAACCGAACATAAACAATTAACACACATTTTTTTTTGGATTTTTTTGTCGCCTGTTCTAGACAAATGTAATCTTTGCGGTTAATTTTTATTTATTTTACAAGTAATTTTCACATGTTCATAATTACTGTACATTTATGAATTCTGATTGATTCGGAGGGCAGAATCTGGCCATGTCCTTTCAGTCCAGGTTTGTTTTTTATATAGGTGTTGTGTAGGCTCACGATTGACCACTATCTACTAGCGATGACGTGATCGACGACACGACACCCTTGCCTTGAAGTAACCTATTCAAATTTACTTCAAGGCAAACGTGTCCTGTTTTCTTGACTTAAACACCATCAAATTATACCACATTTTCACGTATCTTTGCATAACCCATAAACAAAAACAGACTGTATAGTATCGCCTGAAAATATCTTGTAGTGAAAATCGGCAGTAGGCACATAGGACATATTAATAGTTCGATGCCATACAAATTTCAATATTTAATAACAGATTTAACTCGTATGTTATGTTAAATAGCTCGTGGCTAAATAATAACAGCCGCACGGGCGGATCATCAAGGTTAAGCAACGCTTGACGAGGTCGGTCAGTGGATGGGTGACCATTTCAACATACCGAGTTTCCTCCGTGTCTCGGAAAGCACGTTAAGCCGTTGGTCCCGGCTGTCATTTGAAGATCTTTGACAGTCATTAGGGGTATTCAGAAGTTTGAGATCTGACACCAGTCTTGCCAAGGGGTACCGTGTTACCCAGTTACTGGGTTGTGGAAGTCAGATAGGCAGTCGCTCCATGTAAAACACTGATACTTAGCTAAATCCGGTAAGACTGGAAGCCGACCCCAATATAGTTGGGAAAAGGCTAGGCAGATGATAAATGACAGATTTAAGACGACGACTAACGCCAACGACCTTGAGGGAACAAAACGCGCACTCGTTTCACACCCGCCCGACCCAAAATTTAGTAGTTTTTTGTACTTTCCTTATTATTCTATGACTTCAAAAAAAAAGCCTCAGATCAAAATGTAGATAATTAAATTATCTTTGAGATGGTGTTGATTTCATTAAAATACGCCCAGCGGTTTTGGTATGATTGTCGTGGTTTTGTCCGTTTTAGACATAACTTTACAAATTAATTTCACTATGTTATACGAATAAAACTCAAAATTTGCTTAGATCAAATTATTAAAAAAGTAGTCTAATATAACATATATTTTTTTCAAAAAATGACGACTATCCATTGTCACGTATATAGGACGTGTACAAAAGAATAAAACTAGGTTTAGAATTAACAAAATATGTGGGTATATTAAAAAAATTAAGGTTCTGCCTAGGTCTTGCGCACTTGTCTAGCCTTCCACACTTCCCTGGCGAGCTCCCGTCCTCCAGGCGTAGCTCGGCCACTCCACGCAGGTGATGTAGGCGACAGATCCAGTATACGGTGTCGGTCAGTAAAACCGTGACGTAATTCCTAGGGACAAAGGTCACATCAGTAAGCTGTCGGTATAAGGGGTGCACGGAAAACGCTAGGTATGCATGGCAAGAACTAGATTGGCAAATTAGGGCTTATAAAGGCGGGAAGAATTCTAGGCGTGAATCTAAATTGATAATGTACATGTTCGCTAGCAGAGGCGGTTACAAGCATTACACTAAGAAGTACATAGTGAAAGAAAGGCAAAGCGTTACACACAGGATAGGAATAAGCTACGATATTCAGACGGGCGCGTACCTTAAAATTAATACAAGGTAATACAATAAAAATAGGTAGGTAACGGCCGTTAGACATCTTAATACAAAATTGTGCATAACTTACCCAAGTTTGGGAATCTCAGTCACTTATATTAATTAAAACTTTAATTTAATAGTATGGAGAAGCAATCCAGTTTTAGATAGATATAAAATATTGAAATGTAATTTATTCCGTTTTTTACAATGACGGTATCAAGATTTAAAAATTAGTCAGAGCGACAGCGTCCGTGCCTCAAGAGGTTTGGCTGCGGACTGTGCGTGGTGTCGTCTCGCTCGCGCTCGCGCCGGCGCACCTCCCGGCCGGTGGCGGGCGCGACGAGGAACCTGTTACTCCGTATATATAAAATAATGCGGTTGTCCGCATCACTTGTTTTTTACACTACTACAACCTCGGTACAATTTTAGTTTTATAGTTATGTATGTATAGTTAAGTATCTAATAGTTGTAAATAGTTGATTTGTTATTTTTAGTAGTTTTATTTATATTATTTACTTAGTAAGTTATATTTTCAAATTGTTTATTTTTTAAGTTAAGTTGTTTTTTTTTTATTTAATATTTATAGTTGTAGTAGTAATGTACAGTGTTATGTACACTATGTTACATTACCCCTCTCCCCAGAAAAAGGATTTCAACTTATTGAAATCCGCAAAGAGATATTTTGATAGGAACGAAAGTTTAGCTTACGACGGGTATATCCTAAGCTTGAGATCCTTGATATGCCAGACGCCAAGATCGCGACTATTCATGTCTTCCAAGACGTAAACTAATGGTGATCGTTTGGCCTTTACGCGGCATTTTTGAAATTTAGGAGCCAACTTTTTACTAAAATGAGCATCTTTATCGCTCTGGAAGTAGCAACGCTTCCAAACGATATCGCCCACATTAAACTCTGCATGTTTTCGGCGCAAGTTGTAATGCTGTGTATTCTTTACATGAGCTTCCCACAAAGCAACCTGCACTTTGTCGAATATTGGCGATAATTGGCCCAGGTTTGCAGCATAAGCATCACGTGGTAGAAATATTAGGTCTGTTGGATCTGGATATTCGAGGTAATGAGAACCACAAACGACTAACTCTCTTCCGTGTACCAAGAAGGATGGAGTATACCCAGTGCTTTCATTAACTGAATTATTAATTGCGAATTGGATTTGTGGAAGGTTTAAGTCCCAAGATCTATGATCCCCATCTACGAAACTTGAAACAGCAGTTATTATTGTTTTGTTGTATCTTTCTACTGTATTAATTTGTGGAGTGTACTTCGGGGTGAAATGTATGTTGGGAATTTTGTATTTTTTGAAAAGTTTATCTAAATCTCGGCTAATAAATTGACTTCCATTATCAAGAATAATAGTTTGTGGAATTCCGTGAACGAGAAGGACATCGTCCTCAAGATGTTTAACTATCAAATTCGAGGTAGCTCGACGAAGTGGGAAAAGAAGGCAATATTTGGAAAAGCAGCAAGTCACAACGAAAATAAACTGATTTTGTTTCCGGGAAGAAGGCAACGGACCAACCAAGTCAATTGATAGAACTTGGAAGGGACGAGAAACGTCTTTAGGCCTACCCATTTTTCCAGAGACACCATGGGTAGAATGTTTATGAGCTAAACATGTTTCACAATTTGAGATGAATTGAACTACGCTAGAATACATACCGGGCCAATAAAAACGAAGAGTTAAGCGCTTATATGTCTTAAACACGCCGAAATGACCGGAAATAGGTTGAGAGTGGCACTCAATTAAAATATGTTCTTGTTGTTCTTTTGGAATAACCTTCTTCCAAGCAAACTCAACCGTAAGGTCAACCTTAGTCTTCATGTACCTGTATAATACATTATTCTCCACCTTGTAGTTTGGGAAATTTATAGGATTAGCCTGACAACCCTGGTAGATCTTCAGGTACCAAGAATCCTGAGTATCAGGTACTGGAGCAGTGGAAACATCAGCGTTTGAAATTGCCTCAACTGGAACACTTCTAGATAGGGCGTCTGGGACAACATTATCTTTACCACGGCGGTGTCTTATTTCAAAATTGAAAGAAGAAAGGCGAACTCCCCACCTTGCTAGCCGACCGGTTGGATTAGTGAGAGACATAAACCACTTAAGAGAAGAATGGTCCGTATAGACTAAAAAGGTTTTGTCGGTCTCAAGGTAACAGCGCCAGTATTCTAGAGCAGTAAGAACTGCAAGTGCCTCCCGTTCTGTTGTGCTGTAGTTTCTCTCCGGTTTACTTAAAGAACGGCTCATGTACGCAATTGGATGTTCCACACCATCAATTGTTTGAGCCAACATCGCACCGATACCGTAATTACTAGCGTCAGTGTGCACTTCAAAAGGAAGGTTAAAGTCAGGGCAAGCAAGGACAGGTGCTTGAACTAGTTTAGTCTTTAATTCTAGGAAAGCCTTGTCAGCCTCTGGGGTCCACTGAAATGCAGGGGCGTTCTTTTTATTAGAAGTTAGTTTATTTAAAGGACCTGCTACAGTACTGAATTGTGGGATAAAACGCCTATACCACGACGCGGTACCCAAAAAACGCTTAACCTCCTTTCTATTGACAGGAGTGGGAAAGTCTAATATAGCTTTGACCTTATCTGGGTCAGTCCTTAAGCCATGAGCATCCACTATGTAGCCAAGATACCGTAGCTGACTTCGGAAAAAGTGACACTTATCTAGATTGACAGTGAGATTAGCCGATTGTAGTTTTTGGTAAACTTTCTGAAGCAGTTCTACGTGTTCCTCTAAAGTTTTGCTTATAATAATTACATCATCTAAGTATGCAAAGACTTTGAGTTCAAATTCTGGCCCGAATAAAAGATCGACAAGTCTCTGTTGCGTAGCAGGAGCATTGGTAAGTCCAAAAGCTGTGACCTTAAACATAAAAGTTCCTCGACCAGGAACATAAAAGGCAGTCTTCTCTCTGTCCTTTTCGTCGATTAATATCTGCCAAAATGCTTTGGACAAATCTATGCTGGAAAGATAACGCGCATCCTTCAGATTATCTAAAATTTCAGACACATATGGCAGCTTATATGCGTCTTTCTTTGTTACTGCGTTCAATTTACGGCTGTCTAAGCAGAAGCGAGGCTTTCCATTCTTCTTGCCCACGACTAGTACTGGAGAAGACCATGGACTCTCACATGGTTCAATAACATCTAGCGCCAACATCTCATCAACCTGTTCAGCAACAATACGTTGCTTTTCTGGTGACATGCGGTAATATCGCTGACGGATAGGTTCAGCATTACCAGTATCTATACGATGTTTAATGACATTAGTACGACCTAAACCTCTCTCTGTGTACGAAATGTCTTTGAAAAGATCTACCACGCTGTCAGCTAATAGTTTTTGAGAAGGGTTCAATACGTCATAGCCACATAGGTGCTGAGAAGATGGTGTAGAAATTTCCAAGAGCCCGGGGTCGGTTAAGAATAAGTTTTCTTCCTCTGATAAATACTTAGGGCACAGGTTAAAAACGTTCCAAAAATCGATTCCTAGGATTAAAACGGTTTCGATCGCTGGTATAACATGCGCCTTGATAATAGAAAACCTGTTTTCGAAGGTCAAGGGTAGAAGAATATAACCAAGGGATGTTATGCTCTGACCTCCTGCTGCAGTAACAGTTATCCTCTCATCGTTGCATAAAATCAAACCTAGATTTATCAACAGTTCATGAGAATTCTTACCTAGGATAGTGACGGCGGAACCAGAATCCAACAAACCATATAAAAATAAATCTTTATTGATTGCCACTTTTGCATAAGGCCTTGGGTCGTTACTCGGTTTGACATTGAAAATTGTAGAAATATCTTTCCTAGAAAAGAAGTTTTTAACAAACATGAGCCAATCATTCCAGTCCGAGCTATCTGTATGAGTAACCGCATGCGTCCTACAATTCTCAGTTTTTAGTTTTTTGGTTTGCAGTTTGGACACTCCGGTGTACGAACTTCCTTCATGCCACACTTAAAACAAAAAACTTTGCGCTCAGCCGTGCAGTCTCTCATAGAATGCGTGTTAACGCGGCAACGGTGACAGTAAGGAACTTTGGATATAGCCGATGTTTCGGCCTCAGAAGCCTGAATTTCGGAGACCTTGTGCGACCCCTGCTGGTGAGCACCTTCATACTTACGAGCGTAAAAATTACCTTGGCTACTAGTCGTCGACTTACGCTTTGAAGTCTGGTAGCCAAATTCTGGAGCTAAAGTATTTACTGAAACTGAAGGTGGTTCCTTGAAGAATTCTGAACGAACCTTAATACGTTCGTAGTTTTTACAAATTAATTTTAAATCTTCAAGTGATTTAATATTAGGGCTAGCAGCTATAATATTAGAGTAGGAAGGACGAATATTATGTAATATAATTTCAAGTTTTTCGTCTTCCTTTAAGGGTTGACTTAGCCTAGAAAACATGCCTTGCATTATAGATAAATAAATCGTAATGTTCTCTTCCTCGCCCTGTGTACGCTGACGTATTTCTGAGGCCATGCGATAGTCGTAGTCGGGAACATCAAAATCATCCTTCAACGCAGTCAGTACTTCGTTCCAACTACCGACACTGCCCCTGATGTTACGGTACCAGTGAAGTGCGTCACCAGTGAAAATATCAGTGGCAGAACTTAGTATTTTATTTTCGTTTATATTTTTGGACATACGGAATTCTTCAACCTTTTGTATAAACGATCTGACACAAGATTTGCCGTCATACTTTAATTTATTCAGTTCTCCTACTAGCCCGCGATCACATGAAACGGCGATATTCATCCCGGCTAAATTAGATTTATTAGGCAATTCCTCCTCAGAAGTAACTGAAGACGCGGCCTGTTCCTGGTCCTTGACCTTTGACTTATCAAGGCTCAAAAGTATTTCATAATACCCTTCGTAACTTTTCTTTAATTTATTTAATTTGGCTAAATCATCTACCGCCTGCGGTGTTTCAATACGTTGAAGCCTATAGTATAAATGGTGTAACATTGATTTAGTCCTGTTAAAAAGAGGTTCATCAAAAAAAAGTTTTAAGGCATCAAGATTAGTCTTGACTTTCTCTAGCGTCTCTTGAGAGCCTTTGCTATCCTCTAAAAACTGATAAACCGAATCTACTATGTCATCGGACGAATATAATTGTGTTAATTTAGTGACTTGACGTCTTAATCCAGCAACGCTGTCAGAAGGAAGTTCTCCCCGGATAGCCACTTCATACATCAGCTCAGACTTTTGGAGCAGCAGATATTTAATTGGATTTGCCATATTGAAATATTTAAAATTATATGTAGGTAGTGATAATAAACTGGGCAGGCTATGCACAATTATTTACACACAAAAGCCAAGCAAAATCCGCTCTGTTACAATTTATTGAAAGAACAAAAACACGAAAGAGCTAAACATAAAATAATGAACAGGTGAAGTCAGGTGAAACACACTAAGTTACTCTGAATCAAAGAACTTTAAAATTTTATAACTACAATGAATGATGATAGAAGTTACGGTTATTAAACTATAAAAGTTTATGTAATTACATTTAAATACCAAAGTTACTTAAGGTTTGAAAAATTTAGGAGAAACAGACCAACACTACCAGGAAAACCACCACCGCATAGAACCACTAAAATGACCAAAGCAAGTACGAAAGACCTTAAACCACGTTTTTGGGCGCCATTGTCACGTATATAGGACGTGTACAAAAGAATAAAACTAGGTTTAGAATTAACAAAATATGTGGGTATATTAAAAAAATTAAGGTTCTGCCTAGGTCTTGCGCACTTGTCTAGCCTTCCACACTTCCCTGGCGAGCTCCCGTCCTCCAGGCGTAGTCCCCGTAGCTCGGCCACTCCACGCAGGTGATGTAGGCGACAGATCCAGTATACGGTGTCGGTCAGTAAAACCGTGACGTAATTCCTAGGGACAAAGGTCACATCAGTAAGCTGTCGGTATAAGGCGTGCACGGGAAACGCTAGGTATGCATGGCAAGAACTAGATTGGCAAATTAGGGCTTATAAAGGCGGGAAGAATTCTAGGCGTGAATCTAAATTGATAATGTACATGTTCGCTAGCAGAGGCGGTTACAAGCATTACACTAAGAAGTACATAGTGAAAGAAAGGCAAAGCGTTACACACAGGATAGGAATAAGCTACGATATTCAGACGGGCGCGTACCTTAAAATTAATACAAGGTAATACAATAAAAATAGGTAGGTAACGGCCGTTAGACATCTTAATACAAAATTGTGCATAACTTACCCAAGTTTGGGAATCTCAGTCACTTATATTAATTAAAACTTTAATTTAATAGTATGGAGAAGCAATCCAGTTTTAGATAGATATAAAATATTGAAATGTAATTTATTCCGTTTTTTACAATGACGGTATCAAGATTTAAAAATTAGTCAGAGCGACAGCGTCCGTGCCTCAAGAGGTTTGGCTGCGGACTGTGCGTGGTGTCGTCTCGCTCGCGCTCGCGCCGGCGCACCTCCCGGCCGGTGGCGGGCGCGACGAGGAACCTGTTACTCCGTATATATAAAATAATGCGGTTGTCCGCATCACTTGTTTGTTACACTACTACAACCTCGGTACAATTTTAGTTTTATAGTTATGTATGTATAGTTAAGTATCTAATAGTTGTAAATAGTTGATTTGTTATTTTTAGTAGTTTTATTTATATTATTTACTTAGTAAGTTATATTTTCAAATTGTTTATTTTTTAAGTTAAGTTGTTTTTTTTTTATTTAATATTTATAGTTGTAGTAGTAATGTACAGTGTTATGTACACTATGTTACACCATTTAGACGTGATTCTCATTTTAAAATCAGCTACTCAAGGGAATCGGCGCCTTAAAAGGATAATGTATTACTATTTTATTAATAACCTCAAAAAAGGTACCTTTTTAGTAAATCAATTTTAATTACGCCACTGTAAACCAATTACCAACTTTAAGAACACTGATTGAAGTATAAGAGCTTCAGGAAATACAATTTGAAACGAAAAATTCAACAGTAATAATAGCAGTTTAAAACTCATCTCGACGGTGAAATGGCATTTACCTCGGACGTATAAGCGTGCCATCCAATGAGGCAGCCTGGCGGGTGGCGGTGTTGCCAGACTTCGTGGCGGATTGCCAAGTGACAAGTTGTACCTCCGATGTAGGCAGTAACGTTTTGCATGCTTGTATATATTACATTAGTTTGTCGTGTTATGCAAAGTTTTTGGTCATAACTTTGACCCTTATAATTAAAAGATATAATTTAGATCCTATTTTTTTTAAATTACATTACACATTTGACCTGCACATGTGACGCCTCTAGTATTGCAGATGTGATTTGAAGCAAAATATGGTTAGGTTAGGTTAGGTGCGCATGAAGATTGCATGACATAGTATGTATATATTTTTACATTTATACATAGTTTGTTTCACCTTCTGTGTTTTTTTTACTATTTCGTTTATTTATTTTCTTTAATTATCTTCCGTCTACCTGATTGTGTCTGTGGCATCAACTGTGGACCTTACCAGCATACTTGCGCGGTGTTATTTATCGCTGCAAATGCCTTTTTGGTCTCGCACGGGTTTTTTTTATTATTGCTTATTTTTTTTTGATAATCTCTCGTGTCTCAAAAATGGTATGTAATGTTGTCATAACATCTCTAAAATGTATCCAGAAAGTAAACTCTACCGGAGACTTATTCACAACTGTCCAGTAAGAAGCGAGATTTTAAATTTGGAATCTCCTACTGTTCAGTAAGAGTATGTAATTTACTTACTGGACAGAAGTAGGGATTGGTCCTATATATCAAAACGTAACTTATATCGGATATGTGTTAGATATCATATCATATCGATAACTATATCAAAATAACCGATATTACAAAAACTGTATCTAATAAAAACCTTACTAACGTGCGAGAACGAATAAGTCAAAACTTAAAACCATAACAATGCGGAAACGTACGAACTACGAACAAAACGCAAACTTCACAAACGATAGGAACCATATGCGCTACCTCTCTTTCTAAGCATTATTTCGCGTTCGTTGTTAGTTTGCTCATCATTACATTTTAGCTTATGCAAACTGTACTAAATGATATCGATATCTGAAAACCCATTTCGACATCGATATGAAAACCTTATATCGGTTACATAACCGTTTATGCAAAAAACCGAAAACACCCATCTTTAGACAGTAAGTCATCCTCTTCAGATCTGCTAAGAAAAAAAAACATAGTACCAGCCAGACACAGATTAGAGTTTAGACATTATAACATATATGGTTATAGGAGGGAGGCTCCAAATATATATCTATCTCTCTTTTTGGTATGACATTTTATGAGATAGATATATTTTTGAGACCGTTAATCAAGACATACAACAAACAAATATAAATGCCCCCGGTAAATCGATCACAATATCTATCAGTAATTGCCCTAATATGAATGTAACCTTCAATATTAATTAGACGAATTTGTTGTTAAACTTTCTTGAATTTTTGAGAAAAGCATTATACAAACCAGTGAATCCATCCATATAACCGGTTAACTCATACTTGGCCAGGAAGGCTTACTTACTGCATTCTGCAGTAATGTACTATTTCATTCTTTGTTGTCGCCAAGACTGTGTTTTGTAGGGTCGCTGTTCTGTCATCGCAAACCGGTGATTCACTGTTAATTGTTATATTCTTTGCTTTTGTTGTTCTTTAGTGTCAATACTTAATAACATAGTTGTAAGTCTTACTAAAGTTTTTTTGTCTTGATAATTCAATAAAAATTCATGTACTAACATGAAATTCGAAACCATGATATGATATCCTCCACCGCCTGTATGATATACGTTTATGGTACCCATGTTTTAATAAAATACTTCCTCGCAGGCAGATAAAACCATTTTAGTTGAATTAAGTCACTTACGTTCACCGAAAAATTAAGAAATTATGTGTAGCAACTTTATTGCTTTTTCTAATGTTTTATTTCCCTTCCGAACGCGTCTGCTTATATCAAACATCTTAGCTAACTTATTTGTTGATTGGACACAGCAATGACGATAATGTCAAACGGTATAAACAGGGGGATGACCATAAGCTCTTAGAGAGGTATCAATTTGAGATCGAATAAGGGACAGATGTATCTGAAGTGTATACATCTGTCACTTACTCGATATCAAATTGATACCGCTCTAAGAGCTTATGGTCACCCCCCTGTGCCTGTTACTGGCGACCTTATTATTTTGTAATGTTAAGAAACGGGGGCAGAGAGCGCCGACTGAATGTCCTTAGTAAAAAGTCATAATTCGAGGTTTGGCTCTCGTCTTTTTCCTCCTCCAATATTCGACCAATTTAAAAGATATTCCGTTAACTAAAAATTAAAGATATATACTATGTCCCTATCTTTTCTTTTTTGATGATAAATTATATTTAGAAGCACTAGAGCCCTCAAAAAATGCTCAAAATTGCGCTGTCAAGAGAGGCTTAGTGTACGAATTTGACAAATATAATTGAAAAAAGGAAAACATAGGGACATAGTATAAATCTTACTTTACCAGTTAATGGAATATCTTTTAAATTGGTCCAATATTGGAGGAGGAAAGAGACGAGAGCCAAACCTCGAATTATGAATTTTTAAGGAAATTCAGTCGGCGCTCTCTGCCCATATTAATAATAATAAGTATCTTGATCTGGCTCGCGAGGTTGTCGACATGTGGGATGTGACTACAGCACTCATTGTGCCGATAGTCGTGACGGCCAATTGCATTATAGCAAAGAGCCTCGACAACATGGAGGCTCTCGTTGGGCAGCTGGATCAAGGACTTGATCCAGAAAGCGGTACTCCTAGGCACGGCGCGTATAGTCAGGAGGTTTCTCTCTCAGGAGCCCCGATCACCGATAGCTTGGACTCAGTTCCCGATACCAGTGGGCTACAATTTTTTTTAATATTTTTAGATGTTTTTTTATTTTATTTTTATAAGCTTATATTTAAAAATGGAAAAGTATGGACATTAATTGAATAAAGGAAACAACCCAGTAATCGATCCACGAAACCTCCCAAACCCATAGCCCAATGTGTTTTGTCTCCATATTCTGCAATAGTCCTGCACCAGCCGGGGATTGTCCTTGGATGCACTTGCGTAGTGCACATCACATCATCACATCATCAGCCTATTAATATTCCCACTGCTGGGACACAGGCCTCTTCTCTGTGAGAGGGAATGGGCCGTAATCCACCACGCGGGCCCAGTGCGGGTTGGTGGATGTCACATGTCTTCGAATTTTTGGTTCTAGGACATGCCGGTTTCCTCACGATGTTTTCCTTCACCGTTTTGAGAGCAGTGGTGATGAAATAATTTACACAAAGTAATGCGCCTACCTGGGCTCGAACCCTCGACCTACAACTTGTAAGTCGCGGTCGATACCACTGGGCCACCACTGCTCTGCTCTGCTTGCGTAGTGCACACAGGGATAATTGTGGATTGGATCACATTTCATGCTACAAGTCTAACAAGGCCCTTTGCGAGTTAGCTTCGGCAACTGGTGCGGCTTTCAAAGAACCAGGACCGAATATTTCAAAGGAATAAAAATAATAATCTAGAATAATTTATATGTGTTGAAATAAATAAATAACTTATGTTTTATCTCCAGATGATGGATGCAACGTAAAGACGCTCTAGACAGTTCCTTGTACGAAGCAAAAATAAAGGATAAGAGGCAAAAGCTTATAAGCCTCATCGATCACTTATGCAAAGAATAAAATATTCCTTCCAAAACTCGTGTAACTAAATCCAAACATTCTGCCACGTTCCCAATATACTAGAGTCAACAGTATTGAACGATTTCCATACATTCACTTTGTATCGTCAGCAGGAAAAGAACGTAAACAATACAGGGTGACTTTGAATTCATTGGGTGTCTTTTAGGGGGTTAAAGTACTCGTAAATATTAACATCTTTCACTATGGGACCGACACTGAAGTATGAAAAAAAAAAACAGCTGGTCCGTAGATTTCGTCGAGTTCTGTGAATTGTAAGTGTGTAGGGAAGTAAGCACCTAGTGCCCCTGAACCTAACCTAGCACAGGTTAATTTCTAGAGCGGCGCTGCATCTCTTGGTCTGCCCTCCACTGTCCTAAGGCGTGTTGCCTTAGTTCTGTCCATCCAAAGGTTGTCTGGTAGATATCGCTGTCAGTGATAATACCGCCATTGTACCACATAGTCTTCTTCGTCGTAAAGATGATTCCAAAATTATATATATTTTGACCAAAATTCAGCCACGCCAACAGCGTTGTCATTTGCCTCACAATAGTAGTTTATGCAATGGTCATATAATAGGGGTTATTAAAACACGAGCGTGGGTTTATCTGAGGCGAAGCCGAATGTGATAATATTAACACGCGAGTGTTTTAATACCTAATTATATGCCGTTGCATACACTACTTTATCTTCACTCTTAAATTTGAAATAAAACAAAAGTTGAAACGGAAATAATATGTGGTATGGCGGGCAATTTAGATTCTCATTGCGCATGACAGCTCACCGCTCGCCTCCATAGATATGACACTACTTTTCGACAATAAGTCAAGGAGGGCTCCTATAAACGCCAATAAATTAAAAAGTAAAAGTGTGCTACAAAAATTAAAAACTTATTTTATGATACAGTTGTTTGAAAATCGAAGGAAAATTTTGCACTGTAATGGGTTTTTTTTTAATTTTACCTATCCACGAATATAAAGTACGTGTTTATACAATATTTTTTGAATTCATATTTAGAACAATTCATAAAGTCACAGTTTGATAACAGGTATCATTATGTGCCTAATTGCGGTGAAATTAGAGCCACTTTATGAGCAAGTGTGTTGAAATAGTACATTGTGATACAAGGGTGGAAAGTAGGTTATCGCAAACGAGCTGTCATTAACAAGCCCGAGCCGAAGGCGAGGGTTTTTAATGACACGAGTTTGCAATAACCTACACACCCGTGTATCACACGACGTTTTTCAATACAGTTGTGAGAAACAGTAAAAACAAATCAAAGAATTAGATTTGTTTATTCACAAAAAATAAAATTTTCAATATGGCGCGTTTTTGCAACAAGAAATATTTTTTTTCAAAGAAAACAGCCGATTCGATTTTTGAAAAACGTTGATGTGAAAATAATTAACTTAAAACTGGTAATTAAATATATTAAACAACTATTTAAAAAAAAAGAGAATTCAATGCTAAAACGTACGGAATCATTAATTTTTCCTCGTATAAAATTGTATCCCATTTTATTCTATGTATGAAAACTCCTTGCTACTAAACTTTTTTAAATTGACTTATGGCGCGTTTTTGCAACTGGACATTTTTTTTTTCAACGAAAACTGCCTATACAGCCTATGCAGCCTATTCGATTTTTGACAAATGTTGATGTGAAAATAATTAAATTAAAACTGGTAATTAAATATATTAAACAACCATTTAAAAGACTTTTAAGAATTCAATGCTAAAACGTACGGAATCATTCATTTTTCCTCGTAGAAAATCTATCCCATTTTATTCTATGTTTGAAAACTCCTTGCTACTAAACTTTTTTAAATTGACTTATAAATTTAAAACTAAATTGCAAAACTAATGATCGAGCTCGTAAACAAAAGTCACGACCGCGTAACAGAAAGATGCCTATGCGTAAGATTTAACTTTCGAATCATAATTATAGCCTCTGAAAGTACGCCATGTTTAACAACTGTATTGACAAAGACCTTTTCGACAGACCGTAATTAGGCACATGATGATAACTGTTATCAAACTGTGACTTTTTCATTGCTATTATTCACAAGTGTGTTATAGAGTTTTTTTGTTATTTATTGGTTGAGTTGCTTTGTTCTTAAAAAAGTTTCGATACAAAAAAGATCGTGCTCAATAGTACAAATAAATTAATCATTCGGAAAATAATGTAAAAATCCCAAAAAGTAGTTGAAATTGGGTTGCTGCTGTTATTTTTTTGACACCGTCTTCCGAAATTAAAGGTATTTTGCACTTTGTAGTGTTTTGCTTTGGAAGTCGGTGTAGTTTTTGTGTTCTTTTTTAAAGTCGATTGCAAATGGAAAAATTCTGAACAAATCATTACATTTCAGACAAAAGTCGTACAAAATGGTCGTATAAAACCAAAAACTATGATCAAAATCTAGCCGATTTCATGATGAAATCTCTCAAATCATCGAGGTTTGAAACCATTCAACACAACAGCCAAAAACATCCACTCTCATTAAGAAGACAGTGTAAAAAAATTGGCTCATTTTCAAGTTCTCCCGAATACGTGAGGTGACCTCGAAACTCCTACATAAAGTGCTGGAAAACAATAGAACGACGCGTTAAGGTATCCACAGTTTTGTTGGCACTCAGTGTAATTAGGAGGACGCGTTCATTCGTATTCAGTATTGTGCTGTAAGTAGCTGAAGTTTTGAAGGTGGTTTTAATCTTACTAATCACACTATCATCACATCACACTGTATATAATATTATAAAGATGATAAAGGCGAAAGTTTGTGAGTGTGTGTGTGTGTGTGTTTCTATGTTTGTTACTTCTTCACGCTCAAACGGCTGGACGGATCTGGATGAAATTTGGCACAGAGATAGATTATAGTGTGTGTTTGTATGTTTGTTACTCTTTCACGCAAAAACTACCAAATGGATCGGGATGAAATTGCAACTCCTACAATATAGCGTCCAAAATCCGCCATGTTTTTTTTTTCAACGGCCTATCTAACGATGTCCTAATTATAAAAATCCGTCAAGTGGTTTGAAAGATACGAGGTAATAAAGAATATTACATACATACAAAATACGCGCGAAAAACATAACCCTTTCCTTGCAGCCGGGTAATAAAAAAGGAGAAGATTCTCAATTCGTCGGTTTTTTTTTTTACTTTTGTTTTGTTCATTGAAAAAAACAAATGAGTATTGTCATCGCAGACTTTTTACTTTAGAAATGTCTCATTAGGTGTTACCACTTAGAAAACGTAACATCACGGCTAAATTCTCCGAAGAGTCAGGCAGAGATGCATCTTTGTATCAGTGGCGGCTGGTGGATCATAGTAGTGGTAGTGCACTTTGACTTCTCACTGGGTAATTGTGTAAGATTTGCTAAAATTCACAGGAACCTATGTAAATCGGCAAACCATCTCGCTAGCGACTTCTAATTCGACGCCAACGCCATCTAGTTACGACGTTGTACAACTTTTAATGTTGGTACTCGACCCTAAGATAAATTTCGTTCGTCAAACCTCGCCCGCTCTCGGTAATCTTCGGTTCGCTGGTGCGGCGCACGAGAATGGTCATATTTCGCCGTACATTTTCTATTGAACTATCTCTGTCTCACGCGCCAGGCGTTTTCGCTTGTTTCTCATAGAATTATATGAACTCTCGCCGTGCGCTTTAGCCCAGCGCACGGGGAGTATTTTTTACAGCAATATACGTCTTATTACCTTAGCAAAGAGCTTAAATTTGTTCGTCATAATTGCGTAAATATTGAATAGATCGTTAATCAGATATTATTAAACATTTTTATTTTATTTCTAAACCTTTTTAAATCTGGCAGTTCAGTGCACGAGTGAACTTAAAGTACAGCCGCCTCTGCTTTGTATAGGTAATACACCCACACCATGTGGGTGTCAATTCAATGAACCATGTGGGTGTAAACGCAACCATTCTCCAAGAACTCGGCAATAAGCAGTGACTATCGGCTATATTCCAAGCTGGGCAGGTCACGTGTCCTGACGAAGCCAAGATAGAGTCGTAGAGTTATTACGTATCTTTTGCAAGAGCAAAACGATAGCGATCAAACGCTTTATGTCATAAAAGTCGGCAGTACCTGCAGTGTAGGTATGGTAGGTCCTACACAATCGTTTGCTAATCGCTCGCTGTTTGACTTTTTCGATTTTGGCTGGCTTAATAGGTGAACGGAAAGCTGGAACAATAATTATCTATTATACAATGATCTACTGACGTTTCATAATATTTTTAATAATAAGGTACGGTAAGTATTTACCTTCTTGAGTTTATATTTTTTCAACACACTAGTAGTGTATTATTGGGGGTTCTGCATCACTTGCTCTCGCTTCGCTCGAGCGCGTTATGCAGAACGCCCCAATAATACACTACTACTATGGTCTGCCTCAAATTTTGACACAATTTATGTGAAACAAATTTCATTCCCTGGCAGTATCTGGTAGCAATCAATATCTTCTAATGCAGGTAAAACTAACGCACGGGCTGTATCACTCTCCTGATGAAATAAATCTGCTGTTGCTGTCGATATACTACTCCCACTAGTCTTTGACGAACTCGCAATCGATTTTTCATTATCAACCTGTTTGTTGATAACATTAACGAATGTGCGAAGAAGCTCACCAGACTCGCTTTTGAGTATAAGATACTTAGTATTTTTCAATTTAGATTTCTCTGGATCTTCCAACTTCTGGTAAAATAAATCTTCTGTTTGTGTTTTAACATTATCCTGGTGTTTTAATTCACCTACGTCCGATATTTTTTTTTTAGGGTGCATATCTTGAATATGTATTATCTCACCCCTAGCATTCTTGAAAATCATTTTACGAATGCCATCTAAATTAGATTTCACTGAGTGAAACATTATAAATAACATCAATAAATGTAATTATTTATTTAAGAAATAAATTTAATATTGAACCTTTGCACTGTAATATTCAAAGTTAAATTGCTGTGATGCACGACGCCTATGTAATATATACCCATAAATTGACTCATTTTTAAGTGCAATGTGACATCCTATACATATACACTTTAATAGGGTAAGTATTCCAAACACTTTTTTGTAATATAGTTTGTGCCCTTCACAGCGTTTAAATAAAAACATTTAGGAAAATGTATGGCATGTTGCGTCCAAGGATCATCATAAATCTCCCAATCTTCAATAACACCTCCACATGAGAAACATGCTGCAATATCATTTATACTATTTCCATAATAAAAGAATCCTGCGTCAGCCATTTCCATCACTAATCTTTTCTTTTTATTAAGTGTCCCCCAGTAATAATTAAATGAAAATTCACGCATTTTAAATGTGTTATACATGTCATATCGAGGCTTGTATTCATTTTGAGACATGTTTTATTGACTTTCTAATTCAATTAGGTACAAATGTATAATGGTATGGTCCAGCTTTTGTCAGCAACATATAAAGACTGGACAGAAGTAGGAGGAAGGGGAAGAAAACTAAGATGCATTTCACCTAACTACAGAAATAAAAACAATAAAATATTTATTTTAGAATTTTATTGTCAACACACCACTTATTTAAACACAATACATTTTTTAAAGCACATACAGAGTCATGATAAATACAGTTATATAAATCTTGAGAATATTTATATTGATCGTATAAGCTTATCAAACTTGAACATCCTTTATCTTCTAAATTGAATATATTACAATGACTATTTCCTAAAATATGCTTTAACCACAACACTTTTTCTAAACCCTTAACGTAGATACATTTATCTCTTAAAATATCTATAACCAAATTCTGATAATTAGAATAGGGAACAAATCCTTCACGCCAGCGTATCTTTCTGTTACGTTCAATCCAACTTACTTGTTTTTTTTCTTGCTTCGTTAATTTTGAAAATGGAAATGGTGGCTTAATTAAAAATATTTGTAATGTTTTATTATACAATATGGCGATTTCTTTTATTATAAATTCATTTGTTTCTGTTTTAAAGCCTTGAATATCCACAATAGCAATCATGATAACCTGCGCACGATGTTGCTGAGAGGTTTGTATTCTACAAGTCGATCGTTTATAATCAAACAATATGCAGTCGTCTTATCTGGTATTGCTGTAGAACATTCAATTTCCAACCTCACGTCCACTGGACCAGTTTTCAGGCTATCGTTTTGTCTTGAACAGTCTAAGATAAAGAGAGGGGCTTTTTCTTTGAATTCCTTTAGGTCAAGCAACGGGTCTACTGGATAGTTGTAATACGACTGACGAAATTTCACAAACATTTCGTATAATATACTATATTTGTTCTCAGAAAACTTTAAACCTAAAGGTTCATAAGGATAATATTGTGAATTCAAAAAGAGCGTAACGTTTGTTACTTCACAATGATCGAATACTGAACTATCTTTAGTTTTATTATTTTTTCGATTAGTTTGTAAACAAAAAATTACATATCTGGGTTTTTCTAATTGTGAAGCAGTTTTAATAGACCAAGAATGCTTTGTTGTTTTAGGTAGTAATGGATACTCATATAAATCCCAATTTCTATACGCCATCTGAATAGGTTTATCTTTTTCTAAATGTTTTAAAAGTGACAGTCGTTCTCGGTCTGATACTTTTATGTGTGGCACCCTCCACTGAACTCTTTGCACATCTATTTGAAAATTAGCAATATCATCAGTAAGGATAATGCTATTTAAATTAGTGTTACTTCTGTTCAGTATAAGTTCATGTTTACAATTTATCACTATTTTATTGTAATCCTCTGCAAACCCTAAAACTTTATTTAGTGGTATCACAGCACTAAAATGCCCATCACTTTGAAATCCCTCTAAACACCAACCCCATAGGGCAGCAACTTTATTTTCTGCTTCATTTAATGAGATGTATGATTTTATTGTTGACGTTATTCCAGAATTTTTTATGCGGTCTATTTCAATACCATTCATTTCGTATCTAATGTCTTGAAACAAAAACATAACAGGGTTGTTAGTGAACGTAACATTTTTCTTGATTGGATTCCCATCTTTACCGAAGAACTTCGCCTGTCCTTCGATGTAAATTGAACTGGCTGATGGTAGCACGTATATGTCTTGCTGGTGGAGGGGAATTCTGATTTCATCGTTTTCTCTAAAGCTGCTATTGTAGGGATTGTATGAATGGACTTCATAACTTTCGATCGAAGTGTCAAAGTGCGGTAATTCAGCAATCTGTAGTATATTCATATTTTAAATCCTAGAGCTTTAAGAAAATCTTTATTTACTTTAGTCAATTTCTTAACTTTTTTCTTGCGTCTTTGCACCTTAGCAATCGCAGAAGAACTAAGACGTTTTTCATTCGCTTGAGTGTTTTTATAATATACTATCATTTTGTTTTTCTTAAATGAAGTCGTAACTGAATTTGTTTCTCTCCAAAGTTAACACAGTGGCCAAATTGATCTACAATCTTAACCGATATTGATGAAATTATATTTTTGTTTACTGGAAAGTAAATAACATTTTGCGGTATTTCAACACACTGATGGCCTGGAGTAGTATCAGACACGAATTCGTGAATAAAATGAGTTGGTAATCCGTTGCAATACGAACTGTGAACAAGATCACATTCGATTTTGATTACAGACAGACCTCTGTTAATAATGGGGTTATTTGGTGTTGATTGTAATACTGAAAAGTATATCAAACCGCACTCATATTGATCTGACAAATGCAGCGGTGGTTGAAAGTATGAAACCAATTCCGATTTATGTCCAGAGATGGTAACCGTAGTAGACATGCTTCTATACTGACTTCTTTCGGCAGATCCTGTTTATTTTATTCTTCCACTACACCAAAAATTGTTCAAAAAGTTTAAACAAAGATGTCCACAATTATAAGGGTGATCACGCTGAATATTATCATAATTATAATGAACTTTGGATCCCAAGTATTTTATAAATTCCTTTGGAGGCTTAAGATTTCCATAACTATCAAAATATTCAATATAATCATTGTATTTTGCATAGGCTACCCAATGAGAACCAAGATTTTTAGAGCTATCTAAATTTATAACACCGCATTCTTTTTTAAAAGGGTGTTTAGGGAGCTTATCTCTCATAAAGACGCCTCTGAAATAGGGAATATTATTCCCATACTTCAAAATGTCTAAATTACTCAAGGCTCGATTGGGTAGCCGATATCTTAGTTTTTTTCTTTCGATACAAAAATTCCGAGTCCACCTTTATATGGTTTAAGGTGTAGTCCTTTTCCGATGCAGAGAGCTTCCATTTTTTCATTGTGTCTCCTCGATTCTATGAATAATTTTTTTGCCATCTTGAATTCATTTATGGTTTTAGCAATACCAGCTGCACCGCCTGCTAAAGCTCCCACCGCAGATAAGCCCGCAAAAATCGGAATCAAAGGCAATACTCCACCAGTTTTTGGTATAGGAATAATACGAGGAAGTTTAACGGATGAATCATCAGCTAATTTTCTGGCAGCATTTCGGTTTTAATTTTTTGATATGTCTTTTCGTTTTTCTAATAACATTTTTAAATTTGTTTTTTAATGCTTTTTCAGGTTTAATTTTGGGAGAACACTTTTTGCTTTCTTTTTTTAGGCCAAAACCAGTTTTGATTTTTGTTGCCATAGCGCTGCTTACTAAGCGTGCTGACAGTTTTTCTCCTACAGTCGCATCTGAGGCAAGTGCTCGCTCTTTAGCCATATTTAACAAAACTAAATCTGCCTTGTGGCGATCCTTTAGGTTTGAAGACTTGTGATAGGCAATGTCGTGTTGTTTGCAATATTCGTCTAATTTATTAACACCTTTATCTCCACGCGTAAGCCTTTTAATTAATTTAGTGCCAGGCCCGCAATAATTGTATCCCGGTAAATGTAACTCAAATGGTAAATGATTTATAATCCAATTGAGAAGACTACTCTCTTCAATACCCATCATAAGACTGAAACATTTGGACTGAACACTTAATAAATATTCGATTTATCAATCCAACTGTTTTCAGAAGAAGGCAAGCCTAACCATTTTACCAAAACCCTGTTTCCTTTCCTTCTAAGAACTTTTTCAACCAAATATACATGAGGATTTTTTGTCTTTTGAAGCTCTTGTACATAAAATGCACCTAGAATGGGCTGGCCCCTGATTGCATCTTCAATTAAATAGGTGATAGGGGTTGTTTTTTGAATTTTTCGAATTTTAAATATTTCTGTCGACCAGTTGGGAGTATATCCTTTTTCAAATGTCCCCTTATACTTACTAATGCGTACATAATCACCCTCTTTAAACTTGCTTTTTATGCTATCGGTTTTTACCAGCCTGAAATATCTTTGTAATATGCGTTGTTTATTATTATTGTCCACGTTTGCGGGAATTTCATCAATTGTGCGATGATAGGTGTGATTGTATTCATAAATAACTTTATTAAGAGTATTATCGATCCAGTTATAGCTTCCTTTTAGACTAAATTCTTTATAAAGTTTAGACTTCAATGTTCTGATGAATCGCTCAACAATTGAAGCTTTTTTTGTTGAGAAGGTTGAATAATGATTAATATGATAAGATCTCACAAGTTTTTTAAATTTATCATTATAAAACTCTGCCCCATTATCAGTTTGCAGATTTTTAGGCATACGCCCTTTTTCCAATAAAATCTTGAAAGAATTGCATACAACATCTTTGGTCTTACTTTTCAAAGGAAAGATCCATGCATATTTTGAAAATGTGTCAATAACAGCAAGAATAAATCGAAAATTTTTATTGTCTTTAGAAATTGATTGCATATCAATTAAGTCCGCTTGCCATAAATCATCTATATCTTTCATAATAACATGTCTTCGCGGAAAGTTTACCCTTGCATTTTTATGAATTTCGTTTACTACGTCGGCTTTACTCATATCTTTAATTCAGTATATCAACATTTGTCTTGAACCCACCATTGATACTGAATAAAAACCATAGTATCTCCACTATTTATTATTGAATTATGTCAGCTTCTTTTAATTCTTCAACTATCGATAAAATTTCATTATCATGATTGGTATTGCCAGCATCTCTCGAAGCTACTAATAATTTTAATCTCTCAACCAATTCATTGGGATCATCCCAATATATCAAGTCGGTGTTGTTTTTGTACTTCTTTAACTTTGGCAAGTTTCCTCCAAATTTAGTGTGAACAAGTTTATCATCGTTTGACGATTCGGAAAATAGGTGTTTGATTATTTTACAATATTTTATACCTTTGTCACCTCTTATTTGACCTTTAGGATTAAAATCTCTTTTATGTGCATTTGTATAATGTAACATATCCTTATAGACAAGTTTATCTTCGCTCGATATTAACTTTAAATCAGGTTTTCTTCGGAGTAAAAGTTCTTTTAGACCAGCAGTTAAATTGTAAGCTTTGTCACCGATTTTAATTAAAATGGTACTTTCGTTATTCAAACTATCAACTTTAGAAAATGATACTGTTGAATTACCCATGAATAAAGTATTGTTTTCACTTCTGATTCCAAACGGTATACTAATACCATCATAAATACCAAAGATGTCATCACCTTCTAATGAAATTTCTAAATTATCAATCGATTCCTTTTTAGCATTTTGTTCGACTAATTGGGTAGATTTTATTTTTGGATCGTAATAGTCATTGAACTTTATAGATGAACTAGCATTATTTTCATCGGATTCGATTCCTTCGGAATTTTTTAGAGTTGTATTTTCATTTTTATTATTTTTTTCTGCAGATTTATTAGAATTAACTAAAGTCTGAAGAGGATCTGTCACCGGTTTTAGCATTTTATCAAGTGACAAGTTCATTGCATGTTCCTGATTTTTCATATGTTTTATTTTATTTTTTATGGAGTCAACAGACTTCATTAATTCCATTTTAATATTTTTCTCCATATTATGTAACCACAACTGTATTCAACTAAGAAAGGAATAACACTAGCAATGTTTTTTGTATACAATTCATTTATATGTACATGTATTTGCTTTCATTCAAATTTAAAAAAAAAATCAAAATTCTGTCTGTACCTTCCATTATTTAATGATGAGTCTTTGTTAATAAGAAGAAAGTTGTAAGGGTTACTCCAAACACTTTTACAAATATCTTTGAACTGATTCCACGGTACATCAGAGTTGACATGTTCTTCATAGATGTGCTTTAAGTTCACATCATCTTGTTTAAATATTATAAGAAAGTTAGCATTATCGCGTAACAACTGTTTCGGGATTTTTGAGTAGGTTTGCGATAAATAAAAGCAATCAATTAGCTTATGTCTACCCATACAGAAATAATTGCGGATATTTGTTTGATTTTCACATACAACATCATCAAATATAAATACAGAATTTGGTAAAGCTTCACTCGGAGATATGACATCTTTATCGTCATTGAACTCATGAAATTTTATCTGAGGCACTCTTTTTAATACTTCCCGTAAAAAACAATATTTTGGTTGAAAATTAGTCTTCGAGTAAAGGTAAAGGTTTTGAAATTTGAGCCCATTTTCATGCAGTAACAAACTGATCACAACGTTTGTTTTACCACAATTTGAGGGGCCGCAAATTATACAACGAATCGTATTTGGCAACAAAGCGCTATGTCTAATCTCTTTAGGAGACTCACCAAGATTTATATTTTTAACGTTAAGTGATATGGGTTGTTTGATCAACTTCATCTTGTCAATTAATTTAATTATTAACTAACATAAACATATATACTTTATTTGGGGCTATCTTTAGACTTGTCCCAACAGGAATGGTTCTAGTCTCATCTTACAAGATAGGTATGTATATTTAAGAGCTACGTAATGATCCATATTACTCATCGCAAATCAAATAATTTTTGCACGTGTTATAAAAATAAGCGATCACTTCACAGCTGGTGTTCTATGCATAAGGAGGTCGTTTTGTTAACGATTTTATATTTTCAAGGTAAGGTTTTTTTTTTAATTTAATTAATTAATTATTTAAACTAATAATAATAAGTATGTAATGCATCCCTTTTTTTTTACAGAATTATGTCACACTCACCATCGTACAGCCCCGTTGTAGATATGACCGCCCCGCAAAATTTAGCGGTATGTAACTAATAAGATTATCTTAAATCAAACATTAAATCCATAGTTCATGCTGTTTAGTTATAATATTCTTAGTATTCTTTCAGAATGCGATAGAAGACTCAGACCCTGTCACCAATCCGTTTTACTATGCTCAAGATGGGGAGAGCTGGTATGCGGAAGTAGCAGCTAAAACATGTGAGGAGAGTCGAAAGAAAAAAATAGAGGAACGAAGATTCAAGAAGAAAAAAAGTAAATCTTTTAAAAACTCTTCTTTTATCATGCGTAAGGAGCAAGGACGTGTTCGCCAGTTAATAAAAATTATGGTTTTTGATTTGGAAGGCCGTGATATGGAAGAAATAGACACTGAAACTGATAATGCGAGTGTGAATGTGCAGTATTTAGTGACAAGTGATTATGACGATATTGTTGACAAAACTGATCATTTAGTTAGTAAAATAGTACAAAAGTTAAGCAAATCTAATGTGTAATGTTTGTTATTGTTATTATTGTAAAAGTGAATTTAATTATTATTTGAATGTATTATTGTTAAATCAAAAAGAAATGTTTAAATTAATCGGGTTCATGTTATACCTGTATAATAAGACAGTATGAATAAATCAAACAACTGCTGTAAGATTACATAATTTATTTATTTCACATATTATATTAAAATATATAATTATTAGTACTTAAACTACAAACTAACAATTCAAGTTAGGTATTATTAATACAAGATGCTCAAATACATGCAATAAATAATATTCGAAAAAATCAATAATTTGTTTTCATTTAAAATATTGTTTTATGATGACCCCATGGTAAGGTTGTTATCTTATCAGCCATTATTTGTCGTTTATCATCGCTGTTTGACAAAATTACTTTATTTATCTTTTGAGTAAAAATTCTATGATTCTTAGATCTAATAATACACATATCATCTCTGAGTATTTCATTGTTCAGTAAAACCTTTTTATATTTTTCTATATTCAGCTTTTTTGTAACACATTTCTTAACACCTTTAGCTTTCTTTAAAGTGGAAATTTTAGAATCTATACAGTATAATTTTGCTCCCAAACCTACAAATTCTGATATAATTTCACCACCCATCTCATCTTTGAAGTAACCAGGTGTTTTAGCATTAACCATTGGTATATTAAATACATTATCTTTTTCAAAGTTGCTAGTATCAAAATATTTTAAATGTGCTTTTAAGTCTTCGTAAAAATCCTTTGTCTGTATTAAATATAGCAGACTGTCAGTGTCTGTATAGCAAAGCTTTAATTTATTTTCGTAAATTCTTTTCATGACCGAATAGTGGAATTTATATAAGTGACATTTTGCAATTTCTAAAATACTAAATCCGATATAGATTGGACGATCTAAAACTATTTTTGTTTGGTTCATTTGAATTGTTACAAGAGATTCTGAAATAACAGAAAAGTTATTGAAATTAGGTGCGCTAACATATTTTTCAGCCCCGTAAAACTTTTTAGTTCGATTAGATTTGTCTCTCCATATATTTACGAGCTTAACATCAACTTGTTTTCTTTTATTCTCTATGGTTTTTCCAAATATAGAATTATTTTGTTTTTTAAAAAAATCTCTTTCAAAATCAGAAGTTGCATTTTGCCTCAGCCCAGTATTTAAAGAAATATATGATTCTAAGAATTTACTTTGGTGAAATGCTAATATTCTATATATTTTTAACAGTTGTAAACCATTATTTAAGCATTCTTTTAAATGAATATAATGAATAACATATCTATGTTTATTGAAAAGATTAGCAATAAGTTTAGCATTTCGACTACAGAACGGAACAAATTTTTCGGGCGCAAATGGTAAATCGGAATGGTTATCATGCAAGTAGTCAGGGTAATGAAGATCTACTTCTAATATAAATCCAATATCAGAATCAGATGATAAGCTCATAACATCAAAATTTAATATTTCCTTCTGAAGGAGAAACCTAAATCCTCCTACTGGAAGCTTTTGCATCATAGCATATCCATATAAATTAACACAATCAAGATAAATTAGAAAACTATCAGGTTCTTCACTATTATAGTCGGTAAGATATTCATTATTTGCCTTAGCATATCTGAGTGAACATTGAGCAAGTCCTCCTCTTATACCCTTTTCTATCATTTGATATATTTCTAAGTCAGAGATTAGATCTAACTTGATTTTAGTATACAATAACATAGCATCCCAACTTAAGGATGGTGATGAAACGTAATAGCAAGGATCCAGACCATAATTATTTAAACTCATTTTCCTAAATTTTTCAAAAACATCGCACAGAAGTAAAACGTCACATTTAAGATACAAATCGGTATATTCACCCAAATTTTTTATATCAAAAGTTTTCCAAACATTTAAGGCATGCTCATAGTCTTTATCAGATATAGATTCAGATGTAAGTTTGTTGAAAAATTTTGACGGTTCTGGTAATTTATTCTCATCATATCGTTCCCAGGAATCTATGTAATCGTAACAATAAATGCCTTTTCTTCGAACAATATCAAATAAAGTATTATTATTAAAAAAAGATTTTAAATGTTTGAAATCTTCAGGGTTCATAGTCTTAACCAATTTGTCCATACTTGAGCTTAAAAAATTATATGAGTCAATAAATTTCAATTTTACAACATTTGTTGCATTGATGGTTATGAATTTTGTAAATGAAATATATTTCTCTTTAGTTCTCGGTATGAGATGAATTCGACCGTTTATCTTTGAAAGTTCATTAATAAATAAATGACTGTCATAACCGGATAAGTTATGAAACACTATGGGTATAAAAGTGCATTGCTTTGCATTTAAATTGCATATATCATGCGCAGGTCCTCTATATTTTCCAGTAAAGTGATCATGGTCCTTAACAATATTATCATTACACGAAAACTTATTTTTACAAATATGGCACTCAGTGCTGTTGATAAAACATCTATGTTCATCCTCAGTAAGCGGTATCATATTTTCACTCTCTAATAATACTTTATATAATCGTTTTACATCATTAGTCAAAGATTTGACAAATTTCTTAGAACAATCTGGCCCTCGGTAAGATACGAAATCATTTAATTCGGGATTTGAATTACAACAAATATAGTAAGCAAAACACGTAGCCTCATGAACTTGAATATTTTCTACATGTGTTGATTTATGTTTGTCAGAATATTCACGCAATAAACTTTCAAAATCACCATAAATCACTATTGGTACTCTTTGAGTTCTTTCATAATTTATGAAACTTATTTCAGTACCCTTCTCAGGTAATATGGTTTGTATTCCGGCACATTCGTGACAATTCAATTTCTCTTCAGTGTGAAAGTAAATAAAACATTCATCACATAAATATATTTTACTTTTATGTTGGGTCAATTGCTTGTGTACAAGTTTTTCAAAGCTTTTAATTAAACAGAAATGACTCTTTCTATTGTTGCTAATGTAAAGCAAATTGACATGGTATAAACGACGTGATTTTGTTTTATATAAGGGACCTGTAACTGTAACATTATTATCTAAACCGTATATATTGATACTGATATTAGAATTGTTTATTTCAAAGCGCTTAATGTCATTGAAACTAGGGGGAAAACTCATGTCAGAAATATTAAATAATTCGGAATAATGTGGATATGAAGAAGTTCTGTTTGGATTGGTCTTTGCCGGAAACATATCAGCTACAATACACCAAAGAAAACAATGTTGGTCTTCATTTTTTATGTTTAGGCATGATTTAGTATTGACAATACGTTTAGGCAATGGTAAATAAGAACCACCTCGCAAAGGATTATATTTTACGATATTAATTTCTAAATGACTGATAGACTCAATTGTCCAACCTGACTCAGACAGTTCCAATTCGGAACATTTACAAATAAGTTTACCACAAAATGATTTATATAAGGACAAAATATCTGTGTTTTGCACGACTACATTATACTTTGTGTTAAATGACTTTAAAGATTTTTCATAATTTTTTGGTAATATATACCAAACAAATAGTTCAAAATTAACTTTTACCGATTTATGTTTTTTCATCTGGTCTTTGATAAGGTAACAAATCGTTTCAGAAATTTGTGTTAAAAATAATTCAAGTGAAACGTTAACCATTCTAGGATTCACTCTATAACTGATTATCCGATTTCTAAAAGCTGTTGCTATTATATGAACATTATCAAAACGTGTCTGTAATAAGCAATTCGATTTGTGTACATTAGTTTTTTTGTGTGCAGAATATTTCGGAACTGAAACGTTACAGACTTCACAGAAAAACATATTTAGATAATTGTAATTGCAAAAACTATCTTAAAGTATTTAAATATTCTGGATTTCGGATATTAATTTCCTGTAAATTATTATTAAAAAACGAAATTTAAAGTGGATAAAGTTTAAATGTAAAACAAATTACAAATCGAATATTATAATTAAAATAATATCGAGTATTCTCAATGTTGAGATTTCTCAGAATCGAGTATTTTTAATATCGAGTATTCTGTTTCTTAGTATCGAGTTTTCTTAGTATCGAGTATTCTTAGTATCGAGTATTCTTAGTATCGAGTTTTCTTGGTATCGAGTATTTTTAGTATCGAGTATTTTTTGTATGAATTTTAAAGTGGATGAAAGTTTAAATGTAAAACAAATTACAAATCGAATATTATTATTAAAATAGTATCGAGTTTTCTCATTGTTGAATTTTTCTCAGATCGAGTATTCTTAGTATCGAGTATACTTAGTATCGAGTTTTCTTAGTATCGAGTATTCTTAGTATCGAGTTTTCTTAGTATCGAGTATTCTAAGTATCGAGTTTTCTTGGTATCGAGTATTTTTAGTATCGAGTATTTAGATTTTTAATATTTCATATATTTGAGCTTCCTGTAAATAAATCACAATTAATAATATAATGAAAATAATATTAATAAGTATATTATATGGATTACATTTGTTTAATAAGTAATGTTTTAGTATAAGTCAGTATCGAGTATTCTAAATATGATATTTTAAAGTGGATGAAAGTTACAAACAAATTACAAATCGAATATTATTATTAAAATAGTATCGAGTTTTCTCATTGTTGAATTTTTCTCAGATCGAGTATTCTTAGTATCGAGTATACTTAGTATCGAGTTTTCTTAGTATCGAGTATTCTTAGTATCGAGTTTTCTTAGTATCGAGTATTCTAAGTATCGAGTTTTCTTGGTATCGAGTATTTTTAGTATCGAGTATTTAGATTTTTAATATTTCATATATTTGAGCTTCCTGTAAATAAATCACAATTAATAATATAATGAAAATAATATTAATAAGTATATTATATGGATTACATTTGTTTAATAAGTAATGTTTTAGTATAAGTCAGTATCGAGTATTCTAAATATGATATTTTAAAGTGGATGAAAGTTACAAACAAATTACAAATCGAATATTATTATTGAAATAGTATCGAGTATTCTTAGTGTCGAGTATTTAGATTTTTAATGTTTCATATATTTGAGCTTCCTGTAAATAAATCACAATTTAATACCTAATGTAAATAATATTGTGGATTACATTCGTTTAATAAGTAATGTTTTAATATAAGTATAAAGAAGAGTATATGAGTAAAATAGGTATCACAATAATATTATTTTATTCCATCAAATAATATTATTTGGATACAGAACAGGCTGCACGCCCTTAAATTCTGCTTTCGCTGCAGATACAAGATTATTAGTGGCGCGCCAAGTCGCTGAATCGGAGTATACAGAGGCCCTATACGTGAGGAGCGCTTGCTTCCATCGGTCCTTTCCGAATTTTTCAGCGTCCCTATGGTTATAAATACGGAGCTCGATATAATAATCACCGCTCCGTGTTAGGTCCTGCTGATAGGAGTTTCCAGAAGCTGTTCTTCTGGACAGGGACGATCGCAGTGCAGCTGCCCTCACCGGTTCAAGATCTCCCTCTTCCTCCTGTAAACATTGTTATAAAATAGCATTAGATAAACATATTTGAGAGGAGCAGAGGAGAGCAGTGGTGACCCAGTGGTAACGACCGTGACTTACAAATTGTAGGTTGTGGGTTCGAACCCAGGCTAGCGATTTACTTTGAGTAAATTATTTCGTCACCACTGCTCTCAAAACGGTGAAGGGAAACATCGTGAGGAAACCGGCATGTCCTAGAACCAAACATTTTAAGATATGTGCACAGGGCCCATGTATCCGCCACCCGGGCCCACTCCCTCTCACGGAGAGGCCTGTGTCCCAGCAGTGGGAACAAGCCGTCAGATTGAAATCCTATAGGTAATTATAAATCTTAAACACATGTTTGATGAAATATATATTTTTTTTACTCACCGAGGAATCAGCCACACAAATCCGCTTGATTTTCTTAGGCCTCTTTGGTGAAGTATCGGTTTCGGAATCAGACTCACTGCCAAATAATTCTTTTACAGGTGGAGTTGAGGCCGCAGCTACTTTCTTCGATTTGCCTTTGCCTTTAGCCACTTTTATTTTCGGCTTTGTATTTCTTTTTGGTTTAAACGATGTAGAGGGCTCGTTGGGATGCGACTCTACATCGGATTCAAATGGATTCACAAATGTCGACCTAAAATAAAAAGAAATAGTATATAAGAAGTTATACAAATGAACGATTCCTAAAAGGATAGACAGAGTAATAGAACACTCTCTATAACAATTTTCTCTATCTGGAAATCGATCCTTGAATACTTAGAAAATTGAATAAGTCGTTATTTGGTTCTAGAACTCAGCGTCAATACTTCATGTTGTGAAATGGTAGTAACGGTTATTAAACCACTGCACGAGAAGCAAACAAAATAACTCAATAATAAATTTTAATTAGATCTGGAATCGAACCCAAAACTTTGCATTCGACGGTGACACTGATGTTGAATGGGCTACAGGGAACGTAAGAAATAAAAACAATTAACACATTAAATATTTATACCTTGGAGTCGAGCCAAAGATTTTACGTTCAGCAGTTATACTTGTAGTCTACATCATCACTGAGTTACTAGTAAGTTTAAACCCGTAAATAAACAATACTTAAAATTGGGAATCGAACCCTAGACTTAACTTTCGATTATTGCATTTACCATCACTAAATTGCAAGTGCAGTAAGTTATACAAAAAAATAATGTGATACGTACATACTTGTTGTGGAAGATATAAATTTGCACACTTAATCACTGAAGATGATGGAACTCGTCACCAACACAAGAACACCAACAATTCACAAATAACTGATTATGATTGATGGATGCGTCATTGAAGGGACTTATTTATAACACTTTTACGTAAGGTAGCGATTATATTAATATTTGCAACTATTGTTTTAATGTTTCACTAATATTTGACTTGTAAATTATATTTTCATCACTCCTTAAATAAGGTCTATAATCATTTGTTCTTTATTAGACACTATGCACACAGCCTACAATTCCATTTTTGGGGCGGTGGCGACACTCTGTCGCAGCAATCTGAGACGAAAATCTAAAAAGGAAGTTGCATGTACCTTGACCATTCAATATCGGTCTATGAAGTCTCACATTAAAATGGTAGCAAGAGGTTTTGTAAACACTTACCAAAATAAGTTAAGCCTAGACATTACATTTAGGAAAATGTATGGCATTTTACATTCAAGGATTATCGTAAATCTCCCAATCTTCAAAGCGATCCAGTATTTTGTCACATTTTTCGACGACACGTATGGCGCATTGCTTAAGAGCTCGTCTCGCTGCATCACAATGTAAATATTAGTTTATAAACGTGCTGCTACTAAATGTCCCAAGTGTCGCGGGTTCGATTCCCGCACGGAACAAATAAGTATTTGCTCCGGTCTGGATTTTGTTTTCATGTTTTATTTTTACCATTATTTAATTTAATAATAATAATACTCTGAAAAATGAGCAAGTATGAGCCTGGCTCAAAACATTCTTTAGGTACTTACTTAATGGTAAGGAGGTACGATTGGTGCAGTGGTTAGATTGACTTCTGCCCTACGTGTCGTGGGTTCAATTCCCACACAGCAAATATTTGTATGATCTACAACTAGCTCCGGGTCTGGCTGTCTGTAAAATGTATGTCTGTCAACGAAAGAAATCTTAGGATCGTATCGTTTTATTCTTGGCTTTGTGCTAATAGTCTGTTGATATCTATTATTTTTTAATAGCATAAAGTGTAACGTCGGTTCCCATGTGCCTAATGAACCTGCTGGAATTTATCGGGTGCAGATCCAAACTACTCGCTATTAAGAATTACGTTATAGAAAATAAAATAACACTGGACCTTGGAAATCAAACTGGGTTCCTCATGCTCAACAATTGCAAAATTAAAATCGCTAGACCAAAGAATAAAATAGATAAAATGCAAGTAAATTCTTGAACTACTAATTGATGCACTCTACATTGTTTTACCTAACTACTTTAAAAGCATCACACTTTCGTCAAGTAATATAAAATATAGGGACATAAGTTGATCAAACGAGTCGAACTTGATATGGTTGTTTATAAATTTTTAGTACACATCGCACCGTTGATTGAGGCATTCTGCATAACGCGCTATTATTTATTCCAATGTTCGACATCGCACCGTTGAATGAAATAAAAATATTCAGCCCGTATTGCAAATTTGAGGCAGACCATAGTAGTAGTGTATTATTGGGGCGTTCTGCATAACGCGCTCGAGCGAAGCGAGAGCAAGTGATGCAGAACCCCCAATAATACACTACTCACACTTACTCATAAGGTGGCTCTAATTTCACCGCAATTAAGCATAATATAATGACACCTATAATAAAACTGTGACTTTTTCATTACTATTATTCACAAGTGAGTTATACAATTTCTTTTTTTTAATGGTTGAGTTGCTTTGTTCTTAAAAAAGTTTCGATACAAAATAGATCGTGCTCAATAGTACAAATAAATTAATGTACCTATTGCTTGCTCATTTCATGCAACTTCGTATTTAAATAGATAATTTCAACTTGAAAACTTTCACTCAAATATAACTTTTGTTTTCTCTGTAATATAGAAAACTTGAAATTCCCCATTTCGCAAGTGGCTAAAACGCTATCCGCGAAAAGCCAAAATAACCTCATTCTTTTAGTCTGTAATAAAGTCAGTATAAATCAGATTATAGAAAACAAAATTTTAGTAAAATCGATAAAATCAAATCAAAAATGTTTATTTGCCAAGGGTCAGTGCCATCAAAAACATCACCATTATACGAACGAACTAGTCGAATCCCATTATAACTTAGTAGCTATGTAGTACTGTTTGCCAAACTTGGGAAACTATCCAATAGTTCGAGTTCTATTCAGTCATTCCATTGTTAGACAGACAAACTTTATTCACTAGAAGTTTTACCATATAAGACCACTGATACTAGATACTTTCCAAGTGAGTGCGAAGTAACTTAGATATGTTTTGAAAGTAGGAAACAGAAGTATTCTAAGTTCTAGAAGAAATTAGAATACTTCTTCTTCTTTTCGAGTTGAAGCGAAATTCTTCATAAATTTTGGGCCCATTTGCGGGCCACCCCGATTGCGGCGTCAGTGGCGAGCATAAGATCTTCCAAAGTGCAGGAGTATGGACACTTGGGACACTACAGCATGTGTGCCATATCTTGCAAAGGGGCACCGCACTTACACTGGGCATCAGACGGGTCTATAAAACCCCATTTTGCCAAATTTTGTTGGCAGCGGCCTACTTGGGTGCGCAAACGATTAAGTGCTTTCCATATAGGCCACTGCAGTTCACGTCCAGGTGGCAGGTGTTCCTGGGGTTGCAAGAAATCGGGTGGTATATACTTATGATTAGAGACCGGATTATATGCATTTGCATTTTTGCATATGCATTTACTTATTTGACCCCTTTTTACCGGTTATTGCATATTTTAACTAAAAACTAGTTATGATGCATATTTTCGTACAAATATCGACGTACAGTCAAGCATTTTTTTTTCTTCTTATAATAATGTTTTGAGCGGGAGGAGCTCGTGGCTAAATAATAACAGCTGCACGGGTCGATCATCAAGGTTAAGCAACGCTTGACGAGGTCGGTCAGTGGATGGGTGACCATTTCAACATACCGAGTTTCCTCCGTGCCTCGGAAAGCACGTTAAGCCGTTGGTCCCGGCTGTTATTTGAAGATCTTTGATAGTCGTTACGGATAGTCAGAAGCTTGAGATCTGACACCAGTCTTGCCAAGGGGTACCGTGTTACCCAGTTAGTGGGTTGTGGAGGTCAGATAGGCAGTCGCTCCATGTAAAACACTGGTACTTAGCTGAATCCGGTAAGACTGGAAGCCGACCCCAATATAGTTGGGAAAAGGCTAGGCAGATGATGAATAATGTTTTGAGCGATCGAAGTCACAAGAACATTTGTAACAGTCCCTTTCGTTTATGTTAACAATACTGAGTAGCAAATCTGTAGATACCTACTATCTATAGATTAGCTACAAAGTATTGTAAACATAAACGACAGGGACTCGAAATAAATGTTGTAATAAGTGTTGTATTTATATTTATAATATGAATTGAAATAAATAATGAAATCAAAGAAAATGCACAGATTGTATGTGTTCTAAATAAAATAACTAATCATAACTATGTTTTCATTATTTGATGTGGCATATTTTGGCAATTTTCGTGCATATTTTGAGCTTTTTATGATGCATATATTCCTGTCTCTACTTATGATTCTTCTTGATTTGATTTTATTGATTCCTATTACTTTTGAAAAAGATCTTTTCTGTAATAGAAAAACATAGTTTATAGAAGAATATAGCTTAAAAAAAACTGTATATAATACAGTTAGGTGCTTATTTCATGGATTGGTTCCTCATTTACCCCAATTATTCGCGAAAAAAAATTAACAACTCCTTTTTACTGTTGAAAATGATTTTTTTGTATTATTTTCTTCACAAGTGTGTTGAAAAACGTCGTATGATACACGTGTGTATTGATGATTACCGTCCTCGGCTCTCTTAAGACCCTCACCTACGGCTCGGGTCGGAGTCGCGCACGAAGGGTTCCGTACCATTATCTCAAAATACGGCAAAAAAATCACGTTTGTTGGGAGGCCCACTTAAATATTTATTTTATTCTGTTTTTAGTATTTGTTGTTATAGCGGCAACATAAATACATCATCTGTTTCAACTGCCTAGCTATAACAGTTCATGAGATACAGCCTAGTGACAGACAGACAGACAGTCAGACAGACGGACCGCGGAGTTTAGTAATAGGGTCCCGTTTTTACCCTTGGGTAAGGAACCCTAAAAAACAAACCTATATACAAATGGGAGAGGGAAAAGGGCTCATTGCGCATCAAACAATTCGTCCACATCGATGTCAACGAGAAACGTGTCCAGAACGCTGGCAGTATTGCCACGTTGATTGATCAGAGGTTATTGTGGCTGACTGTACAACACAATAATATATTCACTATAGATACCTACCTATCTATAGCGAAGGTATTACGATTTCAAGTTTCAAATAACAAAGTTATTTGTATCGTTACTAGTGTTTTTTCTTGTTATTGTTGTTCTATCTCACGGAGAACGTGACTTTTATGACGCCGATATAAGATTCATTTTGCTACGATTTATCCGTCATCGTAAGATAGAACAACTAAACAAGCTTTTATTTAACTTGAAATGTATGTATGTATGTAAGTGTGTTCGAGTCAAATCTTGCAACTGAATTTGAAAGCAGTTATCCTCCACCGATTAAGATGATATTTTGCATACACGTTTAGTTTTGATAACAATGCATGGTTAACTAAGTGACGTCATCTATAGCGGACGGCCCAAGATGGCGGACTAGTTATTTAATGAATAATATTATTTTTGTTTACTTTCTATTTTTGTAATCTTTACTCTAAAAAAAGCAAACCGAGTGTAAGAATCATAGCAAGTGGCCATGCGAAAAAGGCGTCAGTGTACGTATTAATTCTTTATTTACCCTTCTTCTGCTTCGGTCAACTATTGACAGAGAGGTCGTGGTCAGCATTCCGCAGTGAGACACCTGGCCGCCAAGATTTGCCTCACGATGCGACGCGATCCCTCCCTGTTGGCTGTGACTCGTGTGCACTCATGCAGTGGACCACCTGCTGGATACTTGATCTGGCCGGGCCATTGCATGGGTACCCGCCGCGCGCTCTCGTTCCTTCCCCTAGACCAAAACCCGCATGCTATTATTACGTATCTTTTGCAAGAGCAAAACGATAGCGATCAAACGCTTTATGTCATAAAAGTCGGCAGTACCTGCAGTGTAGGTATGGTAGGTCCTACACAATCGTTTGCTAATCGCTCGCTGTTTGTCAAATGCATTGGTTAAAAAAAACCGCCAACAACTCGTAAATCTTTTGTATTAAAGAGCAATTATTGCGCAAAATTAGCTATCGTTTTGCTCTTGCAAAAGATACGTAATAATAGCATGCGGGTTTTGGTCTAGGGGAAGGAACGAGAGCGCGCGGCGGGTACCCATGCAATGGCCCGGCCAGATCAAGTATCCAGCAGGTGGTCCACTGCATGAGTGCACACGAGTCACAGCCAACAGGGAGGGATCGCGTCGCATCGTGAGGCAAATCTTGGCGGCCAGGTGTCTCACTGCGGAATGCTGACCACGACCTCTCTGTCAATAGTTGACCGAAGCAGAAGAAGGGTAAATAAAGAATTAATACGTACACTGACGCCTTTTTCGCATGGCCACTTGCTATGATTCTTACACTCGGTTTGCTTTTTTTAGAGTAAAGATAACAAAAATAGAAAGTAAACAAAAATAATATTATTCATTAAATAACTAGTCCACCATCTTGGGCCGTCCGCTATAGATGACGTCACTTAGTTAACCATGCATTGTTATCAAAACTAAACGTGTATGCAAAATATCATCTTAATCGGTGGAGGATAACTGCTTTCAAATTCAGTTGCAAGATTTGACTCGAACACACTTACATACATACATACATTTCAAGTTAAATAAAAGCTTGTTTAGTTGTTCTATCTTACGATGACGGATAAATCGTAGCAAAATGAATCTTATATCGGCGTCATAAAAGTCACGTAACCCTTCTCCGTGAGATAGAACAACAATAACAAGAAAAATCACTAGTAACGATACAAATAACTTTGTTATTTGAAACTTGAAATCGTAATACCTTCGCTATAGATAGGTAGGTATCTATATTGAATATATTATTGTGTAGTACAGTCAGCCACAATAACCTCTGATCAATCAACGTGGCAATACTGCCAGCGTTCTGGACACGTTTCTCGTTGACATCGATGTGGACGAATTGTTTGATGCGCAATGAGCCCTTTTCCCTCTCCCATTTGTATATAGGTTTGTTTTTTAGGGTTCCTTACCCAAGGGTAAAAACGGGACCCTATTACTAAACTCCGCGGTCCGTCTGTCTGACTGTCTGTCTGTCTGTCACTAGGCTGTATCTCATGAACTGTTATAGCTAGGCAGTTGAAACAGATGATGTATTTATGTTGCCGCTATAACAACAAATACTAAAAACAGAATAAAATAAATATTTAAGTGGGGCTCCCAACAAACGTGATTTTTTTGCCGTATTTTGAGATAATGGTACGGAACCCTTCGTGCGCAAGTCCGACCCGAGCCGTAGGTGAGGGTCTTAAGAGAGCCGAGGACGGTAATCATCAATACACACGTGTATCATACGACGTTTTTCAACACACTTGTGAAGAAAATAATACTAAAAAATCATTTTCAACAGTAAAAACGAGTTGTTAATTTTTTTTCGCGAATAATTGGGGTAAATGAGGAACCAATCCATGAAATAAGCACCCAACTGATACTGTTTTATATACAGTTTTGTTTTAAAGCTATATTTTACTATAAACTATGTTTTTCTATTACAGAAAAGATCTTTTTCAAAAGTAATAAGAATCAATAAAATCAAATCAAGAAGAATCATAAGTAGATACCGGATTATATGCATCATAAAAAGCTGGAAATATGCATGAAAATCGCGTAAAATATGCACGAAAATTGCCAAAATATGCTACATCAAATAATGAAAACATAGTTATTATTAGTTATTTTATTTAGAACACATACAATCTGTGCATTTTCTTTGATTTCATTATTTATTTCAATTCATATTATAAATAAAAATACAACACTTATTACGATATTTATTTCGAGTCTCTGTCGTTTATGTTTACAATACTTAGTAGCTAATCTATAGATAGTAGGTATCTACAGATTTGCTACTCAGTATTGTAAACATAAACGAAAGATACTGTTTCAAATGTTCTTGTGTCTTCGATCGCTCAAAACATTATTATAAGAAGAAAAAGAAATGGTTGACTGTACGTCGATATTTGTACGAAAATATGCATCATCACTAGTTTTTAGTTAAAATATGCAATAACCGGTAAAAAGGGGTCAAATAAGTAAATGCATATGCAAATGCATATAATCCGGTCTCTAATCATAAGTATATACCACCCGATTTCTTGCAACCCCAGGAACACCTGCCACCTGGACTTGAACTGCAGTGGCCTATATGGAAAGCACTCAATCGTTTGCGCACCCAAGTAGGCCGCTGCCAACAAAATTTGGCAAAATGGGGTTTTATTGACCCGTCTGATGCCCAGTGTGAGTGCGGTGCCCCTTTGCAAGATATGGCACACATGCTGGAGTGTCCCAAGTGTCCATACTCCTGCACTTTGGAAGATCTTATGCTCGCCACTGACGCCGCAATCGGGGTGGCCCGCAACTGGGCCCAAAATTTATGAAGAATTTCGCTTCAACTCGAAAAGAAGAAGAAGTATTCTAATTTCTTCTAGAACTCAGAATACTTCTGTTTCCTACTTTCAAAACATATCTAAGTTACTTCGCACTCACTTGGAAAGTATCTAGTATCAGTGGTCTTATATGGTAAAACTTCTAGTGAATAAAGTATGTCTGTCTAACAATGGAATGACTGAATAGAACTCGAAGTATTGGATAGTTTCCCAAGTTTGGCAAACAGTACTACATAGCTACTAAGTTATAATGGGATTCGACTAGTTCGTTCGTATAATGGTGATGTTTTTGATGGCACTGACCCTTGGCAAATAAACATTTTTGATTTGGTTTTATAGATTTCACTTAAATTTTATTTTCAATGGAAAATTAACTAAGGATTTCTATGAGGTATGTTTTCTGTAATCTGATTTATACTGACATTATTATTTATAAAAATATTAACTCAAGAAGGTAAATACTTACCGTACCTTATTATTAAAAATATTATGAAACGTCAGTAGATTTTATATTAGATAATTATTGTTCAAGCTTTCCGTTTACCTATTAAGCCGACCAAAAGTCTTTTCTTATAAACAGTATACGCTTTTATAACAAGTTGCCAAAGTCAGTTATAGAACTGACCGATGGAAAGTTCAAAAACTACATCAAACGCGTCCTTATTAAAAAAGCATATTATAAAATCAAGGACTACGTTGAAGATAAAAATTTTGGCTTTAGCTCCTGCGCATGCGGCTTCCCTGGTAACTCATAAACGGCACAAATATATGGATGTCTCTAACTATTCTCAATCTATTTTTTTTGCTCTTTTAATTAGACTTTTTACAATGTTTTTCAATCATCTTTATAGCCCTTTGCTAAGAATAGTTACAGCACTGATAACAGTATTTGTGCCACATGTTAAATTTAGTGTTGTTTTTTTTTATTTTGTTTTTTTTTACCTTTGTATAGATTGTTTTACCGATTGTGAATGTGTGAACATTGTAGGCTTTCTAGATTTCTAGATGATTTTTAACATTTGTTAACTTTTTATTTCGTTTTACATTATTTTTTGTTTATTTTTTATATTTCGTACGACTTATTGTCGGGCCTACGTTGTCCCCCCGTATCCAAGTACTAATGCTGTAACATGGAAATATTGTAAACACAAAATTTTTAAAAGAGTAACCATGGAGTTTCTTGCTGGTTCTTCTCCATAGGAAACGACTAACCCGAACCGTGCACCTTTTGTCTACGTTTTATAAGTGCCTATGTAAAATAAAAATAAATGATTTTGATTTTGAAAACCGAAAAAGTCCTATTAAAATCGGACATAATTTGAATAGCAATATTTCTCTACACTTCTCAGTTTTCCAAGAAAAAAAAATTAATTCATTGCTAGATATTCATTTTACCTCAAAAGCCAACAAAAAAAGGCAACGCGTGTTTGACTTCGCACATTCAGTGTTCCGTAACAAAGAAAAAACCGTTTTTTTAGGGATCCGTACCCAAAGGGTAAAAACGGGACCCTATTACTAAGACTCCGCGATCCGTCTGTCTGTCTGTCAGTCCGTCTGTCACCAGGCTGTATCTCATGAACCGTGATAGCTAGGCAAATGAAAATTTTACAGATGATGTATTTCTGTTGCCGCTATAACAACAAATAATAAAAACAGAATAAAATAAATATTTAAGTGGGGCTCCCATACAACAAACGTGATTTTTTTTTCGTTTTTTGAGATAATGGTACGGAACCCTTCGTGCGTGAGTCCGACTCGGACTTGGCCGGTTTTTTGTATTTGTTAGTAAAATATACGTAATAATAAACATATTTCAAGTTCATAGGTCAATCAAAGGAAAGCTAAAAAAAAATCGGAACTTAACTGTGTGACAGGCGACGGGCAGACCGACAGACGGACAGACAGACATGTGAGTGACAGCAACAGGGCTCCGTTTGTACCCTTCGGAACGTAGGTACAGTACCCTACAAATCGTGAGTTTTTAATATCAGCATATTTGCGTTGCTTATTATGAGCTTCTTGCTATGTCTCTATGCATTTCCTCTTCTCTCTACAATAGAAATAGAAAATCTATTTCATAAAGTCAAGTATTATAAAATAAAAACACACCAGTGCGTCCGTTTTACTCTGTTATCACAACAAAAGTTAAATGTGGTGTCGTTACGTTGAGTTTGCAACAATAGTTTCGAACCGGAATCGAACTCGTGGCTTCCCGATCGGAAGCCCACACTTGTTGTTTGAAACTGTTATTACGTTTCATTAGAATCTGTTCGCTTTGCGAGTTTGTAAAGCAAATGTGTGTTTTTATTTGAAACTACCACCTATTCATCGGTTGAATGCCATAATTACCGAAAAAATAAAAAGCCATTCTCTTTCTCTTTTTTTTTTTCCATTGTGTTTCGCGTGGATCCACGTTTTTGGCACTCGAGTGGTTGAGGCTCTACGTAAGCTTACATGTAGTACATGACATGACATGACATAAAAATAGCAAAACATAGATACATTAAACAGGTACATTAAACCAAATAAAAAAATTAGAAATACAACTGAAATGTTATTAATGAAAATTATTAAGCGCTATTTCTCTCTCCTAGACACTGACCGTAACTAGAATGTTGCTGTGCCCGACAGGGTCCATTTTTTTTTCTGTAACTTTTATTTACCACCTGTATGTACATAATGGATGCAATAAATTGAATTTGAATTTGAAAATAATATATTTATTGAGTCGTTTATTCTCGCACTGGAACCCCCCTTGCGGCTATTACTGTTCCACTTCAGAATCTGCTGCTTTCCAACATTGTAAGCGTGATGGAGTGATGGACATCGAATGGACAGCGACGCCGCCGCCGGTAGGTCTCGAGTACTCGCTTACGTAGCATCAGGCCACCGCTTCTCCAGGGTTCATCGTGTTATTCCATCTCACACACATTCTTTGAGTAATCAAATAAAAAAAAACCGGCCAAGTGCGATTCGGACTCGCGCGCTTTTGTTATATGGGAGCCCCACTTAAATATTTATTTTATTCTGTTTTTCATACATCATCTGTGAAAATTTCAACTGTCTAGCTATCACGGTTCATGAGATACAGCCTGGTGACAGACGGACAGACCGACAGACAGAAAGATAGACAGATAGACAGACAGATAGACAGACAGACGGACGGACCGTCTCTACCCTTTGGGCACGGAACCCTAAAAAACTAAATCAAAACCGAATCATCCGTTTAGGAGCTATGATGCCACAGACAGATACACAAATACACAAACACACAGGTACACACGTCAAACTTGCAACAACCCATGTGTAAGGTGTAAACAGTAACTAGAAACCAATAAATAAATTATCCGTACGAATGGAAGTCGAAAATTATCCCAAGTGAAAGTACTAAAAGTTCAGGTCATGGACTACCCGTTTAGAAGATCCATCCAAATCCATTTCGCGCTCCCGCTTAAGTACTTTGTGTTGAGAGTATGTTTCTTTGGAATACTAAAACACTTTATTATTATATACTTTACTAGCGGACGCTTCGCGGTTTCACTCGCGGCATTCTCGTTCCTGTGGCAATACAGGGATAAAAAGTATCTCACCCGAGGATAGTGTAGCTTCCCAACAGTGAAAGAATTTTTGAAATTCGTCCAGTAGATTTTATGTTAATACGTTACATACAAAATACAAATCACTCCTCTTTATAATATTTGTATAGATATAGATAATATGAGTAGGTTTTACGCATTACTCGGTTTATTAAGTCGATAGATATTGAAGTAGAAGACTTTGAGTAAACAGTTTTCAAATTTAATAAAAAATAATTGACATTCACTATGTGCAAACCAAATGAATTAAAATCTGCACATACCTCGAGGATTGATGAAACTGATATCCGACGAAAAATTAATTAAATTAAATACTTCAAATGGAAATGACAATTTGTGCTCCAATCCAATTAATTTACAGAAATGTTTCGCAGTAGAATATTGACAAGTTATAATTAATGAAAGACGATATGATTAACTAAAGAGGGCAGTTTAACTTCAGTAAACTACATGATTATTTTTATTGAAGCAAGTTCGTCTTATTGTCGAAATCATATTATTACCCGACTACCGAAGGAGAGTAATGTGTTTATCAGTCTATTTATCTATGTATGTTTGTTCCTATGTGGCGTTCTAGAAACCAAAAATTTTGGTTAGCCGATTTTCATGATTCTTCCGTCAATCGATTCGTCTTAACCTTGCGAGTGTCACATAAAAATGGAAAATAGAAAAATGGCGGCTTTTGGGCGCCATATTGTGTGGGCCCAATTTAATTTTTTCTTCTAAGCCTATCGTGTGGGGTATCATGATAAAGGATTTTTAGAGGTAGTTTCAAAAATATACAACCCTTATATGTTTAAATGTACCTTATCGATAAAAAAAAAATAACGAAAAAGTAATAAATAAAAAAAGTTTACAAAAATAAATCAAAAAACCCGACTGCTTAAGAAGCGAACTAAAAAGTCGTAAACAAGAAGAAAATCATGCTGTGCAGTCGAAGGATACATATTCGCGAGCTGGCGGACCAAAACCAGATGTATCCTCCGACTGCCCAGCATGTTATTTTTTTTGTATGTCTGTTTTTGCACCCTGTAATCTGTGCAACAAATCGTTACAAAAAAATGCAGTTCAAAAATTCAGTGATAGAAGCAAAATTAAAGTTCGTGAAAAATAAAAATTGTAAGCGAGATTTAGTGTGAGAAATAGGAATTATTTTAATTATAGAACTACTTATCTCTTATGTAACGAAACATGCCTAAACGTGACACTTCCTTGAAAATTTACTATTAATTCTATTCATACGATAAAATGCCGAAAAATTCTTACTTAAGAGGAAACGGGGGCAGAGAGCGCCGACTGAATTTCCTTAGTAAAAAGTCATAATTCGAGGTTTGGCTCTCGTCTCATTCCTCCTCCAATATTGGACCAATTTAAAAGATATTCCGTAAACTGAAAATTTAATATATATACTATGTCACTATGTTTTATTTTTTGATGATACATTATCTTTAGAAGCATTAGAGCCCTAAAAAAATGCTCAAAATTGCGCTGTTAACAGAGGCTTAGTGTACACATTTGACAAATACAAATGACAAAAGGAAAACATAGGGACATAGTATATATCTTACTTTACCAGTTTATGGAATATCTTTAAAATTGGTCCAATATTGGAGGAGGAAAGAGACGAGAGCCAAACCTCGAATTATGACTTTTTACTAAGGAAATTCAGTAGGCGCTCTCTGCCCATATTTCCTCTTACAAAAGCTATTGTACCACTCACTTCTGTTCATTTTCACGCTCTCTATAAAAATTAAAGGTAGCGAAAAATATCGTCCACATAATCTAAATGATCAAGTCTATATAACTACCCTCTTCCCTAGAATTTCCAATTCCTCCATCCATTAAAACCTTGTTTATGTATATGAACAGTGAGTGAGTGTCGATATTAAATTCCCGATAGACATGAGAACAGGATGTGTTCATTAAACGTTGTGCTCAAATGAGGTCGGAGGCAATATCGAATTTCGGATCGACAGGAATTCGGTGATATCTCTTTGCTAATGTAACTCTAGAGTTCGCCTAGGTAAACATGAGTCGATCAGAAATCGTTGCGGCTATGGCTTCGATCGGGACACGCACCAATGAACAGTTTTGCCTATTTTATTGGTAAGATTACTTCACCAAATTGTCCGGAGTGTAATATAATGGAAGACTCTTACCATATGCTGATGGAGTGCGTCCGCAACAAGGCCGAAAGATTTTAATTTTGTCTAAGTCTCTAGATATTGTAAGATGTAACAGGATTCTTGCGGTGCTTTTGTCGAAGGAGGCAAGAACCTTGTATAAACTAGCCAAAACATGATTTAGAACTTAGGGAATATTTATCTATACTATAATAATATTATAAAGAGTAAAGATTTTTGTTTGTTTGTTTGTACCGAGTAGGCTCCGAAACTACTGGACCGATTTGAAAAATTCTTTCACCAATAGAAAGCTACATTATTCCTGAGTGACATTAAAAGTGATAATAATGTAGAAATTATTAGTGGGATGGTCCACGGAGCAAAACCGCGTGCAACAGCTAGCGGAAAAAGCGGTACTCCTGGACACGGCTCGTATTGTTAGGAGGTTCCTCTCTCAGGAGCCCTGACCACCGGTAGCTTGGACCCTGTTCCCGATACCGGTGGGCTACTATTTTTGTATTTTTAAATGTTTTTTTATTTTATTTTTTATAGAATGATATTTAAAAATGTAAAAATATGTAAATATAATAAATAAATGGAATAATAATGTGGACGCAGCGATCATTATACTGATAGTCGTATCAGCCAACGGCTTAATAGCCACGAGCCTCGACCAACACCTTAGGAGGCTCTCATAGGCAGCTGGGTCAAGGGCCTGATTCAGAAAAGCAGTATTACTGGACACGGCTCGTATTGTCAGGAGCTTCTTCTCTCTGGAGCCCTGACCGCCGGTAGCGCGGATCCTGTTCCTGATACCGGTGGGCCTATTGTATTATTTTTTTAAATGTTTTTGTGTTTTAATTTATTTTATAAAAATATTTAAAAAAGTACAAAATATGAAATTTAATGAATAAAGGACATAATATTAATTGAATTGTTAAATTAATTTCGAATCTTAGTTATTAGACTTACTTATATTTCCTCTGTATACCTATGAGACTGTCATAATCGCTTCGCGATTCAAGGTTTTTTTTTCAAATTAAGAAAAAAAGTCTAGTCTCAGTTTGTTGTTTTTTATGATTGTTGTTGAAATCAAATTTAATTAACCCCCGACGGATAAAGAGGAGTGTTATAAGTTTGACGTGTGTTGCTGTGCATCTGTGGCATCATAGCTCCTAAACGGTTAAACTAATTTTTATTTAGTTTTTTTTGTTTGAAAGATGACTTTGTCGAGAGTGTTCTTAGCTATACACGTAATTATAAACCCAGATTTAAAGAGTAAAATGCGGATAATTTTTTAACGGCTGAAACGATTTTAATGAAATTCGTCGATCGAACGATCATTCGTCCAAAACCTAATTTATCAAGACTGAAGAAGCTCATATCATACCCTTGAACATAGAGGTCACAAAAAGCAAATTAAAATGACGAGAAATATTATCAAACGACTTATAAATCACGTGTCGGTTTGAAAACTTACAAATAATATAAACTTTTATAGAAATACTTTTCAACTAAGTTCTTTCAATTTTCAGAGCGATTGCTATTTACAAAGGGCTCGCGAAATAAGCTCGCGTGGGTCTTCAAGTTCGTTTACTTAGTACGAAGTGCGAAAATTTGTTGACAAGAAAATGTTTTTGTACCGTGTTAAAAGGATACTCTATAAGTGTGTTTTCTCAAAATATTTCGACTAAAGAAATTCTAAGTGTTTGATGTTAAGAATTATTTATGTTTATTTGAAGGTTGTGAAGTCGGAACTGATATTTTGCGGCGGGTTCGCGCTGAGTGCTAAAGCGTGACTGTGCTCGCGCCATAAGCGGCACAGGAAGACACTGTGGAGTTTTAGTGGGTTGGAGTCCCACATAACTGCGCTATCTGCCCGCGGTGGCCCAGTATGCATGAGCTTGTTAAGTCACATTGTGTAAATTAAAGTATTTAGACCACTAATTATTACAGTAGAAAATCTTTACAATCTTACACAATCATACTTTATGCCTAAAGTAAAACCCCGAATAATCCTCAAATTTTACCCGAAAAAGAAAGTCACATTACCATCTGGCAAAAAATACATGCCGTTTCTATTCCCTCTGCAATTTCCATATCAAAAATATAAATTAGAATGCCGTATTCTTTTTGATTTATGAGTGCCGCCTATCAGTCTCACTTAGGCAAAAATTATGGTGAATAAATTCACAAAAGTATAGTTACTTTGTTTAAAATTTCAAAGTGAGTATAGTCAGCATCGTAATTGGTTTACCGCCTTTGAAAAAATAGTAGTTTATGCAATGGTCATATAATAAGGGCTATTAAAACACGAGCGTGAGTTAAAATAATAACACGCAAGTGTTTTAATACCTAATTATATGCCGTTGCATACACTATTTTATCTTCACTGTCAATCAACTGTATGACAGTTGAACTAAAATAAAAGTAGAAACGAAAAATACATGCGGTATGGCGGGCAATTTCGATTCTCATTGCAACATGACTGCGCAGCGCGCGCATCCATAGACAGTGACACTACTTTTCTACATTAAGTAAATGAGCCTATAAGCAGCCAATAAATTAAGAAGTAAAAGTGTGCTATAAAAATTAAAAAGTTATTTTATGATGCAGTTGTTTGAAAATCGAAGGAAAATGTTGCACTGTAATGTTTTTTTTAAATTTTACCTATCCAGGAATATAAAATACGTGTTTATGAAATGTTTTATGAAATCATATTTGAAACATTACGTTGTGAGTGTAGATAAAACGTTTTACACGACTGCCCAAAAAAAGGAGTGTCATGTTTTCAGGGTTCATGTATGTTTATGAGTTTCTTTATAACACCATAACTTCTAAAGGGCTTAACCGATAGCAATGTGTGCGGTATCTTTAGAAGCGTTATGCGTTACCCCGGATAACACAGGCAGGTGATTTTTTTTACAAAATTAATTTATTTACTCATTAATTATTATTACACCTTTACAGAAACTTCCAAGGCGATGTTATAACTTACATATAAAACATTAAAATACAATACATCAATCGTAACAAGACATTCCAATATGTAATCATTATTTAAATGGTCAGACCTTGTTCAATAAAATTTTGCGCTACTTGTACCGCTAAATGTAATGGGGGAGTCATTTATGGTTCATAAAAACTATTTTTTTCATAAAATTTGTCTACGTATACTATCATCGTCTAGAACTTGCTTAGTACATAACAGTGGTATTCAATAAATATGTATTACAGTAGGTACTATTCAATATCCCATAGAAAAACTTATAAAAAAATTACTTATTCGTTTCCACGTTTGCTTCTTGAAGACAAAATCTATATCTATGTTATAAATGCGAAAGTTTGGATGTTTGGATGTATGGATGGATGTTTGTTACTCAATTACGGAACGGACTTTCTTTTTTGAAGTCGGTTAAAAATCACATTAAATCGAAAAGACTTTGCTAGACAACGACTATCAGCGATAACGATTTTCGAAATTTTTGACAATTGTTACTGCTGAATGATCGCTTGGGGGTGGTCTATGTCCAGCAGTGGACATCTTTCAGCTGAAATGATGATTATGATGATAGATGAATTCATCTTTTTTAACCCTTTTGACGACAAGAGTTACAGACAGCCCACACTGCATGCATGAGGACGGGACAGCAGCTCATTTGCTCCAAAGCTGCCAAGAGATCACTGGATACAGGATAAAGTAATACGGAAATCCAGGTATCCTCCGTAAGATAGTAACACCAGAACGCTGCTGGTCTTCCTTGAGGAGATGGGATGAATCGAATGACGTATTTATCCCACCTGTACGCAAAATACGTGCTTGGACGTAGAGTTGCAGACACCAGCCCGCTATACGAGTACATACAAGTCTCTTGACGTTTTATATCATGCAATTTTATCAGTCACAATTGACTTTTCGCCTGGTAAACCAATAGTTAGGTTGTCCGAGTAGAAACGTGATATTTCTATTTAGTCTGTCAGTGAGATTAAAGAGCATCAATGTTCAGGAGTGGGGGCTTGTGACGTCACTTTGTCAGTATAAAGTGTAGCACACCGTGACGTCACACAATATTTCAACGCACTGTATCGTCGTAAATTTCTGTTTTCGTGGCAAAAGAAGAAATACCTATCCAATAATTTTAGGTTATTAAACTGACGGACTAAATATATATGTTTTGTGAACTATCCTATTACAAGACTGACTGTCAATCTGCCTTTTCCCAACTATATTAGGGTCGGCTTCCAGTCTAACCGGATTCAACTGAGTACCAGTATTTTTCATGGACCTATCTGACCTCCACAACCCAGTAACTGGGTAACACGGTACCGCTTGGCAAGACTGGTGTCAGATTTCAAGCTTCTGACTACCCGTAACGACTGTCAAAGATCTTCAAATGACAGCCGGGACCAACGGCTTAACGTGCTTTACAAGGCACGGAGGAAACTCGGTATTTTGAAATGGTCACCCATCCACGGACCGACCTCGTCAAGCGTAACTTAACCTTGATGATCGACCCGTGCGGCTGTTACTATTTAGCCACGAGCTCCTCCTCCCTATTACAAGACCGACTAATATATCAATTAATCTGCCTAGCCTTTTCCCAACTATATTGGGGTTGGCGTCCAGTCTTACCGGATTCAGCTAAGTACCAGTGTTTTACATGGAGCGACTGCCTATCTGACCTCCACAACCCAGCAACTGGATAACACGGTACCCCTAGCAAGACTGGTGTCAGATTTCAAGCTTCTGACCACCCTTAACAACTGTCAAAGATCTTCAAATGACAGCCGGGACCAACGGCTTAACGTGCTTTCCAAGGCACGGAGGAAACTCGGTATGTTGAAATGGTCACCCATCCACGGACCGACCTCGTCAAGCGTTACTTAACCTTGATGATCGACATGTGCGGCTGTTATTATTTAGCCACGAGCTCCTCCGACTAATACTTATATTAGCATATTTATTTATATTATCAGAAGTTCAAGCTTTTATTCGTTTAAGAACCTTTGACATCGGGGACGATACCCCTAGGGAAATCAAAGCATGTCGAGAGTAAAATAGACGGTTTAAACATTGCAAATAAGTGGATTTTTTGATCTTGGATCAGTTAAAATGTTTTTGTTTGATAAGGTTGTGGACTGTTCACAAAGGCTTTGAGGTTCACGATTTTGTTTACAACTCACATTTCATTACGATCTTTTATTTACTTTGCCTTATTAGTTAGTGTGTATGGTGCAATCTTCCAGCTGAATTTTAAGCTGAAAATTTGTACACGTTTTGTTTTGATGACAATCAAATGCACGGTTAATGACTAATCATCATCATCATCAATACATATAATAAATCTGTAGAAAAGTCCTTTTTGTACATCGAAAATATTTCCAAAAAAAATTGCCAGGGTGTTAAAGCATTTAACCAACAGAATCCATTGCCAGCCTTTTCAGAATTTTTGTCTGTTTATTTGTGCACGCATCACGTAAATGAATGAAACCAATTTAGATGATTTTTATACATAAAATTTGTGCGTAACTTGAAGTATTACTTAGTTTTTGTTTCATCGCAATCGGTTCACGCTATCAAAAGTTATGAATTTAAAGTGTTCAAGAAGTAAAATTATCACGACACACGCAATTCAGATACTCGGACAGTTGAACTCGATATTCTATACATGGCGTTGTGCATATGAAGTCATTTTCTGAACCATTCTCCATGAAAGAATAATTACCCAGGACAAAAAATTGGTAGGTAGGTCAGTAGTTATGAATAATTAATTAATCATTCTTAATTCAATATGATGGACTCCTAAAGATGGCAGGGTTATTACCGTTCATGTAGGTACAAAACAAAAATGAAAAATCATCAGTTTTCAAAGCAAGGGTCGGTCTATTCTGTAAACATTTCACCGTAAAAACTTGGGTGAATGTGAACTGTCATTTTACCCCGTTTGTATGGTTAAACCGCTCAAATCATGCTCACTCCACATTTAATGGTGAGATTTTTGCAGAATAGCACTACAAGCATCTTCTGGGCTCAATCATTCCATTGCAGACCTAATAGCAAGTTTTGTTGTCAAGAGTTGGTTCATCATGAAGGAGAATTGCTAATCTCTAATCACGTTTACTACTAATACTAAGATTAATCTTCGTGTTCGATGCGGGCTTACTACAATCCTGCCACGGATAAGGTTGGGAGTAATGACCTCCTTTAACGACTTCCAAAGATGTTTGACCTTAGGCGTAGACCTTAGGCTTTATAGACCGACACGAACCGACAGCGAATCGTTATTTTTAACATTTTCATCATGAATAAAGCTAAAAAAAGTGTAAACCCTTTTCTAGATAAATCATAATACACAGAATTCATCCAATCCATAATTTTACTAATTATAAATTTGAATAGGTAACTTGTCTACCTGCCTTCCTCTCTGTTATATTTCCACGTCTTAGCTGCCGTATGCATTTGGATGAAACTTGGCGTATTGATAGAATTGTCTGGTTTAACATCCAGACCAGAACCTGCTCTGGAATTCTGCTCTGTATATAATGGTATAATGTTACTTTGGGATAATAAAATACTTGCCAAGCGGATGAAGTCTTGGCCAGAAGCCTGTTATTGATACATGCGAAATTCCATTAAATAATTACCGTACCGAACCGACCGTATTGAAGGTATCCAAAAAAGATTCCTTCGTTTTATGTGTTTTCGCCTTCATATTCAATATCGTTCTGATAATTACTTAGACCTTTGCAAGAAATATCATCTTCAACCACTTAGGAATCGTCGCAGGATCGCGGATTGCACATATCTTTTGAAAGTATTGTCAAATGAAATCGACTGTCCTGATCTCCTCCATAAACTGTATTTCAATGTTCCACAAAGATCAGTAAGATTTAATCCACCTATATCCATTCCCTCCTCTTCATCTAACTACAGGCGTAATTCATACTTAGTGCGAGCGTGTAAAGATCTTAACTTATTGTGTAAGGAGTTCTCTTTTGATGTGTTTACCTCAAAAAGCGCATCAGTGCGAAGACAGCTAAACCTTGACTTTTTCAAAATTGGATAGTGTGCAATATTTTTCTTTAGCGTTATTGATTTAATTTTTCTGATTGTTGTGTGCCTGCTGCTAGTGAACCCTAAGATCTCATTAAAATTATTATATCTCTAGCCGTGAGAACCTGTAATTGGCTCAATGTAACTTACTCAAATTGTTTATTCATTTTATGTATAGCTGTTGGTTTTCCATCAAATAAATAAATAAATAAAATCATATCAGCCGAAAAACGTCCACGGCTGGACATGAGCCTCTCCCAAGCGTCGCACCATTGACCGATCCCGTGCGTCTCGCACCCAGCGGATCCCCGCAACGTCAGATCATCGGTCCACCTGGTGGGATGCCTTCCAACGCAACATGTTCCAGTTCACGGTCTACACTACAGAACTTTTCTTCCTCATCGGCCATCCGTTCTGCGAGCAATGTGCTCTGCCCACTTCAGTTTGGCAGTTCTTCGGGATATGTCGGTAACCCTGGTTTTCATGACGATCTCTACGTTTCTGATTCGATCAAGCTAGGAAACTCCGAGCATAGCCCTCTCCATTGCCCTTACGGTGAAGAGGCCCATTGTAAGCGACCACGTCTCAGAGCCATAGGTTATCACTGGTAACACACACTGAATGTAGACTTTCATCTTGAGACACTGTGGTAAGTTGGACGAGAAGATACCGCGCAACTTCCTGAACGCTGCCCAGCCGAGTCGGATTCGACGGTTGACCTCTTCATTGATTAAAATACAGTACTTTTAAAATCAAATTCTCGTTTTGTTCGTGTCGAAAACAGCTTACATTCTAATATCGGACACACGATTATGATTCGTTGCTCATAGCGCTTACCAAACTAAAATAAACATAGAATACACTAGTATATCCAGCAATGTACATAACTATTATGTTAGCACCAGTTTCTATTTGCATACAACAATGTTGACACATTTGTTGAAACAACAGATCAGTTATGTAGGCTGGTAGCTGTTGTATTAGTTAATTTTTGGATGAAAACGTAACATTGTCATAATCTCTGAAGGGGTAAGCTGGGGCTTACTAAGTTGTTCAATGTTATTTCGCCAGTTTAGGGTACACTAGTCGATAATTCCTCCATACAAACGTAGTCTAAGGATTACTCCACTGTTTGACGATGTACGTTCAAAATAAAAAATGATATCAATTTGTCTCATCATTATCTAGCCATGTATGGAACCAAAAAATAAAAAAAATATATATATTTGCAAGTTATGAGCGTCGAAAGTTCCACATTTCGACACAAATTTTAACGCATTTTTGGGCGCAAATAAATACCATAAGATGACGGAAAAATGCAAAACGGCCTCCATACAGGGATAGATTAGTAGTTCAACAATGCAAATAATTTTATTTTGAACAAATACGTTTAGTCGTTTTTTCATGATATCCAGACTCCCAAAGGTCTGTTTATAAAATTTCCCGCACTCGGTTTCGTCCTAAATCATTATCCATTTCGCTACAAATTTGCAAAAGTGTGTACTCGCACGCGAACTAGCTTCCTACTGCTCATCACAGCATATATCTCTTCCGCACGTGTTTTCGGTTGATATAAAATGCATTTTAACCTCGCGTACAAAATAGTTCATGCCGTCGACTAGTCTAACCTTAAGTTACTCATTTACCATTAACGATTTTTAAAGCACAACCTCACTTATTGGAGTGCCTGAAGAATTGATCAAGCGATCTTTCGGGCCAAAGTTCTTCGGTCAATCGCTCTTTCAACCAATTCTTGGGCAAAGGTCGTCAAAATAACTTCCAGTGAACAACGAAAAAACAATTAGATTAAACGAACATCAAGTGCAGTGACATTTAAACAGTGATTATCTCTCAATAAATACACAAACATTGACTATTCAAACTTATAAACCCAAGTTTTAAACAAAAAACCAAAATGACAAAAGTGTTTGACAGTGGAAAAAAAATATAATCACATGAGTCATCCCTAACCGTTTTATTTGGTTTGAAAGTGAGACCTGTACAATACAATGCCAAATTTCAGAACAGATCACTAAGTTCGTATGGCTCATTGGCACAACAGGCAACTGCATAACGTCACTGATTTAGAGGGACCGAGTTCAAACCCCGTGGAACAGTGTCTGTTTTTGTGAATGTTAAGTTAACAATATATTCTGTATTAACTACAATATAGAATTATTAGGACGAAACAAACAAAACCACTGATATACTTCGAGGTTAATAATAAAAGTCTACACTAAAATATTTCAACAGAGGGCGCCACCGATACCTTTGAAAAAAAATGGATTCCGACAGCAACAACATAACATACCGTAAACCCTATAGAACGAGCTCATTAACCGACTTATCTAACTTATCAAATAGTAACGAAAAAACTATCTTTGACACAACAATGATGAGCTTACCAGATAGCTTTAATGACAATAGTGGAGTTGTATGTGAGCTTACTGAACAAAACAATACACTTAAGAATCAATTATTGAGCGCACAACAAGAAATAGAAAATTTAAATAGTGAAAACTATCGTCTCAAATCCGATTTGCAAAACATGATAAAAACTGTTAATACATACAAGAAAATATGCTCGACGCCTGAGAAACAAAGTGCAACACCGATACGCAAAAATAAAACACTGCGCCAAGTAAACTCACCAAATTCTTTAAATCTAGAATGCGGATCACAACGCAACAAACATAATAAAGAGACACAAACTATTAGCTGTACACAGATGCCAAATAAAGTAAATGAGGTATCTACGCAACGCAAAAAATATGACAAGGAAACGCAAACTGCTAATACCCATATGCCAAATAAAGTAAAAGAAGTTTCTTCTTGTAAAGAGCAGATTTTAAGCGTAGTATCGAAGCCTAAACAAAAGAACAAAATGTGTATTCTGAGTTGTAACACAATAAAAGGATCCTCGTCAGCAATTGAAGAAGTGTTCTCCGTTAACTTCGATTACTGCCACTATATAATGCCCAATAGCACCACAAAACGACTCATAAGTAATATCGAACAAAAATTAAAAGACTTCACCTTAAACGACTATTGCTTGCTTTTCATTGGAGAAAATGACATTAAAGAGGAGAGCAACTATATAAATGTAATTAAGATAATACACGAATCTCTCCGAAAAGTCACACACACCAACATAGTTATCTGTCTCCCTACATACATAACAGGAGCACCGATATACAACTTAAAAATTGATATGTTTAGAAACCTCCTTTATCTAGACGTACAAAGTCATGAGTACGCTTACATCTTCGACAGCAACCTTCACTTAACACATGAGATGTTTTCTTACTATACAGGCAAAATCAATAAATATGGAATGAGAAAAATATATGACAACATTATGAGTAACATACTGGTCGATTTACATCTGTTTGGTCAAATCAACGAGCATAATAATAGTAAAATACAAGAAAGTGTTTACGACATTAGCGAGCAAAACGCAAGCCACAAGGAACATTCAAACTTTTTTCGTCTACAATAACATATATATCCTACACCAAAATATTGCCGGACTTTTAAACAAAGTCGATATCCTCAATATCTGTTTTGAAGAGCTGCAAAGTAAGAGAAAAACTGTGGATGTTGTATGTATTACGGAACATTTTATGACGCCTGAGCAAGAAGAATTATTAAATATACCTAATTATAACCTAGCTATAAATTTCTCAAGAGAATGTAAAAGAGGGGGTGCATGTATATTAACAAAAATTGGACATCAATGTAGAGAGGTAAATTTAAGCAATTATTATGTAAAAAATTTGATTGAATGTTGCGCAATTGAATTAACCGAGCATGCTATTATTGTTGTGTGTATATATAGGGTCCCTAATTCCGACTTAAATACTTTTTATGTTAAATTGGAAAGTATTCTTCAGGTAGTATGCATTAAACGTAATAAAAAGATTATCATCTGTGGGGACTTCAATATAAACACATTAAAAAGAAACAAACAGACCCTAGACTTTGAGTATATTCTCTTAGGCTATAATCTACAATTGCAATTCTCTCAACCCACTAGATTAAGTAGTGGTACATGTTTGGACAATTTCGCGCACAATATCAGAGGATGCAGGGGGGAAATTATTGAATTTGGACTGTCAGACCACACCACACAGCTTTTAAGATGCCCTGTTAAAAAAACTTGTGCTATTAAGTCATGGCGTATTAAACGAAGAAATTATTGCCCAGAATATTTGGGTAAATTTAAAAATTGTATAAAAAGCCTCTCATTTTCAGACATTTACAATACTTTGGACCCTAATAAGGCTTATGACTGTTTTATAGAACTATTTAAATGCTTTTACGACCTTTGTTTTCCTTACGAAACAATTACAGTCACTAACAAAAAAATCTAAGTGGATTTCAAAGGGAATAAAAAAATGCAGTAAAAGGAAACGTGTGCTTCTGTGGCAATACAGAACAAAGCCCACTCTCAAGAATAAAAATGTGTTCAAAGCATATTCACATAGACTTAAGAGAATCATATCTTTAACACAAAGATCTCAAAATAACTATTTCATCAAAACATCACAAAATAAATCCAAAGCAGCGTGGACTGTAATTAACAAGAATAAAGCCTACTTTCCTAAAGAACCTATAAGTGAAATAAAAACTGACACAAAGATAATTACGAACCCTATAGAAATAGCAAACTCGTTCAATGAATATTATATTAACCAAGTATCGAATTCAAATCTTAGCATAACACAAGACATCCCCATTCAATTAAACTCTTTGAACTCTTTATTTATGGAACCAACTATACCGAATGACATCATGAATCAGATTAGGTCTCTTAAAGATACAAATAGTGTAGGTAGTGATGGAATATGCACAAAAGTTATAAAAGCAGTCTCTCAATACATAGCCCCACATCTAAGTTACATAATCAATTTAGGTATTGAGAAAGGTATCTTCCCGGAGCAGCTCAAAACCTCCATAGTTACTCCACTATACAAAAAGCAAGACAAATGTCTCATGAAAAATTATAGACCTATTGCTTTGATACCTATATTTGCGAAAGTATTTGAGAGGGTCATATATGAAGCACTTTATACGTACTTAGAGAAATCAAACATTCTAGTTAATGAACAGAAAGGATTTCGTAAGAACAGGACAATTGATATGGCTATCCATGATCTGATACGCCCTATCCTATCGAATGTTGATAAAAGAAATCCCGTATGTGCTATATATATGGACCTTACAAAGGCTTTTGACTATGTAGACTATAGGATACTTTTAAATAAATTAGAGAAGTATGGTATAAGAGGCAATATTTTGAATCTTATTGAATCTTACTTACACAATAGAAAGCAGATTATAGAAATAACACGAATATGCCCACGCACTGGAAATGAAAGAAGATACCGATCTAGTAGTAGCATAATTAAATACGGAGTCCCCCAAGGCAGTGTGTTAGGACCTCCACTATTTTTAACATATATAAATGATCTACCTGGGGAAATAAAGCATCTTATGGTACTATTTGCTGACGACAGCACGGTAGTAATAAAATGTGACGATCCTAATACATACGAAGCAGAAATAAATTTGACATTAAATAAAATAATTACTTGGCTTAATAATAATAATCTAGTCATAAATCTAGAAAAGACTAAAATAATGCATTTTTATCAAAGAATTCCTAATATAAACGTTGACATTAACTATTTGGGGACCAAAATAGAGTCGGAAACTGTGACTAGATTCCTTGGTGTTATTATAGATAATAACTTGTCCTGGAAACCGCAAACGGACGATATATGTAAGAAAGTTAATAAATTTGCATATGCTCTCTATAAATTGGCAAAAATTGTAAACGAAGAAACTCTTTTAATGGCCTACCATGGCTATGTTGCATCCGCACTAAGATATGGCATAATATATTGGGGCAATTCAGTAAATAAAGAGTATGTTTTTAAAGCCCAAAAAAGATGCATCAGAGCTATGTGTGGTTTACAGAGTACTGACAGTTGTCAACCTCTATTTAAAAGCCTCAAAATCCTAACTTTGCCTTCTCTGTATATATATGAAGTAAATGTATTTGTCAAAACAAACAACGCTCTATATGAATTAGCTTTTAAAAGTCATTACAGGAAACTTCGTGATAAAAATAAGTTAGAGCTTAAAGTACCTTGTGCAGGCACGGCTTTAATGAGTAAAAGCTTCTTCTGTATGGCCCAGAGAATATTTAATAAGTTGCCCTGCTCAATAAAAAGTCTCAATTTAGTCAATTTTAAGCATACATTACGTAATATATTAGTACGGAAATGTTACTATTGTCTCAGTGACTATTTTGAAGACAGTTCTTTGAAATAATAATATTTGTATACCCATAGCATGTATAATGATGACTTTGCAATTCTGTGGACAATATCACTTAAACTTTTCTGTTAAAAATTACTTATTGACATTATAACTATTTATTACTGACATGATCGATTTTATAATTAATTATTGACATCACTTGGCATATTAAATAACACAATTAATTGATATTGATTACGGAGTTATTATAAATTAATTTACCTAATTGGCAAAAGCCTCACAAAAATGCATATTTGTACGCCACATGGCAAAACATATAGAAACTCATATTATTGTAACATCTTGCACACTGCTGTAACCTACTTATGTTTACAAATAAAGACTGATTGATTGATTGATTGATTGATTGAAAGGGTCATTTGAGTGACCGTTCTTTGAGCAATTGATAGATTGACCAACAGTGTTCTTCAGGCAAATTCGTTCGACTTTGGGCAATCGTTTTACACTCCGTTCATTGTCATGCATCGAATTACAATTCATATTTTCTAGAAAAATGCTTCAAATTTTTGGGTCATCATCTTTCTGACTGTCCCGTTTCTAAATAACATAAAAAAAATGAAAAAGTGCATGTAAAGGTTTTAGCTTAATTATTAACACGCTTTTATTAGCTTGGTATGTATGTATCTATGTGTACCTACGGGCTCATCACCGTACATTTTTCTGCATACTTGCAACCCACTTTAGGCCAACGATGTGCGTCATAATTTGACCGTATAAAACATCATAACAAAGCAACCAACGTAGATAATGATCTTATAGCCGTGTTGCTATCCAAACCAAGATAGAAATAGTTGCCTTCCATCTAAGTTATACTGTAATTCACTTAACTGAAATAAATTTAACTAGTGGATCTAACTGTGACGTGTTTCTCTCCAACCAACTAACGGCGAATCAGTGTACGGACTTACAACCCGTACACTATCAAACTATGTATCTATGAAACGGAATCTTTGAGCGTTATTTTCACCCCTTTCAAAACATCGGATTGACTTGAAACTTTGCTCACTTCTCAAGGACCGATGATAATGCAATAATTTAAATAGTTTGTCCCATTATGCTTATCAGGATCTTCGGGATTAGCGATTGAACTAAAAAGGAAAAAAAAAAGTTTAAAAAAAACACGCTTTAAGAGAAAACTAAACTAAAAAGTAGAAAAAAGATTTCAATAAATTTAAAGTAAGAATACAAAAAAGAATATTTTATTGTAAAAAAGCGTGGGGTGCTTAATGCCAGTTGTTATAATATTTTATTGACAGATATTGGTAAAAGTAGAGTCGTTTTGAAAATATCTTAAAACCCAACCCACGATTTTATCACATCACATCACATCATTAGCCTATTAATGTTCCCACTGCTGGGACACAGGCCTCCTCTCTGTGAGAGGGAATGGGCCGTAATCCACCACGCGGGCCCAGTGCGGGTTGGTGGATATCACACGTCTTCGAATTTTTGGTTCTAGGACATGCCGGTTTCCTCACGATGTTTTCCTTCACCGTTTTTAGAGCAGTGGTGATGAAATAATTGACACAAAGTAAAGCGCCTGCCTCGAACCCACGACCTACAAATTGTAAGTCGCGGCCGATACCACTGGGCCACCACTGCTGTCACCACGATTTTATACAATAAAATATTTTTTTGTTAATATCACTATTTCTAATTTAAATTTATTGAAAATTATTTTCTACTTTTTAGTTTGTTTTTGTATTAAAGCGTGTTTTTTCGTTTTTTTTTAATAATATTTATTCAGAATGAGTTTGTCATTACTTACCTGTAATGGAAATACGCATAATGAATGTGCAGTCAAACAATATAAATTTGGGCAACAAAACACAAAAAAATAGAATACCCAATAAAAGGCGAGTAAAAAAAAGATTGCAAACAAATACCTGCTCGTCATAAATCAAACACAACCGGTATCATGAACACCATGATAAGGAATAAGCCGAAAGCCTTGATTCAAAACGGATGCAGCACCAACCCCTTTCGCTCGGTTCCCGAAATATCTTTCCATTGATTTTCTTCAAACACATCTTTCGCTCCGTCTTCTGAAAAATTGTTGCGGAATGAGACGTTCCTTCAAGAGAACATATTTTTATCTGATTCGAGTGTGCTTGTGGCTCGAATTTATGTTATGAATTCAGACGAAGTGACTTTTTTAAAATTGGATTACTTTCTGGAACTGACGGGAATATATGTTTTTACTGGAACCGCAGCGATAGTCGACGTTGCCAAGCTTGGAGAATGTCTAGCTTCAGAAGTGGACGTTTTTCTCCATAACAAACTATCTTTGAAAATGGACGACTAAAATCCAATTAGTTTTTTATATTTAGGTACTGTAAAGTGCCGTTCAATGGTTTAATTGAAATAAATGATATATTAAATATCAACACTCACAACATAATGTTCCAAATATGAATTCAAATAATATTGCATATACACTTAATATTCGTGGATAGGTATAATTTAAAAAAAAACCATTACAGTGCAACATTTTCCTTCGATTTTCAAACAACTGAATCATAAAATAACTTTTTAATTTTTATTGCACACTTTTACTTTTTAATTTATTGGCGCTTATTGACTTAATGTAGAAAAGTAATGTCACTGGATGCGCGCGCTGCGCAGTCATGAGAATCTAAATTGCCCGCCATACTGCATATTTTTACCGTTTCCACTTTTATTTTATTTCAACTGTATGAGTGAAGATAAAATAGTGTATGCAACGGCATATAATTAGGTATTAAAACACTCGCGTGTTAATATTTTAAAAACATATAACCCACGCTCGTGTTTTAATCACCCCTATTGTATGACCATTGCATAAACTACTATTCTAGGATAATCAATTTAACACCATTGAAATACAAATTGATGTCAAAAATAAATAATTGAATTCTTAACAAATAAAATATGTATTTATCACAGTAAACCTAACATGATGAACTGTTTTTATTTTTTTAAACTATACAATTCCACGGGACTCCAGAAAATGTGACATTCTTTTAATGGTTACTATTGTCAAAAGTCTTTTTTTCCATTCCTGAATTCAACTCAATTATAAAATAAAAAAATATATGTACAGTTTATAAAATACTATAACTACACACAAATACACATAAATCAAAGACTACTAACTTACTAAGCCTAAAAATAAACTATTATAATCTAAAATATGGCGTCGAAAAGCTCCTCCACATCGTTGTCCTGTCCACTGGTATTGTGCCCAAAAGAAAACACCCCGATTCAAACAGTAAAATTCCCGTAACTTTAGAACGGCTGAACCGATTTTCATCAAACATACCTTCGAACACTGTCGATAAAGACACCATTTAAACAACCAAAAAAACGAAACCAAAATCGGTTCATCCGTTTAGGAGATATGATGCCACAGACAGATACACACATACACAAACACACGTCAAACTTATAACGCCCATATTTTTCTGGCGAGGGGTTAAAAATACTGATTTCAATGTTTTTTTGCTCTTTGCACAATATTCTTTTCAAACACATTATAATTAGGTACAAAAGAAATAACGAAACTTCATTCATGTTGTTATCCTAATGAGGGCATGGCTTAGTTAGCACAAAGATTTTTGTCGAGCAATAGGCAGGAAAAGTAATGTTTTTTTTTATTTATATTGTTAAAGTAGACTTTCATTACAGACGTAGATATCGTACACTATTAAACGAGCAATATTTATATATTATGTATTTGTTATCACGTACTTGAAAACGGCTGTAATGATTTCCTTTAAATTTGGAATTGAAATTGAGCTTTTCGAGGGCGATAAAGAAAGATAGAAACACATAATATTTATTTGTGATCCGCACACGAGAATCGAGAAATATGCATAAAAGTAAAAAAAAAAAAAAAAAAAACCCCGTGCGAGACCAAAAAGGCGCCTATCTCAGCATGTGCAGCGTTAGTTTCAATCCATCTAGCTAGGTCTCATATCAGAAAATTTGTTTTCTCGAAAAAATATGTTTTTCTATTGTTACCCGAGCAGATCTCGATCGCCCATGAACTGTAGTAATCAAGCTAGATATTTAGTGAAATAACGATGTATGTAGCCCAAGCGAAAAATACCTAGTAAAGTACTTTTACCTGAAATATGTATGATAGTAACAGTGCTATGTGAAAAGTCCATAAAGATCTCACTTGTGAAAAAAAAAATATCATCTAGTTATTTTTCGCAGATTGGTATCGATTACCGTTATCCTGAGCTACCTAGTTGACTGTTGTAGGTAGATGATGATGCAGGTCAATGAAGCTTCCTCTGCTAGACCAAATTTTGCAATGGGACTAACGCGGTAACCACGGAGAAAACAGTGTTTTGGACGTTTTTAACACGCTTTTATTAGCTTGGTATGTATCAATGTAACGGAATCTTTGAACGTGATTTTCACCCCCTTCAAAACGTGGGATTGATTTGAAACTTTGCACACTTATCAAGGACCGATGACAATGCAATTATTTAGTCAAAGCCAAAGTCAAAGTCAAATATTTTTATTCAACTAGGCCAGGCCAATAAGCGGCACTTTTGAACGACAAACAAAAATTAAAATTTACAAGTAATGAAAGTTGATTCTACCGGACGCGTTTAAATAGTTTGTTGTTTGTTTTGCCTTATTAAGATCTTCAGGATTAGCAACTTTTTAGTTCAATTTACCATTAAAGCGTGTTTTTTAGTTTTTGGAACTACAATTTATTACGTCTAAGTAAATATGTCCCTGTATATAACTAAAATTTTTCATAGGTCAGGTTAATCCCATTGCAATAATGGGTACATTCATGAGTACCTTGACTCCCTGTGTTGGATTTGCCAATGAATTTCAAAGTCACCCTGTAGTTCGTTCATATTTCATCAGCCTATTAATGTTCCCACTGCAAGGACACAGGCCTCCTCTCTGTGAGAGGGCAAGGGCCGTAATCCACCTCGCGGGCCCAGTGCGGGTTGGTGGATGTCACATGTCATAGAATTTTTGGTTCTCGGACATGCCGGTTTCCTCACGATGTTTTCCTTCACCGTTTTGAGAGCAGTGGTGGTGAAATAATTTATACAAAGTAAAGCGCCTGACTGGGCTCGAACCCACGACCTACAACTTGTAAGTCGCGGCCGATACCAATGGGCCACTACTGCTCCAGTTCGTTCATAAACAAGAAAATTTCTATATTAATGTTGACCTTTCCACCCCCGCTAAAACTTCTATTAATTAAACTTGCAACTAGATTTTAATATAGTAGCCGCTAGTTGGTGCAATACTGCCAATATTATTGGAACTCTTTGATTCCCTCGGTGTTGGTGCACGTGGCTAGGAAAAACACAAGTCCTTGTAACCCACGTGCTGATATAAATACACCACAGTGTATTTTTTTTCATGTCTTCTTTAGTAAACGAACATGCGATAGTAGGTGAATATTATGAGTTTTCACATCGACGCTCTTTCGTTCTTTGTAAAAAAACACATGCGATAGGAAATTGTTTAAAGTTAGACACACAATTTACTCATCTGCCTAGCCTTTTCCCAACTATATTGGGGTCGGCTGCCAGTCTTACCGGATTCAGCTAAGTGCCAGTGTTTTATATGGAGCGACTGCCTATCTGACCTCTACAACCCAGTAACTGGGTAACACGGTACCCCTTGGCAAGACTGGTGTCAGATCTCAAGCTTCTGACTACCCGACTAACGACTGTCAAAGATCTTCAAATAACAGCCGGGACCAACGGCTTAACGTGCTTTCCGAGGCACGGAGGAAACTCGGTATGTTGGAATGGTCACCCATCCACGGACCGACCTCGTTAAGCGTTGCTTAACCTTGATGATCGACCCGTGTGGCTGTTATTATTTTAGCCACGAGCTCGTCAGACACACAATTTACTAAACATACAATTTTCAGGTTGTTGTATTTGTTTACTTAGAGAAAAACTTTATAACAAAAACATGAAACCGACTTCCAAAACAAAACTCTGCAAAGCGAAAAATAAATTTCTGTTCGGTAGTCGGTGTTTATAGTATTCGTTTTTGACAACGACTGCCGAAGAAAAAGTTATTTTTCGCTTTTTAGTGTTTTATTTTGGAATTCGATTTGATATTTTTGTTTATAATTTTTTCTCGTTTTAGTTTTCGTAAACAAGTACCTTAAATTAACATGAAAATACGCATTATTAAGGATAACTCAAAAACTACTCATCAGATTTTGATCAAGCACCAGTTTTCAAATAAAATAAAAACCGGCCAAGTGCGAGTCCGACTCGCGCACAAAGGGTTCCGTACCAATATCGCAACATACGGGAAAAAAATCACGTTAGTTGTATGGGAGGAGTAATATTTATTTTATTCTGTTTTTAGTATTTTTTGTTATAGCGGCAACAGAAACAAGTCATCTGTGAAAATTTCAACGGTCTAGCTATCACGGTTCATGAAATACAGCCTGGTGACAGACAGACAGACGGACCGCGAAGTCTTAGTAATAGGGTCCCGTTTTTACCCTTTGGGTACGGAACCCTAAAAATACCATCAAATTCGGTTCACCTAGTAAAAAGGTCTGAGGTACAAAAAAAAATACAGTCAAATTGAGAACCTCCTCCTTTTTCTGAAGTCGGTTAAAAATACAGTTTACGCTGGCATTTAAGGTTTAACCTGTATTGTTGTTGCATTTTATTATAGAAAACAGTGGTAATTCATCCACCAACAATTACTGACATTCTAAAAGAATGGAAATGAAGAGAAAGTTTTCTTGAATCGACATTTACCGTGATCGTCAGTTTTTTGTTTACTAATTGAGAACCTGGCTCAAGCAACTGAAGGAACACGGGTGGGTTTTAGTCAGTAAAAGTCTGACACGCCCTTCCGCTTCACCCAGAGCGATTGATGATTGATTGTTTTTTTTTGATTGATTTCCCAACAAAAAAAAAAAAAAAAGGTACAATGGAGCAGATATTTTTCAAATTTCGAGGAAAAGTTATAGAAATAGGCATGCCCTCTATTGCCAAGCTAGCAAGCCTCTATGGCATGTGGATTGGAAATTCCAGTTCAGCAATTTTCGCGTTGAAAATTATTTTTGTCGAAAATCTTGCTGGCCCAACCGTGGGTGGTGAAACTGGCTCCAGATTAAAATCTTCAGTTCCATGAATCCGACAGAGTTAATAAGAGAATTGTTATTTATAGTCCAAGTTCTAATTGTTTGTAAGTGAGCCGAGTCCGATCACTGTGAATAAATGATTTCTTAGAGGCAACTCCAAAGTTAGAATTGGAGCAGTCGGTTCCTATATTTGAGATAATTTTCTATCGTAGATTAAGATAACCTTCTTCAAAATGTTTATTACCAGAGGCGGCTGTACTTTAAGTTCACTCGTGCGCTGAACTGCCAGATTTTAAGTGGTTTAGAAATAAAATAAAAATGTTTAATAATATCTGATTAACGATCTATTCAATATTTACAAAATTATGACGAACAAATTTAAGCTCTTTGCTAAAGTAATAAGACGTATATTGCTGTAAAAAAATATTCCCCGTGCGCTAGGCTATAGCGCACGGCGAGAGTTCATACGATTCTACGAGGATCAAGCGAAAACGCCTGGCGCGTGAGACAGAGATGTTTCAATAGAAAATGTACGGCAAAATATGACCACTCTCGTGCGCCGTCCCAGTGAACCGAAGATTACCGAGAGCGGGCGAGGTTTGACGAACGTTTATCTTCGGGGTCGAGTACCAACATTCCAAGTTGTACAACAACGTAACTAGATGGCGTTGGCGTCGAATTAGAAGTCGCTAGCGAGATGGTTTGCCGATTTACATAGGCTCCTGTGAATTTTAGTAAATCTAACACAATTACCCAGTGAGACGACAACGGGCAAAGTGCACTACTACTACTATGATCCACCAGCCGCCACTGTTTATTACGTTTTTAATTTGTCTGTGGGTTATTTTTACAAGCTTTTATTTAACTTGCAATGTATGTATGTAATATAAGTGTGTTCTGCTCAAATCTTGCAACTGAATTTTAAAGCAATTATCCTCCACCGATTAAGGCGCCGATTCCCTCGAGTAGCTGATTTTAAAATGAGAATCACGTCTAAATGGCTATTCGTAAATTTTTGAAAAAAATATATGTTATATTAGACTATTATCTTAATAATTTAATCTAAGCAAATTTTGAGTTTTATTTGTATGACATAGTGTAATTAATTTGTAAAGTTATGTCTAAAACGGACAAAAAAACGACAATCACATCAAAACCGCTGGGCTTATTTTAATGAAATTGACACCATCTCAAAGAAAATTTAATTATCTACGTCTTGATCTGAGGCTTTTTTTTTAAAGTCATAGAATAATACGGAAAGTACAAAAAACAACTAAATTTTGGGTCGCGCGGGTGTGAAACGCGTGCCCGTTATGTTCCCTCAAGGTCGTTGGCGTTAGTCGTCGTCTTAAGATGAAATTTTGGTGTATGCCCGTTGTCCCCGTAGGCCATGTCCCCGTTAAAGAGAACAGAGGGAATTTAATAAAGTAATTAAAATTACTTCTCATTGTCCCCATACGCTGTCCCCGTTATTTTATAATTTTCAAATTATGCCAGTTTTCCTCGTTGCGTTAAAATTATATTATAAGTGAGAGTGCCATAATAGAGAGAATAGTGTACCTTTACAAATGCCTACATATACAATAATAAAATACATTTTTTTTTTTTTTATCGTATATAAGCTCGCGCTTGACCACCATCTCACCTGATGGTAAGCGATGATGTGGTCGATGATGGAGCATGCTTGCCTAGAAGTAACCTATTCACTCTTGACTTAAAGACCCCCAGGTTGTAGCTATCGGGAAACACAGACTCCGGCAGGGAATTCCACTCCTTAGCTGTACGCATAATAAAAGTATTTTCAAAACGTTTAGTGCGTATGGGTGGGATGTCCACCATGTACCGATGGCGCATCGCCGTACGTCTGGTAGTCCGATGATGAAATGGGCTGGGCGGAATTAGATTATGCAATTCCATCGCACATTTCCCGAAATGTAATCGATAAAAAACCGACAAGCCGGCAACTCGGCGACGATGTTCAAGGCTCTGGAGCTTTGTCTTAACCAATGCCTCATCGCCGATGAGCCTCTTGGCCCGCTTTTCGATCGACTCTAGATAATATCTAAATAATAGCTATACAAATGAAATTAAAAATTACCTAAAATGTAAGCAACAGTAGTAGTAGTATATTTTGTAATATACTAGTTTTCCGCCTGTGGTACCGCCCTTAGTTCCGCCCGCGTGAAGTGAGTTAAGATTATTTAAGTAGAAGTAGATTAGTAGTTAAGATTTGAAGTACGCTTCATAAGGGGGACAACGGTTGGGTAATTTTATAACGTTTCGTTGTCCCCGTTAAGGGCACAACGGGAATGCACCGAAATTTTGCATACACGTTTAGTTTGGTTGACAATGTATGGTTAGCTAAGTGACGTCATTCTAAATCCAATATGGCGGACGGCCCAAGATGGCGGGCCCTAGTTATTTTTGTGCACTGCCTTGAAATGGGTATCAAATGAAAGGGTTTGTTGAGAAGAATACAAAAAAAAGTTTGCTTTAAAAAAAGATTTTTTAGTGAATAATTTGATTTATTTTCGCGTAAGTTATATATTGAGAGTCGAAAGACGATTACATTCAAAAATCGAAGGTGGAATGCGGGCGTCATCGTTTTTATTTCTATAGAAATGTGTGCAATACATTATGGGTTAATATGCTTTGTACATTTTTAGACTCTATCTCAGTGTGCCATAACGCTAACATGAAACAATTTTTGGTGTCGTAATATATTCTTTTTACCCGACTGCAAAGAAAGGGTTATGTTTTTCGTGCGTATCTTGTACGTATGTAATATTCTTTATTACCTCATATCGTTCAAACCATCATCATCTGCCTAGCCTTTTTCCCAACTATATTGGGGTCGGCTTCCAGTCTTACCGGATTCAGCTAAGTACCAGTGTTTTACATGGAGCGACTGCCTATCTGACCTCCACAACCCAGTAACTGGGTAACACGGTACACCTTGGCGAGACTGGTGTCAGATCTCAAGCTTCTGACTACCTGTAACGACTGTCAAAGATCTTCAAATGACAGCCGGGACCAACGGCTTAACGTGCTTCCGAGGCACGGAGGAAACTCGGTATGTTGAAATGGTCACCCATCCACTGACCGACCTCGTCAAGCGTTGCTTAACCTTGATGATCGACCCGTGCGGCTGTTATAATTTAGCCTCGAGCTCCTCTTCATATCGTTCAAACCACTAGATAGATTTATATAACTTAGACATTGTTAGATACGTCTTGACCGCCCAAGTGTTCTTATATAAGTGACGTTACGACAAGTGGCGACACATTGTGGACATCCCATTTTTTTATTTGTATTTTAATTTAAATTCATCCAAACCCGTCAAGTGTCGTATCAAAATGAATTGTCTTAAGAGGTAGTTCCAAAAAATTATTTCACTTATTTGATAAAAAGTCATTCGAGAAAATATATATGTATAAAGTTGTAGATAAAAAAGTAAATTTAAAAATCAAAAACCCGACCGCTTAAGACGCGAACTAAAAAGATGTAAGCAGAAGAAAATCATGCTGGAAGTCGAAGGATACATATTCGCGAGCTGGCTGACGACCTCCTACTATTTTTTTACAACGTAAAAGACTTTTTACGCGACTGTGGGAGAGTAATGTTTTTCGAGCGAATGTATGTATGTATGTCCATTTCTATGGCACGCTCTACAGCCCAAACGGGTTGACGGATTATGACATATGAGGTGTTGTTGGATTAGTCTTAATTGAGGGAGTGACATAGGCTACATATATATAATTTTTAAAATATGGCTTATACTTATTTAGATAACTCGTTTATTAATGTTGCTAATAAGTCTGAAATAAAACAAATTATTATAAAGACAAAAATAATATATTAAATAATTACGAGCTGCTGCAGGCGGCGATAAAGAAAAATTATAGAAAAACCTACCAAAACTTCGTTTATCACCGCTGGCAGCACCTCATGATATTTAATGTATAAATTGTACCATAATTATACCAAGTAATGGTTTTTCTCTTTTCAATTAATTATTTTTTATCAGTCGGGTTTATTGTTTTTATAATAATTTGTTTTTTTTTAATAGGATAAAATAAAATCACCTGCGAAGCTCCAAACGTTCGGTTATAAAATATCCGAATTCCAACTAGAAAAGCGATGAAGCGTGAAAATTTTATCTCCGAGGAATCTGTTGACGCGAAACGATGTATTAGTCAGATATTTTGTATTTTTAATTCAAATGGTTGACTTTCTTTGTGACATTATATTTTTTACATTGACATTTTAATGGTAATATGAATTGTTAGCTATTGAATTATTTTTTGTATTTTTAATTCAAATGATCGAATTTCTTTGTGACATTTGTTTTAACTGGACTATTACCAACTCCACTTCTGGTATTATTATTATTTATTTTTGACATTTGTGTTAGTGAAACTGAATTGTAATTGATTTTGTATTTTTATTTCAAATGGTTATCTTTCTGTTACATTTATTTCAACTGGACTATTATATGTTATAAGAGTTAATTTAATTGATATTCTATTTTATTGATGAGAATATTGTGGTGGAAGTTGAAGTGTTTTGATTTTAAGTATTTTTATTTGACATTATTGAATGCATGGTTGCGAATTGGAATGGCAATGTGGTTGTATAATGTGGTTTTTGTGTTGATTGTTTTGTAATTAGCTGTAGTGTATACCTACCTAAAGTTTTCAATACGATGTAAAAATTGTTTGGAAATGAATAAATGAAATGAAATGATACACGGGTTCGGATCAAAGCTGCAATATTCTGGACGATACCTTTTTGGATGAACACGAACTTTTAAGGAGAAGATATTCTCATTTTTGAGTTGATGACAGTTGATAAAGTTTAATGGAAGAAATAGATGTAGGAACATCTAAACTGACCCTAGACTAAATGGGATTTATCCAGGTGGGTGCGTGTTGGTTTTGAACTACAGGTAAGATAAAAGAAGGTGAATACGGGTCACGGAAGAGAAATAAACTTTTGGAGGTATGCGGTAGGCAAGCGTGTTTCACCGTCGACCACATCTTCGCTTACCATCAGGTGAGATAGTGGTCAAGCGTGAGACAGTAAAACATTAAAAAAAGGAAATCCCGTTGAAAAGGGAGGATCCTCTGACCAGACGGGTCGGGTGTTGTTTCTGGTCTAAGCAACTGCCCAACAGTCGCACCGAAAACCTTGCTTGCGCGATGCAGGATTTGTATGACGTCATCATGTCATTAGTTTGTAGTTGGCGGCATTATTGCCGCTACAAATGCTTGTGTTAAGTAATTTAAGGCTTCGAGATGTATGTTCTCAATATTAATCGAATACGTTTCAACTTAATTCACCAAACAAATTTTTGCAAAGCTTGGCAATAGACAAGCTATACAACATTAGTAAACTATAGTACCATGTAGTGTAAAGCAGCTGTTAAAGTGATTAAGGTTCAATATTGAATGTAGGACTTCGTAAAAAACAAACACACGTCTTTACTGAATGAGGATTTATTCCGAACTACTCTAATGAGCAAGACAGACAATTATAGGTATATGACCGAACATACCGCCCACCAAAAGGGATTTTTAATTCCTTTTACAATTCAATTTTGAGATTTTAAGTACAATTAAATAAATTAACAAAAAAAGCATGCACTTAGACATTATAGTCTCATCTAATATTAGTTAATGATTCATGAATAACTATCAGAGAAATAATATGACGTTCCAGGAAGACTACAACATAAGTTTATATTACATAACAAATTGAGAGTCTTTCAAACAATTACAATTATTTAACTAGGCATTCATTAGACAGACTTAAAAAAAATGAAATTTAAATAAATAAACACAATTATTGCAATATTGAACTGCTGTCGCTACTATTACTTATGGGTAGAAAACAGAGTTTAGATATTGATCTTTTTACAATGTTTGTACCACTCTTTACACTATAAACTCTAGTGATTCCATCAGATCCTGTGTGTTTATTCACAATCCGTCCTAAAGGCCATTTGCCAGGTGGCAATCCTTCCGTTTTGACCAAGACAATCTGGCCTATGTCAAACTCTTCTTGCCTTTTTTGCCACTTTGGTCTTTGTTGGAGTCTGGAGAGATACTCGCACTGCCAGCGATGCCAAAAATTTGACAATACCCTTTGACAGTGTTGCCACCGCGATAAGCTTGATTGGGAACTATCTTTCAAGCTAGGTGTGGGTATAGTTATTGGAGACTCTCCAATGAGGAAGTGGCCAGGTGTAAGTACATCCAAATTGTTCAAATCGGACTCAATAACAGGGCAAAGAGGACGGGAATTAAGACATGCTTCAACTTGACATAATACGGTGGTCATCTCTTCGTATGTCAAATTCGTATTCATGATGCGTTTGAGGTGGAACTTCATTGATTTTACTCCGGCTTCCCAGAGGCCTCCAAAATTTGGGCTATAAGCCGGTATGAAATGCCACTGAGTGCCGTCTGCTGCCAGGAGGTTGGACATATGATCGCCAAATTCAAAGTTTGCTTCCTTAAACGCCTCTGCAAGTAACTTATTCGCTCCAACGAAATTCCGTCCCTGGTCACTCCATAAATCACTACATCTTCCACGTCGTGATACAAAGCGCCGAAAAGCTGCGATAAAGGCTTCCGACGTCAAATCTCCCACAAGCTCTAAATGAATTGCCTTTGTCGACATGCATATGAAGATGGCGATGTAGGATTTGTTGGTTTTTGCACCTCTGCCTTTGGACATAAGAACATCATAAGGGCCAGCAAAATCAACGCCACTGTGAAGGAATGGTCGTGCAGGGGTTACTCGCACTTTCGGTAACTCGCCCATCAATTGCGTTCGAGCTCTGGTATTTAACTTTGCGCAAACAAAACATTTATGAATGTATGTCTTTACCAAACCCTTAACTTTCAGAATCCAGTATCTTGACCTCAGGTAATTTAGCATCAGTTGCACTCCTCCGTGTAGCGTCTGTTTGTGAGCATCAGCAATGAGTAAGGAGGTGAGTGGATTTTTGTGGTCTAAGACGATAGGATGTAGACGGTCGTGTTCCAAATAAAAAGCGTTTTGTAATCTGCCGCCCACCCTGAGTATCTTTTTAGCATCCAGATAAGGATTAAGGGTCTTCAAACGGCTTGTATTTCTTACTTGATTCCTTTCTAATAGGTCTGTAATTTCTTCCTCAAATATAACATCTTGTATGATTTTGATGCAGGTCTGCAGCGAGTCTTCGATTTCTTCAGTAGTAATCGGGGACTGTATAGATTGATTTTGTCTTAACCTTAGAAATCTTTTAACATACGTGATAGTCTTTAATAATTCCGGTAAGTCATCGAAAATTTCCATTTTTCTGTACAAGGCATTTCCTTCGCTTTCTTTTGTGAGGTAAGTATTAATGGTTTTTCTTCTTTCTAAGTCAGTTTCTTCGTTAATTAATGTTTCCATGTGTATTTCCTTTTGTTTTAGGTGTTCCGGACCATGCCACCAGAGTGCATATTTTCTCAAGTCCGAAGCCAACATTCCTCTTGATGCGACATCGGCTGGATTTTGTTGTGACTGTATGTGGAACCACTTGTTTCCAATATTGTCAAGAATAGTTATTACTCTATTTCTGACAAATGTATGCCATCTGTTTGGATCTCCTTGCAGCCATGACAACACTATCGTGGAATCAGTCCAACAAAATATCTGACTCTTTGGGATGCGTGTCGCCTCACTGATATGCTTTAGTAACCTTGACAGGAGAACTGCACCGCACAATTCCAGCCGTGGAAGGGTTAATGCCTTGACCGGAGCGACCTTTGCCTTGGCAGCTATAATTCCTGTCTGATAGTCTCCGTTGACTCCTCTAACCCTCAGGTAAGCAACAGCTCCATAAGCCTTAATTGAAGCGTCACAATAACCATGAATAGTTACATCTTTCAACGTTTCTTGAGTAGTAAACAGCCATCTCTTTAATTCCATTAATTTAACATCTTCAAAACTGTGTCTAATATTTAACCATTCGTTTTTTGTTTCAGGTGAAACTTCTTCATCCCAGTGGATCCGTCGAAGCCATAATTTCTGGATCATTATCTTTGCAGGTACCAGTGCTGGAGCTAACCATCCCAGAGGATCAAAAAGTCGTTGAACCTCGGCCAATATTTTTCTCTTAGTGACTGTTTCCGACAAGGGTGGTAGCTTCAGGTTATATTTAAGTACATCTTCTCCCATATTCCAGGATAAGCCCAGTGTTTTTATCAAACCGTTTAACTTGATATCGATGTTAACATGAGAGCTGAGCTCAGCTGGATGAAATTCTCTAAGAAAATCGGAACTGTTCGACGCCCATTTCTGTAGGATGAAACCACCTCTCTTCAGAATTGCCTTCACATCCTTAGCTACACCAACTGCTTCGGGAACTGTATCTTGACCGGACATTAAATCGTTCATGTAAAAGTCTTGTGTAATGGTAGCTGCTGCTCCAGGATGGTTCTCACCTTCATCTTTCGCCACCTGGTGTAGAGTTTTGACGGCAAGGTATGGAGCACATGCCGTGCCAAAGGTGACTCGCAGAAGTCGATATTCCTTTACAGGTTCTTTAGGGCTGTTACGCCAGACAATTCTTTGGTAATCTGTGTCCTCTTCCGAAACGAGTATTTGTCGATACATCTTCTGAATGTCGGCTACAAATGCTATCCTTTTGAGGCGCCATCTCATGACGAGTGATCTCATATCTTCCTGAAGATGCGGTCCAACAAGTAACTCATCGTTAAGTGCTACGTTATTTGAGCCTCTGTGAGAGGCGTCAAATACTGGCCTGACCTTAGTCGTCTCACTTTCTTCTTTTACCACTGCATGGTGAGGAAGGTATACAGCTGACTTATTGCTTTCATCGCTTGGAACTTCCTCCATGTGTTTCATTTCGTTGTATTCATTAATTGCCTTAGTGTACTCCTTTCTCAGATTATCATTCTTTCTGAAACGTCTTTCCAGGTGAAATAATCTATGTATAGCTCCTTCCTTCGTATTACCATGCGGTGATTGTGGGTTTTCTGTTTTAAATGGCAGCTTGACAATGTAACGCCCTTCACTATTTCGCCTGTATGTCTCTTTATATATTCTCTCGCAGTCCTTTTCTTCTTTGGTAAGTTGTCCTTGCGCATCTGTTTCAACCTCCCACATAGATTTCAAAATTTCATCTAGATCCAGCTTATGATGCATTACTAGTATCTGTGGTTCTGCAGTTTGTGCTTGTATCTTTCCAAATAAGATCCAACCCAAGCTTGTATTTTGGGCACATGGGGAGCCTGGTGGACCTTTGATTATCTCAGCCTTTAAAATTTGAGCACAAACTTCTACGCCCAACAGCATGTCTACTCGCCCTGGTGAATGAAAGCTCGGGTCAGCCAGGGTGAGTCCTTTTAAGTGCGGCCAGGTGTGCAATGTACCAGTAATTGTTTCAGATGGCAAGTGTGATGTTAATCGCTTTGGCATTACGTAGGCCTCGACAGCAATCTTGACATCATTATCATATCTTGAACGAATCTCGACTTGTATCACGTGATTGACTGTAGTCTGTGTTGCTCCAACACCAGTGATTGTGCCCTTAATTTGCGATCTCTTGACTCTTAACAGTTGCGCTGCTCGCTCACTAATAAAGTTTGCTTGTGAGCCCTGATCTACCAATGCTCGCAATATTGTACTATGTCCATCTTCATCTCTTACTTGCACTAATGCTGTAGCAAGCAACGCTGTTGACTTCTCCGACACAAAGTGCGTTGATAACGCTAACTCAGAATTGTCACTGTGTTCCACTTTCTGTTGGTCTTCCTCTATTTGGGTTTGTTGTGTTTTCACATTGTCTGACTGACCGCTGCTTGGTTTATGTAATAAGGTATGATGGCGGCGGTTGCATCTTCGGCAGGTCATTCGATTGCGGCATCTCTTGACAGAATGTCCTGACGTCAGACAATTGAAGCATAAATTATTTTTCTTAACAAACTCATTGCGTTCATTCGGTTGTAACTTACAAAATTCCTTGCAGTGACACAAGGAGTGCTCCGCGTTACACATACTGCATGACTTGGTCGGTGATGTAACTGACTTCTCTTCCGGTGCGGTGGAATGGAATGACTTCGCCTTAACATTCGTCTGCTCCCTTTTAGCTGTAGGGTTAACCATTTCCCTTGTCCGGTATTTGGTTTCCAGGAAAGCCTTTAATTCTTCCCAAGATGGTAAGTTGTCAGTCTTTTCCTTGTATGAATATTCTTCCCAGGCCGTGTGTGTGTCGACATCTAACTTCTCTACAACTAGGTGTACAATCAGCTGATCCCAGGACTCGACAGGCAATTCTTGATTTTTCAAGTTATTTAAGCACTGACAGGTTGTATCTAATAAATTCTTTATTTGGATAGCCGATGGAGTGGTTATTTTCTTTTGAGTAAATAACTTCTGGAGTAGAGAATGAACTATTAAACGTTTGTTTCCATACCGTTGTGCAAGTGTATTCCATGCCTGTTCATAATTAATGTCCGTGATGTTAACATGCTTCAACAATTCTTTGGGTTCACCAACCAGGCTCAACTTCAGGTAATGTAATCTTTCGACGTTACATAAAGACGTGTTGCTGTGTACCAACGACGTGAACATATCTCGGAACATAGGCCAGTCCTCATAGCTCCCGTTGAAAGAAGGTAACTCGATGCGTGGTAAGTTACCTCGTGGCGACGGCGGCGACGAGGCTTCATGTGTTTGTATCTGATCATCTGTAGTTGTCGAAGCCATCGACAACATATCCTTCAAATCGCCTAATAAACATGAGTATAAATCTTCGACCAGAAAATAATCTTCGTTTACGAAATACGGAACCTCATTTCGTTTACACTTAGGCGTACACTTCACTAAGTCTTGATGTGTCGTATTAAACGTCCGCATATATCCGTCGATACTTTGTAACTTCGTTTCGATATAACCTCTTGTTAATCTTTGCTTCGGACATTTCTTTAAATTACTTTGTGTCTTCTGTAATAGTAAATATGTATCTTCCAACGAGTTAACTAACTGTTGCTGTTCACTAGTTAATGTAACACTCATTGTTCTATATAGATACTTCCTCTTATGATAGTTTCAAAAAGCACTCACAATTCACTTTTTTAGTCAACAACGTTATAACTTGTTTACTAGTATATCGCAAGTAGCCCCAACATGACTTGCAAAAAAATAGGTGCAAAAAATGGCTCATGAATGCGGCCGTTCTCCGATCGCTGGGTCGTCCTTATCTATTTTTCTAATTATCCGGCTCGTTTGGACCATATGTTAAAGTGATTAAGGTTCAATATTGAATGTAGGACTTCGTAAAAAACAAACACACGTCTTTACTGAATGAGGATTTATTCCGAACTACTCTAATGAGCAAGACAGACAATTATAGGTATATGACCGAACAGCAGCGTTGAAAGGCATAGAGGAAGGCCGTCCAACCGGTAGACCGATGACCTGGTTAAGGTTGCGCGAATCCCCTGGATGTCAGACGCATAGGACAAATCGATGTGGGGACTCTTGGGGGAGGCCTAAGTACAGAAGTGGACACATTTCGGCTGAAATGATGATGATGATACAAAGTAAAATAGAGCCCTGCATAAAGTAAAAAAGGGTTCTTGTAGGACCACATGCCCCCTCTGCTTCCCTATCTGAAAGATTTGCCAGGCGTTGTCAACCGGCTAGAAAACGTGCCTTCATTTGAGCTGACCACAAAAACATAAACCACAGCTGCAGTTTCGAATCATCAAAAATCATGTTGCAGTTCGTCATTCGATAAAACAAACTATCACTACTCAACACACTGATGCGGGGATTAAATTTTAATGAAAATCTGAAATGGACAGCTTTAGTTCTGTTCATGTTTGCTTATCGATCGGTAGGTTCAGATTCATATTATTCAATCTGTGTTAAAATGTATTTTTCCTACTAATATCATCAAGTAAAAACGGCTCAACGGATTTGATTCAAATCCGAGCAATTTTGTAAGTTAATGTACATTGCTGACATCGGTGAAGTAAAGCATCGTGAGGGAACCTGGACTTATCTATATCTATACTTATAATATTATAAAGAGGAAAGATTTTTTGTTTGTACCGAATAGGCTCCGTAACTACTGGACCAATTTAAACATTCTTTCACCGATGGAAAGCTACATTATTCCTGAGTGACATAAGCTATTTTTTAATCCCGAAAATGGGTCCTGTGGGGTGGTCCACGGGAGCGAAGCCGCGGGCAACAGCTATAGTTAATATAGGTCCGAAATCGCCGATCCAACTTGAGCAAGCTTAAGGCTCGTTCCTTCTCTGTATGAGAAGAGGCCTATTACCTGCAGTGGGATAGTTTCTGGCTGTTATTATTATTACTACTAAAGCCCAGTCTCATTAAGCACCAAAGTCTCAAAGATAATACTAATATAATACACAGTAAATACACAAAGCATCAACCATGACGTTGACAAGGCTTTTAACTTCTAACACACCCCTAAACCTTTACAAAACCTAGCGTTACTTTATTTATTTACGTACAAAACACCCCTTATGTACCTATAAGAAAGGTACAAAGGGATTGCTTCAAAACGCCCGAAGTTATACAAAAGCTTACACATTCGCCTACACATTAAATACAAGTGGAGAAAATAAAAATTACTGCTAAGGAAAACATTGTGAGGAAACGTGGACTTAATGGACTAAAATTGGCAACACGCAATGGGTAAATATTGTGATCCCTTTTCGTATGGAAAGCGGCCTTTGCAGTTAAACCAAATTGATTGTTATTTGTTTTAATTCGATTTTGATAGTGACTACAATTCTCTCTGTAATATCCGCGACTAAAGAAATATGTCAAGGCATCTTATTTATAATACGTTTGTCTGTCACAAAAGTAAATACTGGTATTTTCCACTTTGGGATTACCTGTGGTAGAATATTTATTTCTTTATTAACACGTACATTTATTTTTACAGGTAAGATCCAAGCTAACAAACGTAGTCATACATTGCTAGTTGGCCAGTCCCAGTAACGGGTCAAAGTAGAGGTACAAGTTACACAGTGGACAACACACTAAGTGTCACCCTCTAAAATTCCGCCAAAGAGCAAGAAAATATGTCCAAACGCAGAGAGATTCAGTATTCTATAACTGCTCGAGTCACTAGTGCAAACTTTAACATGTTAGTGCGGGTTGACGGGACTTTAAACAGCCCTTCCTTCGGTCCTAACCGTAGTCTCCTGTTTGGAACGAGCAATCCCAACGACTCTAATATTTGTGGATTATTTAGCATACCACGAAACACCATGAAAGCTTATTTTACAAGTGCGAGGTTGCGCCTGACTTCCAACTACTTAAGAATATAGCCAGATAGCTCTGTAAAGTGCTAATATTTATGGACTTCATCATCATTTCTACCGAAAAACTTCACTGCTGGACATAGGTCTGTTCCAAATGCCGACTCAGCAACCTGTCCTATGCTTCTCTCATCCAAAGGACACCAGCGGCCCTCGTCAGCTCATCAGTCCAAATTGTGAAACTTTACAACGCTGCTTCCTCCACTATAAAATCACCACTTCAGGACCTATCGGCTATCTGTTCTGCAATGCGCACTGGCCTCTGCTTACCTAGGCAGGTAATATAAACGAGTAATTTTTGCGCTGAGCACAGATTTCACCACGTCTTCCTTTTCTTAATAAGGTTTAAAGTTAACTGGCCATTTCTTGGTGCCAAAAACAAGGTGGAAGTTAGAGCTCTTATATTTTAATAAGTTCTTTTGGCTTGTCATCAAAAGATGTTAGGAACATTTTGGCACGATATTTTGATTATTTTAAACCTCGTTTTTGTTCTACCAGCCAGTTACTTTTAATAAAATCTATGACATTATCGTTAATGCCTTGTTGGTCTACTCTTGAACATGGATTTGATACTCAAGGCAGGTGATATTGGTGTGTGATATTGTTTTGTCATTAGGAGATTCAATAGTCAAATTGACTGACTGACTGACTTTGCCTAGTTTTCCCGAATAAATAGTTCTCTTGTCTTTAAAAATTATAGTCCATGTAATTCTAATGTATAAGCTATATTATTGTGAAGTTTCATCAAAATTCGTTTATTAGCTTTTGCGCGAAAGATTAACACACATCCGTCCATCGTTTCATCCATCCTCACAAACTTTCGTGTTTTTAATAGAAATAAAATTACTATGCCATGCATGGATAACAATGTCAACCTATCCGACGTTATCTCTAACATCGATATCTTCACGTTCTAAATCACTAACAAGCCGATTAGAATTCTACACAGTTACAGCTCAGTAGGTAGCATTCTATTGTGACAAAACTAAATGTTTTTTCATACCTTAGAAGTCGTTAATTAGGCCATTTTTGTGGCTTAATGGGTGATTCAATGTTATCGCGATTCAATCTATTATAGGTGATGATTTGATGAATGCGTTCACTATTGTTAAATGGTTTGGGTCGCCAGATGTTTTGGGATTGACCTTGACAATCTTATGCTTAGCAGTGGCCGTTTTGAGCGGGTATGACACGTATTTGTATCAAGCACAATTTTTGGAACAAAGTGCTTTAAAGTGGCTTGTGGTAGAGTAGCCTGGAAATAGTGCCATCCGGCGTAGTTCAGATATTATCGTCAAACGCTTGTGGCTATACTTGTTAACATAATTATTTAGTTAAATATGACTTTTGTCTGATGTTTGTAGATAAGGCGTGAGGAACTTCGTTACCCACGTGAGGACGAGGGCTTCCTGACGGCACACGTTTTATTTATTTTTTTCTTTATTGGGCAGTCAACAGTAGGAATATTTCGCAGGTGATCTTGTCGTTACCTGATATATCAAATGTTGACTGTTTGTAAAATACAGTAAGGTGCAAGTAAGCTTAATATTTTTTTTGTATTTATACGCAACTCTGCGACGCAAAAGGAGGGTAATGTGTTTATCAGTCTATGTATTTTCCTATGTGGAGGAGCTCGTGGCTAAATAATAACAGCCGCACGGGTCGATCATCAAGGTTAAGCAACGCTTGACGAGGTCGGTCCGTGGATGGGTGACCATTTCAACATACCGAGTTTCCTCTGTGCCTCGGCAAGCACGTTAAGCCGTTGGTCGCGGCTGTTATTTGAAGATCTTTGACAGTCGTTACGGGTAGTCAGAAGCTTGAGATCTGACACCAGTCTTGCCAAGGGGTACCGTGTTACCCAGTTACTGGGTTGTGGAGGTCAGATAGGCAGTCGCTCCATGTAAAAACATTGGTACTTAGCTGAATCCAGTAAGACTGGAAGCCGACCCAATATAGTTGGGAAAAGGCTAGGCAGATGATGATGTATGTTCCTATGTGGCGTTCTAGAGACCAAACGTGGAGGCCGATTTTGATGATCTTTACGTTAATCGATTCGTCCTTCGCCTCCCTCGTCTCAGAAGGAGGTTCTTAATTTGTCGGAATCTTTTCTTTTGTGTATGTTCCCCGATTACTCAAAGACGTCTGGACCGATTTGGAAAATTCTTCGTTTGTTTAAAAGGGTGTACTTCCCAGGTATACCACAAACAAAAGAACGCCTCAAATATTAAAGGCATACATATAGGGATTTTGGTATGTTCATCGACAATACAATCATTTGCACTCAGAAAGTATCCTTTGTTGAAGTTGAACTGAATATGAAGAAGACAACAGATGGCCACTGGAACTCTATATCACGGGTGTAAGATATATCGATTAGTTAACCTACTATTATGAAGCAAATACTTATAAATAAATGGTACTGATGAAAATGATACCATCGAACTGATCTGATGATAAAGCCGGAAGGTAGGCACTGGAACTCTAAAATAAAACAATGTATCCTAGTCGTGTTTGGGTTTATTGGAATAGACATGAGATGTACTTTGGCTATAAATGATTTTCATGGTAACTGGAGTTACCTACCAAAACTAAAAAGATAAATAAAAACTTTTTAAACAACAGTTTAGGGATATATACACACACCCACATATCATCAACACCCACACACACATACACAAACTCGCGCCCACACACACCCTTACATATGCAAAGTTATTGCAGACCAAAAGAGCATGCGCTTCTTTCATTTATTTTGTTTTACTATGTTTATTTGATAAATTAATTTACTGCACAGCTTTATATGTTATGAAATGTACACAAAGCAAATCAGATAGGTTTGCAGGGCGAACCAACATAGATATTGGTGTGCGTAAAATCAACGAATGTATTACTTCGCCTATTTATTATTGTTTGCTTCACACTATATGAAGCAAAACTATTTTGAAGCATTTTTCACTATGTATTTAACTGTTTTCATAGGTGTATAAGCCCCAACTTTTTGCATCATTATAAACTTTTTTTAATTTTGTTTATCCTTTATTTTTGTAATTTACTTGATAATAAGAATATTATTCGAGAAAAATATTAGGAAGTAAAAATTAAACAATTTGTAATAAGAAATCAATAATATTTATTGACTGGTTTTTTTTAATTATAATTACAAATTATAAAGTTTTGTGCTTGACAAATATTCTAAGTCGGACAAGAATTAAAGATGTTTTTAATAATCAAGTGGGTAATTTATTTATTAGTGATATGAATAAACATGTTAGTAACATAAATATTAAGATACAGGTATCCCAAATTGTAATCTCACTAACAATAACATTATAATAGTACATTATGGTACAAGTGTGCAATGTTGGTGATTACAGCTGAGGCGCCATTGAGACCCGAGCCGTAGGTCAGGGTCTTAAGAGAGCCGAGGACATCATCATTTTCAACAGTAAAAACGAGTTGTGAATTTTTTTTCACAATGGCGGGCAAAATTAATCAGTTATCCTATGCGCGCGCATTTAATAATGGCGATCGGCTATAGACTAAAAGAATGAGGTTTCTTTTTTTTGGCTTTTCGTGGATAGTGTTTTAGCCACGTACAAAATAGGGAATTGAAATTTTTCTTAATTACAGAGCCAATAAAATTTATATTTGATTGAAAGTTTTGTTTATTAAGCACGTACAAGTTGAAATTATCTATTTAAATGCGAAGTTGCATGAAATGAGCAAGCAATAGGTACATTAATTTATTTGTACTATTGAGCACGATCTTTTTTGTATCGAAACTTTTTAAGAACAAAGCAACTCAACCAATAAATTAAAAAAAAAACTCTATTTCTCACTTGTGAATAATAGCAATGAAAAAGTCACAGTTTGATAACAGGTATCATTATGTGCCTAATTGCGGTGAAATTAGAGCCACTTTATGAGCAAGTGTGTTGAAAAATAAATTTAACTACCCTCTGATAATTATGACGATTTGATTTGATTTGATGAACTTAAACTACTAACCTATTCATTTTTAGAGGGTAGACAATTAATATATTCCAACTCAAATATAAAGAAGACTTGCTAATAGACTAGTAATGAATTGAAGAAACAAATGTAACACATTCTATTAAAACATACAAAAACATTAGCCGTCGGCCGTCGGATTCGATCTTACGGCGCCAGGGCATAAGATATTATATACCGCACGCTCAGCAATGCACCACGGAGACTATTGTTATATTAGCTAAATTTATGCTTCATATTCCACACAACATTAAAGTGACAAGAAATTGCAAGTATTTAATAGACCCGTTGATTCTTAGCACACGAAACATCTATGTTGCTGTGCTCTGCAAACCTATCTGATTTGCTTTGTGTACCATAAATGGGCGAAGACACTGGCTCCTGTAACTATACTTAGCTGAATCCGGTAAGACTGGAAGCCGATCCCAATATAGTTGGGAAAAAGGCTAGGCAGATGATGATTGTGGGGTTTCCAAACCCTCGAGTGTAGAGAGGTAATTACAAAAATAAATCTATAAATAAATTCGGAAAACAATATGATAACTAAAAAGTTGTAAAAAGCAAAAAAAAAAATTTTGAAACTCCATATTTACTATAATTCAAAAAATGACAAAAATTTACAGTATTTGGTATAAATTTATTGATTAGTTTTATTTCCAGATCCGAAAATGATATTCTATTTTACAAATATAATTACAGTTTTTAATTGGACACCTAATCCAGAATCACAAAGCTCCTACGAAGAATAATCTTATAATCTTCACCTTTCATCTCACAAAAGAACTGCAACCAAATGTAATTTCACAAAAAAAAGTCCCAAACACGATTATGTCCAACCACACTCAACTCAAACTAGATCCACACATAGTACGAGATCCCAGCGCAAAAATCTGCAGGTAAATTGTTATAAATAATAATAATCCAATAATCCATAGTAGAATAGGTATTGGCATTATCTAACCACAATTATTTTTTTCTCTAAGCCTTGCCATACACAAGGAATTTCGCCTGTATCGTGGGTGCGCTTGCAACATCAGCCATTATTTTCCTATTTCCTACATCACTTTAATTGTGGCTAGATATGACCAAGCAACCCTGCAGCAACCAATTCTACTACCTACTAAATAAAATTCGAAGTAAAATTCAAAAAAGGTTGTACGTGCAGATTTTAGCGGCGGGATCTTAGACTAACATAATTGTGTACACAAAGAGATTTGAAATAACAACTAACAGGACACTTGACAGTACAAAGACAAGGTAATTCTATGAGGAGTGTACTAAAACCTTATTTATCGTAATGAAATTCATATAGTTAGCTGCGGGCAAACATCGCTAGAAGACTTTCTGAAATAATGTATGCAGCTAATTAAAATTCTAGGAACAAGTGGGGTTGTAAGAGGTATGTAATTTTTTATAGATATAATTCATAGCTGGGTTTGGTTGTAGTCAAATGATTCTTATTTCAGCCAATCAAATTGTACAATAGATTATAAAGCAGCCTCAACATTAAAAAAAAAGTTAGCAAAATCAAAAATTCCGACTGCTTCAAAAGTGAACTAAAAAGATGTCAACAAGAAGAAAATCTTGCTGTGCAGTCGGAGGATACAAATTCGCAAGCTGGCTGACCAAAACCAGATGTATTTGTTATTTACAACTTTTCAGTTATACTTTTTTTTTCGAATGACTAAACATATAAATGGTATATTATTATATGTTGCAACCCCTACAATATGGCGCCCATAATCCGCCATGTTTCTTTTTTTTCAACACTTGGTCGGCCAAGATCTATCTAACGATGTCTTAATTTTATAAATCCGTTGAGTGGTTAGAAAGATACGAGTTAGTAAAGAATATTAAATACATACAAACATACAAGATACGTGCGAAAAACATAACCCTTTCCTTGCAGCCGGGTAATAAAACATAACGCAGCATATGTTATGCTTACTTATGGGTTACAAACCTCCACCACGCGGCCCAGTATAAATCGGGACTCAAAATGTTTCTTACTAGGACTTGCCAGTTTCCTCAAAGTGTTTCCCTTTACCTGTTCGGGAGCAGTGGTGATGAAATAAATTACTCAAATTATTGCCTGCCTAGGTTTGAACAAACAACTTTCAACACGACAGTCGGGGCCATAACCACTGGGCCACCTCTGCTTTCGCGCGAGTTGTAATTGAGATTATGTTGGTATATTTACTGCATAAATATCTGTAGAACACTTTGAAATGTGATTTAAAACTTTTTCAGTACACACCTGAAATATTTTATGAAAGAATTTTTATTTACAGTAAACCTGAACACCTTTTCATTATTGAAACATAAATTGAAAGCGAAATAGAAAAGAAAAACATTTTCGTGAAAATCATTTTTAACACTAAAAAAATGTTCATTTAATTTTCTTGAGTGCAATGTGAAAAATCTTTCTATCAATTTCAGAACTGGGCAAAAAAAATATTCCTAATAATTTAACATTTTTCACAGGGAATACAATGTTGTGTAAAATAACAATGAATTTTCACTCTTATTTTCAGAGTAAACATTTTCGTAATTGTCACATTGTTTATTCATTTGTTTCGTAGCTTGTTCAACATACGAAGTATTGATTTGTTTTATACAAGCTTTTATTAGATTTGTTCCGGTCGGATCCCTCGATCTGATCCCCTTCAGGTATCCCGGTGTCTGGATGTATTTATCAAAGCTTGCAAGTTATAGACCCACAACCGGCAGGCTTATTACATAAGAAAGAGCAATCAGCAATCATCGCGCGATCAAACGGTTTAGGCGCAGTAGGCCTAATTCTCAAAATGGCAACAGAGTCGCAAAAGGACTAGTTCTCAAAATGGCAAATCCTCAAAAAGCCTAATTCTCTGAATGGCCAATTAATAAGAATATATCACTATCATAGTTAAGACACAATAGCAGCTTTTGTGTTCTAAAATTTAATTAGATCGCTGGTAGAAACAAACGTTGATTACATTCGTATTGTAGTAATTTCGTATTCAAATAAATATTTTAACAAATTGGTAGGTAGATAAGGTAGGTGCGTAGGTAGGTGGGTAGGTAGGGTAGGTAGGTTAGGGTAAGTAGGGTATGTAGGATGGGTAGGTATGTAGGATAGGTTAGGGTAGGTACGTTGATCGATAGGGCAGGGTTGTAGGTTGGTAGGTAGGTAAGGTAGGTGGATAGGTAGTTGGGTAGGTAGGGTAGACAGGTAGGTAAGTAGATAACCAGTTCAGCAGTTCGAGGGGGTCAGCTAGTGTTATAAATGAATTATATAAAGCTCGAGCATTTAATAATTACCGGAAAGGTCGATGGCATGAAGCCGCGGGGTCGCTGCTCAATCAGGTGGATTGACAAAAGTTGTTCAAGACTCAACAACACTGCACGATGTACTCCAGATGCCAAGGACAGACACACATGGAGGAACATCAAAAATAATAGTTGATCTCCCGTGGGGTGAATCACGATCCTCAGGAATGAGGAACACGACTTGAAGAGGAAGAGGAGGAATACAAGCCAGACTTTTATATTTGCTTTTACGCAAGTGCTGAAATATTTCAAAACCTACCACCGTTTCCCTTTCCGACCTATTAAATTAACCGAGCCAAAAATCTATAATTTCCAACAGACCGGTACACAGCAAATTAGCGGCAAATAGCCGGACTAATGGCTCCTTTAATTACGTTTTGTAAGTAAATTAAGGGCTATTTGTCCCTGGCGATATTTAGTACCCTTGTTTGCTTTTAGCTCTAATAAGAACTGCGGTTTTACTATTGGCAATTTTCTGAGGCTAATTTTTCGAATATTATATTGACGAAGGATTTGAATTTTATTAATCCGAATGATTAGAAATTCATGCTTTAGTTTGACCGAGAGTGTAGCTGTGTTTAAGGAGCATACTGGCTTGTTACGCGATAAGAATGTACTGTGTAACTAGCTTATTTTCCCCGAGAGTTTGCTCCAGTATACTACAGACCTAAACATTCTTCCAGAATAAAAACTAGTCTTTTTTTTTTTTTTTTATTTGAGATGGGTTTGCTCTTGACTCTAGTCTAGGTCAGAGGTGACAGAGACAAAGTCGACGATGGAGTGAGCTTACCCAGAAGTAGCCTGTTCACTCTAACTTTGAAGAGATTCGGGTTGTATGCGTTCGGAAACACAGACGCAGGCAGTGAGTTCCACTCTTTTGCAGTGCGCATTATGAAGGATGTTTGGAAGCGCTTGGTGCGAATTGGTGGAATAGCAACTAGGTGAGGATGGTAACTTGCAGTGCGTCTAGATGTCCGATGGTAGAAGGGGGCCGGTGGGATGAGGTCGTGGAGTTCATGAGCACACTCGCCAAAATACAGTCTGTAGAATACCGACAAGCAGGCAACCTTACGGCGATGAGCTAAGCTGTGAAGCTTGGCATCCACCAATTTGACGTCGCCAATTAGTCTCTTAGCTCTGCGTTCCACCGAGTCAAGCGCGGCAAGCTGATATTTAGCTGAGCCATCCCAGAGGTGGCTGCAATATTCCATGCAGGATCGGACTTGCGCTTTGTAAAGAGTTAATAGCTGTCCAGGCATAAAGTATCGCTTCACTCTGTTTAGGACGCCCAGTTTCTTTGCCGCAATTTGGGCTTTGTACTCGATGGAGGCGCCGAAGTTGAGACTGGATGTCAACTCCATGCCAAAGAGCTCGAGCCGATCAGTAACAGGAACAGATGCACCCCGAAAAGTAGGCGTTTGAATGAAACTAGTCCTTTTTGCGGTAAAAAGACATGCCTGTGTTTTGGTGGCGTTAAAAGAGACCAGATTGTCGTCACCCCAACGGGAGACAAGATTTAAGGTCAAATCAGTACGCTCCACCATAGCCTCTTCACCATAGTCTATGACATTCAGCAATAGTAACGCATTCTATCTTCTTCTTCCACCTCGCAACATTCCGTTACTCGGGGTTAGCTAGCCTGGTCATGAGGCGCCACTTGTACCACAGATATGCATCTTCAGTAGATATACTGCACTTTTTCATGTCCTTCGGGACACTCGTCATCCAAGATATCAGTGGTCCACCTCTCCCTCTCTTTTGTGTTGTCATAGAAAGGTACTTTTTCACGATGTGGTCATCGGGTCTCCGCACTTCATGTCCGTACCATCAAAGTCTAGATTCGGTAAGTTTTTTTGGAAGAAAATTCATTTGAAACATATCAAACAACAATCACATCAACAGCCTATTAATGTGCCCACTGCTGGGACCAAGCCTCCTCTCTGTGAGAGGGAGTGGGCCGTAATCCACCACGCGGGCCCAGTGCGGGTTGGTGGTTGTCACATGTCTTCGAATTTTTGTTTCTAGGACATGCCGGTTTCCTCACGATGTTTTCCTTCACCGTTTTGAGAGCAGTGGTGATGAAATAATTTACACAAAGTAAAGCGCCTGCCTGGGCTCGAACCCACGACCTACAACTTGTAAGTCGCGGCCGATACCACTGGGCCACCACTGTTCTAACAAACAAACAACATAACAACAACAACATAACTTTTTCATATCCAACGAACATGAATAAGTAAATTCAAAATCGTATGGCGACTTCGCACTTACATAGAATCAGAATAACACAGTCTTAACATAGCAATACAAAGACACACATAAGACTTAAAGTAAGCGCACAATAGCGATTCTCTAGTCGCACTCGGTTTACTAAAGACAAACAGTGGATAGCAAGATACGATTGTCGTAGCCATTGAAATAGTGAACCAAGTAAAAGTAAACTTTGCATTGGACTTTGCAATTGTGTTTCTTGTCTTTCAACGACTTGAAGCAATTTTACAGATACATACTAAGTTTCGTGATGTTTAGGATTGCGTTTGACTAGTATCTCACCTGATGTTAAGCGAGGATGTGGTCGACGGTGAAGCACGATTGCCTAGAAGTAACCTGCTCACTTTTCACTTAAAGAACCCAGGTTGTGTGTATCAGTAAACACAGACTCCGGCAGGAAATTCCATTCCTTAGCTGTACAAGCTAAGAAAGTATTCCCAAAACGTAAAGTGCATATTTGTAGGATGTCCGCCATGTGCCGATGATGTCGCATCGCCGTGCGTCTTATAGTGCAATGATAAAACAGGCTTTTGTTATCTTCACCCTGGCTGTAGACTCTAGTTTAGTCTCCACAGGATCGCCTAGTCGCTAGTAGCCAATCACTTTGATAGAACTGCGAGAGGCAACAAAAAAAAACAGGTTTTTGCTTGTAATATTTTTAGTCAAACAGAATAACTTACTTAGTGTGTGAATATTACTAGTTGTATGGCAACATGCCAGAATTTTAGATATTACTAGGAGACGAGTTGAAAATGCAATACAAGTGAATAGTGTAATTCGCTTCTTAAGCATTCTTCGAAATGCCATCATTCATAGACTATTGAAAATATAGCAAAATTAATTTAGAAAAAATCCGTTAGTTGCTATGATAGGTCAAATAAATTTTCAATATTTAGCCGCATCACTTGACCTACGTTTCTTGTGTGTCTGTCGATAATTTCCTTCTACAAACCGCAGGCTAGTTTTTAACCCCCGAAATTTGAAATAGAGGGGTGTTATAAGCTTGATGTGTGTACCTGTGTATTTGTGTATCTGTCTGTGGCATCATAGCTCCTAAATGGATGAATCGATTTTGATTTAGATTGTTTTGTTTGAAAGGTATGTTTGATATAAATCGTTTCAGCCAATAAAAACTTATTGGTGTTTTACTGTTTGAATCGGACTGCTCCCGTAAGATATCGTGTCATAATACGTGTTCAATAGATTGTCGATCGAAGCGTGTCTACTACTAGATAAATTTTGGAGTATGAAGTAAAAATATGTAGGGTGTTTTTAATTTTACTTTTTCTTAATTATTATTGCGTATTGGTAAACTGGCATCTTTCATCAAGCTAGTCATTTCTTTCTAAGTTTGCATCAGCGACTGCATTTTATTTTTCATCTTTTTACTTGAAGTTCGGTGATGTATTCCTTTTTAACACGCTTTTATTAGCTGGGTATGTATCAATGTAACGGAATCTTTGAACGTGATTTTCACCCACTTCAAAACGTCGGATTGATTTGAAACTTTGCTCACATATCAAGGACCGATGACAATGCAATAATTTAGTCAAAGTCAAAGTACTTTTGAAAGTCAAACAAAAATTAAAATTTACAAGTAATAAAAGTTGATTCTACCGTGCGCGTTTAAATTTTTGTCCCATTAGCCTTACCAAGATCTTCAGGATTAGCGACTTGTTAGTTCAATTTACCATTCAAGCGTGTTTTTTAGTTTTTAGAACTACAATTTTTGTAACAAAAACAAAGGCCGATACCCAAAACAACTGACCATATGAACTAATATTAAAGCTAAAACCTTACTCAGATCTAAAACCTTTGACCCAATGACTGTCAGTTTATCGACAGTTGATAAAGGTAAAATATTTAGGTTCGATTCTGAAGTGTCAGCGTAACCAGACGATGAAATTTTTGGTCACAAATCGAGTTTGTGTTGTTAAGGTGGGTTTAACCCTTTTGCATAGTTTTGGGACGGTGGTGAAATAAAATATGTCAGGTTATGGGGTTCTTTGGAACGTTGTCTGGCGCCATTTAAATCCGTTTCGTAGTGATTTCCGTAAAATAATAAATTTATTTGGCACAAAAACAAATTACACAAAAACAAATGGTCCTGAAACTATGGTGCCCGTGGTAATGAGAACCTGTATTACAGGTCATCAGAATTCCATCCCCCAGCAATTTAAACACATCTTCAATTTGTGATACCAATAAAATCATGGCAGGCAAGCATAAAAAATAAATATATATATAATAACAATTAAATTAAATTATGTCATAATTAAATCAAAATTAAATAAAATCATAAATTAAATGAAATAAAAATCAAATGAAACTGAATGTAATCAAAGTTAAATAAAATTAAATAAGAACAGAAAATTAGATTATATACAAATCAATCAAAATTAAACCAAATTAGAATTAAATCCGAACAGAAAATAAAAACCACAGTAACATTACGGAACAAAATAGTAGATGTGATGTGGTGAAGAGCATGTAAGTGTGTGAGTGAGAGTGTATGAGTGTGTTACTATGTTTGGTATAATTGTTTTGATATGGTTTGCGAACCAATAAAGGCGGTTACGCACTAATCGAGTTCCGAGTTCAAAATATTCTGAATTATAACAAACTATTACGGATCAAGTTCGGATTTAGTGCATAAGCATCCCTACAAGAAGTACTACGGCTACTTCGCAACCGAAATTTAACGGACACGGATCAGATAGTAGTGCATAAGCACCCTAAGGTTACGAACCTGTTCGTGTGGTTTACTTTCGTATTTAAGGTAAAATATCCGCTTCTAATGAGTTTAAGTCATTAGTAACGTGTGATAGGATAGGGTTTTTATAAGTTAGAATGTTATTAATAGAATTGAAATTGAACTGAACAGTTTTGGTGAACAACGAATTGAAAAGTTAAGATTGTAAAAAAATAAATTGGGAAATCGTTGTCTTGATCACGACCTTTTAATGATTACCAACGTGCCAATGTCAACATGGAAAAAACATCAAAATGGGATAGTGCTATGTGCACTCCTACAACAATAATCATAGCATTGACCCGTCATTCTTTTAGATTTCTTAAAAAAATTACAAACATTGAACATAAAACTTGAAAATGTCCTAGATCCAAATTTTTTAAGAAATGTGACATCCACCAATCCGTACTGGGCCCTTTTCCAATTTGACCCAATTTTCCTAATGTCAGTTTATTTGTCCCTCCATAATGGATGCACCAAATATTGCCTTATTTGCCGTCGTTTTCGGTTCCTTAGAAGAAGGGCACATACCACATCCATCTTCGAAATCCATGTTGATGAATGTGGTTTTCCTACAAAAAAAGTAGCGTTAGTGTCGCTTCCGTGTGTGCATAGTCCAAATCTTGGCGAGGAGACAGCGACAGAGACTAAAATTTGCTGAGCAACTTTAGGTAGATACAATGTAATATATAAACACCTAAAATGTTAAAACCCATTATACCAAAAGTCACTTAGCAACGTACACACAGTCAATAAACAAAACACCTCTGAAATATTTTCCCCAAAGCCGGTTTAATATTCGTACCGTATGCATCCACTCTGTATCCAAATGTTTACTTTTCATAGAGACAGATTTATATATATATATTTTTTTTTTTATACCTTTCATACGTGAGTCATGTTTGCATGCACTCGATACCTTTTAATTTTATCCATTTAGAGGCTCGTTTACATGTAGAGAGAATCTCGCCTATTGAGAAGCGAGTGTCTATGCGAGTCTCATAGATAAGACTCACCAGACCCACATCTCAAACTGTATCTTCCTGATGGCTGGACCGATTCGATTTATACCACACTGATAAAAATTTTACTAAGCGAAATTACAGGTATGTTTACATGGACGCATTGCGATGCAATTCAAACATTTTGCATTGAAATTTTCTTAGAAAAATACCTTCGTGATATCGCCTATTTATCATAATCATATCAGTCGAAAGACGTCCACTGCTGGACATAGGCCTCCCCCAAGCGCCACATTGACCGGTCCCGTGCGTCTCGTAACAAGCGGATTCCCGCAACCTTCACCAGGTCAATGTCCACCTGGTGGGAGGCCTTCCAACGCAACGTTTTTCGGTTCGCGGTCGCCACTCCAGATCCTTTCTGCCCCATCGGCCATCAGTTTTGCGAGCAATGTGCCCTGCCCACTGCCACTTAAATTTGGCAATTCTTCGGGCTATTTCGGTAACCCTGGTTCTCTTGCGGATCTCTAAATTTCTGATTCGATCATGCAAGGAAACTCCGAGCATAGCCCTCTCCATTGCCCTTTGAGTGACTGTAACCTTTCTGATAAGGCCCATTGTAAGCGACCACGTCTCAGAGCCATATGTCATCACTCACTGGCAACACACACTGGTCATAGACTTTCGTCTTGAGACACTGTGGTAAGTTGGACGAGAAGATACCGCGCAACTTTCCGAACGCTGCCCAGCCGAGTTGGATTCGACGGTTGACCTCGGTTGACCTCGGAACTCGGTTCGGGTGCCTATTTGGCCACCCCAAATAAGAAATTAAGATTTTTTAAAAAGCATGAAAGTTATTATAAAATAAAATGTAAAAGAAGAACTCCTAGATGTAACATGTCATGTATTTTTTCTTTTGGCAATAAACTTATTATTATTATTCCTTAAGAATCATGGACTCATCTACGATTATAAAATTTGACATTCGTTATACAATTTTATTTTATCGTAGTTTGTAAACATACAAGTAAAATTTAAAATTTTAATTAACCCCCGAAACATTTTTATTTCTTGCTTTTTAATTTACATAATATATCTAGTAGTAGACACGCTTCGATCGACAATCTATCGAACACGTAATAATGACACGATATCTTGCGAAAACACCCAGATTCAAACAATAAAACGCCCATGACTTTTGAACGGCTGTAACGATTTTCATCAAACATAGAGAACACTATCGATATAGTCATCTTTCAAACAAAAAAAAACTAAACCAAAATCGGTTTATCCGTTTAGGATACCACAGCCAGATACACAAACACACAGATTCACACGTTAAACTTATAACACCCCTCTTTTTTCGTCAGGTGTTAAAAATATAGTTTCCTTTTTACTCGGATGCTTTCAATTTTTGAAGAACTTTTATCGGAATTCTGGCCTTTTGAGATGCGATTCAACTTTTCGTCATCGTCATTCTCTTACCCTTATTTCGAGTCAACTTTTTATCTTCCTTCGAATATCGCTAGAGGCGAGGAACTCCCTGCGTGTAAATGGGCCTTGCTTGTTGTTTTTACCTCAGGGATGCTAAGATTCATTTGTTTTTATAATGATTATCTTACCCTTATATCGCGTCAACTTTTTATCTCCCTTCGAATATCGCTAGAGGCGAGGAACTCCCTGTATGTAAATGGGCCTTGCTTGTTGTGTTTACCTCAGGCGTCAATAAAATATTATTTATCAGAACAGAATCTCAATTATTTATTTAATATACGGTTTTAAAAGAATATGGTAATGGCATAATTGATTTTCAAGTGAGTTTGCAGGTAATTTTGGCTTTACTGAATTTGCGATAAAATATTTTGTAGCCTGCGGCTTTTGTGCTAAGATGCAAATTTTCATTTGTTTTTACTTTGTTTTATCTTGTAGGAGTTGTGTTTTAAGGGCTCGTAAGTACCAAGTGTGTGTTTGAAAAGAAGTGCCTGAGCTAGGTGTGATTCGGGAGAAAATATAACGCCACGTATGATTTTCATCTTTCTCTCAATGTATATTTATTTTTCTGTGTTTTACTGTTAGTACTATTCTTACTTTCTGATCCTGTAAATTTGTTTTTTTCTGAATAAACGATTATATAATATTATTACATTCTTCTTCTTCCTGCCCTTGTCCCTGTTACTTGGGGTTGGCGCAACACGTTTTCTTCTTCCATACCGTCCTGTCGCCCGTCACGCCATCACTGACTCCCTTTTCTTTCATATCACTCCTCACGCTGTCCATCCATCTTTTCTTCGGCCGTCCCCTCCCTTTCCATCCATTCACATTTATATTCATAACTCTTACAGTAACATGCGTTTCATCCCTCCTCATGAGGTGACCATACCAGGACAAACGGTTTCCTTTTTTTTTTTTTTTTTTTATTCGAGATGGGTTTGCTCTTGACTCTAGTCTAGGTCAGAGGTGACAGAGACAAAGTCGACGATGGAGTGAGCTTACCCAGAAGAAGCCTGTTCACTCTAACTTTGAAGAGATTCGGGTTGTATGCGTTCGGAAACACAGACGCAGGCAGTGAGTTCCACTCTTTTGCAGTGCGCATTATGAAGGATGTTTGGAAGCGCTTGGTGCGAATTGATGGAATAGCAACTAGGTGAGGATGGTAATTTGCAGTGCGTCTAGATGTCCGATGGTAGAAGGGGGCCGGTGCGATGAGGTCGTGGAGTTCATGAGCACACTCGCCAAAATACAGTCTGTAGAAGACCGACAAGTAGGCAACCTTACGGCGATGAGCTAAGCTGTGAAGCTTGGCATCCACCAGTTTGACGTCGCCAATTAGACTCTTGGCTCTGCGTTCCACCGAGTCAAGCGCGGCAAGCTGATATTTAGCTGAGCCATCCCAGAGGTGGCTGCAATACTTCATGCAGGATCGGACTTGCGCTTTGTAAAGAGTTAATAGCTGTCCAGGCATAAAGTATCGCTTCACTCTGTTTAGGACGCCCAGTTTCTTTGCCGCAATTTGGGCTTTGTACTCGATGGTGGCGCCGAAGTTGAGACTGGATGTCAACTCCATGCCAAGGAGCTCGAGCCGGTCAGTTATAGGAACAGATTCACCCCGAAAAGTAGGCGTTCTGATGAAATGAGTCCTCTTTGCGGTAAAAAGACATGCCTGTGTTTTATTCTTTCAACTTTTCTGTCACTGGCGCCACTTTCAAACTTACTCTAAAATACTCATTTCTCACTTTATCCATTCTCAGCACTCCGCACATCCATCTCAACATTCTCATCTCTGCTACATGCAATCTCTTTTCATCCATCTTTTTCACAGCCAAACATTCTGATCTATACTGATACGGTCCGTTACGTCTCGGTCCTCGCCATGTCCTTGGACAAGCGTCCCTAGCGTACCTACCGGAAGTCGGAGCACATCGGTATGGGTATTCCAGCGAGAGAGATTATTACATTACATTATATATTTATCACACCACCTGCTCAAATGGTAAATTATATTTCATGCAAACCTAACCTAAAGTAAGTAATTTAAGACCTGAGGTCTAGCATTAATATTGTGTTGAATTTCATTATGGGGTCATTAATTTGATTTGAATTTGGAACATAAAGTAGAAATCGCATACGAACATTTACGATAGGTAAATAGTACTTACTAATTCCATGCATTCACCATTAAGAAAGCAACCCAAGCCCAAGCCAAAGCCAATCCACAATTTAAAAAAAACACTGCACTAAAAAATAAATTGTACGAAAATCGATCTGGCCACCACGAGTAGAATATAAATAAAAGAAAAATAGAACACAAATTAAAAAGACGTGGCGTTAGTTCTGAAAATTACTTTGCTTTGTTATACAACAAATTACTTAACTACATACAAACTCTCACAAATATGTCGAGGGATGATAGTGATTTAACTCCGGAGTACATTAAATCCGAAGCCATTGGCATTGCCAGCAATCTACTCCTAGAAAAGTCCAACGAAACGTACATGAAAGCGTAAGACGATTTTTACAAATGGAAACTACAATAGGCGTCAAATCTGTATCGGGGCGTACTCCCTATATTCGATGACGAAGTTACGGGCCGTCCGAAAGTAATCCGAAACGTCGGCGTGAACCCTACCCCCTAACGATTTCGGATGATTGAGCTTCGAACGGGATCATAGACAATATTCGTGAACGAACGACGCATGACGATAGAGTTGCACTATTTTATTAGTCGATCACCGGTTTCTCTAGTTTGTGATTTCAAGCTTTCTAAACAAAACATAAAATTTAAAAAAAAATAACTGACGACATCCGACTGGCCATGGAAAACAGGCTCCTTACGATATTGATTTTACTGGCCTTTAGCAGTGCTTTTAATTCAGTTGATTTTGACATCCTCTTAGGAAAATGGCGGTATTGACCTGGTACTTTGAAATTGTATTGTAACCAGCCGATAATTATCCGAAATTGTGTCCACCACCCGCGAGTGGTACGGGAAATCGCCCGTGCATTTGTTTGTGTATATTTCGCGCACAGCGAAGTATTTTTGTGTCGAAAACGTGTATAGATGTCTACCAGGAATCACAGGCTGGACCACGTCGGTTATCCATTATTATTATATATATTTTCCCCTATAACCTCCGACCACACACCGGATTGAACGACCCCAGGAGTCCACCGCGGAAACAAGGGTAAATGCTTAGTTGTAAGTAGCACTTTCCACCTGTCAGACAGGAACCAGTATCTCAAAGATCAGACCCCTAGCTGACCGCTGTTGCGCATCGCAGTTTCGCGGGTATAGACCTGATAGGATCCAAGAATCGCAGCACTGCTATGGGCCCCAGTGTTCTCCTCTTGGCTTTGTGATCCGAAGGTCTCTATTAAACATGCTGGTTTATTTTCATCCTCTCATAATGTATCATGCTGTGATTGCGTGGTTTAAGTCTTAGCTTCGGGGTCGCTCGCAATCGGTTCGCTAGAGGAGGCTTCCTCTGACTGGTACGATCTCGCTCTGGGTGTTCCTCAGGGTGGCGTCCTTTCTCCTGTTCTTTTATGAAAGAAACATTTACCAAGTGTAATAAAAAATATATGAAGCACCAAGAACATAATCATGTACCAGATGCTTTGAAGGAAAAGGTTTGTTTTTAAACTATTTCTTGTCATTACAAAACAACTGTTCACATTTTCACATTTAGCCATTCTATTTTTGGTTATTGTTGTTACATACTTATTACTATAACTATACCTGAGATAATTATGTCTTAAATGAATGAAATTCAGGTCAGAGTGTCGTCTTGGGGGCACTATGAAAAAATTACTTAGAAACATTTCGCGACCAATTTCGAGGTAGCGCTCGCCGGCCGCTGCCGCGGCACCGCTCGCTCCGCTCGCTCGGCTCGCGCGTAATTGGTCACAGTTCTAACCTAACCTAACCTATGGATATCTTTGCTAATATTAAACTAATTTAATTGAAATGTGTATATGAAAACATGTATTTAACTACTTGTACCGTGGTACTATTATTCTTATATGTTATACATGTTATGTGAAAATAAAGTTACGCAAAATTAATGTATATAATACTGATTATTATAAATAAAATGAAATCCAAACAAAAAAGATATGACTTTGAATAATAGTGTAAAAGATGGTTATGTTGAGAAAATATAGGAAAACAAATAAAAGTATAATAGATGTTTATTGCTACTGACATTATGAAGTTGAATGCTTCGGATTTATGAACATTAGAGACAGAGTAGTTAGGAATTGTGATTGTTAGGATGAAAAATGTTAGGAAGAACATTTTCGGATTTCCAATTATCGGAGTTGAAAATTTAGGTGAACTTTGGCGCACCCGTGTAATATGTTTAGATAGTAGGAATTGAAATTTTAATTTGTTTTTAAGTTTTTATTTTGTTGTGCGCTGTGTTAACTGTCAAATGTAATTCAACATTTATGGTTTGTCTGTACCTGTCCATTAAATTCTGAAGGGTGTTAATAATAATTGTGATGTTTGTAACTATATTATTAAATTCAAATGTAATATGTTGCATGCCGTAAGGCAAAATGTATTGGGACAATTTATTAATATTCCAACTTATATGTACACCTACATTATCAGCAAATAAATTATTTCTTTCTTTCTTTCTTTCTGTACATAAGTTGTTCTTCTGTATTTGTATATGTTTGTTTTGTGTACAATAAAGAATATGAAAGAATATGAAAAAGCTGATTGTTCTGGAAAAACTAAGTTTCTAGCAATCATTTAAGACTGGTAAATAAAAGGGAATCTATGTTTTGATTGTTAGAGTGAGTTAATTTTATTAGGTATTTGAGACTCAAGTAGACAAGTAAGAGAAATTAAGGTCCTAGCCTAGCTGGGTTAAGATTGACAAGTAAAAGGAAAACCACGTTGAAGAGTCAATATAAATTATTAGAATATCAGCGCAGTGTTATTTCCTTTTTGCGTATCGCTGCAGACAACTAAAGGAAAAAATCCAAAAAATTAAATAAGTTGAAAATTAAAGGGTGTCCCCATACAAACATAGTTGACGCCACCCTAAGTACGGAATCCTTCGTGCGCGAGTCCGACTCGCATTTGTTTACTATTGAGTCATCATAAAAGAAAAACCGGACAAGTACGAGTCGGACTTTCGCACGAAGGGTTCCGTACCATTATCGGAAAAAACGGCAAAAAAAACACGTTTGTTGTATAGGAGCCCCACTTAAATATTTATTTTATTCTGTTTTTAGTTAATTATACATCATCTGTGAAAATTTCAGCTGTCTAGCTATAACGGTTCATGAGATACAGCCTGGTGACAGACGGACAGACAGACAGGCAGACAGACAGACAAACAGACGGATCGCGGAGTCTTAGTAATAGAATCCCGTTTTTACCCTTTGGGTACGGAAACCTAAAAAGTAAAGTACAGATAGCAAAACCAAGTTTGTGCAAAATGTGGCTTTAGTTTAGCAATAGCCCCAGAGGTCTGTATCTGATCAAAGTTCTAAGTTTGCAAAATTTTCGCTGACCTTATCTGATGACCACCGACCGTAAAATCTTCATTATACCGTGTGAACGCAGGTTCTACCTGCGAGATAATTTAATTTACTAATGTAACGAGTATTCCTGTAAACCTGCAGAACATGGAACTAAATAAATAAAACAATAAAATAAAATAAGTTTATTGACACAAAATACCTTACACAATAGGTACATTGGATTTTTGTAAAAGGCCGCACAAATAGTGAAAAACCCTGTCTCCTAAACTAGGGGAACCCTGTGACCTAGGAGTCAGTGTTCTACTGTAACTTCGTGTACAAAAGAAACCTTTGTAAATCTGTGTTAATAAATAAACCTATATTGGCCTGATTTAGCTACGAATATGAGTATGTGAGAAGGTGTGTACAAAGGAAGATGGTTGAGTGAATGGGATGGGGTGTCGAGTGGTGTGGTGTGGTGTGTGTATGGGAGGGAAGTGGGTGTCTTGCGGGAGTGAAGTGTAGTCGTGTAAGGTGTGTTAGTGTGATGTTACATGTGTTTCTGTATCCGTTTTTGTATATTTAGTATGATTATTACGTGCCTACATTATGTTATAAATAAGGTCTTCTGTACTGGAATAGTCCTGATTATACAGCCAGTTTTGTAATTTGGTTTTGACTTTGTGTTTGTTTAAATTACTTATTTGGATATGTTTGTTGACCCTTCTGTAAATGAGAGAGCTTATTATATAAAACTGGCGTCTAGCGTGAGCCGTTTTATGAGAAACAGATGGGCATGCAGATTTGGCTTTACGAGTGGTTGGATCTAATGGAGGAACATGACTATGCTTCCTGAGGGTGGCATTGAGCACAAAGAGCTGCCGCACAGTAAGTACCCTGCATTCCGCGTACAATTCGCTTGTGGGAAATCTATACGGTCTGCCGAGCATCACCTTGAGCACAGCTCTCTGGGCGCGTTCCAATCCAAGCAGTTTATTCTTAGCGGTGCCACCCCAAACCGGTATGCAATAACTGATGACAGACTGGCAAAGTGCAAGATACACCATTTTTTATGTTTTGAAGTAAGCGCTTTGCCTTAGAGACTTAAAGATATAAATAAGTTTCCTGACCCTTGACGATAGGCTTACAACTTGAGAGTACCACTTTAGTCCGTCATCAATTACTACACCCAGATATTTGGTATGACTGACACGAGATAGTGCAGAACATGAGCATGAAGAGGAGTCTAAACAGGAATGAGCAAGAATACTTATATAAGATGGGGCTGTGGTCCGGTGACTAATGGAAAAAGGAATGTAATTGGTTTTTGCCAAATTAAGTGACAGAAGGTTATTCTGCAGCCACCTCAAAATCGTATGTAGCGATTGTTCTGCATGATATTTCACGTCACACCATGTATCTCCAGATACCACGATCGCAGTATCGTCAGCATATGTAAATATCTTGGTGTTGGGGAGTGCTAGTGTGCAAAGATCATTTATGTATACTAGGAAGAGCGTAGGCCCTAACTCACTGCCTTGCGGAACTCCGTATGTGATAATTTCTTCATCACTAGTGTATGAATCGATCTTGACGCGGAGTTTCCTGTTTTGGAGATAACTCTTGAAAAGGTCATGCGCTGCTCCACGAATGCCTACAGCTTCCAATTTCGACAGGAGAATAGGAACAGAGACTGTGTCAAAGGCTTTCTGTAGGTCCAAGAATATTGAAAGGCATTTACGACGACTATCTACATTCTTAGCAACAGTTGACGTTAGGTGGACAATTGCATCTTCCGTAGATACACCTTTTTTAAAGCCATATTGGTTGCGCGCAGTGACTTGATGTTTGCAAAGAAAGTTAAGTAGACGACCATTTATCAATCTTTCCATAACCTTAGATATTGCCGAAAGGACCGAGATCGGTCTGTAATTATTAACACAGTCTCTGCTCCCGCCCTTATGCACAGGATGGACCAAGGCCTTCTTAAAGGGTTCCGGAAAAATTCCTGACGCTCTCGATATATTTATTATATGTGTTATAACGGGAACGAGTGGTTTACGACCCATTTTGAGTAGAAAAGAGGATATTCCGTCCCATCCAGTGGCACTATCATCTCTTAAATTCATGATGGTAGACTCAACCTCAGAATAGTCAACGTCGAGAATGACAAAAGAACCAGGGGAGGACGTTTTTGGTGGTGAAAATGGCTGTGAGGGGGCTGCAATTTTAGAGGCTAGGTCTACGCCTATGTTGGCAAAGAACTTACAAACTTGATTGGCTGCAGTACACGGGTCCACACGTGTTTTTAGAAGTTCTACAGGAGGGGTACTTATTTTTTTCGTATGAGTAATCTCTTTTATTTTGTTCCAGAGTGTTTTAGGGTTACGTTTAGCTTTTTCCAATTCTGACTTTTCATATACTGATTTAAGCTTCTTGAGAAGATTGTTACAATAATTTCGGTAACGTTTATATGAGATTTGGACTATATCACTATTGGGTGAGTTACGGGCTTTTTTATGGAGTTTATCACGATGACGAATGCAACGTAATAAACCTGGAGTAATCCAAGGTTTAAGGTTCCTTTCTTTTTTAGGAGCATTGATTATACGTGTGTGTTTTTTAAGAATATATTGAACTATGTTTATCAGACAAGTGGCAGCTAGATTAGGGTCCTTTGTGTTAGTAACTTGAGAGAAATCCTGACCTTCCATATCTTCTACAACACTAGGATAATCAATTTTTGGGGTCTTATAAGCAGGCACCGCCTGTTTCACCGAACCTGGATCATCGATACATATTAGTAGTGGAAGGTGATCAGTGATGTGGGATTCCAAGACAAGCATGGATGTAGATTTGTTTGATTTTAGTAGAACGTGATCAATACAATTATTAATTCTAGTGGGCAGGTAATGTCCCGGTAGAAGACCATGGGTGGCGTTGAGGGTTAGGTAATTAGCACATCGTTCATCTGAATTTGACGGTTTTATATCTATGTTAGTATCTCCGATGAGGTATATACTATTACACTTATTTAATGTTGTAAGCACACAGTCCAGACAGTCTAGGAAATTATCAAAATCTACTTTAGAATTCAAAGAGGGCGAGCGATATACGGCGATTATTGCCAGATCATTATTGATTTGGCAAGAAAGACAGTTACCACCATTGAAAACAGGTTCCTGAACGGTACATTGAATAAAGTTTTTTATGTACATTACTACGCCTTCATTCTGGTTTTTATTGTTGTACGTTAAGTGGGAGTTGTAGCCATCTAACACCGGAAGGTTTGTGATTTTACTTAACCAATACTCAGTCAACACCAGAACATCACAATCAATTTTTATTAAGGATAGTAACGCTAAGAGTTGGACAAAGTTCTTTTTAATACTGCGAACGTTAATATGTAAAATCGTAGTGGACTTATTAGATATCTTTAGGTATTTTGTACACTCTTCCGGAACACAGCAATGAGCATTTGCGACTGAAATATCGTCCAAATCCGATGCTATATTATCTACTAAATTAGCCATTTAATGGATGAATCATGATCACAAACACAGGAATCAAAAAGGACAAAAAGAAGCTTTACTACAGACTGGAAGGAATATAAACAAGGCACAGTAAAATTTGTTAGGGTACTAACTGTATATGTAAGGTTTTGTGTGTGAGTAAGAATATGATATTTAAGTGTGAATATTAGTGTTATAAGAAGATGGGCTTGAGAGTGTTGAATGTGGGTGTATTTATAAGGTAAATTAAGGCAAAGTAAAAACATAATATCAATAAGGTTAAAAAATAAAAGTTCAGCGATCAAGGCCAGTAATTGAAGTACGTTACATAATATCCAGCCGTAAAAATGACTATGCAATGTGGTGTTTTTGAGTAGTCATTTTTTCTCTAGTAGCTCGACGAGGGTAGCTTCAGATTTGACGAGTATTTGTTGAAGTCCAGGTTGTTTGCGCAAGAAGATGTTCCCATTTGCGGCCCAACAGAATTTAAAATCGTGTTTTTTTGCGTGTTCTCTCGCTAAATAAAATAGTCTCTTCGTGGAATTAGACAAGTGTTCGTCAACATACACGGCATGTTTTTGGCCAGTTATTCCCAACAACCCTGTATTAAGTTTATTGTCCTTACTGGGTTGCTTGTTGTTGAAGCATCGAACACGAGAAATGAGTTCAGACTTAGCATGGACACTCGTAAACTCAGCGACGATCGGTTTACTGGTGGCTGAGGATCCTAGAATGCGATATATGTCACGGATGATAGACGGTGGAATCGGCAGGTCCACTGTATTCCCGATAGCAGTCATAATCTTTATGCGGTCGAGACTTGACTCTTTATCTTGACTGGGGACATTACGGATCTCAATACTTGATGACCGAGACTTATATTGTAGATCTCTTACCGTTTTTTCCAGTGACTCTGTCAGTTGTCTATATCCACTGCACTCATCCTGGAGTCGCTTTAATTGACATTTCATATCATCATAAAGATCACTTATAGAGGTAATAGATTTTACAATTCCAATATTTGTTTTTTGGATCTCCAAATTTTGAAGTTTCATATCGGACATTCAGAAACTAATTTTGTCACCAACGCATTCTGTTCTGCCATAAATTTCGATATAGTTTGCTCTTGCTCACGTTTCCACGACGACAACATATCTTTAATTTCCTGCTTGAAATCTGCGAGCTGATCACTCGTAGAATCAGCTCGTGGGCGTTTATGGCGTGCGTGTACGTTAGTAAATTCAGGGTCATTAACAGCCTGCATTATATTCGGAACTAACTGCGTCTGCTCTATCGGAGTATTCGGGGTTTTAAGAGATTTAATCGGCGCAGGACGCTGCATGATATTCAAAAGAATACCCACTTGTACTAATAAGTTGTTGTAGTTACGTAGCGCGTAGCCGATGTTCGAGCTCATAGCAGAGGACGTCACCAGTCGTAGCACTCGTAGCCAGTCAGTAGTAGGTGAATCACTATTTCGTTGTACACGCCAGGTAGCAACGGAGCACAGCGGCGCAGCGCGCGGCAACGTGCGCCCGAGCTCGCTAGTTCGATCCCCGCCAGACGTTCGCAAATACACCAGTCGGAGCGATCTTCCAGTTCCAAATTGTGAATGTAAACTTGCAAAAACTATTGTCTCTCTCTAGACCCTCCCAAAAGGCGTGGTTAAGCCATAAGAACACTTGAAGTGCGACAGAGATTTGAAATTTCACTAATTAACCAATAGTATAATAGTCATGAGGAATAACACAACACACGTTCGCACCGATCCGAAGCAACGAGTAGAATACTTACTAATAACTTTAGGTAGCTAAAAATCTTAAGCCGTTACTTCATCGTCATTATATTTTTTCATAAGAAAGAAGTCCTCTGCTAGACATAAGCCTATCTCAAGTGCTACCACATCGACTGGTTCTGGTCTAGGCAGCGAATTCCCGCATCGAGAAGGAAAAACAGGAACGGGACAGTGACCACCCCATATATGAGCATCAACTCCAACCAGCGCGCCTGAAGAGTCGTAAGAGCTTCTTGAGACATACAACCTCCTCGAAAGCCAGCGCAACTGACGAGAGGTGCGAATTATGGAAACATACACACCCTACTCCTCCACACTTCATCACTCCGGCAGAGAATCTGCCCCCCGGAAACGAACTGCAGTGACCGATCTGGAAATCCCTAAACCGATTGCGGACCCAGGTTGGCCGCTGTAAAAACAACCTGGCCAAATGGAATATCATAGACCCATCCAAAACACAGTGCCAGTGTGGGGCCCCTTCTCAAGATATGGCCCACCTCCTTGTCTGCCCTTAATGCACGACCACCTGCACCTTACGGGATTTAAACGTAGCTATGATAGAGCTTTCCGAGTAGCTACATACTGGTCGGGCAAAATCTGAATGGTTGTATAGTTTGAGTTAATCGACACGAAAGAAGAAGTGGATTCCCGTACTCTTCAATAAGTCAAAAGTGCACCAAAGAGGACGGCGCTTCCGTTACGCAGTCGCCACTTTATAACTATAGTTTTGGCCCTATCAACAATCCGTTCTGCTATAGTCTCCGCCAGATCCTCCTCAAGCGCAAGTTCGATCATGCATGGAGTACTGTTCTCATCTCTGGGACGGCTCTGCCAAATACCAACTTGATGCACTAGAGTCGATCGAAAAGCGGGCCAAGAGGCTCATCGACGATGAGGCATTGGTTAATTCAAAGCTCCAGAGCCTTGAACATCGTCGCCGAGTTGCCAGCTTGTCGGTTTTTTATCGATTACATTTCGGGGAATGTGCGATGGAATTGCATAATCTAATTCCACCCAGCCCGTTTCATCATCGGACTACCGTCTGGTACGGCGATGCGCCACCGGTACATGGTGGACATCCCACCCATACGCACTAAACGTTTTGAGAATACTTTTATTATGCGTACAGCTAAGGAGTGGAATTCCCTGCCGGAGTCTGTGTTTCCCGATAGCTACAACCTAGGGGTCTTTAAGTCAAGAGTGAATAGGTTACTTCTAGGCAAGCGTGTTCCATCATCGACGACATCATCGCTTACCATCAGGTGAGATGGTGGTCAAGCGCGAGCCTATATAAGATAAAAAAAAGATAACAAAAAAAAAAAGATCATTGATTCGATTTAAACCAAAAAGTATAATTACGTAACTTGAAAACATGATTTTTTGTTTATGGAGATATTTTGATATTTTTTTCTCTAATGAAAGGTATATCATAGAACCATTTATCCGTTTCAATCATGTACATCGATCCATGCGTCTATGAGATATCAGCTTATTACTGAAAATAATTGCCAAATAAATTGCTTTTTGTAACTACGCAAGTCCCTACACATTTATCAAAATTTCGTACAGCTTGTAAGTTATTACTTTGAGAATAAAGTAGAAAGTTTCATCGTTATTACTCAATCGGAGTCTCTCAGGTATTTTTGTAGGTGAAATATTTACAAAAGGAATTTCATAAAGGTCTGAAATGTAGAATAATCTTTCTTTCTGTGAGTTTATTCTGGAGAAGGGAACTGTTGAGGAAAATGATTATTTATTTCATGTCTAACGTAATTTAATACTATGATAGAAGTTTATAAATAGTTGATAATTGATTGGAATGAAGATCGAAGAATGCGATAAAGAATTCAATTTGTGCCTGTATATCTTAGTTTAATTCGTTCACTTTTCTTCTCTTCCTGTTTTCGCAAAATATTGTCTATATTTCTTTTAGATTTTTCTTTTCGGGGGTCTGTTGGTAGAAATTTCATAGGAAATAAGCAGTGCATTTGTACTCCATTGTATTGATGTGTTGTTTCATTATATTGTGAGTAAATTATTATTAAAAAAAGGGTAGTATTTAAACGGTGAGCAGTGGTGGCCCAGTGGTATTGGCCACGACTTACAAGTTGTGGGTCGTGGGTTCGAACCCAGGCAGGCACTTTACTTTGTGTAAATTATTTCATCACCACTGCTCTCAAAACGGTTAAGCTAAACATCGTGAGGAAACCGGCATGTCCTAGAACCAAAAATTCGAGAAATGTGACATCCACCAACCCGCACTGGGCCCGCATGGTGGATTACGGCTCTCACACAGAGAAGGCCTGTGTCCCAGCAGTGGGAACATTAATAGGCTGATGATGAATGATGATGATGAGTATTAAAAAAAAGGTGTAAAAAATACTGAATATGGCTGACTGAAATACTAAGTCGGCGACAAACAGTGGGCGAACACAAATGCTTAAAACAGCGACTTGTAAATAAAAGTTTGTCGACGGTGCTCCTTTTTTCTAAAGTAACCTAACATGAAGGAAATGACGGGAGCTAAGTTCTTAAATAGTTACTTATTTGGTATAATAGTCGCCCATACAGTATATTTTTCGCCCGGTTAATAATATCCCTTAAAGAAATAATTGGGTTTTCTAACATAATCTCATAATCTATATAATTATATATATGGATATGCCGCTTTTATTTTTTTCCTACTTCTTTCTCATTTATCTGCATCACGTGCTATGCCACGTGCCAAGACAACCAGTTAGGTTTTATAAGATATTCCATTTTGTTATGGGTAGTCAGAAACCGAAACATTAAATTCCAAGTCAAGTCTTCCAACACGACTCCACCTCAAAATATCGAATTGACAGTTATTAGGCACAAAGTATGAACGAACATATAAATCAAATCCCAGAATTATTCAATATGGAGTGCCCCAGGGAAGCATACTGGGGCCACTTTTGTTCATAATCTACATAAACGATTTACCCAAATCCATAAAACAGGAACTAATATTGTTTGCAGATGATAGCACAGCTATTTTTACGAAGGACCAGCAAGATGATTATGAAACGAACGTTAAAAAATCTCTTAGAGATATCATAAACTGGTTAAATGTAAACAAACTAAAAATAAACATTGCAAAGACAAGCTACATGACTTTCAAAAATAAAAACTCAAAAGCAACAAAAATTTACATTAACTATAAAAATGAAACATTAAAAGAAGTTAATAACACAAAATTTCTAGGCTTTCACATTGACTCTGGGCTCAACTGGAAAATCCAAATCGATCATATCTGCAAAAAATTGAATCAATCTTCCTATGCTCTCTACATGCTAAGAAAAGTTGTACACTAAAGTGCAGTACTAAGCGCTTACCATGCATATGTGGGTCCTACACTCAAATATGGTGTTCTTTTTTGGGGTTATTCTCCCAATAGAGAATATGCGTTTAAAGCCCAAAAATGCAAAATTTGCAGCGATCTTTATATATATTATGATAACAACTGCTTTTCCACCTGTGACAAACAATAAAGGCATTTGAATTGAATTGGAGAACATGACCAAAAAGTAAAAAACGCACATTACTGATAAAAACATCGATTTTGTGTTTATTTCTGTTGCAATGACGTCTGTGTCGACTTGAGTTCATTCAAACGGACGGAGCGGTATTACGACCTGAAGGTCTGCATTCCTTAAGACCATCAACAACACCATCATTTCAGCTAAAAGACATCCACTGCTGAATATATGCCTCCCCCATGTGTCACCACATCCATCGGTCCTGTGCGCCTCGCAACCAGCTGATTCCCGCAGACTTAGGATGTATCGTGTGGCACACAACCACAGACATCTAACTAGATAGTCCCTCCATCTCTATGAAAACCAAGCGTGCCACTTTGTATGAACTACAGATAGTTGTTCCGGCTCTGGGTGTTGTGTTTGTGAGTTTATATGTTTGTAAACGCACCCACGATACAGGAAAAAATTCCTAGTGTGGGCCAAAGTTTAAAAAAAATAAAAAAACAATTTTACTTACCAATAAAAGAAAACATTTCCAATGCCTCGGCCAACTTTTTCTATACAATTTTACAGCTCAATATGGCATAATTAGGCAATGCTAAATGAAAATCTCAAAGTTTCTCGTAATTTTTCTCCTTTTTTTGTCAGGCGATGTACATACAATGGCGTCATCTAGTTAGACTTATATGTATGCACACAACATATTTACAACATTTCGGCCATTTTTCCTGAAAAGCTAGTCTTGACAGTGACTATGGTTTAGAATAGGTACACATATACTTTGATACTGTTATTATATCAGCCATATCTATGTGAGACCTTATTGGTTGTGTTCTTCAGAAAGGCCAGTGGACATGACGTGTCTAAACTATCATGGTTCCACTGTGAGAGAGAAACGGAGCTATTAAAGGGTTAGCTAATAAAACTAACCCTTTTTTAAAGCTTTTTGATACGTAAGAGTACAGCACCAGGTGCGTAGTACTCACAACCGAAACGCGTGTATAACCCTCAAGGTATGACCAGTGGCCTTATTTGTGTTTTTACTCATGCTCGATCGCGTTAACGTACAGTACTACCATTTTCTTAATGTCCCTCTTCTCTGTAAACGTTCTTTATGTCAAATTCTATACAAAAAAAGAGGTTTTTTCTTACTGGCGCTTATCCAGTTTTAATACAAATTGACGTTTACGTTAAAGCTTTCTATCTTGAGACAAAACTCACACTAAGCCCACTGATTTATGAGCGTACACGAAACAAAAGGAGCATGTTGAAAAAATGTAAGGATCGTACGTGTCATTCTGTATTTTCTGCGAACCATAGGTTAAAAAAGTTAATTCAAAATATCAAAAAACCCGACTGTTTAAGAAGCGAACTAAAAAGACGTAAACTAGAAGAAAATCGTGCTGTGCAGGCGGAGGATACATATTTACGAGCTGCTTGACCAAAACCAGATGTAACCTCCGACTGCACAGCATGATTTTTGATTGCAGTCGGGTTATTTGATTTTTTGAATTAACTTTTTTTATGAATAACTTTATTTTTATTCATCGGTAGGCTCGCGTTTGACCTCTCTCTCGCCTGATGGTAAGCGATGATGTGGTCGACGGTGAAGCACGCTTGTCTAGAAGTAACCTATTCATTCTTGACTTAAAGATTCCAAGGTTGTAGCTATCAGGAAACAAAGACTCCGGCAGGGAATTCCACTCCTTAGCTTGTGCGTACAATAAAAGTATTCGGAAAACGCTTTGTACGTATGGGTGGGATGTCCACCATGTACCGGTGGCGCATTGCCGTACGTCTTGTTGTCCGGTGATGGAAAGGGCTAGGCGGAATCAAATTGTACAGTTCCATCGCACACTCCCCGAAATGTAACCGATAACTTGTTAGTTAAAACTTTTTTTCGAATTTGGTACATTTAAATATATAAGTGTTATATATTTTTGAAATGACCCCTTAAAACCTTTTATTTTGATACCCCACACGATAGAATTCGGAGAAAAATTTGGCTCCCACAATATGGCGCCCAAAAGCCAGCATTTTTATATTTTCCATTTTTAATAGCAAAATAGTCAATGACACTCGCAAGGTTAAGAAGAATCGATTGACGTCAGAATCATCAAAATCAGCCAACGCGTTTGGTCTCTAGAACGCCACATAGGAACACATTTATACTGTGACATTACCCTCCTTTGGCAGTCGGGTAAAAAGACGTGAGTTTGTGAATGTACCTATGTTGGATGGAAAACTATCTTACCGTGATCAAAAACTACTCATAGCAAAGGATAGGCCAAATCTATACTAATCTATACTAATATAATATTATATATATATATTATATATAATATTATAAAACTGAACAGTTTGTTTGTTTGTTTGTTTGTTTGAACGCGCTAATCTCAGGAACTACTGGTTAAAATTGATAAAACTTTTTGTGTTGGATAGTCCATTTATCGAGGAAGGTTATAGGCTATATAACATCACGCTAAGACTAATAGGAGCGGAGCATAAATGAAAAATGTTGCAAAAACGGGCAAAAATATTCCTTTTTGAGAGCTTTTGTTGCGTGCGCTGCGTAAGCGGTTAAAGTTACGCAACATTCATGTAAAAAGGGTAGGTAGGGTAGATGGGTAGATAAGTAGCCAGTTGATGGAGCGAAGCCGCGTGGGACAGCTAGTATTATTATATATGTAGTATGTCCGTCATGTAATTCCAATTTGTATCATTCCATTGCTACATTTTTAGTTTAGTACCGTATCAAATAAAAATATTTACATTAAGGCCACTGTATGACGGTAACCATATGTTTTTATTGGCATAGTATAACAGCGGATATAGCGCTTTATATTTATAGTATGTGGCGCTGTAAATCATAGCTTGCGGTATTTTTAGCCTAAATAAAGGTGTAAAAACGCCGATCCTCCTATCGCCTTTTAGTGTAAATAATTTATGTGACTTAAGGAAATCCGGACTTTTCAAATATATTGCTGTGTTGATTTTGAAATTAAATAAACTAATATTGTAGCAGTTTGTTTATTTGCAATGTTTCTAAATATTAAATTTAATTAGCTTGTTGACTACTCGTAAATAAAACATTGGGTATAAATAGTCACAACCGATCTTTGTGCTTCTGAAGTTGGCTCTGCCAACCATTGCGCAAGAAACAGTTTGTCATCGAATATAGAGCAAACGAGATAGGATGATGCGACAAACGTAAGCGAGTGTAAGGGACAGTTATATAATGCTATTTGTACCTTCAACTTTGACACAAAAGTTTTAGCTACTGCGCAGGGTCTTGCTGCCAATTCAGAGACACAAAGATCCGTTGTGAGTATTATAGATACGGAAATAAACAATGATTATTTTAGGTAACATGGAGCTGAATATGAATATCAAAAGCAAAAGTTACCAATAAATCGCTTTTTTCCCATAGTTATGTTTTACCTTTTTGCAGAAATACAGGCCATACAATTTAAGAATGGAACGGTTAAGTATCACAACTAATAAGTTTCATGACTCCACAATCCTGACCTTACCTGCTTACAATTCCATCTGATAGGTCTGTTTTTCGATTCAATTTACAACATAAATTGGGTATAGCTATTCCTACACGCATTTACCAAAATCTCTAAAGAAACATGATAAAACACCTAATAACTGATCTGCATCCTAATTCTGCAACTCTATTGAACAAACTAAGCTCGCGCGCACGCACGTTAATATCAGTGCAAAAATCCGTCTCGACAGCGTGAAATAGGCAGTGAATACGCAATGAAATTTCTAAATGAAAATGTGCACGCGTTCTTTGAGTTTCAGTAAATATACGCAAATAATACAGCTGCAGAGCAACTAATAAAATAAACAATTGTTTTAATACAACCAACTTCCAAATAATATAACTTATTTTCGGCATTCGTTTTTAAGGTTCCGTACCCAAAGGTTAAAAATGGGACCCTATTACTCAGACTCCTCTGTCCGTCTGTCTGTCACTAGGCTGTATCTCATGAACCATGACAGCTAGACGGTTGAAATTTTCACAGATTATTTATTTCTGTTGCCGCTATTACAACAAATACTAAAAACAGAATAAAATAAATGTTGAAGTGGGGCTCCCATACAACAAACTTGTTTTTTTTGCCGTTTTTGCGATAATGGTACGGAACCCTTCGTGCGTGAGTCCGACTCGCACTTGACCGGTTTATCAAACCGCGTCAGTCTACTGCAATATATGTGAAAATACAAATTACTACAGCTTTCCAAACGGTAGGCAATTTATATTAGACTAGCTGTTGCCCGCGGCTTCGTTCCCGTGGACCACCTCACACGACCCAATTTCAGGAAAAAAAAGTAGCTTTCTATTGGTGAAAGAATTTTTCAAATCGGTCCAGTAGTTTTGGAGCCTATTCGGTACAAACAAACAAAATAATCTTTCCTCTTTATAATATGAAAATGTGTACACAAACTTCTCGCTTGATTAAAAGATGCAAAAGGTAAAAATAAAATGATAAGGTAACAAACAAACAAATAGAGTAACTTTCGTATTTACATTAGTATGGACTTTTGGGTACAATGGTTTCCAACCTTTTCCCGCAAAGAAAATATGAATGTATTATGTGAGGAGTGATATGAAAGAAAAGGGAGTCAGTGATAGCGTGATGGGGGACAGGACGTAAGTAAATAAGTAAGTTTATATTTGAATAAACATGGTGTACATACATTGAATGTAAGATATTAAATACAGAAATGTTCTATCGTAGCGCATCTTGGCGTACAAATTGTAAGAAGAGATGGTGCACAAACCGCGACTATATTTACAAATAGCTGTGCCCGTGGCTTTGCTCCCGTCATCTGCCTGCCAACCCTACCCTACTTACCTTCCTGCCTACCCTATTTACCTACCTACCAATTTTTTTTCTATAGTCATCATTCTTTCGCGGTGAATTTTAACATCGCCATTCAGAAAATGTCTTCAAATGCACAACGCCATCTATCGAATATCGAGTTCAACTTTCCGAGTATCTGAATTGCATGTGTTGTGATAATTTTACTTCTTGAACACTTTAAATTCATCTAACTTTTGATAGCGTGAACCGATTGCGATGAAACAAAAACTAAGTAATTCTTCAAGTTACGCACAATTTTATGTACAAAAGTTATTTACATTGGTTTCGTACATTTCACGTGATGCGTGCACAAATAAACAGACAAACAGACAAACATTGCAATAATGCCGGCAATAGGTTCTGTTGGTTATCCTTTAACAGCTGTTCCCTGGCTATTTTTTTTTGAAAAATTTTCGATGTGCAAAAATTACTTTTCTACAGATTTATTATATGTGATGATGATATTAAATTAAAAATATACTTATTGAATTATAATTATTTATTATACGTTATTAATACAATCCAATGTCCTTACTTATTATCAATTGATAACGTCATTGCAAATTTTAATTCCATCAACAATAAAAATAATACATTATTTAGTGAGTGATCTTATTACACAGTGGAAAACAACATCAACATTTCAAAAAACGAAGAAAAATGTTGTCTATCATGAACTCTGGAATACTATAATATGTTCCTTCCATTAATAAAGTAATTTATTTGCATTTAAGAGCAGACATATTCAATGTTCTCCATGATATGGACCATTTATTAAATATGGTTGGAGCCATGTAAAAGATGCCTCAAATGCATATTAAGCTCGACGGAATGAAAGAAGAAATCGTGTTGCGCTGACCTCAACAGCAAGAATCATCCTGTTTATTCCGTCAAACCATCAGCATCATCTGATGATGTGTTTCTATATGTTTCCACAATAATCTTCCAACCAGAAGCCACAGTCAGACATCTACTGCCAAGAAAAGCCTAATCAAAGAGATCGATTGATATTAAATAACAACAACCAATATGAATCAAAGGATCATACATACGTCCGAATCACATCGTTTCTTAAACCTGATATGATTACATCTGGCTCCAGTCTTGGGCCTAACTTAATTACTTCTCATCCGATGAACTATGAAAGTGGCGCCCTCTCGAGGATCAAGTTGTAATTGAACTATTATTGGCATTGATTGGACGTTTTCGGGAATATCTGGACGATGGGTGTATCGTGCAGAAAAGCTTTATTTTGCGTTTAGTGTCTAGACTAGACGATGTCGTCATAAAATCACGTCTTAAGCCTGATGTTATGCCTATTACATATTGCCATGAACCAGCAAATATAAATCCGAATATAAGACTGGTAGGTAAGGAATTCTAGCTAGAATTAAGTCGGTTAAAAACAGTACAACACATTAGCAGCGCTTGCAAACGCTTTACCAATTATAGAAACATTTAATTTATAACCAGTAAAATATGCAGCAATTTTGTAATTTATTCAGAATTCAGTTCAGTATAAAGTCTTTGATTATTCTTGTGGTTTCTGAGTCTATAGAACAAGACTACTTTAGGAGCCCCCAGGGTACAGAAAAGAACTAAATTTTAACTCAACTTAGAACTTGTGAAATAAATGGAGATATCTATTGGAAAGTAGAAACGATTTCGATAGTTTTCAACCGACTTCAAAATACGGAGGAGGTTGTCAATTGGTCTGAATGTTTGAATTTTTATCGATTATCGGTTCAGGGTTATTTTTTGCAATTGTTAGTCGACTTCAATGATTCTTTTTTTGTATGACAGTGTATCTTTCCGATTTGGTCCCATTTAATAATAAGCCAGTCTAATTCAATAGACTCAGAAACCACAAGAATAATTTCGAAGATTTTATACTGAACTGAATTCTGAGTAAATAGCAAAATTGCTGCATATTTTAATGGTAATAGGTGTGATCAAAATAGCGGCTAACCACAGCACAAATGTTTGAAACCCCAGTTTTCCTTGTCTTCTTCGTTGTATTGATGATTCCACAATTATATACATTTCAGAATTCAGCACCGGCAACATCGTTTTCATTTGCCTTACAAAGGTCCTTCAGGGTGAAGGTTATATTGCACAGATAGCACGATACAAAGTGAGGCATTGTTTAGGACATAGCTCCATAATCGCACTGCGAGTCATTGAAGTAGCATCTAACTAAGTTGAGCCTGCAGCGACTCACTCGGCTTCTAGGTCAGTTTAAAGATTTCCAGGTGGGCCATTTAGTGAAATTGATGGCCATTAAGGAGTTTTTCTGCAGGCTCAACATAGTCTGTTGGAGAGGATTTTTCAGGAGCCACAGTCTCTTCTTTGCCTCACTAGACCTGTTGTCATTAATTGGTTTGGTTAACCTCAGAAAGATTTTCCAACTCTACAATCTGCACCTTGGCTTGTTCATATTATATATTATACAATATGGACAAGCCAAGGTGCAGATTGACAGATAGACACTTTATATTATAAAGTGTCGTCTATCTGTCACCTGCTTGTGTTTTTCGGAAGAACAGGCCACTTCTCTTCAGACCTCCGGAGAGGCTATTCCTGCAGGCGGGTAAATTGCTGCGTTTTGCAATTAGTGTTGGTTTTAGGCAGCCCGTAATTATTCTGCATGTCTTATTAAGGGATAACTCAACTTGTCAGGCATGGACGGATCGATGCCACACTGGGCATGCGAATTCGATAGCCGAGAAGCAGAGTGCTACGTTTTTCTTGTATAATGTATATATAGTATTAAGATTTTCAATTGGTATAGTGTTTGCAAACTAGTGTGCTGTACCGCCTGTTTTTAACCAACTTAGTTCTAGCTGGAATTTCTTACCAGCCAGTTCTATGCTTTGTAGTTGGCCGGTTCATGATAATAGACAATAGGCATAACGTCAGGCCTAACCCCTGAGAAAAAACACGTGAACTTATGTCGGCATATTATCGTCTAGTCTTCTAGACACTAAAATCAAAATAAAATATACGTAAGATATTCCCTTTGTCTAGATATTCACGAAAAGGTCTAATCAATGCCAATAATAGTTTAATGACAACTTGCTTCTCGAGAGGGCGCCACTTTCATAGTGGATCGGATGAGAAGTAATTAAGTTAGATCCTAGACTGGAGCCAATTTACTAGATGTAATCATAACAGGTGGAAGAAACGAGGTGATTTGGATGTAGGTTCGTTTAATTCATATTGGTTGGCGGTATGTAAGGGTATATACATCGAACTCTATGATTAGGGTTTGATTAGGTATTACTCAAAGATAAAGATAATTTATTTGTCCAAACATGTTCAAACAGTTCACATACAGTAGGCATGCAGGATGTTCAAATATTTTTAAGTTTTTTTTGTACTGACATGTTTTGCCTAGCGAGGCGTACAAATATATTTCTCAATATTTAGAAATTAAAGAGAATTAGTTCTTGGTGGTGGATGGTGATTGTGACATGTCATTTGTGGTTATACTAGAAGATGATTGTGGCTAGAAATCATCGTCATCATTTTCAAGGCCTTGTTCCATGTTACTTGGAATGCATCCTTCTTTTCTTTTACTCGCCGCCCTCGTGGGAAAAGGTTAAAAATCTGTAGTAATATAAATGCGAATGTAACTCTGCCTGTCTGTATATTTGGTACCTTTTCACTGTTTTGTTCCTTTTGCATCTTTTAAGTAAGCAGGAAGTTTGTTTATATATGTGCATGGCATGGAACAAGTGATTATGTATAATGTCCGGGAAAATTAATCAAGCCATATCGGACAATGTAATGAATACTTATAATAATTTATCTAGTAATAGACACGCTTCGATAGACAATCTATTGAACACGTAATTATGACACGATATCCTGCGAAATACCCCGACTTATGAAACATAGCTAAGAATACTCTCGATAAAGCCACTTTTCAAACAAAAAAAAAACGAAGTCAAAATCGGTTCATCAGTTTAGCAGCTATGATGCCACAGACAGATACACAAATACAAAAAAACACAAACACTCAGGTACACACGTCAAACTTGTAACACCCCTCTTTTTTGCGTCGGTGGTTAAAAACAGCAGTCCTACTCGCAGGGCCAAGCGGATCTGTATTGCCAATCAATCATCATCATCAATACATATAATAAATCTGTAGAAAAGTCGTTTTTGTACATCGAAAATATTTCCAAAAAAAATAGCCAGGTTGTTAAAGGATAACCAACAAAACCCATTTCTAGCATTTTTGGAATTTTTGTCTGTTTACCTGTTTGTCTGTTTATTTGTGCACGCATCACGTAAAATGTACGAAACCATTGTCGATAACTTTTATACATAAAAATTGTGCGTAAATTAGTTTTTGCGAAAAAAAAAAGTTAACGAAGTATAACTTAGTTTTTGTTTCATCGCAATTGGTTCACTCAATCAAAAGTTAGATGAATTTAAAGTGTTCAAGAAGTAAAATTATCACAACAAACGCAATTCAGATACTTAGTTGAACTCGATATTCGATAGATGGCGTTGTGCATTTGAAGTAATTTTCTGAATGGTGGTGTTAAGATTCTTCGTGATAGAATGATGACCCCAAAAAGAATTGGTAGGTAGGTAAGTAGGGCAGGCAGAATGGTAAGTAGGGCAGAGTAGGTATTCAGTTAACGGGAGCGAAGCCGCGGGCACAGCTAGTTATTACTAAATGACAAACATACTTCGTATTACAGAAGTATGGATAACATATACACAGTTCTAATACAATATTAATATTTACTGGCTATTTATGATATTTGTACAGAATTTACTACTGCCAATTCTGCCATAACACACACAGGAAATAATTTTAAAAGCCGACCTTTATATTCAATTACAGTACAGTTTGAAACCAATATCGTGTGCGCCTTAACCAGAATGCCTCATAAACGTCTAGAGAGTTCCATAAATTTAAGAGCTATACGCATAGAATTTACGATATTATACCACGTTTTAGAGTTATTAGAAGTTCCTGTCGGTACGATGTGTTTGTGTTTGGGTAGATGTGGCATTTAGTGCGTTCGTTTTAGAACAATGTCAGTGGGTTACAAGAATTCGGCTTAAGGAAAAACACGGAAGGATTCTGAAGACATTTTTCTGATCAGAACTCTCACTAGAACGAAAATTTTACAAGTAATACCGTTTTGCCCATTTGAATCCCACACATTATGGTGGGTACCTAGATGACAAGAGCCTAGACAGAGGAAAGGTGGATACCTCTCCTCTGTCTAGGCTCTTGTCATTTCTAAGACAGTGAAGTGAGTCATTAATCGACTATGCCATACTGTCTTAGTTCATCATCATTTCAGCCGAAAGAAGTGGCCCGGTACTGTACTTCTTGCTTCCAACGGATCCCTGTGACTTTTACTACGTTATCAGTCTACCTCATGAGAGGCCTAATAGCCTAACAGTACATGTCTCGCCACTCTAGTATCTTTCGGCGACACCGACAATCCTTTCTACAAACAATCAGCCCCGCTCTCTTGAAGATTGGAATTTAAAAACAAAAAAATTTTGTGGTTATGCGGAACAGAGTGTAAAGTCCCACAAACCTCCATAGAAAAGGGAGGATCCTCCGACCAGACGGGTGCTGTGTCTGGTACGGGCAACTGCCCAACGGTTGTTGTCGGACTGTTGTATGTGTTCTAATCGCGCCGAAAACTTTACTTGCGCGATGCAGGATTTGTGTGACGTCATGTCATTGGTTCGTAAGTGGCGGCGTTGGTGCCGCTACAAATATTTTTATTTCAACTAAACCTTATTTAGGTACTTTTGAATTGTCAAACAAAACATGACTCTAGTTGCACATTCGCAATGCAGAAGAATGTGCAAAAAACTCCACGGACACTCTTTTCCATCAGTTTTAATTAAAATTATTAGGTTACATCATTCTTGTTGGAAAAATACATATGTGAGAACGATGTAGACGTGCCCGTAAAAGCGTCTAGAGTTAAACAAACAATTTAAAAATACAATAAGTACGTAATTAAAAGCTGGCCGAAGCATTTAAGTTATGATAACTGATGGCGCCCGTTCACGTACATCACATATTGATTGACACCACCCAGCTCAAACTTTATGAAGGGAACCAAATGATACAAAACTTGTGCCACCATCAGAGACAGCATGATACACTCTCAACTGCCAGGGCACACACAAGTCAACGAACGTCACATATAGGTACAGTAAATGATACATTTACAGTTGGTACATACTACTCACACATGTGCTGTGCAGTTATATAATGCTAAAAGAAATTGAGTTAATATAATAAAAATATATTCATACATTCTTCAGAAGGTCCAACAATACGTTTTTATGCCCTAATGGTTAGGAGCAGGACTAGCATTGAGCTAAGCATTTTTAACAGAGATGTAATGCCCCAACTTTTATGCCTGTCTGCGTAGTGTAAGTTGTATATAAGTTTTAAATTTTTCTCATTCAGTTCTAGAATGTGGGGAGGAATTTTATTGTAACATTTTATACAGTACCCCATGAAAGATGAGGCTACTTTAGCCAGTCTGAAAACTGGATGAACTAATTGGTCCCTACTTATTTTAATATAATTATTTTTACCGACTACCTCGGTTAGAGGTAACCAAAGCACATTATCTAAATTAAAAAACTGAAAATAGAATCATCGACATGGTGAAGAAGAAGAATAGGTAACCAATGGCCCTCTAAAATGAAGAGATCCGTAGGAGAACTAAGAGGTTCTATTCATTTCAGTGGGCTTCAGTACAATGCTCGAAAACCTCAGAAATGATCTGTAGTGTGTCCGAACTATTGGGTCTGAACAAGAACATAAACAACATAAAGATGATCTTAGTTACGTGACGTTTAAAATATGTTTGTGAATAAAGTAAGCAAGCTTTGTTATTCTACATGTGACTGTAGACCGGTCTTACGTTGGCGTCTCGTGTCAGGTACAGATATGAGCTAAGCAGTAATAAATCTCTTAATATTTATGAGTTTTTGTGCTACTCTTCAGCAGCGCTGTGAGAATTTTATTAGGTACATAAATGTGTTATTTTGTCATACATTATGTATGTTACTGCTAGGTTAGTATCTTACTTAGTTTTTACCCGAATGCCGAAGCAGGGTAATGTGTTTATCAGTCTATGTATGTATGTTTGTTTCTATGTGGCGTTCCAGAGACCAAACTCGTTGGCCGATTTTGATTATTCATACGTCAATCTATTCGTATTAAAAATGTAACATAGAAAAATGGCGGTTTTCGGGCGCCATATTGTGGGGGGGCAACTTTCTTTTTCTTCCTTACCTACCCTGTGGGGTATCAAAATAATGGTTTTCAAGAGGTGATTTCAAAAATATATCACACACATGTTTAAATGAACCTAATTCGAAAAAACTAATAACTAAAAAGTTATAAATAAAAAAGTTAATTCAAAAAATCAACAAACCCGACTGCTTAAAAAGCGAAATAAAAAGACGTAAACAAGAAGAAAATCATGCTGTACAGTCGCAGGATACATCTGGTTTTGGTCAGCCAGCTCGCGAATATGTATCCTCCATACACATAGAAACCCATAAGTTCTAGGTATTGGCAAATTCTGTGGATCCCACAATAGGATTTCCTGTGTTTTGGGTTCCAGTATTTTACCAAGTAGGTAAGGCAAATATGTTTACATAGTAACACATAGATAAAACTTAATTAAATTGTAATGTAGATCAATATAAATAGAGGTTATTATTTTATTCTATGACTTTAGTTTAAGCTGCTTTTTGGTGAGTGCATGTGGACTGTGGAGTATGTAGGGATGAGTGTTAAGTATATAGGTGGGTGCTTGCATGCAATTTTTTTGCTATTTATGTCCTACCTTTCTTAATCTTAAGTAATATTATAGATAGCTTGTCTCTATCCCACAGTTGGACAATGATTGCCTTTCATTCTAACCATTGGTCCCGGTTATGGGCCACTTCTCGCCAATAAATTCCTTAAAAAACATCCAAGTCATTCAGCAATCTCCTCCATGGTCTGCCGTGGCCCCGTGTTGCGATTGAAGGTCACTAATTTTGTGTTTTACGGGCCCACCTTTTCGTTCACCTGAACTCTTTATTTTTTAAGTGCAGTTAGGTATAAGTATAATGCCCTAAAAACTTTTCAAAGTAAGTAACTTTTTAAAAGTTCTTGCGCCACACGTATTGAATGCCCAAGAGTTCAATACTTAAGGGTACACTAGTCGACGGCACGAACTATTTTGTGCGCGGGGTTGAAATGCATTTTATATCAACCGACAACACGTGCGGAAGAGATAGATGATGTGATGACCAGAAGGAAGCTAGTTCGCGTACGAATACACACTTTTGCAAATTTGTAGCGAATGATAATGATTTAGGACGAAACCGAGTACGCGAAATTTTATAAACAGACCTTTGGGAGTCTGGATATCATGTTAAAACGACTAAACGTATCTGTTCAAAATAAAATTATTTGCATTGTTGAGCTAATAATCTATCCCTGTATGGTGGCCATTTTGCAATTTTCCGTCTTCTTATGGTATTTATTTGCGCCCAAAAATGCGTTAAAATTAGTGTCGCAATGTGGAACTTTCGACGCTCATAACTTTAAAAATATTTTTTTTTTAATTTTTGGCTCCATACAGGGCTAGATAATGATGAGACATATTGATATAATTTTTTATTTTGAACGTACATCGTCAAACAGTGGAGTAATCCCTAGACTACGTTTGTATGGAAGAATTATCGACTAGTGTAACCTTAACACAAACATTTTAAAACTGAATACTAAAATCGACCAACTTGTGAATTTAAGTTCTTAATTTTAAAACCACTAGAGCGGTCTACACGCAACTTTGACAAAAAGTTTCATAATAAGACCATTTCAATTCATTGCGTGTTTCTTCATTTTGTTCCCTGGAATCAGCTTTTCTATTGGGCAATTAAGGATTCGTAATTTTCCTTGTTCTTGAGGAACGTGTCTTTCGAGTTTTGGAAACTAAAGACGCATTTTAGAGACCAATTAGATGACCATTCAGTATAAATTACTTTAAGTAGGTAGTAATAATTGTTCTTTAATTCCTACTTAAATGTTTGTATTTAACTACTTTTTACTATTTAGTTAGTCCGTCAGTGAGATTATCAAATAATATTTTGGACCAGTATTTTTTGCTTTATCAAATAAATAAAAACTGACTAAGATAAAGCGCATCAAAGTTCAGGAATGGGAGCTTATGAGAGTAGTGGTGACCCATTGGTAACGGCCGCGACTTACAAGTTGTAGATCGTGGCTTCGAAACCTGGCTGGGTATGGGCAAAACGTATTTTTCAATACACTTGCTCATAAAGTGGCTCTAATTTCACCGCAATTAGGCACATAATGATACCTGTCAAACTGTGACTTTTTCATTGCTATTATTCACAAGTGAGGTATAGTTTATTTTTTGTTTTATTGGTTGAGTTGCTTTGTACTTAAAAAAGTTTCAATACAATAAAGATCGTGCTCAGTAGTACAAATAAACGACCTACCTATATACCTATATGATGTACCTATTGCTTGCTCATTTCATGCAACTCCGTATTTAAATAGATAATTTCAACTTGTTCGTGTTTTGTAAATAAAACTAAAGAATACTAAAAAGTCCCCATTTTGTACGTGGCTAAAACTCTATCCGCGAAAAGCCAAAAAAAAGAATCATTCGTTTATTCTATGGCAGATCAGTGGTGATTAGAGCAGTGGTGGCCCAGTAGTATCGGCCGCGACTTACAAGTTGTAGGTCGTGGGTTCGAGCCCAGGCAGGCGCTTTTCTTTGTGTAAATTAATTCATCACCACTGCTCTCAAAACGGTGAAGGAAAACATCGTGAGGCAACCGGCATGTCCTAGAACCAAAAATTCGAAGACATTGGGAACGCGTGGCGGATTACGGCCCATTACCTCTCACAGAGAGGAAGCCTACACGCACAACGGACCAAATACGAGTTCGGAAAAGGGGTCCATCTATCTATCCATGGGGGCTTGTGACGTCACTATGTCAGTATACAGTGTAGCACACCATGAGGTCACCCGATATTTCAACGCACTGTATCGTCGTATTTTTTTGTTTACGTGGCAAAAGAAAATACGTGTCCAATATTTTTAGGTTTTCTAACTGAAGGACTAAATATATATTTTTATCAACTATCTTATTGAGGCTAGTTGATGAAAATACAGTGTGTAACACAAACAATGCATTTTTTTAAAAGGTTTCATTGTACTCATTATTATGAAGAACTTTAGCTATTGGGTAAACTGCAATTAATCGCGACAAGGAAATCAGCTGTTCAGTACATTTTGTTGAGGGTATTTTTTTTAACGATATGCTCGCTTTTTACCACTATCTCGCCTGTTGTGAGGTAAGTCGATGATGTGATCGACGATGAAGCACGCTTGCCTAGAAGTAACCTATTCACTCTTGACTAACATACCCCTAGGTTGTAGCTATCATGAAACAAAGGCTCCGATCTAGGTTTGTTCGCCGTATAGCTCATAAGTCACTACTGTTTACACTGCGCCATCACTGCTCTGCTGCCTAGAAAAAACTGCGTATAATCCTGGAATTTTACTAATAAACTAATGCCTCATCATCATCATTATTTCAGCCGAAAGACGTGCACTGCTGGACATAGGCCTTCCCCAGGCGTCGCCATATTAACCGATCCCGTGCGTCTCGCATCCAGCGGATTCCCGCAACCTTAACCAGGTCATCGGTCCACCTAGTGGGAGGCCTTTCAACGCATCGTCTTCCGGCTCGCGGTCGCCAGAACTTTTCGGCCCCATCGGCCATCCGTTTTGCGAGCAATGTGCCCTGCCCACTACCACTTAAGTTTCGCAATTCTTCGGGCTATGTCGGTAACTTTGGTTCGCATGCGGATATCCTTATTTCTGATGCGGTCACGCTAGGAAATTCCGAGCATAGCCCTCTCCGTTGCCCTTTGGGTGGGTTTAAGCTTCTTGATGAGGCCCATTTTGAGCGACCACGTCTCGGTCCCATAGGTAATTACTGGCAATACACACTGGTCACAGACTTTTGTCTTGAGACACTGCGATAATTTGGACGAGAAGATACCTCGCAACTTCCTGAACTCCGCCCATGCGACGAATGCCTAGGAAAATATAATTATGGTATTAGGACTTTCCCGGACGAACGTTCTCACGAGAACTTTTCTCCTTTCAATCCAGAAATGAGCCTAATAACCCGGAAAATCAAAACAGCCTCAAACAAAAGTTAATATAACAGAATCAGTGACGAAGAATGTTCTTCTTACACGCCATTACATAAACTAAGGGACCGGAACACTATCCGAAATTAGGGACGCTACCATTCTTAATGTGTTGATGCACTTGTACTAATTAATAAAGAGCGAAGGGACCAGTTGGGTAGTAAGGCTCATGTTTTGTGATCACGTGCGTATGGTTTTCTAAATAATGTTATCTCCGTGACCCTGAAGAGAAGGGATCCGTTGCCCGAGATAGAAGTTGAGGGTTTGGACGTGGTACGTCAGTAATTATTTTAATTTCTTCAACTGACGGTGAAAGTAAATTTATTTATTTATTTATTTATTTATTTATTTATTTAAATATACATGTATAACTTTACAGGTCATACCTAAGGCGTTATACAATGAGAAAAAAAAATACACACAAACGAAACATAAAAGAATTAGGCAAAATTAAATATAAACAAATAAAAACTAATTTATAAAAAAAAAATAAACACGATACCAAAAAACATAGACAAAAAAAGATACAAAAACGGAAAAAAAATAACGGAAAATAATATAAGTATATCAAACAGAAGTAAAAAAATGTACAAAGAATACATAAACAATTATTCACTAATCTAACTTTCATCCATCTTCTCACAAAAACTTAAACATTCACGACACACATCTATCCACCTCCCAGCAAACAGGTCACACTCCGGTGCTGATGTCAGAAGGGCATTTAGCAATGTGAGCGCCCGAACTAGAGGCGAGTTAGCTCGGGACACCGTACGTGCCGAAGGTACGGCCAAAAGCCGGTGACTTCGTGGTCTAAGCTGTTGTTTGGGCACCACAGGAACAAACAGCCTCAACAACTGCGCTACGAGCTCCTGGCAATCGGATTCTCCCCGCATAATACGGCAGGCAGAGATAAGCAAGAAGTACTTACGCCTTACTTCGAGAGAATTAAAATTTAAAACACCAAGTAGAAATTTGGTAGGGTATAGGAAGGGGTAATATCCGAAGAGTTTTTTATAAAGAAAACGAAGAAAGGCTTTTTGGATTTTTTCAAGAAGTAATGCGTAAGTACTTTCATACGGGTTCCAGATCACTGATGCTGATTCGAGTTTACTCCTGACTAAGGCCATGTATACAAGTTTAATGGCATGTGGATTGGTAAACTCGCGCATATTTCGAAGGACAAATCCTAGCCTTCGATATGACTCAGCAGCAAGTGTCCTCATATGCTCATGAAAGGTGAGCTTCGTGTCGAACAGAACCCCGAGATCCTTTACAGAATTAACGCGGGCTATCAGATCACCGCCTAAAAAGTACTCTTCATGCCAGGGATTACGCGTGCGACTGAAGGTCATAACGCTGCATTTAGCAATATTGAAGAGTAACTTATTATCCATGCTCCACTGATAGACCGCGTCAATGTCTTCTTGCAGAGTAGTTGAGTCTGCTACTTTTTCCAAGCCAAATATTAACTTAAGATCGTCAGCGTAAAGTAAACATTTGGCATGTTTGAGGACCTTCTCAAGGTCATTGACCATAATGATAAATAGCAAGGGTCCCAATATGGAACCCTGACTTACTCCAGATCGAGTATGATATGGTGCGGACACAAAGCAACCGTGTCGAACATACTGCTGACGATCTCGTAAGTAACTTGCGAAGAATTTTAGTAACTTCGGAGAAAAGCCTAAGTTATTGAGCTTGGTAAGCAATACGTCGTTATCTACCCGGTCAAATGCTTTTTTGAAATCAAAATATAGAACATCAACCTGTATGCCTTTATCTAAGTGCTGCGATATAAGATCCACAAGCGTTAGAAGGTTCGTATTAACGGGAAATGTTGGGATGAATATATAAGCAGGAGAACCAAGGTCACGGCATTGCTCACAGAACGTATGATCGATGGAATCGAAAAGTTCTGAAGTGGCAATCGCATAGCGGAAGGTGTATCTTCCGCTATGCGAACTGTTGACTTGTAAATCGAACCCAAGACCTCATTCTCCCGCTAGGGCCGATGCCTGTCTGGGTCGCGGATAAATTTGAAAGAGAATTACCGTGGCCCTGGCACAAGCAACTAAAGGAACACGGAAGGGTTTTAGTCAGTAAAAGTCAGAGTCATTAGATGATTTCCCACCACATAAAAACCTTCGTGCGCGAGTAGGACTCGCGCACGAAGGGTTCCGAACTTGGTAAATTGCGGTTTACGATTTATGACATATTAAAAAAAACTACTTACTAGATCTCGTTCAAACCAATTTTCGGTGGAAGTTTACATGTAATGTATATCATATATTTTTTCACACATTTTACCACTTTGGAAGTGTCTCTCCCGCAAACTATTCAGTTTAGAAAAAAAATATATTAGAAACCTCAGTATAATTTTTGAAGACCATATCCATCCATAGATCCAAAGATACACACGTATGGGTTTGATGAAAAAAAAGAATTTGAGTTTCAGTTCTAAGTATGGGGAACCCCCAAAATTTATTGTTATTTTCTTTTTTTTGTGTGAAAATCTTAATGCGGTTTACAGAATACATCTACTTACCAAGTTTCAACAGCATAATTCTTATAGTTTCGGAAAAAAAGTGGCTGTGACATACGGACGGACAGACAGACAGATAGACATGACGAATCCATAAGGGTTTCGTTTTTTGCCATTCAAAGTTTGTCTTGACAAATATATTTTATTTCAAGTAGGCCACCAAGCGGCACTTTTGAACGTTAGGTACATTAAAATTTACAAGTTATAAAAGTTGATTCTACTGTGCATTCGGAAAGTAGCTTGTTTTGGAGAAGAATGCACAAGAAACTCCATACTTACTGTTTTAAAGAAAATGTTTTTTTACAATATTTAGTTACATAAGTACATACATAAATAAATTCATATATGTGAGGACAATGCACCTAGAATAGCACTACACACTATACTACGTACAGGCTACGGAACCCTAAAAAAGTACCTCATTCTTACAAGTAGTGCTTACAACCACTATACCAAGGAGGACCTATCTTTTAACTATAATTACCAAAACTTTCTCAAACGTGGTTTTAATTAACACTTTCACACATTAATGGTAACTCCGTCTTACCCTTTAAGGATCATTATCTTGATTTTACGTAAACACGAAGATTCTGAGACACTCTTGGAAATTCCGGTCTGTTTACAAACTTGTGTAATTGTTCCGACAATATTAGGTTTCGGTTCTAATTAAAGGTTTTGGGGATTTTGTTTTAATTAAGAGAAAGTGTTACAGGGTTTTTAATTAAGTTATAGTTGTTTAATAATTAGATTATTGATTGCTAGATTGTAAGAGAACAGCAGTTAACACAGTCTTACAACATTATTTTTTACATTTTTCTGTAAAAATAATTAGATGAAAAAATCGCTAACACAATTAAGTTATAACTGTGTTAGCGATTAATTGAGCACACCGAGTGATTTTTATGTTTTGGCAATAATTAATTTGATATTTTTACACTGGAAACAAAAATGTACTGCTGACCTATAAAGCGCGGTAAATGACAGTGGCCTACTGTCTTTTGCCACCTGTTTAACGTTAATAGTCTTGTCTCACGTCATCAGCGTGAGTCCAGTTTTGAGAGTCAGATAAAAAAATAAAAAAATAAACTAAGAGAGATAAACAAATCTTAGGGTAAGTGCGGTTATTCTATAATCCGTGTTCTATAAACGGTTTTCTATAAACTGTGTTCTATAAACTGTGTTTTATGTAACTGTGTATTTGATATGAGAATACACGTGAGTGAGAAACCTTATTCTAAGCATTTTTATTTACATCGCCTTCCCTACTGACATTCCCACACAAGGTTTTAGTATTTTAGTTAAAAGACAACACGTGGGTTCCATTCATCGTTTTCAATCATTACACGGTTCTGTTACCTCATCAGGAAAGAGTCTTCATAATGGTGTTACTATAGTGGTCACATTTAATTTTCTATCACTACACGGTTTTGTTACCTCATCAGGAAAGAGTCTTTATAATGGTGTTAATATAGTGGTCACATTTAATTTTCCGTCACTACACGGTTATGTTACCTCATCAGGAAAGAGTCTTTATAATAGTGTTACTATAGTCGTCACATTGAATTTTCTATCACTATACGGTTCTGTTACCTCATCAGCGCTCGTCGAAATCCCTACGCGCCGGGTGACCGCGGGCTGAGCGGCGGTGGCGGATGGGGCCTCGAGCTGCGAGCGCGCACCGGCCACGGCCAGTCCAGCTGATGCGAAATTCACCGCCATCCTGAGCACGCGCTTCACCTTTCACCTTCAATCATGTTTTTAATTGTTGACCGTTTGTTTTTTCTTTATGTTAAATTACAATACTGTAAACACCACGACAGTGTGTTGGTCCTATCACCAACATTAGAGCACAACCATTCCTTGCCAACCTGTCTCTAACAGACAGCAAAAATAGACTAGCTGACTCACCTCTGTACGGCGCTCCGGCCACAGAGAAATTTTGGAATATACAAAGTAGGCAAGTAAATATTATTCTGATGCCTGTCTCGAACAAATTTTCACGAAAGACTCAAAAATTATGGTCGCTGTTATTTATTTATTTATTTATTTTATTATTAATGTACACACAGAAAATACATACAGAAAACACATCATGACATAGGAGTACAAAGGTACTGCTTATTTCTTAAGAAATTTCTACCAGCAGACCCGCGAAAAGGAGAAATGAAGAAGAAATGTAGACAAATAGTGTGTGAGAACAGGAAGAGAAGAAAAGTGAACGACTAAACTAAGATATAAAATACATACACATATAGTGTAAGTGATATATACTTAAATAAATACATAACTCTAAAATATATAGATACTAAATATAAATACATAAAGCTCAGATTTGAGAGGAAAGATAATGCTCTTTTAAGCGTTTTTTAAAAAGCGAGATAGTATCTAGATCTCTGATGCTAGGCGGAAGTGAGTTCCACAATCTCACAGCGTGGACAGAGAAGGAATAGGAATAATAGCTGGTTTTATGAGGATGGGATTTAAGGAGGGATCTAAGATGTGACCTACATAATGCGTCTCTAGGGCGAGCGTAAGAAAATCGCTCACGCAGGTAGGAAGGATAAGAAGGGTTGTGTAAGATGTTGAAGAGGAGACATAAAATCCGAGTGTTCCTGCGAAGACGGATTGGGAGCCACTTGAGTTCCTTGCGAAGGTGAGAAACATGATCATACTTACGTAGACCATAAACAAAGCGAATGCATAAGTTTTGCAGGCGCTCAAGCTTATTTAATAGCTCCTCTGTGGCATCCAAGTAGCAGGCGTCGGCATAATCAATAATCGGCTGAATTAGTGTTTGCGCCAAAGAAATTTTTGTCTTTAAGGGCAACAGACTCTGAAGGCACCTCAGCGAATGGAATGAAAAATGAACCTTACGACTGACTTCGCTGTTGTACGTAAATAGAAAAGAGAGCACCTAAAATATTGGCTGGCCAATGAAGATAGGAAACTGCTGAATAAAATAGAGGATTTACCGTATTATAGGATACGCAAACCTGTCGCTATATTTCTTTGCAAGTTAATGTTCTTCGTAGATAAAGCACGTTCAGTCCAAGACAAACTAATTAATATGTGAAAGTTAGGAGTTGCTATCGAGTGTGTATTTCGATTATGTTATTGTTTTATTAATTGTATCGAAATACTAGCTTATCCGTAATGAAGGAGCTCATGGTTAAATAATAACAGCCGCACTGGTTGATCATCAAGGTTTAGCAACGCTTAACGAGGTCGGTCCGTGGATGGGTGACCATTTCATCATACCGAGTTTTCTCCGTGCCTTGGAAAGCACACTAAGCCGTTGGTCCCGGCTGTCATTTGATGGTCTTTGACAGTCGTAAGGGTAGTCAGAAGCTTGAGATCTGAAACCAGTCTTGCCAAGGGGTACCTTGTTAGTTTACCCAGTTACTGGGTTTTAGTGGAGGTCAGATCAGCAGACGCTCCATGTAAAACATTAGTACCTAGCTGAATTCGGTAAGACTGGAAGCCGACCCCAATATAGTTGGGAAAAGGCTAGGCAGATTAGACTAGCTTATCCGTAAACATAGCTTCCCCCGTGTGAAAGTTGATAATATTATCACATCTTAGGATAAAAAAATGGGGTACATATGCCTGGGCTTAAATCCTATGTCCATATCTAGGCTTGGTCTATCCGTGTGTCAACTTTCATCCAATTTCATTCAAATCTGTTTAGCCGATAAGGCTTCGAAAGGTAACAGACAGACAGCGGCAGAGTTATTTTCGTATTTATGATATAAGTAGTTATGGATAGGCTTTTGTGTTTGTATAAGCAGGACGTCCAGCACGCTGTACGAGATAAGGCAAATAATCTTGTGTGTGGCATGTAATCTTGTGCTGGATGCGAAGGAAACAGGGTGATGCTTGTAGGAACAAGCATCATCCTGTTTCCTTCGCATCCAGCACAAGATTACAACTTTCATTAGATCATCGGTTGAAGTAGTTATATCTACTAGCACTACACTAGCTACAAATGACATCAGCTTATAGTTCCAATCATCATTTCAGCCGAAAGACGTCCACTGCTGGACATAGGCCTCCCCCAAGCGTCACCAAACTGATCGGCCCTGTGCATTTCGCATCCACCGGACTCCCGCAGCCTTGACCAGGTCGTTGCCCCACCTAGATGGAGGTCTTCCAAGGCTGCGTCTACCGGTACGCGGTCACCACTCCAGAACTTTTCGGCCCCAACGGGCATCCGTTCTGCGTGCAATGTGCCCTCTGCCACTTAAGTTTGGCAATTCTTCGGGCTATATCTGTAACCATGGTTCTCTTGCGGATGTGTAATAGTTCCAATACTGGGTTTGTTTACAGCGATTTTAGACCTACACCTTCAGATAGAACGCGCACTAACCACGCTACACAGCGTAACAGCCATTTTATGCTGATGACCAAAATACTTACCAACATTAAAGAGATCTAATCAATTCGAAGGCACTAAAATATTCGAGAATTTGACATTTAACGTTATGACTAACCTTTTTGAACAAGAAACACGTGATGCTAAGTTTTAAATTTGTTTGGTTTTCCGATTATACATATTTTACAGGACTTCACACAACCATACGTAGAGGAGAGTGTGGATACCAAGCAAATAACAAATAATTTTGTGAATCGGTATTAGTTCTACTGGAATTTCAAAACTTTAATAAAAATATTATGACAAATCGTGCAATAGCTTTGTCGAAACCTAACAATTTGGTTTCCCTACGTTTAATTCATTCAAAACTGAGTGATGTCCCAAAATTTGCCCAAACAAGAAGGAAACAAACTTGATTAATATACATGCGTGCGTTTTTCGCCGCCCTTTTTCACACAGATCTTTTTGGTACTCACTTTAGATGATACGTGACTGTTTTGTGTTGGTATTTTGCTGGCACATTTTTCGCATTCATTCATGTTATTTTTTACCTTGGCTCTTTTTAATTTTAGTTAAGATGAAATATTGTCTCTGTTCATTTGTCTTCTTGTTGATAACTCTATTTCATAGAGCAAGGTGACGTCTTGGCAGTCGGTGCTAGAGACGGCATTGTCAATTCGTTTCATACAAACCAAGCGATTTACCATTGACTCTCATATGACGTCTAGAAATTTACGAGGATGCTCAACGCACATTTAAACGCAAAAGTTAAAAGTTGCCTTAAATTTTTCATTATCCATCTGTTGCTTTATATTAAAAAACAAATGTTCCTACTTACCAACTCAGGATCACCGCGTTCGCAGTGTTTGTTGGATGGATCCATTTTACCCCAACAGTGTGCTAATTTATATTGATAACTCGTCGATCAGCTTTGAGTGAGTGCTTGTCATTTTTTTCACTTTTTGTGTAAAAGTGGATCGTTTTGTCAACACACTGGGGACTTTTAATGCCATTATCAGGCTGATATGATTGTGTTATGATAACAAAAGTGCACCCAAATTAGTTAAATCAGTTAAGTGTAAAGGGATAAGATAAAATACTGTGTTGTATACGAGTATGTATGTATTATGTAGAGTGGAATTATAATTTAAATAAAACGCCCAAGTTATGAAAGAAACATTTTATTTTTTTATAGTTTTTCACTAACAGTGCATTCACAGTTAAAGTTTCTTATGCAAGAAACTATTTTAATAAAAATAAGAGTGAAACAAAAGATATACATTTCGAAACAGCGTGAAATACAAATAGCTCTTACATTGATAGTGAAATATATATTTTTCTCTAATTTTATTAGACTTAAAGATTCGTGATCATTATTATAATTTACTACAGAAGGCCGTGTTCTTAGGCGTTAAAAATAATAATATATAATTTATAATAATAATTATCATTATAAATTATTCATTATTAACAATAATAATTAATAATATATAAAACAATGAAGATTACGCGATACTTTCTGATGCACAGAAGTATTCTACAAGATTTACATTTTTTTTAGGACTGAGTAAAATTTCAAGTTCACATTAATATACATACATAATTATTAAGCCTATATAAAATGTATTATGAAGTAAGATATATATGAAGGTATATCTAGGTACTTATATACAAGTAGGTAGTGAAATATTCCCTAGTGATGTTAGTTTAAATTATGTTTTTTTTTTGGTACATTCTAGGGTGTACTAGTTCTTGCCATTGCACATTATACTCGTAATCATATAAATATGAATAGGTACAGATATATACATATTAAATTTAAGTGCTATATAAAATGTGTTTAAATTTTAAAGGATAGAAATTATGATAAAATACAAAGGAATTACTTATCTGAAAAAGAATGAAGTTTCGTTATTATTATATTATTATGAAATTACAATAATGTATTATTACTGATACCTACCTGTTTAGTTTTATAAGTTTATAAGTTCTAGTACACAATTGGGTATAAGTTTTCTCTCAAGATAAAATATTGCATTATTATTATTTATACTCGTACTAAACAGTTTGTATTTTCTTCGGAATTTATTAGTGTGTATTCTTTATTGTCTATTAAAATAGTTACAGATACGATTTTTTTTTAAGTATTCTCTAAATGCTATATTGGTGATGACTAGTCAAAAATCTATTATTTTAAACAACTCTGCATATTCTTTGCGATTTTGTTAGAGTTTTTTAAACTAGCTAAAACTACATTTATTTTTTTCTATTTTGAAATTCAATATTATTATTATTATTTTTCTACTAAATAGTCTAAAACAAACGCGTTTTAATAGAACTGCATAGTTATATAAAATAATAAAACACTAAATTACTTAAAATTAGTGACTAGATGAAAGTATTAAAAGTAACCTATGCGATATGTGACGCAAACGCTTTAAAGCATAGCATAATGAACCTTAGCTTATCAAACATACAGTTTATAATTAATTCTAGTACGCTAAATCACAACACTGCAAAATTTAAAGATGTTTACCAGTGGAATGTATTTAAAAGGCTACAAAAGTACTTATCGGTGAATAAATAATTAAATTAGACCAGTGAGTTTACAAAGAAGTTTAGCTAGAATATATTGAATTGGAAAAAGCCATTATGATCTTTATGGTGTCGCTTTAAAAGAGTATTGAGGCAGAAAAGGCCGTGTTAGATGGGACTTAACTGTTCTCAATATATCAACGAAAGCCAATATTTATTTGGGTTGGTGCTTTGGTAGAGCCTATGAAATATAGTTGACTAAAATATATATCTTTGGCTTGAGAATATACGGGATGAAAAGGACGAATGTGCTTTGGAAAGAAGAACCTTAAATATTGATGTCTAAAAATGTATCTTAACGGAAACATCTTAGCGTGCCATAAAGCTGTAAGTATCCTTTTTGATACATTCTTTCTTTTCTCCCTGTGTAAAGGTCGTGAATCACTATTTTTGGTTCATGGTTTCTTGATGAGGTAAATGTACCCGTAACAAGCGAACGCAGTGTCTTAAAATGCAGCCCTTGATAAGAAACATAGTACTATTTAACATTTTTAATTACAATATCTAATAGTATTCAAGGTATCGCAGTAAGCACATTAACTATTTTAGAACATACGCTTTTTTGTAAGTATGTATATTGTTCAGAAGTTTATTATATACAATGCTTAAGACTATTAATAAATATCATATATTAAAAAAAATAGTACAAAAGTTTTTCGTTTTGACAACCTTAGCGTCGAGTTAGATACCAAAGTTTTTGGTTCCATTGAGAAATATAATAAATTATAAGACGTAGAATATGAAAATGTTCATGTAACAATCCGCAAAATATAAAGATATTTTAGCATTTTAAAGATTACAGAAATAAAAAAAGTTGTGTGATCAGTAAAATAGTTATGATTTTTTTTGAGAGACATTTTTTTGTTTCGTTTCATTCAATATTTGCATCTCTAAAAGAAGCCGAGTTATTTTACAAAGCTAGAAAATATGCAATATTAAAAACAGCAAAACAACACTTTTATTTTTACCGTACGAATGAGAAAAGAATCTACAATTATATTAGTTCCAACTATTATATGCTATTATGACATTATGACTCCAATTATATTGTTTTTATATCCTAATATAATCTGAATGAATTATTCTAGAAGCAAACACATTTGCCTTAATTATTTTATCTACAGCGTCGCTTTAATTCTATGTAAGTCGTAATTATCCCGGTTCAACTTTATATACATATTCCTTACGATTATATAGTAAAGCTTCACACAGATCACTAGTAGTTACATCTATATGAAAATGTGTTGGTACAAACACGATAGGAGAGTTAAGTACATGAACTACTTATTATATGAGTTTAAAAGCTAGGATCGTCTTGGGGCTGAGATTTTTATCGTCAGCTTAGCTACTCGTATAACTGTTGGAGACTTACTTAAACATGAAAACAATTTCACTAAGCTATTGATAATCAAAAGGTTACTATGACGTGGTAAAGGAATCATTGGTCCGTTATGAGAGAGAGAGAGAGAGAGAAACGGAACCGTGATGGCTTTAACAATTTACAGTACAGTATGCTATTTATTTGTCTAGGTATGTAACTGAACTGAGCTAAAAATGCTTATGCTCATAGGTAAAAATTCAACATCAATTACATTTCTATCGGCATACAGTTAGCTATAAATACGACATATATCAGCATCTCCATTTGCACTATAAATTACATCTAATAGAAAAGCATTCAATATCAACCACAACAGCAAAAAACCTTAGCTCTAAAAACGACAACGAAACAGCTTAAATACAAAAAGAGTATTAAAACTTCCAAGTGACATTTTTACACAAAACAGTTGATGAACAAAGTTTATAATTAACGTTTTACAAAGCAATTACGAGATAAGTATTTACAGTGTCAAGAGTTTCTTCAAAACTTGAAACGATTTCTGTCTAATTCTGTGACTCAGTTGCTCCACTGGATTCGTCGTTGTCAATATCATCCGGCTTGGTCTGTCCAATGTTGAAATCTTTCAACGCATCCTGTATGTGCTTGACCTGTCAAAGAAAATTATATTACGAACTTTTCTCCTTAGAGGCTCAACTCAAAAGAACGCGTTGAAACATTGTTACTCAGTCGAAGTTGGTAAAAGAAAAAATCCATATAGATTCTGACACTATCAAACATTCATAGAAAAAACATAAAGTTTATCCAATATCTGTAGGAAGTGAAAGTGAGAAAGTTGTCGAAATAGAAATGTACGTATCGTAGACTTTGATAGAATTGAAAAGTTATGTTTGTTTGATACCAAAAGTAATAAAGCCTTCGGATTTATTTAACTTATTTTCCGAAGCAAAAATAAAGTTAGATGCGACTACAAATAACGCTGTATTTTTCACTTTTTAAAAATTAACGGTCTCACTTTTGTCCGCTATGTTACTCAACTAACAGCAAGCGATATTTTGGTTGACGATGAAGCAATTACTACTCTCTTTTGTACTCTTTTTTTATAAAAGAAGGCAAATAATAAAAAGCCCCGTCTAATGATGTGTTACAACAAGCTACCGCAAAGCTCATAGTTATAAAACTCTACAGTAAACCGAGACACCTCGGTGACTAGTGCTAGAGATGGCACTGTCAGAACTTTGCATACGAATCAAGCATGTTAGTGAGTGTCAACGTTTAGTTACAACCGTTACATTTCTGATTATGGATACGACTTATATTTATTTATGTTCAGCGCTCATTGCACGGCCACGAATTTGTAGCGTTCGTCTCTTGATCGAAACGCAAAACACTGTGGTGTGCAGTGCCGAACACATATTCCCCCTACAAAAATGACCACTCTAGATGTTATTCATACGATTATGTGACTGGCAACGCATACTGCAGCGTTGTGCGTTTCGATCAAGAGACCTAAGGCTCTAGCTAGACAATTCCACCGCACTATACCCAAACAGTGGCGACCACCAGAAAAGCGCCGAGGCAATGAAGCTCAACGATGTCCCAGAGAATGAATTTAACTGTCTTGGATCCCGCAACGAAACTAATCATACAAGAATAAAGGAAGACTAGGAAAAAACTAAACATAATTCACACTTCACACCTAGACAGTGTTGTCTATCAGCGATAGCAACTATCGGAATGCCAAATTGTAAGGGATTTATAACGAGACATTTCGATAACGCTTGGCTATCCCATACCTTTATGAGAGTCGTTATCGCGTCACTTTCGTTAATAGAATGCCACTTGTCTAGAGCCTCAAAGCTTTATCAGTAATAGCGTCTCTAAAGTCACCGCCAAATATGACAAAAAATTATCGTCGTTAACAGCCGTCTACCAATGTATTCCAATATTTCAAAACGATACGAAAAAAATGACAAAGGAGTGTCGCTAACACGATCAAAAGAAACGTATCGCGGTAAGGGGTGTCCTTGACCCTTTCACTTGACTTGAGTTTCAAATATTTTGGTCAAAACCATGTTCAATCGTATTTATTTAAGTAGGCACTTACTAGTATAATTAAACTCATATACCAAATTATAACCGTTATTTTTCAATTATTTTCAGTAATGAGTTAATATCTCATAAACGCGTAGACCAATTTACATGATGGTTCTATACATATACCATTAAATTGAGACCAATATTATCAAAAAATCTCTTCTAACAAAAAAACATGTTTTCAAGTTACGTAATTATATTTTTTGGTACAAGTGAACAATGACTTTCATATTTTTGTTATCTGGCGGAGCCTTTAGTCACGACATTCCGTATTTCCCCTTCAATGCCAGCCTTCACCTTATTTTTGCTGTACACCCTTTTTACTCCCCAGACCTTTATCCACGTCAAGGTCTTCATGACTTTAGAAATATCCACAAGAACATAAACTAAGGCTAGAACAGTAATTAGTTTTAAGTACTTGATGAATATTCAGAGCCTGGCTTAGGGCCTATATTATGGAATAAGTGTAGGCCTATGTAATTATATCCAACCTCGTTTGGTATGCAACGGGAGAATTTTGTCAAGTAATAATATTACCTTTTCAGCAAAGGCTCGAAGATCTTAGAATTTTTTGTAAACATTTTTTTGAGAAGACATAATTGCTTTTAACTTTTAATATTCTCGACAATTCGAAACATTCCTACTTTAGAGAGAGTACCTACACTTCTTCAAGTCTACATGCTAGAAAATCATCAATTTTACAGCAAAGACTGGGTAATTGTATTAAAAAAAAATTAAAAAAAATAAACAATATTTTTTATGAAGAAAAAAACAGGCACCGACGAAAATAATAAATATTCTCAAATGATTTTAAGATTTCACTACAGTCCTAATCAATAATCAAACCCATCAAACAAAAATACCGATATCTACTTAATAAAAAACTCACCTGAGAGGCAGCAGCGTCGGTACCAGGATGCATGTACTTGTGAAGGAAATAACACGTTCCCGGGATGTCCTTGGGGAACGAGCTCGGGAGACAGGAACGGTCCCGGGGCTCCATCTCAAAACCCGGGAATTTTATTAGCCACCTGTCAAAAAAGTTCGTGTTCAGAAACTGTCTGTCCCTTCTTTGGTAAGTGATTCAGTTTTCTCGTACAGTTGACAAAAGAGTTTGATTTTGGGCAAATAATAAATAGTTTTTGCACATTGAAGTAAAAAAAAAAACTTACATAAAAATTGTGCCAACAACTTGTGATATGTGAATGTCACTATGGGGTGCAAGTTACTGGCAAACTTTTGTGCAAGTTATAGGATTGTTTATTTTTATGTTATGTAACATTGCCTAAGAATTTCGTTTCGAATTATGAACATTTAGACACAAGATTATAAAATTCAAATTAAAAAAATCAAAATTACATATTAGCAGTTACGAAATGACTTTTGTATTCATTATGTAACTGGCAGAATAATACTGAACCTGTAACCTCTCGAAAAAGCGCAAATAATTGTTGTTGGAAATTATTTGCTTTTAATTAAGTCAGCTCATCATGTAGTGGAAAAAGAATTGTACGTATCTCGCATAAAAAGGCTTTATTTTAAAACGAAATTGGCTAGATCTCTCGTGTTAAAATCTCGACTTTTTATGCTCGACACGAAATGTACTATTTCAACCATAAAATATTATACACTGGCTTAGATTGGTAGATAATCTTTGATTATACTCCAAAATGCGCAAGTTGCCAGCCCTTTGGGTATTATCAATCTTGAGAGCACCAGTGCCCGACTGTCATGCCTGTTTGGGAAAAGCATCCATCATGTTGGACGTTCATGGAGCAGAGATTTGATTACTAGACATTGATATGATTTGATGAATCTATCAATAGGTTAATTGGAATATGAGGTATATTAAAGTGACTGTAAGTTGAACATTTTACTGCGATTCGTGCATTGTAAGCTCAGGGAAGTTATCAATGCTTAACACTTTACTAAGGTTGATTACTGTTACTTTAGGTACTATCGATCTACCTAGTGGTATAACGCGATTCGATTTATATCAAACCGACAAGCGATTTTTATTAAGCGCACATTTTTTTATTTGCACTTGAAATTTTCTTAGAACATTGGTGCATGTGCGTTTCTTATCGACGCAATTTAAATTGCGTTGCGCCATCAGGAAGGTCCCTAACTGTCATAAATACAAATATACCTAGTTGTTCTATGAAGTGCAAGTGACATTCAACCTTAAGGTGATAACAATTTAATTAATTTCTGTAACTAGTAGTACAAGAACAAAACGCAGCGATAGTCAAACAGTACTCAACACTTACTCTTAACATGGTTAAAAAACCGGCCAAGTGCGTGTTGGACTTTACACAATTAGGGTTCCGTACCAAACCGCAAAATCAAGTTGGTTGTAGTAAGAAAAAGGGGAACCTCAAAGAAAAATCTAAAGCATCAATATATTGGTATTTTTTTGTAAAATATATGTAACAGTAAACAATATCACCAAATTTTAAGTTCATAGTTAAAAAATTCTTCGGAACAAAATTTGTAAAAAAAAGCTGACTTTGGTGGCTTCTCATTCCTTTTTTTTCCAATATTTTTTAAAAACAAAGTTACAGATAAAGATATCCCACTTGATGGAGTAGGTAATTTTTTTTCCTTTATATAAATATTTTTTGACATTTTGAATGGCTTTGGGTCAACAAGATAGTAAGTATCTTGTTGACCCAAAGCCACTGTGAAAATTTGAAGACTGTAGCTCCAACTGTTTGGCTGTAAAACCTGTGTGACACACGACTTACAGACAGACAGACAGACGGACACGTGAGTGACAGCAATAGGGCTCCGTTTGGACCCTTCCGGTACGGAACCCTAAAAAAGTAGCAGGAGCCGACCAAGCACTAGTCAGATACTATAATCTCATTTGTTAACGGTACTCGTTAATCACTTAAAAGCTACTTTGTAGAGTAATTGCGGCATTCCAGAGTTTTCCCTTTATAGTGAAAGAAGTAGCGTAGGATGACGGAGATATTTTCTTTGACGTGCATGGGTAAAGTTTTATATTAAATCAAGTTTCGAAATTAATTTTAGCCGTTCTTGAGATTAGTAAATTTTGAGTGACGAAGAATTTACTTACTTGATAATTATTATTATACAACGTCATCGTAAATATAAAATAATATAATTTTACTTCCAATAGTTTTGGGTTCGAATTGAATAAGATAGCATAGATTTCCGCACTTAGACACGCATGTGGTCCGTTGTGCGTGCAAGCCTCCTCTCTGTGAGAGAGATCGGGCCGTAATCCACCACGTGGGCCCTACAGCATTTTAGTGGATGCCACATGTCTTCGAATTTTTGGTTCTAAGACATGCCGGTTTCCTCACGATGTTTTCCTTCACCGTTTTGAGAGCAGTGGTGATGAAATAATTTACACAAAGTAAAGAGCCTGCCTGGGGCCGTTACCACTGGGCCACCACTGCTCTTCGAATTAAATATATTTTGATTTGACTAACAAGATCAATCCAATCAGATCGTAATTATTTTGTACCTATTCAGAACTTTCTTTTCGACAGTCTGTGTCTTTGGTACCAATTTTTTTACATTTTTTACACTGACTTCCGAAATGAAAGTTATTTTTCGCTGTGTAGTGTTTTGTTTTGGAAATCGGTTAACTTTTTTTGTTAATATTTTTTTTTTCTTTCAAAGTCAAAGCCATTTATTTGCATTAAATGCGGTACAAAGATGGTATAAATTACTTTTTTTATACATTTCGCCATAAGTTGGCATGCAAATATTAAGATATGAGTTAAGGTGCTTACAATAAGCAGATCTCATAACACATTATTTTTATTAGGTATTGAACCTGTTAAGTTTAGTAAACTCTTCAAAACACTTAGTTTACTTACTAAAGTAGACTATGCAATTATATGGTTAACAACACATAAAATATAAATCAAATAATATCATAAAAGGCAGTAGGTAGAAATTACAACAACTAATAACAAGATAATTTACAATACATTCCTGTAATGATAAGATTGACATGGAGTTTTTTTTAGAAATTCGTTTATAGAATAAAAGCTGTGAGAAATAAGCCACTTTTTTAAAGCTATACAGAATTTTCTGTAAGGGAGATCGGTTATAAAGGAGGGTATAGAATTATAAATAAGAGGGGCCATGTAAACACAACTACGCCTAAATAATTCGATTCTGGGTACAGGCAATTCTAATACATACTGTGTAACTTTTCGTTTATTATTGTTATTTTTAGTATTAAAAAGTGAATAATTAGTTTTTACAAATTTAGCGATTTCATATATATACATACAAGGAACGGTGAGGAGATTGTGTGCTTTATATACTGGTCTGCAGGAATCAGTCCAGTCCATATTAAAAATGGTGCGGATGCATTTTTTCTGTGCCAACAGAACTCTACAAAGTTCAGAGGAGTTTCCCCAGACAATGATGCCGTAACGGATGACGGAGCAAACATAGGCATGATACACCATTAGCGCAGTTGGTTTGGATGTCTCATCTTTGACTTTTTTTAGAGCAAAAACAAACCTATTAATCTTCATGCATATTTCATTGATATGCTCCCTCCAGGTGAATTGTTCATCCAGTGTTATACCCAGAAATTTTGTTGTTTTTATCTGTTCTACTATTTGATCCCTATGTTTTATTTTAAGATGAATAATATAATTTACTCTTTTGTGTTTTAAAACTTTAATATTTTAGTTTTATCAACGTTCACTTTTAAAGCATTTGTATCTAACCATGTAACTATTTTATTCAAACTGGTATTTATATTAGTCTCATGTTATTTATGATTTTTACCATCTAGGATAACTGTTGTGTCATCTGCAAATAAAACACACTCTTGTTCTATTTTTTGAGGAAGATCATTGATATATATAAGGAATAATGGAGGGCCCAAGATGCTTCCCTGCGGAACTCCAAAGTAATTTTGCCGAGGCTGAGAGTTGAAGTTGATGAGACTTTTTAATTTTGGTTCCTATTATCATGGAATACGCATTCTAAGGATCACTCAAAAACTACTAATCAGATCTTGATCAAATTTAAATGAGATCACATGAGAAGCACCAAATAAAAATAAAAAGCTTTCAAACAAAAAATAATCATCAAAATCGGTTCACCTAGTACAAGGTTCTAAGGAATTGAGAACCTCCTCATTTTTGAAGTCAAATCAAATCAAATCAAAAATCATTTATTTGCGTCAATAATGTTAATTACTTAAGAGAAATGGACCAGAACAAAACAAAATTGGAAAATGAAAACAATGAATGTTTCCGAATAGCAAGTTCAAAAATAATGCACGATAGTTGTAGTTCTGCATCGTGCATCGTGTTGTCTCAATAGAACAGGAATATCCGCCCCAAAATAAATTCTAGCGAGATATGTATGCACGTCATATCATAAATTTTTCATACGCCCATATAAAACCCCTGAAAATGTATGCCAGTGACGTCATAAAGCACACAACCCACACCCATTTCACGCCAAAAACTAATGGATCATAAGTCATAACAGAAACTCTGCAATGAATTTTTATGAACAAAGTGGCCTTTTTTGACAGCACCTCGTACTTAAGTTTTGTGTTACGTAAATTTGCCTGTCTCAGTTCGAGAATAGTTATTTATGCTAAAAGTGCTGAAAGTAGGTGATTTCCGATGAGTGGATAAATCGACACGAGTCGGAAATCATCTTACGCACGTGTATCATACAACATTTTACCATGCATTGTGCGAGGAAATAAAAAAAAATATCTGAACCAAGGAAGAAATTAATAAAATGGCACTTATTCAAGGGCGCTCAGCATATCCACAGATTAACTAAGTTCCTCGGGCATATCTACTGCGCATGTGCAAATAGCTGTCACATCGTAACGCAAAAAGGCACGGGCAAAATATTCATTCTGCCAAACATATTTAATGAATATTTAAAATTAATTTATTGATCAAAATCTAAATCTAGAGTAATTAAAAACGCCTTAAATGAAGTATTAGTTTTGTTTTACCTTTTATATGAATGATAATCTGTACTTAACTAATTTGTAAAACTTTTCTCAAATAATAAAAACTCTATGCGGCGGGCTGACGTTGGAGTTATAAATTAAAAAAGTACAGGAAAGTAAAAAGCACTAGTAAAAAAAAGTGACACTTTCCGCACAGTTTGGCTGCTTGGAAAACGCTCTTTTCAAAGACATGCATTGTGAAATCGTTTTTCTAATGAAAAAAATTCAAAGGAAGTGGTATTTTTATTGTGCGTAATTAAATTCGGTGAAGGTCTGAAACTGCCTATTTTGAGTTTAATTATTATTAGTTTATTTTTAACCGACGACGGAAAAAGAGGGATGTTATAAGTTTGACGTGTGTAACTGTGTATTTGTCTGTGGCATCATAGCTCCCATTGATAGACCAGCACTTTCATTAGCAAGTAAAATTAAAAAAAAACAAACATATCTATTTTAGGCATTATCTTTACTAATAATATTATAAAGCGGAAAGATGTTTTTGTTTGTTTGTACCGAATAGGCTCCGAAACTACTGGACCGATTTAAAAAAATCTTTCACCAATAGAAAGCTACATTATTCCTGAGTGACATAGGCTATTTTTTAATCCCGAAATCGGGTCCTGTGGGACCACCCCACGGGAGCGAAGCTGCGGGCAACAGCTAGTAATTTATCTAGTAGTCGACACGCCTCCATCGACAATCTAATCAGCATGTAATTATGTCACGATATCTTGCAAAAACACCCCAATTCAAGCAGTAAAACGCCCATAACTTTAGAATGGCTGAACCGATTTTCATCAAACATAGCTAAGAACACCCTCGATAAAGTCATCTTTCAAACAAAATCATAATCGGTTCATCTGTTTTGGAGCTATGATGCCACAGAAAGATACACAAATACATATATATACACAAACACACAGGCACACACATACACAAACACACATTAAACGTATAACACCCCTCGTTTTCCGTCGAGGGTAAAAGTTGAATGTTTTCTTAAGAACATGAGAAGAATATAGAATCATCATTTCATACATCACTATTAAGAACGACTGAACTGATTTGACTGGCAAAAAGTCTTCGATATAATCCGGATAAGGTTTTTAAGGCAACAAAAATTGGAAACATTTTACCGGTTAAAATAATAGAAGAAAACATTTGTCGGGTCAGAACAAGCTCTGCGGGAGCAACCTTGACTCTGCACAGCACACGTTCGAGAAGTGCCCTGCGTGAACTTCTGAGCACAGGTCTTGGTCGCCAGGATAGGGCGAGACCTGACTTTTCCAGCTGTTGTGATGACCATGCAAAGACAGAAGACTGCAGGGTAATGGCCTCCTTCTGTGAGACCGTGATGGTCCAGAAAAAGGCCGCCGAGCGGGATCATGAGAGAGCCGATCCAATACGTAGAAGAAGGCGTCGGAAAGGCAATCGCCTCGATGCCTAAAACGCCGAAACCTCGCCTGCATCATAAGCAGGCGGGATTCCAGGGTAGCGGGCGCCCAGATTGGGGACTCTGTCCGCCCACCAAGTGAGTCCAGGCAAGACGGTCGCAAAGTGATTAAGTGCTGCCGTGCACAGTGAGGCACAGGGCAGGCGTTTTTTAGTTTCCCCCGAGGATGTGCCCAAGCAGGCGTTGCAAAGAGGGGGTTCCGGGTGGTCTATAATTATTGAGTGGTCACGGGTCACCCTGATGGTGATCACCGGGGTGGTTTTAGTGAGTTAAAAATTTCACTTTCCCCTTTCTTTTCCCCAAAAGTCCAAGCGCCTTTTGATGGTCCCCCGTTACAAAAAAATAATTAAAACAAGCTGTGTATAAAATTAAGTGCAAAAAAACAAGAGAATCTACTCTTGGTTTTTTGCACTTAATTTTATACCATCGATAACAGACTCTCAGGTACTATATAACCACTATCATTACCTATTCACCGTTTTGAATGCATAACAATGCCACTGATCAAAGGGATTGCAATCAGTCCAGCTCAGTAACTGATAAGGAGAACTATTCCAACGCATCGAAGGATGTACCAAGCACTCTGTTCGATTAGCATCTATCTTTAAAAAATGTTCATAGAAGCTTAAGGCGTGTTTGCACCGGCTAGTTAAATGGCTGAATATTGGCCGTATTCCAAAATACGTAAGAACAATATTACGCGGTTTATTGCGATGCCAACATGCGTCTAACCGTTAAGATATTGTTGCTTGGGAATACCTTCTCGCCTGACTACCTCCACACCAAATTTAGTAATATATGCGTCATAAATTTTAATAATAATTTATTAATAATTTTAGTGTTTAGAAATAAGAAGTTGAAGAAATGGTTCCTCATCGTCTACCTGCCCTTGACCCGTGTTTTTTGGGGACGGTACAACACATTTTCTTCTGCCATTTACCCATGTCTACGGACACGCTATCATTCACTCTCTTTTTTCATATCATTTCCCACACAATCTTTCTCCCTTTATCTCTCCATTGATACACATTTGAAGGGACTGGTTTCTATTAAAGTTTAACTCAATAGAGTAATTTTCAAGAGAGCCTTTTTATCCTCGCACAGGCCTTTTTATTTTGTGTAGTTTTATTCTTTTTTTTTATCTGTATTTCCTGTGCCAGTCACAAATCAGTATATTTAAAAAAACTGTATTTCTATGTTCTTTTTACGGTTCCGTACTCAAAGGATAAAAACGGGCTCCTATCACTAAGACTCCGCGATCCGTCTGTCGTCTGTCTGTCTATCTATCTATCTGTATGTCTGTCTGTCACCAGGCTGTATCTCATGAACCATAATAGCTAGACAGTTGAAATTTCCACAGATGATTTATTTCTGTTGCCGCTATAACAAAAAATACAAAAAACTGAATTAAATAAATATTTATGTGGGGCTCCTATACAACAAACTTGTTTTTTTTGCTGTTTTTTTGCGATAATTGTACGGAAAACTTTGTGCGCGAGTCTGACTCGCACTTGGCAGGTTTTTTACGCTGGCAACTGTTGTTGAGCAAAAATTGTTAAACGATCGCTCGTGTAAGCGCAGCCTTAGATAGTTCTAGACCAATTTCCATTACGTACAACAAGGAATATTACACAACATTAAGATGCCAATCTGTCTTCTAAGATCCATTGCCATGATTCGAGCCGTGAATAGAATTTCACCTGACTCGGGTAGTAGGCGAGCCTTTCGAATTCAAGACGGGGCTGTGGCCATCATTGTTGCAAATTGGTCTATCGATCATCGTGTCTATTAATGAACAGGCCGTCAATTACCTACAGGTCGTATAATTTATGAAAATAAATAGACTGTAAAGCGACTTGTTATTCTTCTTTTCGTGTGAGGTGGCCACTTCTGGTGTCAGAGTTAATTGGGCCGCCTCTGGGAAACCTCACAGGCCTCTGACTTGGCTATTTCAGACTTACATTAACTATACAAGTCCAGGTTTCCTCACGATGTTTTCCTTCACCGTTGCCTGTGATGTCCAAGATAAACTTAGAAAGTAAATATAAATTTGAAATAGTCACATTGGTACTTGCCCGGATTTTAACCACGACACGACAGGCGAGGACTTAGCCACTGGGCCACCACGACATTGTTATAATTATGGTGGATATGCCAAAAAACACGGAAAAAGAGTTTTGTGAATATTTTCATGTTCGCACAGATAAGGAGTAGGTTGCTGCAAATCTGAGTTTGCTAACTATAATCTGGGGGTCTTTAAGTAAAGAGAGAATCCAATCATTTTTGGCAATACCTAATTATTTAAGAGTATTTGTAATACTCTTTCATGGGGCCAAAGCCTTTGTCTTGTCCAATTCACTTACGGAAGTTAGGATGCAGGTAATACTAAATGTGTGCTTGTGTTGCCATCACAGTTTTAAAAAGAAATAAATCTTAGCATTAAACCATTATGATTTAACTCATCCATTTAATTAAATGCAGCACAATTTAATATTAAATTCATAACTCCATTGATAATGTGTACCCACTGAACAGCATTTTATTAAATTAATTTCATACGGATTTAATAAAAATGTGAACGTGAATTTATTTGTATTAAAATTTAATATAAAGTGACGGGATTTAAATTCATATTCATTGATCTTGATTCAATATGACACCAGTCAGATTTGTCGAACAAAACAATTGCAGTGTGATATACTCGTTGATAGGTTGGTAGATATATAGGATACGAAATGTACATGATTCACGTTTTCTATATACTATAATATAATATAATATTATTATATAAGAGGAAAGATTTTTTTGTTTGTTTGTTTGTTTGTACCGAATAGGCTCCGAAACTACTGGACCGATTTGAAAAATTCTTTCACCAATAGAAAGCTACATTATTCCTGAGTAACATGGTTCTGTGGGGTGGTCCACGGGAGCGAAGCCGCGGGGAACTAGTTTTACTATAAATCAATGAATGAAATACTTTCAATTCTTGCTTGAGCGCTATGTAGTTATGGTCCACTACTTTAATTTATTGTGTGAGGCAGAATAGTGAATTTACTAGAGCGTTTCAGAGCGAGTCCATTCAACTTTGTAAGTGGTCGATTATTTCATTTCCTATTGAATCCGGCTCTTTTTTATTTTTAAATAAACATATTATAAATCCCCACAAACCAATTTACAGAGTAGCAGGCATATTTTAAGTTCATATGAAGCGAACTTCCTCCATTTCACTCGACTCAAACGCTTTTGTTACAACGCAAAAAACATCTCGAGTCGAAGACGATAATGCCAATGAATAATAAGTTACAATCGAAAATTTGATTGAAGGAAGCCGAGTCGTTGAGTTGAGCCGAGGAAATGGGTGTTGACCACATTCCCTGGAACTGCAACAGGGTTGCTTATTGTAAGAAATATTTCGAGATTTCTAAGTAATAAATAACTTACTCATAAGTAGTAGGACTGACGTTGATCTTCAATGGTTCGGAGCCGGACTCGAATTTGTTGGCCAGCGTGACGTTGTGTCCGAAGAGACAGTACTTCAACATCGTCTTGCCGACGACTCCGGCGAGGACTGTACCGGTATGCAGACCGATGCGCATCTAGGAGAGAAAAATAACAATAAGAAATGGGACATATTATTATCAGAACATAAGATCACTCCTTTGTTAACCGAATGGTTAGACGTCGTCCTTATACAACGCTATTACGCAATCATCGCAAGTTCACGCGTTCAATTTTAGTTGTACGAAACCGCGATCAATCATACTAATGTTGAATAAGTGTCCTAATTGACATTCGCGCGATACGGTGACGTGACTAAAATGTTTGATAATCTGTTCGCGCAAACTAAAATCTTACGAGCGCGCGATCAATATATTGATGTCAAATAGGGTGTCCTTATTGAATTCGCGCGATAATCGCGTCGCAACCGCGTATTTGTATTATGTTGCATATAGGATATACATGTTATCATAAAATGTAGACTTATCTCCTCGTAAGTCAAAATATTTATTGTGAAATTAACCACGTATTAGTGTCATTTTTAACAAATCACTTTGCTTCCCATGTCTTTTTTGTAATTCTATCGAGACAACATTTCCCGTAACTAAAAACTGACCGTTTTTGACGTCTATGGTTGCGCCGATGCCACCTGCAGCCGCGGTCGCACGCGTCGTTAATTTCTCGATGATCGCGTATTCGCGTTGTATTAGGATGACGCCAGGGGAAGAGAGACATTTCCGTCCATCAACCAATCTCACAAATATAAACAACAAGCTGCTACTTAAAAAAAACTGGTGAAAAGAACCAATAACACTTTGACCGACCCGGGAATCGAACCTAGGACCTCATGCTCAGTAGTAGTGGTTACGACCGCTAGATCAACGCGAGGCGGAACTCTTATACTTTATATCTATACCAATATCATAAAGAGGAAATATTTTTTGTTTGTTTGTACCGAATAGGCTCCGAAACTACAGGACCGATTTTAAAAATTCTTTCACCTATGGAAAGCTTTACTATTCCCAAATGACATAGGTTATAATTTATTTTCAAAAAAATTTAGTTACTTATGGAAATTGCAATAATGTAACCCAAAGTAGCAAAATTTTGCCTATAAAATTCATTATTGGGCGTGCGCTGAGAAAACTATTGATGATACATAAAAAATATGTACTACATGATTAAAGTACTCATTATTGACTACAGAAAAGACCCCGAGAGAATATATCTCACTATCATAGTTACGTCTGAATAGCAGCTTTTGTGTTTTTCTTATTCGAATAGTTTAACAAATTGGTAGGTTGGTAGGTAGGGTATGTAGGATAGGGTAGGGTATTTAGGTTGATCGGTAGGGCTAGTAGGGGGGTAAGCTAGGTAGGGTAGATAGGTACGTGGTAGGCAGGTCGATAACGAGTTGACGGGAGCGAAGCCACGGGGGTCAGCTAGTAATATTATAAAGAGGAAATATGTGTTTGTAAAAGACAAATTAAAAAAAAACCATTTTGTAAAATCTTTCACCAGTAGAAAGCTACATTATTCCGAAGTGACTTAGGCTATTTTTTATCTCGAAAACGGGCCTGTGGGATGCGCCACGAAAGCGAAGCCGCGGGAAAAGCTCGATTTTACATACAAGGAAATGATTTGTAGCAAGATTTATTGTTCAAACAACAAACGGAATTAGATTTAAATGAGAAAATTATATTTGACACGTATTACAATGGTCAAATAAGGATAGATGTACACAGAGGTTAACCTACGTATTAAGAATATAGTATATTAGTGACAATAGTACATTGTGATACAAGGGTGGAAAGTAGGTTATTGCAAACGAGCTGTCATTAACAAGCCCGAGCCGAAGGCGAGGGTTTTTAATGACACGAGTGTGCAATAACCTATACACCCGTGTATCACACGACGTTTTTCAATACAGTTGTGAGAAACAGTAAAAACAAATCAAAGAATTAGATTTGCTTATTCACAAAAAATAAAATTTTCAATATGGCGCGTTTTTGCAACTGGACATATTTTTTTACAAAGAAAACAACATATTCAGCCTATTCGATTTTTGACAAACGTTGATATGAAAATAATTAACTTAAAACTGGTAATTAAATATATTAAACAACCATTTAAAAGACTTTTGAGAATACAATGCTAAAACGTACGGAATCATTCATTTTTCCTCGTAGAAAATCTATCCCATTTTATTCTATGTTTGAAAACTCCTTGCTACTAAACTTTTTTAAATTGACTTATAAATTTAAAACTAAACTGCAAACATAATGATCGAGCTCGTAAACAAAAGTCACGACCGCGTAACAGAAAGATGCCTATGCGTAAGATTTAACTTTCGAATCATGATTATAGACACTGAAAGTACGCCATGTTTAACAACTGTATTGAAAAAAATATTGTTTGTTTTCATTCTGATGAACAATTTTTTTTTCAACACACTTGCTCATAAAGTGGATCTAATTCCACTGCAATTAGGCACATAATGATACCTGTTATCAAACTGTGACTTTTTCATTGCTATTATTTACAAGTGAGTAATCGTTTTTTTTAAATGGTTACCTGCCTTCATTTTAAATACTTTTAAATTAAACTAATTTTAAAAGTGTCACAAATCAATCCAATGAAAATTAATAAAATAAGTCATTAATTCTAATCCAGTTAAAATTGAAGTATTTTCGTATTTCGTATTTTAGTATTTTTTTATTTGAGTATTTTTGTAAGTATTTTTTTTTAATAAAATGTAACACTGTTAATCAATTAAAAGTGTCCCATTCGACATTAATCCCTTTCTATTCCTGTCATGGAAGTAGTACTTACTATATCCATAACATGATATGAGTAGTAATTACTATTTCCATGATATCCATTAAATACATAAAATGTGGCATAGCTTCTAGTCAAACAATTCAGCAAAATGCTAGTACCTAACATATTGCTTGCTCATTTCATGCAACGTACGTGTTTAATGAATAAAACTTGACCTCAAATATAACTTTTGTTTCTCTGAAATAAAGAAAACTTGAAATGCCCGATTTTGTACGTGGCTAAAACGCTATCCGCGAAAAGCTAAAAAAAAAAGTAACCTCATTGTTTTAATCTACGGCCGATCGCCATTGTTAGATGCGCAATTGCGCGCGCATAGGAAAACTGATTAATTTACCCCGCCATTGCGAAAAATTTTTCACAACTCGTTTTCACTGTTGAAAATGATTTTTTTGTATTATTTTCTTCACAAGTGTGTTGAAAAACGTCGTATGATACGCGTGTGTATTGATGATTACTGTCCTCGGCTCTCTTAAGACCCACACCTAAAGGCTCGGGTCTCAATGGCGCCTCAGTGGTAATCACCAACATTACGCACTTGTACCATAATGTACTATTATACCATTCCCTCTCTATAAAGCTTATTTTATTCACTGAAAAGAGTGAATACAAAGCACTATTACTCACTGTTTTGGTGTTTGAATTTAGAACACACCAATATATATTCGACGCCCATCTCAATGCTACACAACCTCCATGCGCATAAAATACTCTATAGGAACTCCTTGTGCAAAGAATATTCGACTTTCAAACTCCTTTATCGATTTGACTTTCAGTTTTTTAATGTTTAGGATTTTAATAATGATTTTGATTTTAGTCTGGGATGTTTAGTGAATACTTATTTGGATTGTAATTCTAATATTAATAGCATTGGTGTTAATTAATTATAATTATGTAATGTAACGGAGGTGGTCACTGGCCCCTGAAACACAGTTGCTGTTACTTATCTCTGCTTTAATTTAGAAAAAAATGTGAAACCCTGAGTTTTCATATTTTTTTTTAATTTTGAAGGTAATGAAACATTTATTTAGTATTTTTCCTTGTGATTTTCGCTTAAATCTTTCTTTTGCTCGTAGTCATGGTATAAAATATAGTATGCAACTCTTGAATAAAACGGATTTATATCGAGGGCCATGAATCACTCGCGTCGCTCAGGATTCTAACACTTGAATCATAACACTTGAATCACTCGCTTTGCTCGTGATTCAATCATCATGAATCACTCCCTACGGTCGTGATTCAGTTGTTAGAATCCTTCACTTGCTCGTGGTTCATCTATGGCCCTCGCTTTAAAACCGTCCTTTATTCACTAGTTGCATAATATACTATGTGACTTCTAAATTCCGCACTGTTTAAATTGGTATGTTTTACAATGATAGGTATGTCCGTAGAATTTGGTGCAGGTATTGTAAAAATTGAAACTATCAGAAATATCAAATTTAATATTCTAAAGCATAAACAGCCTGAAGTGCAACTAAAATAAGAATAATAAAATATTTTATGATAGCAATAAAAATGGAAATAAATCATAAAACTGTCAATAAACCATTTTAATACCCAAGTATTTTGATATCAATGTTTATGACTTTTCAGAAATATTATTAAAGGTACTGAAAATTTTAAATACTTAGACGGTATCTAATACTATGGTAGTCATTTTAGCAGCAACTAAATTATTACGCTTTTCGGGGAAGGTACCTAATAATTATAAATTAATGTAATTATTATTCTGTCGATCAGTTTGTCTGAAAATGTTCTTATCAAATTAAGAATTCTTTGGCCAAGTTGTAGGCCTTCATATGTCCATTTACAGGCTGAAATCAAATGCCTTACCAGCCTTATTATATTCAGGAAGAAAAATTCGTCTATTTGTATAGCATGAGTGTGTAGTATATTGTAGTTCGTACTGCAAGGTTTTGTGATTAAAAAAATGTTCTGCATGTTATGCTACAGGTAATGGTTTATAAAGGAAAAATTGTATACTACGCATGCAAATGGGTAACTGAATTACCTAAATATTTAATAAAGATGAACAAATACAATTATCTTAAAAACATTAAAAGAGTAGGTACAAAAGCGAAGCAAAAATTCTTGTAAGATTAATTCCTTTCATGGAGAGAGTGTATAAAACTTTGATTAAGCTTGCCGTCACCGTTGATGTGTTAGAGCAAACGCAGATGTTTACATTCCAAGGCAAGTTGATTCTTTGAGGGAACTAGGTTACGTGAACACACATAGACTATCTTTACAGTATAGCACTGAGCTTTATTTAGTAGGTTCATGTTGACAGGTATTTTTGATTCACAGTTGTAGCCATATTTTTAAATTCTTTCAACGGGAGCACGATGTCGACGGTGTTGAATGGATTTTTTTCTCGACCAATTATTAATTAATCAAAAAATTGCTAACAACGTATAGAATAAAATCAACACAACATAATATTAAAGAGAATACAAAAATTTAAAAGGTTTTGGATTCAACGACTGACATTTCGCTAGCGTTTCTCAATTCCATAGACTTTTAGAAACCATTATCTCATTGAATATCACTTCACATTTTTAGGGTTCCGTACCCAAAGGGTAAAAACAGGACCCTAATACTAAGACTCCACGATCCGTCTGTCTGTCTGTCCGTCTGTCACCAGGCTGTATCTCATGAACCGTGCTAGCTAGACAGTTGAAATTTTCAGAGATGATGAATTTCTTTTGCCGCTATAATAACAAATACTAAAAGCAGAATAACATAAATATTTAAGTGGGGCGGGAGCGTTTGTTGTATGGGAACACAACAAACATATTTTTTTTGCCGCAATGGTACGGAACCCTTCGTGCGCGAGTCCGACTCGCACTTGACCAGTTTTTTTTCTTCGTCCTGATTTCATTAATTTGTAAAAGTTTTAGTGGTCAGTTGTCACACGGATTGACTTTTGTAACAGTCATGTACAAAACATTACAAAAACACGTATTATTGAGTAATGACAGAAAAGTTACTAGTAACTAACTACTTTTTTGTCGTTAATGCCAGCATTACAGCCCTGTTCAAATGGGATGTAGTATTGACACATCAAAGTTAACACAAATTTATTCTAGAAATACATACCTTGATAGGGTTCCCCTCGTGCGTCAAATGTTTGGCGCACGTCTCGACCATGCGCAGTGCCATCCAGGCGATTTGCGGCGCATGAGTGTCGATCTTACGGTGCAGACCGCTCGCTACGCAATATGCATCGCCTATTGTTTCAACCTGCACAAGGATATTGTAAAATGTTACATCTTTTTATGTTAAAAAAGAATAACAGCAGTAGTAAATTAAGAGAAATAACGTATAGAGTTAAAGACTAGGCCGTGTTCTTTTCCACACACAACACTCACTCTGTCTGTTTTTAAGTGTTATTTTGCTTTGAAGTTATATCATATTATGTAAAAGTAACCACTGTTGTATTGTTCATAATGTCTGGAAAGTGTACTGTGTCCTGAAATGCAGGCTCGGCCTAGCTCAGGCGCATTTGCTCATTTTATTTTTGTGCATATGCAATGGTTTTAATAATTTAATTATAATGTTCAAACTTTATGGAGAAATAAATTTAATTTATTTATTCTTAATTCTTTATTGTACACAAAATAATAACACATACAACATGAGTGATTGTAAAGTTGATGTACAAAGGCGAGCCTTAACTCAAAGAAGATTTTTCTACCAGCAAATCTTAGAGTGATTGAGAGAGTTTACAAAAGGAAGAAGATAATACAAAAGGAAGAAGATACATTTTTATTTATTTATTTTATTTTTGTACTTTGCGTGTCGATTGGAATCAAATGTGGCCAGTTCTGTCATTGGACTCGACAGAGGTGGTGTTAGGTGGTGCTTTACAATACAATAAACTATGCACGTTGGACGATGATATATTGTGCTCGAACACGATAAATGCTCAAACCAAGTCCTATGATCAAACAGAAAAAAAAAACCATCATCATCAGCCTACGCAGTCCACTGCTGCACACAGGCCTCTCGGCAATGGGATTTTCGCCAAATTAAAACAAAAGAAAACATGGTAAGCTCAAAATAGACTTGGCCAAGTCCGCAACTCAGACAAAGTTAGAACGTGTATTCAAAATTGCTTTGAGTCTGAACTGCATCTTACTTCAGACTGTTCTACTTTTCATTTCTAAATTCAGTTGACTTAGGCGGTGAAGAGCCTATACCTACTCTATCCATAATAAATAATACCGACCATAAAGTCATCCTTATTATGCATCATAACTTATTAATATCACAGTGTTACTTTGTAATATTCAATACCTGCCAATTTCTCACTCGGATCTCTGTAATCTTCAAAGATTACACATTTTCATTAATACAAAACGTAGGTATATATTATACGACATCCTTCAAACAGATTAATAACAAGAGTGAATTATCTTCAGTAAACGACTACTAATTACTCGGAACAGTAATTATAATTATGTCTTAATTAATAATAGACTAGTTTTCCCCGGGTGTTCGCTTCTGTGGCCTATAATTATAAGAACCTCAAGGGTTGATGCATCCGACAGGAATCATCTCATGCCGGGATAAAAAGTAGTAGTTAAAATATCGTAAGGAAAGCTTTGAGTATGAATGTGCGATATGTTTAGAAAGGGGACTTTTTTTTTTGTACTCGTTATTCATCCAATTACTTCTCTTGCTCTCGGACTACTGAGATGACGACTTATAGAAGTATGGACGAAGATTCCAAATAAATGACATCGCATTGAATTTGCCACTAAGGGCGCTAATGTCCTGTCTGGGTCGCATATAAATTTGAAAGAGAGTTACCGCGGCCCTGGCACAAGCAACTGTAGGAACACGGGTGGGTTTTAGTCAGTAAAAGTCTGACATGCCTACCCGCTACACCCAGGGCGGGAGAAGTCATTGTATGATTGCCCACCCAAAAAATATAATAATAATAAAAATGGGCGCTGATGTAAAGTGAGGTTAAGACGACGACTAACGCCAACGACCTTAAGGGAACAAAACGCGCACTCGTTTCAAACCCGCATGATCCAAAATTTAGTAGTTTTTTGTATTTTCCTTATTATTCTATGACTAAAAAAAAAGCCTCAGATCAAAATGTAGATAATTAAATTGTCTTTGAGATGGTGTCAATTTCATTAAAATACGCCCAGCAGTTGTGGCGTGATTATCGTGTTTATGTCCGTTTTAGACATAATTTTACAAATTAATTACACTATCTCATTATTTATATTTATTCAATTAAACTCAAAATTTTCTTAGATCAAATTATTAAGAAAATGTGTGTGAATAGTGCAACATATATTTTTTTCCAAAAAACTACGACTAGCCGTTTAGACGTGATTCTCATTTTAAAATCAGCTACTCGAGGGAATCTGCGCTAATGCTAATTTTTGGCTTTTAGCGCAAATTTATTTACTACTTTTTTTGTGAATATTGTCCAAATATGGCAGATTAAAATAGGTACAGGTTTTACCAACCACTGCTTTAATAGAGTTTTATGTTTTGGAAAATTGTATACTTCTTTTTTACGAAGAAAGGTGCTGAGCTAAACTGCAGCCGATTTTATATTTAATCGTACTTCCAAGGCATTAGAAATGATTTTAATTCAAACTTTGCTTCCGTGCGCGTAATTTCAACGTTATCAGCTATATTGATGGACCTTACTCACCAGTGGCGCCAACTGGTGTGCACAAAAACGTAAGCCCTCATTGGGATGAGGACAAGAGAATGATGTTGATGAAAAACTAGCCTATGATTATGATGCTCAGCGACAATGTAGCTTTATATTAGCAAAAGAATTTAAGGATGCAGTTGGATTCGTACTACCAGAGATTACAGAATCTAATCGCACATATTCTATGATTTATTTATTATTTTGTCCATAATTTGATTTTGGCCTGATTTTAAATTGCTTTTGGTTTGATTATGAGTTGATTTTTAATTGTAGTTTGATTTTAATTTGATATAACTTAGTTTTTAATTTGATTATAATTGATTTTAATTTTAATTTGATTTTAGTTTGGTTTTAGTTTTATTTTAATTTGACTTTTGTTTGATTTTATTTTAATTTGATTATAATTTGATTTTCATCTTTATTTAATTCAATTTATTTTTATTTTATTTGTAATTTGATTTTGAAAATGAATTTTATTTAATTTTTACTTGACATAATTTAGTTTAGTTTTATCCTAATTTTAATTGATTCTATTAATATAATTAATTTGGTTTGGATTTAATGTTTTTAATTTTTCTGATTATATTTATATTGATAATTAGGCAATGTAGCAACACATCGCATTTTATGCTTATACCCCCATGGTATTTATGTGATAAACAATGTTTGTCCTAACCGTTGCATTGTCATCCAAACCAAACGTGTATGCAAATTTTAATTCAATAGGTAAGAGATAACTGTTTTAAAAATGCAGTTGAAAATTTTGACCTATACATTAACAACTAACTAACTAGGCTTTAAGAATAGCATTATGGACACGAGCACGACAATCCAACGATGCGGTAATGGTTTTCATAGATGTCTAGAGTAATTATAGAACAATTTCTATGAAAACGTATCGTCGGGAAGCCCAAGGATGTTAATTAGACCTTCCAATTAATTTATTGATTAACAAGACATCAAATCTATAGTTGCTTATATATTAGATTAGATCTAAACAAGTCCTTTAAAATCATTCAACCTCTGATTTGGAATGTTGATTTTACTGACAAGGTGTCGTGGAAATTCTAATTCATCCTCTACCACGATAATGAAATTGAAGCTTTAAGCTTAATTTAATCAGACAGTAATTATCAGTATGATATAAATTATTGTATCTATACGTCACGTTATTTAAAATAGATAGATGAAAAAAAAAAAAACACATTTAAGTGAAGATAATTTTTATTTACGTTTGTCATTTTGCCACAGATTATTTAATTTATTTATTTAGGTATAGCCAACAGTTACACATTTAAAACTTATGACTAATACTATAAGAACATGATATAAATGCGCAACTTACACCGTTATCCACATCATTTAAAGTAGAAGGTTAGTTTTGAGCAAACGATAAAGAAACAAATAATTTTATATTCTATTAATTAACAATTTAAAGGCTCTTTATTGCTTGAATAAGGCAGTTGCGAAATGTATTAGTGGGTATTGCAAATATGTCCAAGTCAGTAAAAAGTTCATTAAAACCATTACAAATACGACGCAGAGGTGCGCGGGCTCCAGCGTATGTTTGACAGGAAGAAACAGCGATGAGTGGGCGCGCGCGCACCCCTCGCCTATAAACACTTCTAGGAACAAAGTAATGTATTCTATTGGTAATATCTGAGCAGTCGTATCTGTGATTATATAACATTATATAGGAACATCATTTCAAGGTATAATCTTCTAGATTTTAGACTTATTACATTATTTTTTTATTATTATTTTTGTTCTTAAATTCTTTTAAAAAGATATCTCCAAAGTATTGTCTACATCTAGAACTTAATGTTTTATTTTATTTAAAAAAGGTAAAGCAGCTTCAAGTGTCTACTCATCTGTTGTTTCATGTCTTTTTACTTTGAAATTTAAAAAGCTTTTAATCAAGTGACTACTAGAGAAAACCTTTGTACCTGGATCAAATTGAACAAATGAAATGGTTGTATCACTGACAAACGTGGTCTTATCTTAACTAATATTACAAAGATGTAATATTGTTGTATGTTTCTGTAAACTAGGAGTACCAAAAAAAAAAAAGTTTATTTGACACAAAGGTAACACGTTACATGATGATGCTAACTCCCAAACTAGGCCTGAGCCTGTATTTTGGGAGCTAGTGATGGGTCACTAGCCCCCCTAACTATAGATTTGATGTCTTGTTAATCAATAAATTAATTGGAAGGTCTAATTAACTTCTTTGGGCTTCCCGACGATACGTTTTCATAGAAATTGTTCTATAATTACTCTAGACATCTATGAAAACCATTACCGCATCGTTAGATTGTCGTGCTCGTTTTGCACGTGTCCATAATGCTATTCTTAAAGCCTAGTTAGTTAGTTGTTAATTTATAGGTCAAAATTTTCAACTGCATTTAACAAACAGTTATCTCTTAACTATTGAATTAAAATTTGCATACACGTTTGGTTTGGATGACAATGCAACGGTTAGGACAAACATTGTTTTTCTTTAAGGCGCTATATAGGCCCCAATGTTAACGCAGTACTGGCCGTGCACCCGCTCGATGCAAAAATATCAATATTAAACCTCCTTTTGAATAGTTTTGTTTGCAAAATATTATTTGATTTACATATGCTTTGTTAGTTATGAAGAAATTCCAGCCATCAATTTCTCTGTGTAAAAATGTTTTGAAACATCCAAGTCGTTTTGGAGGAGTTTCCAAATGTTGCGAAAGATATCGTGTTGTTAATTATTTTTTTAAAGCAAAACTATTAGTCACACAAAAAAAACTTGGGTTCAAAATTATATACATGAATCAATAGTAAATATATGTTTTTTTCATACATTTTAACTTAGCAGTTACTAAGGAGTATGCTTTAGAAAGTTACCGTTTTACGGCACTAAAGCGTATGTAGGCCCTTAAGTAGTTCTATATTTTTTTAATCTATTGATAACGTGGAGTGATCACATTGGTCCCTTAAAATAGTATACTCGATGTCAAACGAGAGGCTTTTTTTAAATTCCGAAATGATACCCTTATTTTCTGAGTATTCAGAATCGACACAAAAGTAAAACCACCACGAACCTTCTTCAAAACGAACGGACTACGAACCGTCCGGCACTGAAGTATTTTGTTTCCAAAAGGTACAATTTCATTCTAATTACTAACGGTAATTATATGCTCCTTATTTGAAATTACCGAGCTGTTTAGGTTAATTTGAATTTCAAAAGAGAGCAATTTTCCAACGGTCTTCAGTTGGTAATGTGAGGATATAGGGTTTCTAACTTTGTGGAGAGGAATTGTTTACTGTAAAAATAGAGTCAGATCCAGATCCATGTTCTTTTGGTATAGCTACTTGCTAAAGTCCAGTTTGTAAAAGGAAAATTGTCGCAAAAATTATGTGGCATCCTGTCAAACGTGAGTTCCTGTAATTAGTTGTGTTAATTTTTTAGGATTCCGTACCCAAAGGGTAAAAACGGGACCCTATTACTAAGACTTCACGATCCATCTGTCTGTCTGTCCGTCTATCACCAGGCTGTATCTCATGAACCGTGATAGCTAGACAGTTGAAATTTTCACAGATGATGTATTCCTATTGCCGCTATAAATAACAACAAATACTAAAAATAGAATAAAATTAATATTTAAGGCGGGCTCCCATACAACAAACGTGATTGTTTTGCCGTTTTTTGCTCGATATTAATAACGGCAACAGCTAGACTCTTGAAATATTCACAGAATATTTAGTTGTATATTCACTTCGAAAAATAATTATTAAATTAAAACAAAATAAATTAAGGGGGCTCCCATACAACAAACGTGATTTTTTGCCGTTTTTTGCGATAATGGTACGGAACCCTTCGTGCGCGATTCGGACTCGCACTGGGCCAGTTTTTATTTCCAATAGCATTACTTGACTTCTGTTTAAATAAATTATGACGTTTCGATAAATATGTTGCCAGAAACCGGGTGTAAGTTTGAAGGATGGAAAATACACTAAAAATGAACAATTTTTATTGCAATATTTTGCAAAACTTTGGATACAGTTTTTAAGCTTGCTGATTTATTGGCTAGGTAATTTAAAGCTTAAATATTTTTCAAAGAATTTCACACAGAGCGACCGACGGTATGCTTTTGGTTTAATTCATATTCAGATTATGCTGCATGTAAATGCCTATTATGGTTGGGGATTGTTAAACTTTATCTGCATAATATTTATTTCCATTTGTGAACGAATTATTGGTTGAATTACTAAATATTGCAACATTTATGAAATTCTATTTAGTATTTGATTGTGCATGATTAACCACGATACAATGGGTGTCTTTGAAGATAACCGTTCGTAACTCAAACTGAAAATATGACATAAACTCTTCCAAAAACTGATTCTTATCAGCTATACTTAGAGAGACGTTTGAAAAAGTTAGAAGAGTTTGGGTAGCAAATCGAAAAAAAAAAAACACTCGTAGTCGTTGAAAGAATAAGGACACTCACCTTATAAACATCCAGTTCCTCACAGAAGATATCGAACACGCTGTAGAGGTCCTCAAGCATGGCGATGACCATCATCGGTGTAGCTGTAGCACATATCGACGTGAAGCCCACTATATCGCTGAATAGCATCGTGACGTCATCGTGGCTCTTAGCTTCAATCTTCTCACCTTTGGAAATAATTGCTTTGTTAGGTACGATATAAGAAGAAGTAGAATTTGTTACGTGAGTATTGTTTATTTCTGTTTCGTCTTTTGCATTTAGATCTACGATAATAATGCCAGTAGCATCAACATCTACCTGCATTCTTGTTTAAGTACTATTATTTTTGGGTTCAAAGTTTTAATGATTGTAAAGACATGTTAAATTCTGCTAGTTCTTTTGCCACATGCTTTGAAAATCAACTGTTAAGGATAAGATGTGGAATAAAATAAAGAATTATAATACTCATACGTATACCAAAAATAACTGTAAATGACTACACCAAAATGAGCTAGACCTAAAGTAGCCGTTTCCATTTTCCTAACACTATATCAAACTAATTTGTTACCCACCAAGATTCTTGACACCTGAGCCTATGTCATTACAATCACGAAGTGATTAATTACAATTTTATTCATCCTCTTTAATCACTCATCCGGCGTGTTATAAACTTAATAGCATAAAAGTTGGGCACACCTGTCTTGCGAAGTGCATAATTAAAGTTAGTAATTAATGTGTGTGCCAACTAACAATGGTTTACAACCCCGTTGTGTTGAAGGGCATGTGACATGGTATAAAGGAGAATAATGTAATAGAAGTACATATAGAGGGTATTATAGTGATGACTGGCTTTATCTTGTCGTTGTGACGTCATCATCCGCAGTTGCGGTACTACACAGGATTGAAGATAGATTAGATATGTCACCGGCTTATTGCAGACACCGTAAGTTTGTAATTAATTTTACGGAATTATAAATTTTCGATAAATTGTGAACCTTTCAATTACAATAAAGCCCATCAAAATTCTATAGTTTAAGAGGAAACGGGGGCAGAGAGCGCCGATTGAATTTCCTTAGTAAAAAGTCATAATTCGAGGTTTGGCTCTCGTCTCTTTTCTCCTCCAATATTGGACCAATTTAAAAGATATTCCTTAAACTGAAAATTAAAGATATATACTATGTCTCTATGTTTTTCTTTTTGATGATACATTATCTTTAGAAGCATTAGAGCCCTCAAAAAATGCTCATAATTGCGCTGTCAACAGAGGCTCAGTGTGCAAATTTGACAAATATAAAAAAGAAAACATATGGACATAGTATATATCTTACTTTACCAAGTTTATGGAATATCTTTTAAATTAGTCCAATATTGGAGGAGAAAAGAGACGAGAGCCAAACCTCGAATTATGACTTTTTACTAAGGAAATTCAGTCGGCGCTCTCTGCCCTTATTGCCTCTATACTTGTGTCTTATTGAAAATAAAGAGTTTTTAGGATGTCGCCATTTGTTATAATCTTCCGGTGCTTGCAAAAATCCGTTTACAGATAATTATAATTATGACATGTCCAATTATTTTTCATATGTCATCGGCAAATAATTATATATCTGATGAATTTGATGAAAGTTTTCCATTTAACTAACTAAAAATCATCATACTAATTTTCAGTATAGTTGACTACGTGTTTCCCAAAATCATAAAAGTTAAATCACCATTGAGATTAGAACAACTGAGCGTTTTATTACACCAAGTCACAAATAAAAGTCATAATGCCAGCAAACTTTTGCTTATTCAGCATCATAATAATTCGCTTTTATATGACACTTAAACTCGAGCCCACGTAGACAAGTTGAGACAAATTATTCCGAGTAAAATTCTCAACAGAGAATATTACTCGAAATAAGGTTTTGTTAGCATTTGACATCAACATCAGTCAGTTTACATGACAAAATTGCGTGATAACTGTGCGTCACGCAATTCTTCGTGTCAAAACAAATGTCGCTGAGTGAATGGGACGCTTCAGTTTTGGTTTATGACTGTAATAAGGGCTCGTGGAACTAAAAGCTCCAATCTAAAGTGGTTACGTGTGGTACGAGATTGAGATCTGTTTTTTGGTGCTTAAAAAATGACATGTAGGTCAACTTTTCAACCCAGAATCGACAACCATGAAAACTTAAGCTTAAGTTTGCAATATGCCTAATAAAGTAAAACCAGGCAAGATAGTGGTCAAACGCGATCCTATCACAACTAATAAATAAAAATAAAGTAATACTAGTACACATTGTTGCTGCATCCCTAAACTACAACCAAACGGAAAACCTTTTGCACGTACAGTCGTAAATTTGGGACATAATAGCAACACTTAAGGTTACACTAGTCGAAAATTCTTCTATTCAAACGTATGTATGACTATGTACGTTCAAAATAAAAAGTGATATCAATTTGTCTCAACATTAACTAGCCCTGTATGGAAGCAAAAAAGTAAAAAAAAAAACAAAATGGAAAGTTACGAGCGTCGAAAGTTCCACATTTCGAAAATAATTTTAACGCATTTTTGGGCGCAAATAAATACCATAAGAAGACGGAAAATTGCAAAACGGCCTCCATACAGGGTTAGATTAGTAGTTCAACAATGCAAATAATTTTATTTTGAACAGATAGATTTAGTCATTTTTTCATGATATCTAGACTGCCAAAGGTCTGTTTATAAAATTTCGCGCGCTTGGTTTCGTCCTAAATCATTATCCATTTCGCTACAAATTTGCAAAAGTGTGTATTCGTATGCGAACTAGCTTCCTACTGCTCATCACAGCATCTATCTCATCCGCACGTGTTGTCGGTTGATATAAAATGCATTTAAACCCCGCGCACAAAATAGTTCGTGTCGTCGACTAGTGTACCCTTAAGCATGCAATCACCCACCTAAATTCTCCACACTCCACACATACACATACGCATACACTCACCCAAAAACAACTTAAACTCTATTCATATATTAAATAATAACATCTTATTACCTTCATAACAATTATGTTTTATCTCTGTATAATTAGTTATTCTACCTAGTGATGTGTTGACACCTAGCACTTAAGGCCCTCTAAGTAATGTATTATTGGTTGACTATTGCACTGTGTAAAAATGAACGGAATAAAGATTTTGTCTATTATTTTATTTATTTATGTTACACATTGCTGAAATAAAACCGAGCGATAGCTAGAAGCATAAAATAATAAATTATTTTATTTATTGTTATTTTAGGCTTCTAGTTTTCTTCTTGTATTGGCACAAAACAGAAAATAATTGAGAAATCAAGGAAGCTAAAAGTATATAGTATGGGATAACAAAGTCTCGGATAGTGAAAACGACCATACTTCAGTACCTACATAACCTTTAAAACACAAGTAAACAACGCCACGGGACGCCACTTCGAAACACGAAACAAGATTGCCTCGCTAAATTCCCACTAACGCCTAACTCACTTCAATTCCCAGGAAGGAAACTTTAATCAAACATAGTGCGTACTTAAATTAAACTATACATAAATCAATTTCAAACTGTACGAACAGATAATTGACTTACAAACTTACCTAACCACAGTCTCTTGGCTATGTGCGGGGGAAATATTAGATGTAGAAGGCTGACGTTCTTTTGTCTTTCCTTGTCAACGGCTTTGCTTGCTTCTTCTATTGAGTTCTTTAGCTTGTCCATGCGTCTTCGGAGGCCATCCTGGTTGAACAAGAACATGGATAAATAAATAGCTTCCTGTCTCGTTGGTCTAGTTCTAGTGGTATGACTCCTAAGCATGAGGTCTAGGCTGAGTATGTCTAGTGGTTTGGTTTATTAATGATATGCATAAATTATATTATCATAATTTACATTGGCATATCGAAATTCAGCTTAATGATCATTACGCATAATATTATTAGGCATATATTATTAGGCATAATTTTTTATTGCCATAAATACTGTTGGCATAATAATAATGAAGCGTAATGTTACAAAAGCATAATGATATTTACACATGATAAGTTTTTAATTTCTACTGTTTGCGTTGATATAACTCATATAAAAACAAACATGATCGCGGCTCCTTTAACCTAATCCAATAGAGTAATTCCTAAATTATAATAAATAATGTAAGTCCATAACACCATTTTTTTTAATTTTTTTAATCATGATTAATAAACGAACAAATAAAAAGCCGTAAAATTTATGAATCTCCAAATTAAGGTAAAACAAATTAGACCAAATGACAGCTATACCATCTTTTGCATTATGCCAAAGTCTTATTGTGCCACAGTATTATTATGCTAATAAAAGTTATGCGAAAACGTCATGCCAGATAAAATCATGCCTAAAAATGGTATGCCAAGAGAAGGATTCCCTAGTGGTTTTACTCCTAGGCATGAGGACCAGGTTGAGTGAGGGTTATTGGATTTTTTCGATCAGGAAGTTCTCAGTAACAGCCTTGAGTCTGCATTTATTGATCGATTGATAGCGATTAAGTGGAATTTGAACATAACTGGCGAAAAGTGGGTGGGTTAAAATATACTTCTGCCGAATCTGGGAAAAAGAAGCGTGATTTAAAGTAAGTATATTCTTTCTTGTATTTTCAAAAATAGAACTTGCATTGATACCAATAAATTGTTACAGAAATAAATCCTGGTTGGAAAGCTGCCAAAGTGCAATGATAGTAAAGAGTAATTTCAGTTGCACTGTCGCCAATGTCCATACCATGTTGAGAACACAGGTTCTCGTTCCGATCACCGAAGTTAAGCAACATCGGGCGGGGTTAGTACTTGGATGGGTGACCGCCTGGGAATACCGCGCGACGTTGACTTTTTGTTTTTTTGAAGAAGCTTCTATTGATTTATTTGTATCAAAACTTTCATGTGACTAGGACAATTGTCTAATATGTTTTCCATAACTAGCTTTCCTTGTGGCTTTGCTCCCGTTCGCTTATCCCTCAGTGAATGTATTTTCCGGTATAGAACGTTACTTTAGCTTATAGCACTCTACGCTAGAGTGTTTACGCACTGCATCCGATCGTTATCCGACTCCGAGAACCAAGTTTCATCCGAATTGAAAATGTACTGATTTCAGACGGTGCATACATTTTCAATTCGCAATCGTCTCAGCACTTCGTGAGGTTACCTTTTCCTAGTGCAAACAATTCAACATCTTTGTAAACACGCTTCTTTTTTCCACATAGCGGGGAGCTGCAAGGTTTTTGGGCAAGCATATCCATCCACGTTAAGTGTCTTTTATGGAAATCTGAAAGTGGACCCCTGTTCAAATGGCTCGTATCTAAAAGTACACAGATATTCTTGGTGTTTTCTCAGCAATCTACACCTACTCATATATCAACTTTTGGCCCTGAATATGGTCTGGAAATGGTCCTTTTTCAAAAACCCTTCCAGCTGCCCCTCCAAAAAAGTTTTGCCGAGTGGCTAATACTTATTAGCCATCCAAGTTTTACCTCAATCATCATCGCAAAACCCTTCGGTATTTTCCTAGTAATAAGTTCAAGTTTATCAAAGTTTAATAAATTCGGATTAACTGAGTGCAGTTCATCGGAATTAAAAAAAAATAGTTCTTCATCGCCCCTGTCTCCACAAAGCAAGTCTCAAGCACTCTGCTGTAGACATTGGACTTCAAGCCGATCAACAAGTGTGAAACTTTGAACGGGTGTTTTAAAACTACTTCTAAACTGATGCTACTGAAGCTTTTGATACTTCTTTGGTAATTCTTGAAGCACTGTGTCAACAAAGCAGATAGTTTTGTCCATAAGTTTAGAAGCTTCTTTATTGAGATTCATTTTATTTGGTCTGGATTTTGATTCTTATGTTGTATTTAGTTTAGTTTCGAAGGGCTGTTGCTGCAACTCCACGTCCAATGCGTATTTTGGGTACGGGTTATGTTGTATTTAACAGTTATTTCGTTGACCGCGAGCACATAAATATAGAAAATACCGTTCATAAATTATATTCACTGTCATGTAAAAGTGCTTGATTTACGACTGTTGGTATTGTTTTAGTTTTCACAAAAGTGCGTTTTAAACTCATACTCATATATTTCAAATATCAATCAATGTCCACTGTAAATGAATGTGAAAAATGATTTTATTTTTGAATGAAAAATATTAGTTTTACTATCTTTCTTACAGTTTAGAGAATAAATAATTGTAGTGAATTCTCTTAAATCAGCAAAAAAAATACCTGAGCTCTCGCCTGTTCCCCGACTAAGATGACATCTCTTGTGGCGTCGTGCAGGGGTATATCAGAAATGAAGAGACCTCTGCCAGTAAGACCCTCAAGTCCATCGAGGAAAGGAGATCCCACGAAGAGAAGGGAGTCCGACTCGGAACAGAATACCATCTGGCCTTTGATCTCCAGACCCTGTTGACAACAAAGGAATAAATGTGAGTAATAAAAATTTCAAGTATCTAAATTTAAGAATGGTAAATTATTTATTTTTCCCAAGACTCCGCGTGGTTTAATATTAGCCTAGCCACAAAAAATATGATATTTTCTAGGACAACAATTTTAAAGATATATGAAGCATTATTTGAGTACTAAACATGTAGACAGTATAGATAGACAAGATTTTGTGAAATCCTTAATCCGAACAACAAAAGCGAAGCTTAGCACCTAGGAGAGATAGAAGAGCTCTTTAGTCTTATCGTTTTGTTCACGCTGGAAGCAGAAACTTAATACGTCGACGAATAAAATTAGAGACTGATTGTGGTTCTGATATGAAGCTGTGCCAGAATTATTTCGTTACGGAACTTTACACATTAGAAATTAGATAATAATTATCATGTCCAGGAGGAGCAGTGGTGGCCCAGTAGGAGCAGTGGTGGCCCAGTAGGAGCAGTGGTAGCCCAGTGGTATCGGCCGCGACTTACAAGTTGTAGGTCGTGGGTTCGAACCCAGGAAGGCGCTTTACTTTGTGTAAATAATTTCATCACCACTGCTCTCAAAACGGTGAAGGAAAACATCGTGAGGAAACCGGCAAGTCCTAGAACCAAAAATTAGAAGACATGTGACATCCACCAACCCGCACTGGGCCCGCGTGGTGGATAATGGCCCATTCCCTCTCACAGAGAGGAGGCCTGTGTCCCAGCAGTGGGAACATTAATAGGCTGATGATGTGATGATGATCTGATCATGTCCATCTTATATATTCCTGTTTTTGTCTATGCACACAAAATTCGTTTTTTAGGGTTCCGTACCCGAAAGGTCCAAACGGAGCCCTATTGCTGTCACTCACATGTCTGTCTGTCCGTCATCTGTCACACAGGTTGTACAGCCAAACTGTTAGAGCTACAGTCTTCAAATTCACAGTAAAACCATCTTGTTGTCCCAAAGCCATACAAATTGTCAAAAAAAATATATAAATGTTTTACGGGAGGCTCCCATACAAATAAAGTGGGGGGGGGGATTTGTTATTATAATTACAAAATAAGAATATTATCGTTGTATAAAGATCCTTGAGTAAGTAAACACTGTATTTTTGTTTTCAAAAATATTGTAAAACAAATGATTGAAGAGCCACCAGTCAGCTTTTTATACAACATTTTGATCCGAAGAATTTTTTAACTTCCTATTGACCTGTGAACTTCAAAGTTGGTGATACTCGTAATGTTTATTATTACGTATATTAAAAAATTCCTAATATTGATAAATCAATTTTTTTTTGCACCCCCTTTTTTCCCATTCATTTTTCCTATTACAACTACGAAACTTGATTATGCGGTCTAGTATGAAACCCTAAATGCGTGGAGTCTGCACTTGACCGGTTTTTTTAAGCATCTTGCAATATCACCGAATTTTACCAAGTAAGGAATTTAGATACATTCAGGAGATGCAAATTTTTGAAAAGACATAACAGAGCCCAGATATAGTTCCAGCAAAACATTAGACAGAGCCTTTTTCTACCTCTGAACACATTCAAGCGAAAGTCCAGATATTCTATTCAAAACTTCCAACGATGTGGTAGTAGACGGCAATTTAAGAGCGTGTTGTGTAAAACGCGGTTTGTGCAACACTTTGGCTCTTGTTTGGTAAGTAAAAGATAAAACTTTGTCCGTGATGTCGTGGAGAAGAAAACAGTATATGGACTGGTTGGTGGATAATATCAGGTGGTATTGTATATTATAATTTTGCTATATATACTGTAAGATATGAAAGCTGGCAATTCATTTTAATTTCAAATAAAACGATACTTGTGATCATTAGTAAATAATAATTATATATTGTTACTTAAAAAGCCCGAACTACGGTAAATCCACCGGTAAAACCTAGATTTACCAAATAATACTGGTAAAAGGCCGAAATCATCTATGATAATTGCTTATTTCGAGCTTTTACCTGCAATCAAACTGAAAATCGTAGGATTTAGCTCGGAGACTTGTAAATGTAAAAAAGATTATGTCTATGATACGTACAAACATTTTAAACAAATAGATTGTCATTCGAATAGTCGACTTCGTCAAAAAAAGATCGTCTTATATTGCCAACTTTGGTGAACTAATCCATCATCCCTTAATTATAGTTTTCGTCATTTTGTATCATAGACACAACAATTTTTCAACTGAAGTCTGTTAATTGTAAAGTAATTAAAGTAATTGCTGGTAAAAACCCGAAATTAGACATAAAACATTTCGGACTTTTACCAATAATACTTGAGAAATCTTAGGGTTCACCGGTAAATCCTGTAACGTTTCAGCCACGGATGAAATATTTTGCGGATGAGTAGTCACCTTAGTAAATTTACCATATGCGGGTTATTAATTACTATGTTATTATCAATGCATTAAAATACTAAACTATATAATTGAAAAACCTACAATATAATAATAATTCTTATTTAAGGCCGTACCCTGACTAAAAAATAAACATGAGATATAAGCATTTCTATTGGCCTAGCGGCACTGTTGGCGCATGAATTACGGTAATGAATACGCCCAGATTTTAGAATAAAATCTTTATAAAATCGAATATTGGTCTTTTGAAAAAAATAAAACTTGCAAAATGTTCGTTATCAAATTTTCTATCCATTAGTGTTCGTATAAAAAATAATTAATGAAAACTTTACGAGGAGATGCATGCTATCAATAATTATTTCACATTTTTATGGTTTTGTTGGAAGGAGATTAGTGAAACATATACCTCTTTAAAAAAAAAAGTGTACTACAATTTTAGAATCAACATTATGTAAAAAATTATTGTATTTTTATTAATTGATATTTCTTTTTAAATAAAGAGTAGATAGCTCTTAAAAACTGCACAAAAATGACTAGCGCGGCGTTTTGCTCGGGGAGGCGCCTTAACTTCTAAAAATACGAAACTAAAATATTCACTAGTACCATTTCAAAATCGTTTAGCAATTAAGAAAGGGCCTAAGCGTGGGTCGAAACAGTAACATATATAAACTTTCTCATAATTTTAGAACTATAAAAATAATTAATAAAAAAAATACATAACAGCAAATTAGAATATTTAGACGACATATTTCTAAGTTCAAACAAAAAAAGTCACCAAATCCTGATTTTCACTTTCAAATTCCTGTCTATTTTACCTTTCATTCTAAACAAAAATAAAACAGTATTCCAGTAGGGACGGCGAGGTGTGAGAAGTTTCCGGGTCAGTCCACTTATTTACAATGTAAACAAAGGTTGGGTTTCCATCCCTTCTATTCGGTCAAGAATTTTATTTCGTAGACAACATAAGTAACATAATATTGTGTGCTGAATACTCACATTCCCGGATCAAATTCAAAATGCCGTTCAAATTAATATTCTAAAGGTAACATCTGGGACTGATCTAACTCTAAAGATCAGTCTCTACAGAGCCTACCCAATCAATCTGCCTAGCCTTTTCCCATGTATATTGGGCTCGACTTCCAGTCATACCGGATTCAGCTGAGTAACAGCCTATCTGACCTCCACAACCCAGAAACTGGGTAACACGATACCCCTTGGCAAGACTGGTATCATATCTCAAGCTTCTGACTACCTGTAACGCCTGTCAAAGATCTTCAAATGACAGCCGGGACCAACGGCTTACCGTGCTTTCCGAGGCACGGAGGAAACTCGGTATGTTGAAAATGGTCACCCATCCACCGACCGACCTCGTCAAGCGTTGCTTAACCTTGATCGACCAGTGCGGCTGTTATTATTTAGGAGCTTCTCTACAGAACCTACCCATCAGTTTTTAAATATATCTTGATGTTGACCGAAATTAAAAGACAAAGAAGATGTATATATATCTGTGTGTATATCTGTGGCATCATAGCTCTTAAACGGATGAACCGATTTGAATTCAGTTTATTTTGTTTGAAAGGTGACTTTATCGAGAGTGTTCTCAAGTATTTTGATGAAAATTGGTACTGTTTGAATCGGGATATTTTCGCAAGACATCGTATCAGTCATAATAATTGTCATGTTTGATAGATTGTCTATCGAAGCGTGTCTAATATTAGATAAATTATGTAGTTTAAAAAGCATGAAATAAAAATGTATCGGAGGTTTTTTAAATTTTATTTGTAATACAATTTTATTAGATCAATCATTCCTTATATATCAATTTCATTTTCAGTCCTGTTTTTCACATTCCATTCATAAAAGCCACTTAACAAACAAAAGCTTTTTAGGTTGGTATTTCTGTTACGAATTAAATGTTTTCGATATATGCTGGTTTTGTATGAACGAGTGCTTTTAAAAGCTTTCAGGAAGCGATACAAAATAAGGAAAAAAGGAATTTATTTATTTGAATGATAACCGCTCTTCCATCTTTATTCAACAAATCCGATATATCAACTCGTTCATTGTGCCTTTTTAATCCCACGAGAGCAAATCGAAATGTTTGCTCTTTCCATGCGACTTTTTTATGTTTAAAAGAAAAAAATGGGAACCTAAATCATTTAAGGAAGATTCATTTGTTTTTTAAGCGTTCCATTGGTTTCGATTTACTTTTGAAAGAATAAAACATGCGTTATTTTTCGTTACAGTCTTAGGTTTAGGTTTCAGCGTTCAATGTTTTTTTATTGTATCTTGGGTAATTATTAATTACTATGTTCATCATCAATGCATTAATATACTAAACTATATAATTGAAAAACCTACAATATAATAATATTTCTTATTTAACTTCTAAAAATACGAAACTAAAATATTCACTAGTACCATTTTAGAATCGCAAAATTTAGCAATTAAGAAAGGGCCTAAGCGTGGGTCGGTTTAAATAGTAGGACAAACAGACTGCCTAGGAGTTGTGGCAGATAAAGCGAATCCGCTACAAAACTAGGATTAAGCCATTTCCATTAGTTGTGGCTTTACGGTTAGGGATACGGAAAAAGGATTGTGGAAGTTTAAACTAGTCGGTTTATTCAGGAAACAAACGAATTTATAGCTGCCTTGATAATGAGTACCTTAGTTGTGTCTGACGATACCTTTGGGAAAAGGTGGAGTGATACTTTTTTGTTCAGAACTAAGTTTAACAAAGGAAACGAAACTTGAATAAAATGTGGTTGTATTTAGCAACAAATTATACCTATATTTACTTCTCAGTCTACTAATCGGTTTATTCAGGAAACAAATGAAGTTATTGCTGCCTCTAGATATGCCAAGAACCTTCATTTGTGTCGTCGTTGAGTCACGAAGAAGAATCGAGATGAGAGAGCGATATAGAATGCGATAAGGCCGTCCATTGTGTGTATATTAGTTTTAACTTTCCAAATATTCATGTATTTGAAGGTGTACAATAAGAAGGTGCTTTTGCTTTTGCCTTTTGAGACACGAGAGATAAACAAAAACAACAAATAATACATTATAAAGAGAAATTAAAAAAAAAAACGTGCGAGACTAAAAGGCCCTCAGTTTCAGCTTATTAAAGGCTTCTATCTCTATTAATTTTTATTCAGGACTAAGTTTAACAAAGGAAATGAAACTTGAATAATTTATGGTTGTATTTAGTAACAAATAATTCATATATTTACTTCTTAGTCGTTTTTTATTCCTTTACTAGATTTAGTACTTACCAAACAAAGTACAAATTTTCAGAAGATAAAAAAACTGGTAAATTAATGCGACGTTTGTTAAGATTTAATGGTTTTCGCTTTGGGTTAGTTTTGTAGTACACTCTGTTTTTTCAGTAACGTTTTTATAAAATATTGTAGCCATTAACGGTTTAGTAAAAAATGTGTGAATACGTCACTAAATATGCTAGCGCAGACATTTTTAGTGAAAGCTTTGTTGGCAAGGTGATAATTATATCTAATACCTTTAAATGAGCATTTCTTGTATTTATGTATCTATATATAATCTGAATCTCGGAAACGACTTCAACGATTTTCATGAAATTTTGTATGCAGAGCCATTCGGTAGCGATAAATCGATCTAGCTAGGTTTCATTGTTAAAAAACGTCGTTTTCTCTATTTCCAACCGAGCAGAGCTCGGTCACCCACATCACACGTAACATCTTCAGCCTATTAATGTTCCCACTCCCGGGACACAGACCTCCTCTCTGTGGGAGGGAATGGGCCGTAATCCAGCACGCGGGCCTAGTGCGGGTTGGTGGATGTCACATGTCTTCGAATTTTTGGTTCTAGGATATGCTGGTTTCCTCACGATCTTTTCTTCACCGTTTAGAGAGCAGTGGTGATGAAATACTAATAATGGTGGGCTCAAACCCACGACCTACAACTTGTAAATCGCGGCCGATACCACTGGGCCACCACTGCTCCGGTCACCCCTGTACTATTATTTTTAGGGAAATTATTAACCGAGTGAAAAATATACTGAATGGGCGACTATTATACTAAGTAAGTAACTATTTATCCGGTTTGAGTAATACCTTTTAGGAGATTTTTGTGAGCTGCGGTAATAATATTGTTACATACTTTAATTGTATTTTGGGTTCTATTTTTTCTATTTTAGCATATTATTCTTTTGAAAATAGCTGAACAACTATCGAGGCGACATCACTGTGCAGTGCGGGAGTTCTGGTTTATTCGTGTCCAAGAGCGAGCGAAGCGAGCTCGGGAACTTAGCGCACCCCGACACGGATAGGTTAGGTTCGAAGGGGATGACGAGAGCTGAAGTGAGCGAGCAAAGCGAGCGAACTTAGCTCCCGTCATCTCCTTCATGTTAGGTTACTTTAGACCCTGCAGACAGAAAAAGGAGCCCTGTCGACAAACTTATATTTTCAAGTCGCTGTTTTAAACATTTGTATTCGCCCACTGTTTGTCGCCCACTTAGTATTTCAGTAAGCCATATTCAGTATTTTTTAACCTTTAATTTGATTTTTTTTTCGCTCGTTTAAATACTTGCCTTATTTTTATATTCAATGACGAACGTAAGAAATTTGTTTATTAGACGTTAGTAATATTTAACGCAAAATTATTTGTAAAGTAACAATGCCACTAAGACCCTCCGCAAACTACAGACTTTTTAATGGCCGATAGTTTGGTCGGCTTTCAAATTACATTAATTACCAAATAGTTGTAATGTGTGCACTTGCATACTTCCTCATACTGGTAAAAGGCCAGACCAAACTCTTCTTCTTCTTCGTCGGTACACTCTTGGCAGAGCGGTCGTGGTCATCATGTTTCAGTGAGACTTCGGGTTGTCATAATTTGCTTAATGATGCGACTCCATCCCTCTCTATCGGCTGTTATTCGTGTGCACTCATGCAATGGGCCAACCACTGCAGACTTAATCTGGTTGGTCCGTCGCATCGGTGACCTGCCGCGCCCAAGACCCAACTACCAGCCGATAAATAGTCACAATACGACAATGCGACAACCATCTTATAAAGGTATTTATCTACGGATGTTTAGCTTCAAATCAGCTTAAAAAATTAGAAGTTCTTGTATGTTGCATATTGCCCAAACATATTAACCTTTCAACCAATCACAATGCTATACAAATGAAAACAACCTATTAGTAATCATTATACGTTTACGAGCTTCCAACCTTTTGATTCCAAACAATGACTCATTTAGTAAATAACCAAACAAAATCCGTCTACCCGCAGTTTTGAAATAAACTTGTACTGGCAACTTTCGCGAATAAACGCAAATGAATGCGCCAAAAGTTGTGCGGTACGAAACAAAGGAGGTTGAGAATGGTTTGCAGATTGGCGTTGCGATCTATGGCTACTTCTGATTGGATAGAGAACTAAGTTTTGTTTTAAATTCTGTTTCTATTTTGAAGTAGAAACTGGGAACTGTTTCACTGATAGTTGTAGATGTAGACCTGGCAAGAAATAACGAAAAAACATTTAGACGAACTATTAATAATTGAAAGGTGTCTGAAGAGTCAAAGAGATTATAAATAGAACTTGAAAGCGAGACAGACTAAACAAAGTCTAATCATACGAAAATAACGCAAAAGCAAACTATTATCTTCAATAATAATAATTATGATAGGAATAGTGGATGACCTGAAGCTCTTTGCCCCCAACAACTTGCAACTGATGAAGCTACTGAAGGTAACAGAAACCTTCAGTGACGCCATCAGGATGGAATTTGGTGTGGAAAAATGTGCAGTCATGCATGTAAAGCGAGGGGAGATTATTGAATCCGTGGGAATACAACTTTCGGACTCCATACACCTTAGGTCTCTTTCCTCAACCGAGACTTATTAGGCCGTTGACGTGGGTATGCATCGAGATGTGGTAGCAGTGGACAAGGGCCTTACCCCGCTCACCTTGGCTAACAAGAACTGGCGCAAACCTATATATAGTATTAGATACTAATGACCGCAGGGAGGTATGGTAGAGCAAGGAGCTTCACGGACGCTTCCACCGGGTCCTGCATGGGCCCGATCTAGATCTTTTAGCGTCCGTGGCCTGACTGCGATTTGGTGACCTTTTTGGAGAAACCAAAGGTTTTGTCTTTTCTATTATGGACAAAGTTATGATGACGAACAACTACCGGAAATACATTGTGAAAGATGGCACGGTTGACATCTGTCGGGCATGTCACCGGCCTGGGGAATCTATACGTCACATTATCGCCGGTTGTTCTAGTCTAGCTAACGAAGACTATTTGCTTAGACACAACCTTATAGCCAGGATTATCCATCAGCCACTTGCTCTTAAATACAATCTTGTGGAATCGGAATTGCCTTACTATAGGTATGTGCCCGACCCAGTTCTCGAAAATGGCAATGTCAAGTTGAATTGGGATCGGTCTATCATCACTGACAGGACTATTGTTGCCAATAAGCCTGACATAGTGGTGATAGACCGACTAGAGCGTCGCGCAATGATTGTTGATATAGCGGTCCCCCATGACGAGAACCTCGTAAGAAAAGAAAAGATAAGAGAAGTATCTTGATCTGGCTCGCGTGGTTGTCGACATGTGGGATGCGAATACAGCGATTATTGTGCCGATAGTCGTTACGGCTAATGGCATAATAGCCAAGAACCTCTACGAACATCTGAGGAGGCTCTCGTTGGGCAGATGGATCAAGGGCTTGATCCAGAAAGCGGTAATCCCGGACATGGCGCGTATCGTTAGGAGGTTCCTCTCTCAGGAGCCCTGACCACCGGTAGCTTGGACCCTGTTCCCGATACCGGTGGGCTACTATTTTTTATATATTTATGAGCTAATATTTAAAAATGTCAATAACATGTACATAAATTGAATAAAGGAAATTATGATAGAATAAAAAAATAAAAAATTTGGAAGTCGGTAGTATTTTTATGCAAAAAAGATTTTTATTTTTTACTTTTTAGTTGTACCTACCTAATAGGCAAGTTATTTAGTAACCTATAACGCCAGAATAGACTACCCAAATACCATGAAACTTTAACATAACCGATGAAATGAGAGATCTGCGGGGTACGCATATCTCTCATTTCAGTAAGTACATAACATCACGCCAGTACGCTCGTACTGGCGTGATGTTATGTTATGAAATGGTATAAACAATTAACAGACATGCGATTGCAGCAATCCCGAAACATTGGCTGACATTTATTGACGAGTTCTGTTGTATATCTCCGAATTTCTTCATCAGATCTTTACCAAATTACCAATTTCAAAACATCTTCTTTTAAACAAAAAAATAATTTTCAAAATCGGTCTACTATTGACGGCGATATCGGTGAATACAAACAAAAAAAAAAACTCTCATAATGTCGAACATAGAACCTCCTCCTTTTTGGTAAGTCGGTTAAAAAGTAATAACGAACGTCCACCTTTTTAAAAGTAAAAGCAAATCAAAGTAGTACTTAAGTACTAATCAATGAAATAGAAAAAAGGAAGATGAATGAGACATTATGAACTTTCAGGTTGTATAAAATATTTTTAACTAACCAAAAGTGTAAATTGAAGAACCAAAACTGATGAGTGATCCTCACTTTTAATTCATTTGTATTTAGTACACGAGGTACGATAGCTGGATGTGACAAAAATAATTACATACATAATGAAATTCCAAAAGACAGGATGTCATATTAAGAAATTAATAACCATTTTTTTTGTTTACACCTCGTGACAATTTTTTTATGCTAATCCAATCGTAAGACGAAAATTAAATTTTGGGACATAATTGAGATTCCTAAAACTTCCTCAAGGAAAAATAATTGACTTTAAAATTCCTACAAAATACATAGATTTTTCTTGTTTATTTTATCGTGTTCTAAAGTGGCTTACAACTTGAAATAGGTTCATCATCATCGTCGTCATCATATCAGCCGAAGGTCGTCCAATGCTGGACATAGGCCTCCCCAAGCGTCGCCACATTGACCGGTCCCGTGCGTCTCGCATCCAGCGGATCGCCGCAACCTTCACCAGGTCATCGGTCCATCTGGTGGGAGGCCTTCCAACGCAACGTCTTTCAGTTCGCGGTACCATTGCACAACTTTCTGCCCAAACGGCCATCCGTTCTGCGAGCAATGTGCCCTGCCCACTGCCACCTAAGTTTGGCAATTCTTCGGGCTATGTCGGTATTCCTGGTTCTCTTGCGGATCTCTATGTTTCTGATTCGATCTCTCAAGGATACTCCGAGCATAGCCCTCTCCACTGCCCTTTGGGTGACTGTAAGCTTTCTGATGAGGCCCATAGTGATCAACCACGTCTTAGAGCCATAGTTTCATAACCATCAGAAATAACACAAAGGCGATTTTAGTGTAGGTACTTCAAAATACGATGAATCAAACGGAAATATACCAACAATATTGAACAAACATAATCACTGTTGTAATACTGGCGTCTATTCGAAATAAACTGGATACATCAGTGATGTGAACTAATGAAAGTTAGAGGGTATCCATGATATTGCTCACATGTCAACGTGACGTTGATAAAGTGCTGGTAACGCGACGATGTGAAACCATTTACTGTTGCTGCTGTTTAAGCATTGTGACATTTTAAACTAGATTCTATTTTGTACGATAAACGAAACTAAGAGAATAGATTAATACTTCGGTATTTGTAAATTAGCTGTCGGCAACTAATCAAGGAAACGCTGGCGGAAATATGGGCAGAGAACTCCGTCTGAATTTGCTTAGTAGAAAGTCCTAATTCGAGGTTTGGCTCTCACCTACCTGCTCCTCCAATATTTGACCAATTCTAAATATATTCCATAAACTGGAAAAGAAAGATATGTACTATGCCCCTATGTTTTTCTTTTGATTTATAGTTGTCAAATTTGTACACTAGGCCTCAGTTGACAATGCAATTTTGAGCATTTTTTGAGGGTTCTAGTGCTTCTATAGATAATGTATTCATTACATCACATCATCAGCCTCTTAATGTTCCCACTGCTGGGACACAGGCCTCTTCTCTGTGAGAGGGTATGGGCCGTAATCCACCACGCGGGCCCAGTGCGGTTAGGTGGATGTCACATGTCTTCGAATGTTTGGTTCTAGGACATGCCGGTTTCCTCACGATGTTTTCCTTTACCGTTTTGAGAGCAGTGGTGATGAAAATTTACACAAAGTAAAGCACCTACCTGGGCTCGAGCCGAGGTAGGCGCTTTACTTTATGTAAATTTTAATACATTATGCGAGCAGTGGTGGCCCAGTGGTATCGGCCGCGACTTACAAGTTGTAGGTCGTGGGTTCGAACCACCCACCCACGACCACCCTCCCCGAGGGCCATCACTGGGCCATCACTGCTCGCATAATGTATTATCAAAAAGAAAAAACATAGGGGCATAGTATATATATTTATTTTTTAATCTATGGAATATCCTTTAAATTGATCCAATATTAAAGGAGGAAATAGGCGATAGCCAAACCTCGAATTACGTCTTTTTACTTAAAATATTCAGTCAAGTGTCTGCGACCGCATTTCCTCTTAAGGTTACACTAGTCGAAAATTCTTCCATACAAACGTAGTCTAGGGATTATTCCACTGTTTGACAATGTACGTTCAAAATAAAAAGTGATACCAATTTGTCTCATCATTATCTAGCCCTGTATGAGGAGCTCGTGGCTAAATAATAACAGCCGCACGGGTCGATCATCAAAGTTAAGCAACGCTTGACGAGGTCGGTCCGTGGATGGGTGACCATTTCAACATACCGAGTTTCCTCCGTGCCTCGGAAAGCACGTTAAGCCGTTGGTCCCGGCTGTCATTTGAAGATCTTTGACAGTCGTTACAGGTAGTCAGAAGCTTGAGATCTGACACCAGTCTTGCCAAGGGGTACCGTGTTACCCAGTTACTGGGTTGTGGAGGTCAGATAGGCAGTCGCTCCAAGTAAAACACTGGTACTTAGCTGAATCCGGTAAGACTGGAAGCCGACCCCAATATAGTTGGGAAAAAGGCTAGGCAGATGATGATTATCTAGCCCTGTATGGAAACAAAAAAGTAAAAAAAGTAAATATTTGAAAGTTATGAGTTTCGAAAGTTCCACATTTCGACACTAATTTTAACGCATTTTTGGTCGCAAATAAATACCATAAGAAGACGGAAAATTGTAAAACGGCCGCCATACAGGGATAGATTATTAGTTCAAAAATGCAAATAATTTTATTATGAACAGATACGTTTAGTCGTTTTTTCATGATATCCAGACTCCCAAAGGTCTGTTTATAAAATTTCGCGCCTAAATCATTTTTCGGTTTCGTCCTAAATCATTATTCATTTCACTACAACTTTGCAAAAGTGTATATTCGTACGCGAACGAGCTTCCTACTGCTCATCACAGCATCTATCTCTTCCGCACGTGTTGTCGGTTGATATAAAATGCATTTTAACCCCGCGCACAAAATAGTTCGTGCCGTTGACTAGTGTAACCTTAATGGCGGTTACGGGAGATTCCCGTAACCTATAACGGGATAAGATGGGCTGTGAGATATATTAGTTTAGCAAACCGCAACACTAAAACAACTATACCAATTTTTCAAAGCTACTCAATGGTGATGTTAAACATACTAATAAAAGTAAAGAATAGTTAAAAAAAACTTTTTTACAAAAAAATACTACCGACTTCCAAATAAGAAAACTACAAAGTGAAAAATAACTTTATTTTTGGAAATCGGTGTCTTTAGTAGGTACCATTTTTTTTCGTTATGGACACCGACTTCCAAAAATAAAGTTATTTTTCACTTTGTAGTTTTCTTATTTGGAAGTCGGTAGTATTTTTTTGTAAAAAAGTTTTTTTATTTTTCACTTTTTAGTTTTACCTACCTAATAGGCAAGTTGTTTAGTAAGTTTCCTATAACGCCAGAATAGATTACCCGAATATCATGAAACTTGAACAAAACCGATCAAATGAGAGATCTGCTTACCCCTTAAGAGCATACTGGCGTGATGTTATGTTATGAAATGGTATAAACAATAAACAGACATGCGATTTCAGCAGTCCCGAGAGATTTGCCGTTATTTATTGAAGAGTTCTGTTGTATATCTTCGAAGTTCTTCATCAGATCTTCACCAAATTAAAATGGGACCAATTTCGGAACATACTCTTTCAAACAAAAAAAGAATTTTCAAAATCGGTCCACAATTGACGGAGATATCGGTGAACATACACAAAAAAAAAAAAAAAAAAAAACATACAAGAAGTCGAACATAGAACCTCCTCCTTTTTCGAAAGTCGGTTGAAAAATAAGTTCAAAAACTAAAACCAGACTCCTGAAAAATCACGTTCTAAAAAGTATGAAACAAGAAAATATTCTCATCTGTAACTGTTATGTACAAACTATTCGATATGTATCGGTCTTTCGACTGAAAAGATGATGATGATGGCCTTCTTAGAGTGTTGCCATTCACATCTGCCTTGTACATATTTATAGAACAACTAACATGTAATAAATATATTTTTGAATTTCATACACATTCATAGATGTTCAGAGACTAACCGTGGTCGTATGCCACCTACCGTAAAAAAACAATACAATCTGCAGCAAAGCTCGCCTTAGTTGGGTAAAAATACAATATATACGAAATAAAATATAGAATTTATTGAAGTCATTAAGAGAAGAGATAATGACGTGATAAAAGAAACAAAAAAGACAAGCATTTCAGAATTACTAGAATACTTAAGCCCTCTTTTTCTTTAACAATAGATCCAATGCCACATTCAGACGAACGTAATCTTTGCGCAAACCTTTTGGGCGACCAGCTCAATTCCTTAAACAAACATAGTTAAGGCACGGACAAACAGACGGATCTGCTATTTACATTGCCTAATAAATCTAAAGTAACGAGCTCATCTCGATACGGGTTTTATTTTCTAGTTCGATTGCATGTAATCGATTTAGTGAACGGAGTTGCGATAAACGAGGTACTTTTATGTCATGGATTTAAAATTGGAACTAAAGTAGTTTAGTATCGTAGATTTCTTGTTGATTTAAATATGGAAACTGCTTCATATATTAACAATGGTCGTGACGATTTTGATAATGAACAGATTTCTTGTTGATTTAAATATGGAAGCTGCTTTATATATTAAGAATGGTCGTGACGATGTTGATAATGAACAGATTTCTTGTTGATTTAAATATGGAAGCTGCTTTATATATTAAGAATGGTCGTGACGATGTTGATAATGAACAGATTTGTTGTTGATTTAAATATGGAAGCTGCTTTATATATTAAGAATGGTCGTGACGATGTTGATAATGAACAGATTTCTTGTTGATTTAAATATGGAAGCTGCTTTATATATTAAGAATGGTCGTGACGATGTTGATAATGAACAGATTTGTTGTTGATTTAAATATGGAAGCTGCTTTATATATTAAGAATGGTCGTGACGATGTTGATAATTAACAGATTTCTTGTTGATTTAAATATGGAAGCTGCTTTATATATTAAGAATGGTCGTGACGATGTTGATAATGAACAGATTTCTTGTTGATTTAAATATGGAAGCTGCTTTATATATTAAGAATGGTCGTGACGATGTTGATAATGAACAGATTTCTTGTTGATTTAAATATGGAAGCTGCTTTATATATTAAGAATGGTCGTGACGATGTTGATAATGAACAGATTTCTTGTTGATTTAAATATGGAAGCTACTTTATATATTAAGAATGGTCGTGACGATTTTCATAATGAACAGATTTCTTGTTGATTTAAATATGAAAGCTGCTTTATATATTAAGAATGGTCGTAACGATGTTGATAATGAACAAAAAGACGATAAAATAGCATCATAGCATATAATACCATGCTTGTATTTTTAAGAGGTAAGGCATAGGTGTATCCACAGTTGTGAGGGTCTCATGTAACAGCAACCCGGCACAAAACTAGACTACAGGCTACATAAAAAAGGAAAGCTAAGAAAACTCAGGAAAGAAAAGAAACCCTTTGCTTGACACGGAAATCGAGCTTACGAGATCCCTAAATATGTTAACGAGTAGCGTTTGCGATCACTGTAGTAATAAGGTTATTATTTAACGAGACTAGCTAAGTACTAGCACGGGCAATTAGGTCCAATTAAATTTCACTAGATGGAGCGATATGTATCGATTTATTATTGAATTTTGTGTAAGATTAACATTTTTTAGAATAAATTGATAATAAAATTGTATGTTCTTGTTTAATCAACTCTCTAAATAAAGCACAGGATTATGGAATATTGGGAACTTATTTTTATTTCAAAGATTATTAAAACGAATCATTTAAAATCAAAACCAATAGACGGCGCGGTTTTAAATTTCTGAAGCATTCGATTTTTTTTATTTGTTTGTAACACATTTTGGTACAATGAAACTGTAAAAACAAAATTCAACTTCAAAAAAAAATCTATTAAACAAATCGTCACTGTATTGTATTTTGTAGTTGTTGTTGTACCTAGTAAACCTACTCGGTTCGTGAATTTTTCTATAAATCCTTTACTTTGAAGTCACTGCTAACACCATCTATCGCTTGGGGCGAAACAACCGCGTTCGATGTACTTTTAGTAAAATAATCAGTTTAGTCAGACGAAATCACTAATTACGTCGGCACGTTTTCTCAAATCGCTAATTGCTAGTGCAAGGTATAGCAAAAAATAAAAAACCAGCCAAGTGCGAGTCGGACTTACGCACGAAGGTTTCCGTACCATTATCGCAAAAAACGGCCAAAAAATCACGATTGTTGTATGGGAGCCCTACTTAAATTTAAATTTTATTATGTTTTTAGTATTTGCTGTTATAGCGGCAACAGAAATGCATCATCTGTGAAAATTTCAACTGTCTAGCTATCACGGTTCATGAGATACAGCCTGGTGACAGACGGACAGACAGACAGACAGATGGATCGCGGAGTCTCAGTAATAGGGTCCCGTTTTTACTCTTTGGATACGGAATCCTAAAAAAAGTAAATTAAATGACTCTGAACGTCCTCTCAAAATCACTACTACAAGCATTAGCAATGTACATCTCCACAAACATAGCTATAAAATTATCCATCCCTACACAATTTTCACAGACCATTGTCCATTCAAAGGCATTAATAGTCTATTGTGTCACAACGCGTTTAGTCGGACACAGGTTCTTGTGTGACACACTTCCAAGGTGGGTCACTGGAAAAACTGTCGTCGGAAGCTTTTGTCTAGCCAGCGCTTCTCTTTGTTGATACGTAATCAGCGCTAGGGGGCGAACGAGAAGTTTGAAAGGGACTATTATATTGTACGTAGGGGAAACAACGGAAAATACGCTTGGAGTAGCAATATGTTCGGTATTAGCATTGTTTTCTTGTTTTGATTAGGTAAACTCTCTAGAAACATGATCATGTTTTTATAACAAAATCATCGTTATCGTTCATTTGTGTTTATTTTTGGATTACTAAGCTCCTTGTAGATTCGATCGGATCCCGATTAAGAGACAAAATCTTTCATTACCAGAAGTATTATCCTCATTCAAGCCTTAAATGTTTAGGTGTTACAGTGTGGGTCCTTCGCGTATTTCTCCATATAAAGAGCTTTCGGCGAATTAAGAACCTCTTCCTTTTTTTTGAAGTCGGTTAAAAAATTGGATTAAAAAGACAAAAACGAAATCTGGTTCTAGGTTTTCACTCCAATATATTATGTATACACTTCTAAAAATGTGATGACGAAATTAATAATCTAAATTTTCGACTTTTCTTTATCTTTGTTGCCACTTTATTTCCCTGCCCTCCAAAAACAAAACCAAAACTTCGAAGACTCCATCGCAAAACAATTTAGAAAACAAACAAGCCCCAATTATTTCCATAATCCCACTCCTATCATAGCATTTGTAATCGTCTTAACACCGGGATGAACCATCAATATTGAAACAGGGTTTAATCACGGTCTCTGTAAGTGTATTTGTATTGATCTTATCTACGAAACACCTAAACAAATTTGGTCAGTGTGCAAATAATTCGATGGTGTCTGTTGGAACGTTTCATTGTGTGCAAACTTTAGTAAAGTGCCTCCCTACAAAGGCCTGCTTGAGTTCCAAGTGTTTTGAAGGGTTGCGGACAAAGAAAGCGGATAAACATAGTTACTGTGGGTTTGGTTACACGTGTTTTGGTTCTATTGTAATATGCAAAGGATGTGTGAATGGGCAAACACCATCCTCGAGTGATGCTAGTTTGCTATGGTTCATGTAGGGGCAAAATAAGATGACGTGAAGGTATCTTCCTTCACGTCATCTTATTTTGCCCCTTGTTTATTTTTGAAAAGGTTAAGCAAATTCATGAAACTAAAAAAAAATAGATTAAAATAAAAGTTTTTATAAAGATTAAAGTAAACACCAAACCCATAAATTGCCTCACTAAATAAAGATACTTATTGTGATATGAAATCCGATCAAAACAATTTATTATAATAAGCTCACCGATAACGCGTGTTTCGTACACTTAGTTTGCAATATAAGCTTTGACTCAAAATAAGTAGAGATTTTCAAAATGGTTGTTATTAAAACGTAGTAATGATTGCCAGCAACAATTAATTTTTAAATGCCACGAGTATTTTTGCAGGGGCAGATAAAACTAAAAAAAAGAAAACTCTGAAAGTATTAGGTATCTTTAGTATTCAATAACATACAAGGTCCAGTTAGCGGTAGAATGTTTGGAAAGTAATATTTTGACAAGTTACTTTGATAAAAATATAGAGAGATATGGAGGAGCTCGTGGCTAAATAATAACAGCCGCACGGGTCGATCATCAAGGTTAAGCAACGCTTGACGAGGTCGATCCGTGGATGGGTGACCATTTCAACATACAAAGTTTCCTCCGTGCCTCGGAAAGCACGTTAAGCCGTTGGTCCCGGCTGTCATTTGAAGATCTTTGGCAGTCGTTACGGGTAGTCAGAAGCTTGAGATCTGACACCAGTCTTGCCAAGAGGTACCGTGTTACCCAGTTACTGGGTTGTGGAGGTCAGATAGGTAGTCGCTCCATGTAAAAACACTGGTACTTAGCTGAATCTGGTAAGACTGAAAGCAGACCCCAATATAGTTGGGAAAAGGCTAGGCAGATGATGACTTTGATAAACATACAGAAATTGCTAATAGATTTATTTTTCAAATCACGAACAGGCCAAGGACTTCAAAGTGAAATAAGTAGGTAATTTTATTTAAACTTTGTAGAACGTCGGAAAATCGAGAATAATAAATTAAAAGTTGGCGACACTTCCGTTTCCTTCGCGACAAAATGTTGTTAAAAACGATGAAGATAAGATTATTCGGGATAACATTTTGTTGCCTCGAAGATTACTTGTTTATTATTTAAATGGGAACTGGATTAAAGAGTCTGAAGTAAAAATTAAAGCATAAACTGCATGAACAACGCTTTTGTACTGACAAATAGGGTCAGGATAATACAATTTGAGCTCAACAGATTCAATGAATAATCAGTCCAATTTTGAATGGTCAAATTTAAGGTCCTTACTTCGTTTTAGTACCGTAAAGTGGTTATTTTCTAAAGCCTACTCCTTAGTAACGCCTAGATTAGAAGGAATTAGAAAAAATAAATATTAAAATGTATTATTGTTTCAAAAAAATTATTTGTGAAACATGGTTTTTTCGTGTAACTAATAGTTGTGCAATAAAAAAAAATAATAATCACGATATTTTTTCGCAACTTTTACACCTAATAAAAAAAGACAAAAAAAATATTTTAATTTTATTTTTTGTTTAAAAATGTTTTTACACAAAAAATTGATGGTTAGAAGTTCTTAACCCTACATAGGTTAAATGTAAAACAAGAAGTATTTTGCAAAAAAAACTGTCCAAAGGAAAGGCCAATATTTATATTCTGGCTCCGAGCGGGCGCACGGCGTTAACGTTGGGGAATATATACGCCTTAAATAGCTAGGGAATCAATGCAGATGTGATGGGTCAATCTACTCAACTATGTCTAGGCCTAGGCTTCTAGTCTAGCCAGATGCAGCTTAAGGCCAGTTTTTTACATGGAGTGACTGCCAACCTGACCTGTTAGATTGGCAGTTACTGGTAACTGCGTAACATCATGCCCCTTAGCAAGAATGGTATCAGATTCTCTCGCTCATGACTACCCGAAACGACACTCAAAGATCTACAAATGACTACTGAGACCAGCGGTGATGTTATAATACTTAAAAACATTAATTTGAAGTTAGTACGTACACTGGCCAGCTGTAGTTATTTTACAAGATTTTATGTAACTTGCAATGTATGTATGTTCGGGTCAAATCTCGCAACTGAGTTTTAAAGCATAACTGCTTTTAAATTCAGTATCAGGATCCAGGCAAAGTGGCATTCAATGACAATGATTGTCGAAGTCAAAATCTAAGATTTCGTGTCTCGTGTCATTTCGGTAAGTCGTGTCAGTCTCATAAATATTTCACATCACACATCACATCATCAGCCTATTAATTTTCCCACTGCTAGAACACAGGCCTCCTCTCTGGGAGAGGGGATGGGCCGTAGTTCACCACGCGGGCCCACTGCTCTCAAAACCGTTGAAGGAAAACATCATGAGGAAACGGAAAGGAAACCAAAAAATCGAAGACATGTGACATCCACCATAAATATTTACACGCTTTCATTTAATTTGCAATGTATGTATGTAAGTATGTTCGGGTTCGGTTCGGTTTCAAATCTTGCAAATGATTTAAAGCAGATATCTTCAACCGATATTTTTATGAAATTTTGCACAGACGTTTAGTTTGGATGACAATGAATGGTTAGCTAAGTGACGTCATTCTAAATCGAATATGGCTGACGGCTCAAGATGGCGGACTAGTAATTTTTTGTGCACTGCCATGATATGGGTATCAAATGAAAAGGTTTGCTGAGAAGAATACGAAAAAAGCTTGTTTTAAAAAAAGATTTTTTGACAAGCATTACTTATATTGGTAGTAGCCGGACGCAACTACAATTTTTTTTTCAAGTACTGCCTGGCATTCGACTAAGCTTAAACTTGGCATACTTATGTATCATTGATAACATTAAAATAATTTTGAACTGTTGAGCTGGTCTTATAATGCTGCCGTAAGGTGCCTCCTCAACCAGATAAGATGCAAGCACCATTGTGTTTGGTCTCATTGGATGCGTATTGAAGTGATATTACATTTAGTACCTTTCAGTTTAAAAAACTTGTTTTTAAAAGAATTTATACTATTTGTTAAATCGTCATTACCGGTGAATATCGATACCCATCATTGCTGCGATTTTTTGCCTTTGTATTTTCCCATCTACTAACTTAGTTAAGACTGCCGATAAAAGAAATCTTTAAAGTCTGATATGAAAATGAACTAATTCAATCATAATCTGTGTTCTTCTGCAACTAACTATGCTCCTTTTCTCCAAGATTAGCATAGCAAATGTTCATTATCTTCCTGATAATTATTCCTTCCACGAGGTAAGCGAATTCTAATAAAAAAATACTTAAATTAAATGGAAACTTTGTCTGTTTATTTCTACTAGGTTCTGGTAGCGGCTTCGCTCACACAAACTAATATTACACATCATACACATTGCACATTGTTCACTCTAATATTATAAAGTCGAAAATAGTGAGTGTGAATTTGTACGTTTGTTACTTCTTCACGCTCAAACGGCTGGACGTATCGGGATGAAATTTGACACAGATAGAAGATAGTCAGAATTAGCACATAGGATAAATTTTATACCGGACATAATTATGTTCCCTCGGAATAATTTTCGACCTTTAGGCGGACGAAGCCGCTGGCAGAAGTTAGTTTACAATATTGCCCAGTAGGATAAAATCTGTTAAGGTTACACTAGTCGATAATTCTTCCATACAAACGTAGTCTAGGTATTACTCCACTGTTTGACGATGTACGTTCAAAATAAAAAAATATATCAATTTGTCTCAGCATATTCTAGCTCTGTATGGAAACAAAAAAGTAAAAAAGAAAAATATTAGAAAGTTATGTCCGTCGAAAGTTCCATATTTCAATACTAATTTTAACGCATCTTTGGGTGGCAATAAATACCAAAAGAAGAAGGAAAATTGCAAAACGGTCACCATTCAGGGATAGATTAGTAGTTCAACAATGCAAATAATTTTATTTTGAAAATATACATTTAGTAGTATTCTCAAGATATCTAGATTCCTGTATAATAGGTTGCTTCTAGGCAAGCGTGCTCCACATTCGACCACATCATCACTTAACATCAGGCGAGATAGTGGTCAAACGCGAGCCTATAACAAATAAAAAAAAAATAAGAAGGTCTGTTTATAAAATTTCGCGCCCTCGTTTTCGTCCTAAATCATCATCCATTTCGCTAAAGTGCTAATTCGTACGCGAGTAGCTTCTTACTGCTCATCACAGCATCTATCTCTTTCGCACGAGTTGTCGGATGAGATAACAGGCATTTTAACCCCGCGCACAAAATAGTTCGTGCCGTCGACTAGTGTAACCATAAGACTTTTTCTTCGAGATCAGGCTAGCTTGGTCTAGTAAACGGTGATTACAACTATCTCGATTTCGTCTTAGGAGTTTCCAACTAAATCTAAGTAGCTTAGCGTTTAATCTGATCGGTGTATTAGATTTTGATTTGATAATCTAAATTAAGTAATTTTGGGCTCTTGTAGGTTGTCTAAAGCGTCATATTAATTAGAAAAAAGAGGTAATCTCAGTGAGCTTTTCAGATATTTTTGGGGTTTCTCAGGGTACCTACACATTTCTTGACCTAAAACGGCGAGAAATAGCAAAGACTGTATTTTTGTTTCAGGTAGGTCTACCTGGAAGTCCAGTAGGAAGATGTAACGCCAACCTCTAAAAATAGGGCTACCTCAACAGATCAGATGCCCCACCTTCTGTCATGTCCTCTGTGCTTAAAAATTTGCGATCAGGGTGATCTATGCGCTGCCTTCGACGAGTGGCTTAAGTATTAGCCAAACAAATTTGAGCGGCTGTCGTGCCAGCGATACCAGGAAGAAGAAGAAGAAGGTAGAATCACAAAAAAATAAGATTCAGTTACTATGTTCAACTTATCTGTTATCATCTTATAATTTATTTATTTATTATAAACTTTGTTGTACACCACAAAATAAAAAAAACATACAGGACAAACATTTTCAAAAACAAAGTGTACAATGGGCGGTCTTATCGCACAGGGCAATCTCTTACAGACAACCTTTGGATGGACTGAACAAGAGGAGATCTTAGGAGATCATCTTCTGTTATGGCTAGCCCGCTCTTGACATCAATCTCTCAATGGACGAGCACTGCGATGATGAAACGATCGAGCCTAAGAGATGCCTGTTCAACCAGCCTCTTACAGTCCTTCTCCAACCCAAAGACTTATTTTCATACAAAGAAGTGGTTGGTTGGTGGTTTCCCCTGATTCCCACTATCGCGCAGGTAAGGCTTTTTAAAACTTATGAAATAAAAAATATACAGCGTGGCATTTTATTCAACTTACAAAAGCAGCCCATTTCATCTGTCTAATGTATATCAAAAACTTTTTCCAATGAAGTCATAGTTTAAGTTTTATTTTTAAGAATTGACTATCACTTCCATGGAGAATGTTATTCATATACATAGGCAGAAGTAGTGGGCTGCTTTTTTAATACGATTAAAATGCTACGGTGTATAATGTAAACAATAATAACATATATACTTTTGTCAAATATCTTTGAAGACAAATTAATAATAAATGATTAGGTATCACTCACCTCAGCTGGTGATGAAGATCCTGGCACCTTCAAGCAGAACATGAAAGGAGTATTGACTCTCTTCAGAATCTCGCGATAATCCAGAGGGACTCCTCTTGGACGTAGCAGCCTGAAGTATGTCCCTAGTGAGGAACCGTGGGAGGCGAGGTAGGTGCCGAAGAGACGCATGAAACCGGCACCTGGTGAATAAAAGAGGAAAGATTTATATTGGGTTCATAGAGAGAGTTCTAGTTAACAGTTACCAAAGGTTTGGTTGCTGGTTTCGAAATAATTGGGTCAAACGCATTTTGTCGTACAAGCAACAAAACATTTTGCTGTTTGGCTATTTGATAATTATTTTTGTATTATTTTATTAAAGTTTATTTTCTAGTCACTAAAGTTTGTTTAATTTTAAAGTTATTCTCACACAATCCATCACATAACATCATGCCAGTATTTGCCGAAGGCAGAGGTTTACTCATAGTACCGTATATTTTACGAGTTATCAGGTTTATGGCGTCATTAATACACCAACCTAATGGGTGTCAATACGTGAACTTATGATCTGCTCTATCGATAATATGCACAAACACGAACGCGTTTGCTTGCGTTTGCGTTTTCGTTTCGGCTTAGCACGATCACAGGTGTTCAGGAAAACGCCAAACGTGACCGATGTTCATCACGTACACCTTAGCAAAATTTCTCTTAGTTCAAGAAGCAAATGGCCACTGCTGGCTTCTGGATTCCTAGTATCGTCACCAAAAAATCTTATGTTCTTCTAATGCCAAAACTTCTAAAAGAGAGTAGGTTTATAAATGACTATATTTAATGTTGATCCAATGCTTTTACTTATATTATGTCACCATTTTAATTATACGAACATAGTAGAAATTACATTAGTAAGCATAGCATGACAATGTCAGGCAATAAATTTAGCGCAGCCTTCAAATCGACCTCGTATAAATTAGTTTTTCCCACCAAGGGGTACACCAAGTCTAATATTGTTTGTCAAGCTAACATTAATAATGAATACCTAAAAAATTCAACTGAAGCGTAAAAGTCAAGGGAACATGTAAATTAGTTTTTTGTTTGTTAAATTTGTTTACGCAAAAATCGCCTCCGTGAATGGCTAAACAAAAATGGTAGCCTGGCTCATCATGGGCCAATGCTTTTATAAGCAATTGCCAGAGGAAAACAAGAAAAAAATAGGCAGTCATGGGAACTGCCGACAGAAGTGAAAACTCAAAACATTGGAATAACTGTCCGCTAATAGTAAATAAGACGCGCAACGGTATTTATTTTTGCCTGTGGCATTTAGTCTGCCTCTGTACGTTTGTGTGCTTAAAGTATTAAAGAAATAAATAAATTTCACTAGCGCAACACGTTACATTAGCATGTCGGTGACGCGGTTACATTAGTATGTCGGTGAGGCGAACCCATAAGTGGCAAAACTTATGGGTGGCGAACCCATAAGTTTTGCCCATCCCACCGAAATGCTAACTAAAATCTCTAAAAATTAAACAAAAATCTCTCAACGCGGCTAAAGAAGTTTTCACTACAGAAAATTACAGTGACATCCGATAAACATATATTAGATATACCTCCAATCTACTCAAAATGTAAACAAAATTAAATGATGAATTTAAGCGTAAAATATTAAACTGTTCTTGTTTGTTCGTTTATTTTGGTTAATGTTACCACATTTGTGACGTTACACGAGAATCCTCATTTATTATTTGTTCAATGTCCCCATCTGAGGCAATTCGTCAAATTGTGTCCCCGAATAAGCCTGCCTTGTTTTGACATTGCTGTGAATCATTCATATTTTGTGATTAATCATGTGTGTCGTGTTGGTACAGAGGTTCAAGAGCTTGCTTTAGAAACATGAGAATCAAGTTCCAAACTTAAAATAACCATCCTAGAAGCCTACAAAAAAAAGGATATTTGTGTGTTTGTGTTTTAATCATGCAAACACATACAATAAGGTCATAAGACAAAGGAAACTAAGCTAGTGCCTTTATAACTATCAAAATCACCAAATTGTTTGATAATTTTGATAGTTGCAGTTTATCTTTGACTCCATAAAGAAAAAACATGGTTATGAAACCTGTACGTCTACTTCTTAGTCTTATAACGCTAATACTCAAACCACAAGCCTTACGCTAGTCTCTCAACAAATCAATGCTCTCTCTCTTGCCATATCTGTATGAAAAGATGCCTTTGTTCTTGTGAAAGTTATAACATTAGCTACATATAACATTGAAAAGTGTCCGAACTGCTAAGATTTTACTTTGAACATTTTTTAAATATGTGTGCTCGGAAAATTGTTCAAAACTTCTTCTTAACGTAGCAAAAGTTCCTAAAACCAAGAATTTCTGCAGACATAATATCTTGCGGGTAACATAACAATATGCTCGTGAAATTTTTAGCTGCTACTACCTCGTACGCTAAAAATTTAAGAGGAGAATATAAATTAATTTTTACAACAACTTCACCTACATCTACTGTACTATTTTAGCTTCGTAATCCTTGACATGACACAGTTTTCATTTCTAGTTTTGCCACAAATTCCTGAAAACTAGGATAAATAGTACTTTCAAGCAATAAAACCTGATGACGATAATAATATATGAGCCATAGCGACTGCATTCCTTGGCTCCTCATTGTAATTGCGGTCTCAGATATTTTGCTGTAACGAGTATGTACCCTCATGTGACTTCCATAACCAAGTTTGTCCGAAAAACTCCGAGCACACCAAAACTTATACTAGTAATATTATCATCATCATCATTTCAGCCGAAAGACGTCCACTGCTGGACATAGGTCTCCCCCAGGCGTCGCCACATTGACCGATCCCGTGCGTCTCGCATCCAGCGCCTTCCCGCAACCTTAACCAGGTCAGTAATATTATAAAAGGTTGTATTTGCTCGTTTGTCTGTAGAAAGTTCAGTATTTCCAGGGATTAGATGGAAGTTCTGATGCATTTTTTATGAGTTAGCTTCTAGCCTACAAACAAAGAAGCATTTTTTACCTCTTCTAAGTTTGAGTTTAGATGAAAGTTATTTGCTACTGTGAGTCTTTGACTTGTCTCAAAGCTTCTTTGGAGTAAAGTTGTCACAAAACTACTCATTAATTATTTTGTGTCCATGATTCTAATTTCGTCTGAACCCAAATCTAAATGGTGCTACAAAAGATGAAACGCATCAAGGAGACGTTCCCATAAATAATTCACATATATATATAGATAGAACTATCAATTCAATTTAGTACGCTAAGTTTAGGATTCTCTTATTTAATATAATCTCACTGTACTGTTATATAACTTCAAATAATTTATGAATAAGTGTCTACTGTAATTTAGGCTGTACCTACCTAAATTATATTATTATTTAGAATATATTCGCTCTATTTAAGATTTTAATTCACTTTTTCTAATTCATCAAGATGCCAAGGCATTCCAATGTGAAGTAGGTCATACAAAATCTTCATCAGTTTCTAAATAATTTCCCTGAGCTGTAACCCAAAACTACTAACAACACAATCTTAAAAAAGTACTTGTACCCTCGTTAACTGTTATGGGCACCAACAAAGGCAAGGCAATGAAGGTACTATAGCAAAAGACCTTTTGCCGATAATCACCCTACGTTGCCCTGAATTTAACGACTCCATTTTGAGAACCCTATCAAGTGTTGGGTAGAAACTAGACAGTAATTCGAATACATAAATAAACGATTCAATTTATTTCCTTTGAACTTTTATTGGACAAAAACTATAAAGATAATCTGGACAAAAAACTATAAACAAAATTTGGGATTTGATTACTTTTCCGAAAATAAGCTCAAGTAATTTTTTTTAGAAGGCACTCTGTTTAATATCCAAATTATTAATACAAATCGTAACTCATCTACCCTCAATTTACTAAGAAACCTTTGAACATAGATTTACAAAAAAGCCAAATATTCATGACCTCAGAAATTTCAAAAAGATTAAAAGAGATAAACGATTTCAGACGAACTTTTTCTACCAACCCTTTTAAATTAATTACTGATTCTTGGGGGAATACTTTAACTAAGACCATCTGGACATTACTCATTCCAATTCCCAGTTGGATTTTAACAAAATAAACCTTATTTAAGAATATGGGAGCAAAAAATGTGGCAAATATATAATGAATGTCTTTGCCGAGGTAAATCTCGATCCACCAGAGACTAGTTAGCACGACGGTGCCAACGAAGTGTTAAAGAAAAGAGATGAATAATGTTAATGGACGTTTTATCACTTAAGTTGATACTGATTATAATAAATCTCTTGGAAGACTTTTGGATTTTATAGTAGCAAATTCTAAAGAACTTAATGGCAGGAAAACTTCATAAGATAGTGGCACTACCAATATGATTGATGATACTTTAAAAGAACAAACAAATAATGTCCCAGAACCGAATCTATGACACATTAAAAATAGACTATGCCATTCTGCAATATCTGACATTTCTAGGAAACGAAAGTCAAATTTGAAAGCTAACTCCGAATTAAAATTAAATGTCTTATATGAAGGAAGCGCAGCTTCATGATTTGCAAATTTATTTTGAAGTAAACAGACCAAGCACAATAACATCAAAAAGGTTGAAATCAATCTAATTTAGAACTTCATCGTTGAATATTATTTCAGTTCTAAACATTTCATTTGTAAGCTAACGTAATCTGACACGTAATAAATGCAGCGTCCGAAGAGCATAAATCAATAAAATGTAAATAATTCCGACTCTAGGTCATAAGCAGATATTTTCAGTACGGATATAGATTTCTATTCACGGACACACGTTGTATATGAAAAATTGTACAGAGTTATTCATGACTTGGTTCATATTGTATTTTACACAATTTTGTCCGAAGCGGATATACCGTTTTCTGCAGCTTTGAGTTCATTTAAAATCTTTGGAACAATTTCTTTATACATTGCTAGATATTCTTCAAGTTTTATAGTAGTTTTAAATGCACTATGTTCTTTTTGTAAATATCTTGATTGCCTATTTCGTTTCTGTCGTTATTTTGACTTCATTGACAATAAAACAAATATCGTTAGAAAAACCTGAAATAGTATTTATTTTTAAATAAAGGTGGAAATTATAATATAATATTCTCAATGGAATGACAATGGAACTGAAAAACCTTGTATACTAATAACAACTACACCCACGCATGGTAGTGAGTATTCCATTTCTGCCAGCTATTTTTATACTTAAAAGGCTCACTAAATTAAAATACGGAAAATGAATTTTAAATGAAGCTTGTTTGCTAAGTATAATATTTTATACTTTTAAATATTTCCAAATCATCAAATACCACTTCAATAAGTAAGTACATTTTCATAGAAATGTAAAAGGTCCTTCTAGTGTAACTATTGAAATAAGGCTTTTCAAATTCATACTAATTATTCATAAATTCAGAAAGTTACGATATGATCCTCAAAGGCAAAATAGTACAAAAAACTTTTATTATCTTTTTGAACTTTCTGGAGTCCTTTATGGATTAACGTCTTCAATTTCAAATATTTTAACCTAATTCTTTATCACTAGATATATCTATCTTTCTATATTTACTACAGAATTTAAGTAGATAACTAAAATATTTAGGACTATATGTACAAACTAATTATAATAATATACAAGCGCGTACAAAATGGTGACAGGGAAAGAAATCATTGGGCATCAAAAAATTCGTCCACATCGCTGTCAATGGGAAAAGTGTCCAGAAAGCTGGCAGCATTGCCACGTTGAATGACAATAATGATTCTTAGGCCAGCCCTCTGGTCACGTTAAGATTCGTCATTACTAAGTTTAATATATTCCTTTGCCTTTCGTGGAGCTTTTCACTTAGCCTTGGATAGCCTTCACTGATTTACAGAGCAATAAAATATTCTTCTAAAGGCCATTTTATTAGGCACTTAGTATCGCCCATGAAACCACTATGATGGTATTATAAAGAAGTATGGGGCTATTACTTCACGCATTTCTCAGATATTCTTACAAACTTTCTTTATGAAATGAAAAAAGGAATCAGACGTAATACGTTTCTCGGTTATTTTTTCATCAGTTTTATTACTTTTATTGCTTCTTCTAAACGTGTTTTTAATATATTTTCATTTGGTTGGATAAATACTAGACGAACACTTATGTTTGTAGAAGAATTTCCAATATTAGACAATAGTCGCACTAAGATTTTCAATTATTTTGCCGAGCAGGCGTATCTTGTATTGTCTTTGGTGAAAAACATTGAGTAGAAACTAACCGCTATATTATATACGTAATTATAAATTGTCTGTTATTGCTTGGTTTTTATTGTCATTAATCAAGAGTTATTCCATTGTCATGTTGACTGGATTGGACGGTTTCCTTTAAAAATGTTAGAATAAGTACCTACTAAGTGTAACGTTGTTATTAATTTTATTTACTAACATCTCGACGCTAATTATCAAATGATAAGCATATTTAATTATAGTTTTTAGACAGGCTTTTAATCCTTATTTCTACTGAATAAATGTGAAAGTTCGTATATTTCTGTATTTACCTTTCAATTACGCAAAAATGGATTTGGATGAAATTTTGCTCAATCTTATTTAATTTTATTTGTAACTATCACACTGATATTATAAATGTGAAAGTTTTTGAGTGTGTGTGTGTTTGTTACTTCTTCACGCTCAAACGGCTGAACGAATCTGGATAAAATTTGGCACAGAGGTAGATTATAGCCTAGAATAGCACATCGGTTACTTTTTATCTCATCTATTACCTTGGGATGATAAAACACTTTTCACGCGGGGGAAGCAGCTGGCGGATGCTAGTAGTTTATAATCAAGCCTAACACATAGGATACTTTTTATACCGATAAACTCGGTTTAATGATCCCAAGTGATAATAAAACACTATTCAGTATTTACGAGGACGAGCTCGCGGGCAGATGCTAATTCAAAATATGTCAATCAATTCCTAAAACATGTCGTGATTATTATAATTTAAGCCAATTATGTTCAGTATCAAATAGTTTAAGTAGTCAATTTCTGTACATTCAATTGATATTTCTGAACAAAACATACGGTTAAATAAATTACATACCCAATTGCACGAGCTCCAATCTTTTATCAGTTACAAAATGCCATGGGAACGCCTTGCAGAAACTTGCGACGCCAATCCTCAAATCTGTCACTTTTGTTGAAGTAGCGATGCATGATGCCTCTGATTGTTCACAGTCGCTGTCTTTTGACTTCTGATGTAACGGTACTGCGTTTATTTCGTACCTAAAACATAACAAAATTGTAGAGGGATGCAAAGTAAAATGGAACTTACAGATAAGACCGAAGAGATGATTTTTCTCGCAAATATCGTTTTCCAAGCAGCCAAACTGTGCGGAAAGTGTCACTTTTTTACTAGTGCTTTTTATTTGCCTGTACTTTTTTAATTTTTAACTCCAACGTCAGCCCGCCGCATAGAGTTTTTTTATTATTTGAGAAAAGTTTAAAAATTTGTTAAGTACATTATAAAAGGTAAAACAAAATTAATACTTCATTAAAGCCGTTTTTAATTACGGGATTAGATGGGATTGCTGGTATTTAGATTTTGATCAATAAATTCATTTTAAATATTCATATATTTAGCAGAATGAATATTTTGCTCGTGCCTTTTTGCGTTACGACGTGACAGCTATTTGCACATGCGCAGTAGATATGCCCGAGGAACTATGAACTATTAGTTAATCTGTGGATATGCTGAGCGCCCTTGAATAAGCGCCATTTTATTAGTTTCTTGCTTGGTTCAGATATATTTTTTTATTTCCTCGCACAATGCACAGTAAAATGTTGTATTATACACGTGCGTAAGATGATTTCCGACTCGTGTCGATTTATCCTCTCACTCGCTTCGCTCGCTCGTGAATAAAAATACCACTCATCGGAAATCACCTACTTTCCGCACATGTAGCATAAATAACTATTGTATTCATGTGTTCACACTACATTATTGTTTTCATAGGATAGGATAGGATAGATGGGCCCCTTTGCCGCACTTAGACTCCCATTTGGTCTGTTGTGCGTGCAGGCCTCCTCCCTGTGAGAGGGAATGGACCGTAATCCACCACGCGGGCCCAGTGCGGGTTGATGGATGTCACATGTCTACGAATTTTCGGTTCTAAGACATGCCGGTTTCCTCACGATGTTTTCCTTCACCGTTTTGAGAGCAATGGTGATGAAATAATTTACACAAAGTAAAGCGCGTGCTCGGCTTCGGACCCACGACCTACAACTTGTAAGTCGCGGCCGTTATCACTAGGCCACCACTGCTCTCATAATTGTTTTCATTATACTTCAATCGATAAGGAACGCACATTACATTACATTGTGTTTTTGTTTCTTTAGGTAAAATCGTATTGTAGTTCTAAAAACTAAAAAACACGCTTTAATGGTAAATTGAACTAAAAAGTCGCTAATCCTGAAGATCTTGGTAAGGCTAATGGGACAAACTATTTAAACGCGCCCGGTAGAATCAACTTTTATTACTTGTAAATTTTAATTTTTGTTTGACGTTCAAAAGTCCCGCACAATGGCCTAGTTGAATAAATATATTTGACTTTCATTTTGACTAAATTATTGCATTGTCATCGGTCCTTGATAAGTGTGCAAAATTTCAAATCAATCCCACGTTTTGAAGGGGGTGAAAATCACCTTCAAAGATTCCGTTACATTGATACATACATACATAGATATATATAAAATACCAAGCTAATAAAAACGTGTTAAAAATACCATTCAAGAGCCAAAAGATCCTTCGGCTAAAGATAGAGTGACAATCTATGAGCTATATCAATAAAGGGTATCGCGTTTCAATTTACCGCTACGAGCGCCGGTGTAAAGTGAGGTCTTCAAACTGTAAAATTTCATAGTTTTTGACTTTTAGCGCGAATTTATTTACTTCTTTTTTATTAATATGAATATTTTCCAAATATGGCGGATTAAGGTAGGTATGGGTTTTACCAACCGCTGCTTTAATAGAGTTTTATGTTTCGGAAAATGTTAACGTCCTTTTTTCGAAAAAAGGGACTGCGAAAAATTGCGGCTTACTCAATTTTATATTTAATCACACTTCTACGGCATTTGAAATGATTTTAATTCAAACTTTGCTTCCTTTCGCGTAATAAAAACATTTAACAGCTATATTTAAAGATCCCCTTGTCGACGGCACGAACTATTTTGTGCGCGGGGTAAAATGCATGTTATCTCATCCGATAACACGTGCGGAGATTGATGCTATGATGAGCAGTACGTACGAATATACACTTTTACAAATTTGTAGCTGTAAATGGATGATGATTTAGGACGAAAACGAGGGCGCGAAATTTTATAAACAGACCTTTGGGAGTCTAGATATCCTGAAAAAACTACTAAATGTATATTTTCAAAATAAAATTATTTGCATTGTTGAACTACTAATATATCCCTGTATGGTGGCCGTTTTGCAATTTTCCTTCTTCTTATGGTATTTATTGCCGCCCAAAGATGCGTTAAAATTAGTGTTAAAATATGGAACTCTCGACGCTCATAACCACAAAGTATACATTATTTTTACTTTTTTGTTTCCATACAGGGCTAGATAATGATGAGGCAAATTGATATCATTTTTTATTTTGAACGTGATGTACGTTCAAAATAAAAAAATGTGAAACAGTGGAGTAATCGCCAGACTACGTTTGTATGGAAGAATGATCGACTAGTGTAACCTTAAAGACCTTATTCGCCAGTGGCGCCTACTGGTGAGCACAAATTGAAAGCTCTCATTGTCCAAGTCATGTCCACGTGTCGTTTCAGTAGCGCATGGCAAACATACATTTTTATTTTTCGATTATTATTGTCACCGATAGAATATTTCTTGAATGTTCTTTGTTAAGAGCTTCTTGTAGCACTGTAGGTAACACACAGACAGACTATACTAAAACACTTACAGGTAATAAAAACACTAAAGACGCTGTCGTTATAAAAATCTAAGCAGTATATTGATTAGCTATTCGAATTTTTTCTTCGAAAAAGTTAGTTACACCTTCCATAGAAAAGTTTACAAGCAATTAAAAAGGGATCATCTTTCTAATGGAAGTTGATCGAAGGAAGGAACTCAAATAATAACTAATTTCCAAGTTGGGGACGGACTAGTTATTCGTTAGCTTTTTCTATTTTTGTGTCATATATTGATATTGGGCCTCATCAGAAAGCTTACAGTCACTCAAAGGGCAATAGAGAGGGCTATGCTCGGCGTTTCCTTCCGTGATCGAATCAGAAATGTTGAGATCCGTAAGAGAACCAGGGTTACCAACATAGCCCAAAGAATTGCCGAGCATAAGTGGCAGTGGGCAGGGCACATTGCTCTCAGAACGGATGGCCGATGGGGCAGAAAGGTTCTGGAGTGGCGACCGCGAACCGGAAGACGTTGCGTTGGAAGGCCTCCCACCAGGTGGACCGATGACCTGGTGAAGGTTGCAGGAATCTGCTGGTTGCGGGACGCGCGGGACCGGTCAATGTGGCGACGCTTGGGGGAGGCCTATGTCCAGCAGTGGACGTCTTTCGGCTGATATGATGATGATATGATGATCGAAATTGGCAAAATTAGACTTAGTACATTCATTGTCGTACGCCCGCATTTACTATCTATACCGATTCCCTCATCACTATTTCCTCCATGAGGCATCATGACGATAACTCGATTTCGCTTGATTGGCCATTTATTCATTATTTTTTGCGCCAACTACCCACTATCTTTATGTTATTATAATAAATTGTACATCATTTGTCATCTACAAAATAGCAAGAATTGCACATAACCATTAGTTTATAACGATTCCCTTTATAAGTTAAGTTATTTCAATGCAAAGTATTCTCATAAAAACACAACAAGTTAGTCCCTACAAGTTTCACGAGCTAATAACAGAAAACAGCTACTTTTTCAGGGCAAATTCTCAATAATTGCAAGATATATGATAAATCTTTTAAGGCAACTTTTTGCGTTACATAGTTATCTACTAAATGTACACTATACTTTTTTGATAACTGCTCAATTTAAATTAGAAAAAAAATATTCCTAACACACGTTTTTACGTAATTACGAAACACCAGGATTTTCAATTGCTTTTTCAGCTTACTGGTGGCAAATAACAATCTGAAAAAAAATGGTGTGGACTGGGCATATAGTATACTAGTGAGCCACCAATTTAGTTTTTTAAAGTTTATTGTATTTACGCTTTAAAAAAATATTGTCCACGCGGAAAAAAGGCAATTTTATCATGTGCGAAATGCGTCGCCTATGTGTAAGAATATGTTAAATATAAAAATAACTGGTAAATAATTTGAAATTTAAGGTGTTTATCAATCGAATCCAATTTTTATATTTAATTATTGAGTACTTATTTTATTTTAATATAGTTTCTAAATATTGCCTTATAAACCGTTGCGCTCGCGTGTGGTATCCAGTTTCGCTCAAGGGCTCGTAGACGACGGACCTGTGTCGTTTTAATGTTTGTCATTATATTTTTTATCATATATCTTGTAGTTATTGAGAATTTTTTGCTGAAAAAGTAGCTGTTTTCTGTTTTTGCCTCGTGAAACTTGTAAGGACTCTTAAGAAACAAATTGTACACTAACAAATTATGATGGTTAACTACCCCCAAACTAGTCGTTCACCTGTATCTTTAGGGTCAGATGTGATTGATTATGATAAGATTTTGCCCGTGGTTTGGATCCTGTAGCCTACCCTACAGGAATTGTGCATTTTGATAGTGTAACTTTTTAATTTAATCAGTAACTGCCACATATAACTTTTTTAAAGTATAGAAACAAACTAACAATTTTCAAATTAAATTATTAGTAAAGATAGAGTGAAGAAACATATTTATAACTGGTGTATACAAAATATTACAGGGCAATATTGTGTAACTACCCACTACTTACACAACAACACCGCATAGCTACGTAAAAATAGCGTAACCTTAAAATGCCCACGGAAATGAAACATACCAACCGAATGAGAAAATCGGAACCTCTGTTAAAATACCAGCTGTTTGTATATAACAATATAAACGAGGATAAAATAAAAGGTTTTTCGTTTCTGAATGCAGAGGTTTATGTCACTATACGTCCTGATTTTAATGGCGTTTCTGTTATAATGCCGATATCCGTAAAGGAATTATAATTTAAATTACATTAAAATGACAATAGCGCTCGTGCAATCGACATCGCGTTTATTCCACGTCACAAAGGTATTAAGGTTCAAAATCGAAAAGTATTTAATTTAAATCTGTTTTAATTAATGTTACAGTTGTTAGAGAATTTATTATCTGGCATGAGTGAATTAATTTGATGCCGTGAAATATGCAACTGACACTTTTGTTGAAATTTTGCTTTTAATTTAATACCACGCCTGTATTCCGAATGAAGGGTTCGGCAGAGGTAGACATTTACACCCACATATCACCAGTTTTAATAAGTCCCGTGTAATTAGTAGGTGGTAAGCTAATTGCCATCGCGCAACTCGTGGCTAAATAATAACAGCCGCACGGGTCGATCATCAAGGTTAAGAAACGCTTGACGAGGTCGGTCCGTGGATGGGTGACCATTTCAACATACCGAGTTTCCTCTGTGCCTCGGAAAGCACGTTAAGCCGTTGGTCCTGGCTGTTATTTGAAGATCTTTGACAGTCGTTACGGGTAGTCAGAAGCTTGAGATCTGACACCAGTCTTGCCAAGGGGTACCGTGTTTACCCAGTTACTGGGTTGTGGAGGTCAGATAGGCAGTCGCTCCATGTAAAACACTGGTACTTAGCTGAATCTGGTAAGACTGGAAGCCGACCCCAATATAGTTGGCAAAAGGCTAGGCAGATGATGATGATTTTAATTTTATTTTAATTTTATTTATTTGGGACAAAAAACAGTTATACAGTACAGCAATAGAAAAAGTAGTTACAATACAGTCGAGAAAACGTATAACCCACACTATTGTCCACGAAGTGACATCGGAGTATGACAACGAACGCATGTTAAATGAGTGAAAAAAAAAAAGAAATATTTAGCAGTATAACACTGCATACACGAATCGAAGGAAGCGGATGACAAGAGCCTACATTTTATGGGCGACTTGCAAGAAATTGAGAAACCATTCTTTTAAATTTTGATAGCGATAGCGCGAAAATGTCAAAGTCAGAAAAATGTGAGTTATATGTTTCTAAAAGTCGGCGGAGAGGGGCCCGCACCCCAGCATTCGTTCTACATCGCGCAGTGTAGAATAGTCGAGGTGCGCGCACCTCCCGTCGAAAAACAGTTCTTGGTACTACGTAACATAATCCATTCGTCAGCTCAGTACAATTGTATTTGTTATTGCATATACCGTACAGCATCATAACCATGATCAATAAACGTCTGGAATCCAAGCTCAATACCTTATAATGCTTTAGCAAGTCTGCATAGGGAATCCTAGTACGGAAGCATTTGAAGTGCGTGGCACGAAGAAATTTTTTCTGAACCATTTCTAGTTCGTACTTATATTTATCATAATACGGGCACCAGATGGGTACCGCGTATTCCAATTGTGAACGGACTAGTGTTTTATATAAGAAGAGAAAAGTAGAAGGCTTTTTGAAGTCATTACAAGACCGCATGACGAAACCATACATCTGAAAGGCTTTGTTAATTATGTTATAGATATGGGTGTCTAGGTGTAATTTGCAATCAAGCAGTACGCCAAGATCACGTGTGCACTCAGTTTTTTTCAATTGTATATCGTTCAAGGTATAAGGGAAGTTGATAGTATTTTTGTTTTTGGTAAAAGAAATGAAGTGACATTTTGGAAGACTAAGATGAAGTTTATTAACCAGACAGTATTGTGAAAGCCTGCATAAGTCTTCTTGTAGTAGCAAACAGTCCCGAGAGTTTACACAAGCCTTATAGATTTTAATGTCATCAGCGTACATTAAAAATTCAGAGTTGACTATACAGGATTTTATATCGTTTATAAATAAGATAAAAAGCAATGGGCCCAAGACAGATCCTTGGGGCACACCTGATTTGACAACCACATAATCAGACTCGAATCCATTATTAACAACCTTTTGTGTCCTATTAAATATATATGAAGCAAACCATCTGAGTAAATTGCCTCTTATGCCATTGAAAGCAATTTTATCGAGAAGCAATTTATGGTCCACCTTGTCAAAAGCTTTCTGAAAATCAGTGTACACAGCATCAACCTGCATGCGCCTGTCCATGTTTTCAAATAAAAATTGAGTGAAAATGATTAAGTTTGTGGTGGTAGATTTGGATTTAACGAAACCATGTTGCTCGGGTATAATTAGGTGATTTAACTGTGGAAATAAGTGGCCGTGCACTAGACCCTCAAAGAGCTTAGACAAGGTGGACAAGATAGATATGGGTCGGTAATTCTCAACGTTACCTTTGTCATCACTTTTGTGAATGGGAGTAATGAACGCCCTCTTCCAAACACAAGGGAAAATCCCTTCCCTGAGACATTTATTAAATAGTATGTGTAACGGTACACAGATGGTTTGTGCAGTGTTCTTAAAGAAAGAAGGGGGCAGGCCATCCGGTCCAGCTCCCTTAGTTATGTCTAATGAAGTGAGTGCCTTAAGTATGACACTCTTTTCGAGGTAGATATCCGGAATGCATACAGAATTCTCGTCAAGAGTTTCTGGGGGTGTCCAGGTTTTAGGGTCAAAAGTTGAGGACTCGCATACCGAGTTAAAGAAGGAAGAAAACAGTGAACATATTTCAGCGGGGCAGTTGGATGATTTATTTTTGTACTGCATGTTAGCTGGGATTCCAGAAGCTTTCTTTCGGTTAGAGATGTACGACCAGAAGTGCTTGACATTAATAGGTATGCTATCTTCAACAGTTTGCATATACTTATTGTAACACTGTTCACAAAGTAGTTTGAAACGTTTACGCTGAATAGAGAACTTTTCATAATCAGATAAGTTACGCAGTTTTTTCCATCTTATCCACGCGCGTTCTTTATTTTTGAAAGTTTTTATTAGGGAAGCGCTAAACCAAACGGGAAAGGAGGTTGATTTTTGACGTGACAATGGAACATGTAGCCTGACGGTTCCATATACATAGTCATAAAAAGCATCTACGGCCTGTTCACTGGATAGATTAAGAAACAGTTCGTCCCAGTTCATTTTATTTAGTTCTACATTAATTTCTTGGTAACTAGCTTTAAAGAAATTGTATTTTATTGTTGAATGACGCTTCATGGGTGTGAGTGAAGATAACAGGGTAGTTAATACAGAAAATGGAGGGTGGTGGCTGTCAGGCTGCAGCAGTATAATGTCGGACTGTATCTGACATTCAGTGTTGCTAATGAATAAGTCCAGAACACGACCCAAATTATTTTTTATTGTATTGTATTGAGAAGCGTTCGTAATAGCCATCAAATCCAATAAAGATCGACCCACATTACTTAGTGACTGGGTACTTACATGACTTGTACTGCCTGACCATTCAATGTCGGGCAGATTGTAATCACCGGCTATAAAAAATGATTCAATACAGGGAGCCGTAAGAATATTTTCTAATGTGGATAGTAACATCTTCTTGTGTGCGTGGAGGTATATAGGCAGCGCTAATGACGTGGTGTGTGTTGGAGCGCGACGCAGGCACTTGGATCATAACGTGCTCAATGCCAGTGGGAGAGGGACACGTTAAGTATATAATGAAGCTAATTACTCCATTAGAAATAACATAAAAGAACTACAACCTTCTTTTACAGTTCGTTCAACCGATTTTAAGTTCTATCCCGTAAATATAAGGATAGCATTAAAAGCAGAAACCTGTCACCATAACTAACTGTTAAATACAGCTGCTATTTGTCATATCACCAACGCAATAGAAGTCAAAATCGGTTAACCAAGCTGTAAAATGGGATTATTTAAATGTCTAAAGTTATCTCAAATGGAGTATAGGCACAAATCTAGACTCCGGGATGCTACTGAGAAATTCCAGATGGAAAAAACCCAAAAATACTTTGCCCAATCTTGGAATCGAACCCAGAACATCATGTTCGCCAGTAGCGAATGCGACTACTAAACCAACGATTTATTAACATGTCGTAATTATAAACTTTAATTTGTCCCTTTCATGAAATCAAGTCCCATGCCAATTGAAGGAGTTAATACTGTAGGTTGATAACAATCGACTAAAACTTAAAAAATTAAACCGACTCCAAAAAAACTAACAACGCATAAAATAACTTTCTTTGCCGAAATTGGTCTTTGGTCCCTATTGCTTTTCGCTTTTTATTTTTGTCTTTTTAGTTTTGGCACCTCAAATAACCATGAAATTTATTTACAGCCAAAGTACATCTCATGAAAATCATGCAATAAGCCCAAAAACGACTATGATACATTGTTTTATATCAGAGTTCCAGTGACTACCTTCCGATATCATCATCAGATCATTTCGATGGTATCATTTTCATCAGTACCATTTATTTATAAGTATATGCTTCATCATAGTCGGTTAACTATTTGAGATATCTTATACCCGTCACATACTTATTATAAAGTAGTTCCATCTGCGGTCTTCTTCGTCAGTTCCACTTCACAAAATGATACATTCTGAGTGAAAATGATTGCATTGTTGATGAAAATATTAAAATCGCTATAATATGTATGCCTATAATATTTGAGGAGTTCCCTCGATTTCCATGGCATCCTATCATCAGATTCTGACTTGGCGACAATGGTGGTCCCATTCATCCCTCGGGAGTATACCCTTTTAAACACAAAATGATTTTTTTAAATCTTTCCACAATTAGCGGAGTAATCGCGTAAATAACATAAAAAAACATACAGTCGAATAGAAAACCTCTTCTTTTTTTCAAGTCGGCTGGAAATGAAAGATAGCAATATTAATATTGTCATCAAATGCCTAGAGCGCTAGCGCCGCGTTTTTAGTCCAGACTTTTTCTATCTTTATGTAGAAACTTTTTACTGTTATCAAAATTATCGTTATCGTTAGGCGTCACGTAGTGTGCGTTTGCGCTTATGCGAAATAATATTAATTAATTTCACGGTAGAATTAACTTTTATTACTTGTAAATTTTAATTTTTGTTTGACGTTCAAAAGTGCCGCTTATTGGCCTAGTTGAATAAATATATTTGACTTTGACTTTATTTAAGACGACGACAGTTGAGGGAACAAAATGTGCACTCATTTCACACCCGCGCGACCCTAAATTCAGTGGTTTTTTGTGCTTTCCTGTTTACTCTATGACTTAAAAAAAACTTAAATCAAAATTTTGACAATGATATTGTCTTTGAGTTGGCGAAAATTTCATTTAAATACGCTCGGCGGTTTAGGTGCGATAGTCGCTTTTTGTCCGTGTTAGACATAACTTAACAAATTAATAACACATCATCATACGAATAAAACTCAAAACGTTCATAGATCAAATTATTAAAAAATGGTCTAATGAAACAATTTTTTTTTTCATAAAATTACCTACGACAATCCATTTAGGCGTGGTTCTCATTTTAAAATCAGCTACTGAGGGGTATCTGCGCCTAAGTTGAGAACGCACGTCTCTCAAGTGGCGTAACTAAGCGAGAATCCGGGGCGCTACCATAACGTCCTTTTCTTGTCTTCCATAGATATAATAAACAAGTTGTCTTCCATCCCTTTCGATTCACGAACTTAATTACTAAAACTAAACTCTGTTACAAGTGTTATAATACGACTGTGGAATAAATTACATTGTTTATCAGACTTTTTTTTATGGCAACGATTTAACTATATTTATTTTTACTGTCATAATAGATAAAATAATCTATACTTACTTAAATCTCCTAGGGTCATTAGTATAACTCGTCAGTCTTATGTCCGTCTGCGTATCATATAACAACCTTGCTATTGATTTCAAGCTGCCAACTAGAATATATGCGACAGGCTCGCTTTCTGTCGTCAGATGAAGCTGGATTTTTCCGTCTTGTGATGTTGTACATACGAAATTTGCTTCATATTCCACTGTTTCATCTTTCTGAGCATCATCCTGTGGGAATACAATGGCGTCATTAATCTTGTTAATTTCTTCATTAACGTTTTTAGTGGATGTCTTACAATTCATTTTTTTCGTTTGAAGTATCTCTTTGATCTTCAATTTAAACAAGAGTGTGATTTTAAATGACCGCATAAATCACACTCTACGTAATTCTAAACATAAAAATCACTTTATATTTTTAAATTTCATTGCATAGACACAGTCTGGTAATATTTTTAACACACAGTTTATGCAATATTGTCTCATGCTAATTGATAAATTTTCCACACATTTCTAACAACATTTATACATTCAACAGTTTTTTTTGTGTACTTAGTGTGAGAACATTAAGTAATTTTAAAGATACAACCTTTTTATTGTATTTTTTTAATCTGAGCTTCCAGGAAATTTCACAATATTTGAAGTAAATAAACTACATAGATAGTTTATATTTGAAGTAAATAAACTACATAGATAGTTTATATTTGAAGTAAATAAACTACATAGATAGTTTTTATTAGAATGCACTTACCTGGTCATGTAACACATCGTGAACGCTGTCTAAAGTAGTGAGAAATTCAGTCAAATTGGTGCCTAAACATTTAAAAGCTCTCTCAAGTCGACAGTTATGCGAGAACGCCGTTAAAATTAAATATTCTCCTAATTTTGCCATAAAATCCTTAGTGCTAACACCTGCAACAAGCAATAGAAACTTTAATACGTTCATATAATAAATAATACTTACAATAAAACTCATGTTATGGTTGACGTATGCACTTAATACACTTTTATTATTAGACGAAATGGAATTTAGAATTTTATAGCACTTCTCAAAGTGCTTAAAGATGGCAATGTTCCCATTAAAGCTGTCTGAATGAAAAATGAAAATTATTGTCTGGGTTATAGAATGTTGAAGGTGTCTGGAGTTTAACAAAAAGGATTCGATAAAACAAATGAAGTAAAGACAGAAAGAAAATAATATTGTTAAAACACGATATCTAATCAAGTACATCAAGATCATCATTGCAATATAGTCGGGGTTGCAAAACATACATAATATTATTCTCTTCTTCCATACTTCTTTCATATTTTAATCTCGCTGGATATCGAGCGTTTTTATCGGGAACGGAACCACAAGCATACTTATTATCTATATAATCATCTTTTACACAACTCATCCTTCGTTTCCTAACAACATTATATTTAAAAAGTAAAATCGTTCAAATAATTTGAAGGGAAATCTTAAAGGCTTTATTTAAACTTACACAAACACTCGAAAGAATTTGGAACTTGGGGTCGAGTAACTGAAATGTAAATAATATAAATGAGCTTCTCAGGCACTTGACAAATATAAACAGTTCGTTTCGATAATGCAACGGAAATTACTATTGTTCAACCAACGACGAATTAACAATATTGGTTTCCTTATCTACCGGTTTCGACAAAACGTTGGTGATCTGACAACTCTGTGGCGTATTTTCAATTTCAATGTCGTTTTTAGGGTTCCGTACCCAAAGGGTAAAAACGGCACCCTATTACTAAGACTCCACGATCCGTCTCTCTGTCCGTCTGTCACCAGGCTGTTTCTCATGAACCGTGATAGCTAGACGAGTAGAGAGTTGAAATTTTCACAGATGATGTATTTTTGTTGCCGCTATACAACAAACGTGCTTTTTTTGCCGTTTTTTGCGATAATGATACGGAACCCTTCGTGCACGAGTCCGACTCGCACTTAGCCAGTTTTTTTATATTTCATCTACTCTTCTATTCTCCATTTGAAATATCTTTAGAAATTTTTACATCCCTTTTTTACATTTCGTTCAGATTTCGAGTTCTATCCCGTAAATTTAAGGATAGCATAAAAATCTTAAACCTGTTACCAAAACTAACTGTTAAATACAGCTGCCATTACAAACGCAATAGAAGTCAAAATCGGTTGAACGGGCTTTAAAATGGGACTATTAAAATGTCTAATGTTATCTCAAATGAAGTATAGTAGTAAAGCTATATTAATTATACTTTTAATTTATGGTTAAATATGCCTGTAAACAATTTTTTGTCTTGAAGAACATTTTTCAATTCATTCATTTTTAAGTATTACTATTTCAAATGTTAGATGGCAAACTTAACAGTTAATTATAGACATAAATTAAACAAAGAAAACTCAGACCGTAAAGATTTTTTTTTTAAATATAAACAAATCCTTACCCTTAGCTACCCTTGTAACAGATCTCATTTAACGCATATATATAGCAGACATTAACCACACTCAGTCGTTAAATGAAACTGTAATTGATCAATTTGCTTGAGTTAAGTCGTAACAGTCTATGTTATCTATGTAGGTGGCTTAATTACCATGAATTGTTTCACTTTGAGCACCTTGTTTCATACGTGTAACATTGTTCTTGACATTCATATTTGGTTGTCTTTCATTTGGAATCAGATTTGCAGTTCCATTACAGTCTGATTATTCACGAGAATTTCCTAACTTCCAAATTCTTTTTATTTGGATATCATAGTTTTCTTTTTCAATATTCAGGGTCTGGGTAGCAGTCTCAAACTCAACCTCAAAGCATTTCAATCAAATCTTTTACAGGCGTGTAAAACATAGACAAAAAGTCGGTAAATCTTCAGAAAATTATCATATATCACGTTTCAAAACGTAGATTTTAATAGAAAAGAACGTGCAAGACACTTCATGGATACTCTTTAATCAAGATAAAATTCTTGTTTCTGTTTAATCTAGTTCCACTGCACGCGTTAAAAGATTTTGGGCAAATACTATTTCAAACTCCATGTCCGTCAGATGCCAGTCATTTATGTCTGACTGTGAATCTCGGTTTCATGTTGACACAATGTAACTTCAAAGCGACGGAACCCTGACGCCCATGTTGGCTTTGTAACAAAGCAAACTTTTATATGTGCTAACACTGAATGAACGACCTGTGACGTCACAGTATTTGAGAATCGAAGCGAGGTTTTATTTCCATGTCGGGTGAATGTTCCGGTAAGAAATGGTGAAGGGTGAAACTTTATAAAGAGGGAAAGGCGGTTCAAAAATGTGTGCTAAATTTTTTAAGACCTTTTGGAAAAGGAACCTAAAAATACATTAATTTGTGTCTAATAAGGGATCTCCGTCTCTATTTATTTACTTTACGACAGTGAAATATAAAAATATGCTACTAGAAATAATAATAATTTTAGTGATATAAATCAAGCGTTCCTCAAAATGATAAAAAAACCAAGGTCTAGTCGAAACATAACATTTGTGAATTAAGCATTGAACATTAAATCTATAGGAAGAAGAAGAAGATTAAAATGGTAGGTACATTTATAAGTGACTTTCTGAACACTTCTACCCAAGAGCATTGTGATAAATAGACTTCCTTGTGACTTCGTATAACCCTCTTATTAATATAACTTTCATACAAAATTGAATTATGACAAGCTGCCAAAAGTTAGCCAACTCCGTGACAGACGGAAAAGTTTCGAACGAAAGGGAATGGAATGAAATTAATGTCGACGATTTTGGAAACATATCGTCAGAATGATTACGTAAAATATAGGTCTACTTAGGTTCAACTAAGGTAAAAAATGGCTGGTTCAATTGGAATACCACTTATAACTCGTTTTAGTGCAAACATTATCATCATCTTTTTGCACTTGTCCCATATTTCTTGGAGTCGCACGGTCGGTGCAATACGTTTTCCTCTTTTAATGTCCAATTTTAATCACCCTACCGTTCACTCTCTTTTATATAATTCCTACCTATAATGCCTTCTTTACCTAACTTCTTTAACATCTCTGTCCCTCTCCTTTCATCCTTATTTGCTTTGAAGACACTAAAGTAAAAATATAATTGTCATTATTCTTACAGACAGCCATCGTCAATGCAATTTGTTTTTGTTTAGTGCTTATACAGCCGGTCTCAAATATCTAGTTCAAACGATGTTAGTATACAGAATTAATGTCTCCATTATTCAAGCTAGTGATGGATGGATACTTACTGTCCGTAGCTCGTACCGCATCGTAAATTTCTTGTAAATACGCGTAATTCCTACAAGTTTTTACATCGTCTGGTAGTCTTCTTCTGTGAACAAAATGGGTACTTTTATATTTTTGGGTTCATTAAGAAAGGAATGGGTGAGCAATAACAGTAAAGAATGTTTCTATTTTGTTTTATGTCTTGTTTGTTACAAATTACACTTTGAGTTATTATACTTAAAGTAAATTGATGTTTTAATAATAACGTATCTTATACCTTTATATTATCCTGTTCGTACAGAAGAATATGTCTTTTCTACATACAAGCAACATACACATAAATGTTCTTATTTCACAATTACATTCTTACTGCTAATTACGGTATAAAGATAGTAATTTATCCTAAACCTACTCTAGTTCTCCTTTCTTACAAGATCATCTAGAATAATTTAATGCTACTTAGGCTTCCTTAAGTACAATCTTAGATTCCCTAAGATGGCTCGTTTGTTAAACATCTTAATGATAGTCACGAATTCCAGAATAAGTTCAAGTTAAACATTCCTCTTAAATCCTCCACCATTTCATATTAAACGACTATGAGCTATGTTTCAGAACAAATATGAAACAACAAACCAACATATAATTCGCTTACATCTCTTAAGCGTGTTACACGACCAATTTTAGTAGTCCCCGTAATTAATTTTAATCTTACAAGTGGAAGTTAATTAGCGAAGATGCTTATTCACAACTGGGGTGTCTTTTAATTTAAACGGTTTGTATTTACATACACATAATGCGATATAGCTTTCGATTTTTGAGTTAGGGTGAAATGTTCGGCAGTGCGTTGCGGTTTTGTTATTTTATGCGATGTGATGCCGATCGTTCATCTCGTCTGAATTTTACGGGCTTTTGTAGAGAGGTTGTGATCAATTTAATATACCAAAAGGGTGTCAATACAAAATAATATAACTGTGCTGGTAACTTTTTATTTGCAATACCTTTAATAATCTCCGTAATCTTTGCGGTGAAAAGAATATGCGTTTTTTCGTCACATCGCTACATATCTGACACAACAGTATCTTGTAGAAATTCATTGTTAATTTAAACAGTGCTTCTTGCAACACAAATTGTGCTGCCGTGTGCGTTTTAGCATTGTTATACACGTCAATGGTATAATTATATAAATACTTCGACAATTTGCCTGATAGTTTGCGATTGCCGTAACCCGCAACATGTCATAAGTTGGTGATGTGCTGCCAATATTGGCTATAGTAGTTTGTGTCAAAGCAGTGCCAATAACCATGTTTGTGACAAATATGGTGATTCAAAAGCTGACATCAATTTTGCATATAATAATAAGAACGTAGATAAGTTAACAACGATAAGAATCACAATATTACTCACATACGATTTAAAGTTGTTCTACTGGTGTAGATCCTCATAACATACTTGGATATAGTTATCCATATTTGTTTAGGCTGGTAGTCGACCCTGATTAAGGACTAGAATTATTGTCGGTTTGATTCAAAAATAATAAATATATAATTCATATGAAATTTACAGAATAAAATTTAAAGGTGATGTTTATTCTTATTACCCGTTTCATCACTTTTGGATAAGTTTCAGAAAACTTATATTTTGTCAGGTCCAAATTATGTTTCATTATTGGATTTAGTTAGGTAGAGTGTATCGCAAGCTAAAAAAGACTCTAATTGTAAGGTAATAAGGTAGTACTTACAAACAGTTGTATTTGTCGTAATGTTCCGCTTGGTTCTTTGTCAATGCTGTCACCGCTGCGTGGAGGCATTCGTTCTGTAACAACGAAAAATCAAGTTAGAATAAGAAATTCTTGGTCTTTATTAAATTGAAAAGGTGTATCATATACATGCTGACTTCACTCGCTACTAGACGTCCCATATGCTTGTGCTAATCTACTACACACCTGTTCCCGACTCATCTGTGTTCAAATCAATATTTGAATGCAAAAAATATCTACTAGGCTTCATTCAGGCTTTAGTGTTGCAATCGAACCTTGTTGTACGTAAGAGGCAGTCCTGTTTGCGTGTAAAGGTATAAGTTTCCGGAACGACAAAATTTCAACTGGCTGACACCAATAGCTGTTAAAACGAAAAAGAAAGAAAACTTTTCTCTGACACAGTACAGCACACATATAAACAAAATAATATAGTAAAAAAAAATACAAAAAAAATACTACCGACTTCCAAATAAGAATACTACAAAGTGAAAACTTACTTAATTTTTGGAAGGCGGTGTCCATAATGCAAACAATTGGTACCTATTAAAGACACCGTCTTCCAAAAATAAAGTTATTTTTCACTTTGTAGTATTCTTATTTGGAAGTCGGTAGTATTTTTTTGTAAAATAGTTTTTTTTATTTTTCACTTTTTAGTTGTACCTACCTAATAGGCAAGTAGTTTTATAAGGTACCTTTAATAGCAGAATAGATTACCCGAATATCATGAAACTGAATATAACCGCTGAAATAATAGTGTGCCAAGGTGAACTGTACACACATGCGTAACCCTTTAGAACGTACTGGCGTGATGTTATGTTATAAAATGGTATAAACAATAAACAGACCTTCGATTGCAGCAATCCAAAGAGATTTGCCGTTATTTATTGAAGAGTTCTGTTGTATATCTCCGAAGTTCTTTACCAAATTAAAATGGGACCAATTTCGAAACATACTCTTTCAAATAAAAAACTAATTTGCAAAATCAGTTCACAATTGACGGAGATATCGGTGAACATATACATAAAAAACAAACGTAATGTCGAACATAGAACCTCCTCCTTTTTGCTAAGTCTGCGCCAAAAAGGCCTATTTCAGCAATGTTGCCAGACAAACTCTCTGAAGCTGGTCTTCCAATGAACCTTAAGGTGAGTATAGACCAGAGCCTTTAATTGTAACAGAACATCGAGCATTCACTATTTTTTAATTTACTCGACCCATTTTTCGACCATGACGCTCAGTTACAACCTGATTTTACCAACCAACAAGCGTTTTGGTGTAACATTTAAACGAGCAAAGGCACGAGAGCGGGTGACGTGTAGTGAGGTCAATAATGAACGAAAGTTACAAAGAAATGCTACAGGTAAATGTTCAGTCGCCGTGAGCATTACGTCGAACACAGCGTTGAACATTCACAAGAACGTTACATTACATTGTAATGCTCGCGGAAATGCTCGAGTGTATATCTACTCACCTTAAGGGGAAAGTGACGGAGCAAATAGTTTTAAACATTATATACTAACAAATAAATAAATAAATAGGTAATTATGTGTTCAAAAAGGTTTTGATATAAAAACTAAAATCATAGAAAAGTTTTATAGTTATTTAGTACATGTCGTATACATTGATCAACATTAACAGCGATTTGATTAGATTTTCCTATCGTTATTCTGGTATGACTTTTTCGTTTACAACGTTACCTCAGATTTCCACAAAATCCTAAAACCCAGACAACGACAACAAACTTCCTAAACAACCCACCCCTTTCATTCCCAAGCTACGAAACGTGAAGGGACCAATTCCCCTACATTTTCTTTACGAGGCGTCTCGCGTACCCTGCACGCTTTAAATGCGGTGGCTTGATGAATTGGCCGCGGTAAAACAATAGACGTCCATAATCCTACGATGTTTTGTTTGAGATTTATTTGTTTGAGCCTTGTGGCCTATGGTTATGTAGAGCTATAGAATTGGTTGTTCAAAGACGTGTGACATCTACCAACCCGCACTGGGCCTGAGTGGTGGATGATAGCCTGCTCTATCTATGAGAAGAAGCCTGTGTCCCAGCAGTGGGCACATTGAAAGGCTGATGATGATAGAATTTGCGTGGAGTTTCATCATGGTGGTGCTTGGTTTGAGGTATTCCAGGCAACCAATATTAATCTAATGGAGTTTCGGTTAAGACATGATTACCTACCACTTAAGAATAAGACTTTTATGGATTTTTCTATTAAACACTAGCAGTTCCCCGCGGCTTCGCTCCCGTGGACCACCCCACAGAACCCGTTTTCGGGATTTAAAAATAGCCTATGTGACTCAGGAATAATGTAGCTTTCTAATGGTCAAATAATTTTTAAATCGGTCCAGTATTTTCGGATCCTATTCGGTATAAACAAACAAACAAAAAAATATTTCCTCTTTATAATATTGTTATAGATAATCAGTTCATCATCATCGTATAATAATAATATATCCCATATATGCCCAGTGGTATCGGGTGCGACTTACAAGTTGTAGATCGTGGGTTCGTGCCCAGGTAGGCGAAAAACATCGTGAGGAAACCGGCATGTCCTAGAACCAAAAATTCGAAGACATGTGACATCCACCAACCCGCACTGGGCCCGCGTGGTGGATAACGGCCCATTCCCTCTCATAGAGAGGAGGCCTGTGTCCCAGCAGTGGGAACATTAATAGGCTGATGATGTGATGTGTGTGTGTGATTTTCTGAGAGAAATGGAGACTCAAATATATCGAAAAGTTTTAAGTCATCAGGTACATCTAAATCAACTTTGCAGCTTTCAATGCATTCACCTATGACTTTGACCAACTTCATCACATCATTCGACATTAGTACACCCACCTAACGAGTAATGATTGCTTCATTAAAACATCTAACTGCGAAGTTTTAGAACCATAGCCTAAAATTATACAAAATGCGATATTTTTTGTTCCTAGCGGCCAATAAAGACAAGCAAGAGGTGGGAAAAATCAAACGATTACGAAAAATGTAGCAAGTTCAAGATATTCGACACCCGGACAAAAATAGCTTCTACACAATATATAATATCGATACAGCCAGTGACTTGCACTATGGCTTCTTGTCCTTACTAGTCGGCTTACCTACCCGGTGATCCGGTTAACACCTGATCTAATTCTAGGTTGGAACGGATATTTTGACGTGTGCGATGTCGGTGGTGGAGGATTTGCCAAGAAAAATTTTGTACGTGTAAATTGAATAACATAGGTAAGTTTGATAAGAATATGAACGCGGATAGTTGTATTTTGCGGTATATTCAGGATTGTAGTAAATAGCGTTCGGCCTATTGGCATATATATACAGAGACCCAAGGGATGGTATCCAATAATAAATAGATATAACTTTTTTTTCTTTCTTTCTTTCTTTCATTTACAGACTAATAGGTATTTATTTTCAAGTAAAGTTATTCCTATTTTTTTTTTTTGTTTCTGCTGAGCGTGCCCGCCTGCTGGCTGTGGGAGATTGGGAGTCGGGCCTCTGGCTACAGGCATTACCGTCACTCAACATAGGTAATATGTTGAGTGACAACACCTTCCGGATCGCTACATGTCTGCGTTTGGGTGCTCCTAGCGGAGCTCCACATCGTTGTCAATGTGGTGAAGCAGTCGACTGCCTCGGTCACCATGGCCTATCCTGCAGTAGGAGCGCTGGTTGGATAGCACGGCACGCCAGCATTAATGACATCATACGTCGGGCTCTTGTCACTGCCGGGGTACCAGCTGTTTTAGAACCCAATGGCTTGCCACGCGACGATGGGAAGAGACCAGACGGGATGACCATAATGCCTTGGAAGGTGGGTAGGCCTATGGTGTGGGATGCAACATGTGTCGACACCATTGCGCCATCCCATCTTCTTAGCACGGCGGGCTGTGCTGGGGCGGCTGCTGCTGGTGCAGAAAACCTCAAACGGCGCAAATATAACAACCTTATTGTAAGTTATATGTTTGAGCCGTTTGGGGTTGAAACTTTAGGTCCATGAGGTCCGAGTGCGCATCGACTTTTTCGAGAAATTTGCACAAAGCTCGTCGACTCTTCACGTGACCAGAGGGCTGGCCTTTTCTTCGGCCAGAGAATCAGCATTGCCATCCAACGTGGCAATGCTGCCAGCGTTCTAGACACTTTTCCCGTTGACATCGATGTGGACGAATTTTTTGATGCACAATGAGCTCATTTCCGTCTCCCTTTTCTATTTGTATATAGATTTGTTTTTTTTTAGAATAATCAATTGTATATATGTTCCTATTCTTGGATAACTCCATTATTCACGATATAATAACCTATAATATATACATATTCATATGAATATAAACAACATTCGTTGTTTACAAACTTCGTTTGCAAGACATCCTTTCTCTCCTCTGATCTCTCCACTTTGATGGGATACCGACCCTAAGGTTTCTAATTGGTTCAATATAATCATTAATATCAGCCCATTCACATCAAACATGTGTACGGAGAACCCTCGACCTTCTAAATTACATATGTATATAGATACTAGCTTCAGCCAGCGCCTTCGCCCGCGTGAAAGTCGAAAATTGTCCCGAGTGAACTTACAGGGAACTATCCGCAAAGCTACGCTCAGATGGCGCCACTGGAATCGGAGTAAACAAACTAGAGAAGGGCGTTTTCGGTTTTTTGCGCAAACGGTTATGTATGTGTTTTCATATTGATATCGATATCAGTAGTACAGTTTGCAAAAGTTAAAATGTAAATATATTTAGATGAGCAAACTAACAACAAACGCGAAATAATACTTAGAAAGAGAGGTACCGCATATGGTTCCTAACGTTTTTGAAGTTTTGTTCCTAGTTCGTACGTTTTTGCATTGTTACGGTTTTAAGTTTTGATTTATTCGTTCTCGCACGCTAGTAAGGTTTTTATTAGATACCGCTTTTGTAATATCGGTTATTTTGATATCGATTTCGATATGATATGATATCTAACACATATCCAATACAAGTTACGTTTTGAAAATACGACCCATCCCCAAAAAAAAACAAACTGTCAAAGTCGAGAGACAAAATTTCGCAGTATACGTATACAAAATATAAAACTAATAGTGAAAGAAAAATGAAGCTAACTAACTACCCCAATATTATTATTTGGTTTTTGAACACAAGTTATCTTAAAAACAGTAAAATATAGTTCGGTAACCACAAACAGTAGTAAACGCCATGTTGTTATGTTTTTGTTTACCCCGAGCCGTCAAGCGCCATCTGACAGGAGCAATTGGCAGTGATGTTCCCTATTCCCGGGATAAAAAGTATCTAAGGCGCGGAATACATAGAAATGGCGTCGGGCGCGGACATGGCACGGGCGGCTTCCTATTTTATTCGAATTTCAAACGAAATGCATGGAAATAAAGCGCAATTTAGGAAACACGGTATGTCGTTGCTCGGACGTGGTTATGACGTCATACCGTGTGTCCTAAATTGCGCTTTATTTCCATGCATTTCGTATGAAATTTGAATGGAATAGGAAGCGGCCCGTGACATGTTCGCGCCCGACGACATTTCTATGTGGCCTGCGCCCTATGTGCTGTTCCGTACTATAATCTATCTCTGTGCCAAATTTCATTCGTATCCGCCAGCCGTTTCAGTGTGAAGAAGTAACAAACATACAAACACATACACACACACACACAATCACAAACATTCGCCCGTATTATATTAGTGTGATAGCGAGATTTAAGATGTAGCAACATATACTGTTAAATAATAACTATGACTGGCTCGTGCTCTTCACTTGTTCAAGAATTATTATCTTAAAAATAAACTCGAAGGAAAAAACTGTAATTTTATCTGGAAAAATATTGTCTTCCATAATGAAAACATTACCCTTGGCACTTTAATGTCATATCTACTTGATCACTCAGTCTGTCTGTGTAGGATCTGTTTACAAAGAGCCTTAAAAGCGTTGGCCTTACTTTAGAAATTATTATTTTTATTCATCCTTTTGTGTACAAAATTATGTCGCATTTTTTTGTTTGTAGTTAACTGTATGGCACTTTTTGGGCGATTGAAACAATAGCAAGGTAGTTGTGCAACACAAAAATTAACAGTATTCATTACGTGTTTTACTTCATCGAGCAGACGATTTTTTAAACATATAGAAGTAATGGATCAATAATATATATATATATATATAACTAGCTGTCCCACGCGGCTTCACTCCCGTCATCTGGCTACCTACCTACCACCTACCCTAACCTACCTACCCTACATGCATGATTGTTGCGTAACTTAAACCGTTTACGCAGCGCACGCAACGGAAGCTCTCAAAATTTTTCATTGATGTTCCGCTCCTAATGGTCGTAACGTGATGTTATATAGCCTATAACCTTCCTCGATAAATTGACTATCTAACACAAAAAGATTTTTCCAATTCCAAAAGTTCCTGAGATTAGCGCATTCAAACAAACAAACTCTTCAGCTTTATAATATTATATAGTATAGATTCAGATGTGGTTTCAACGGTGAAGGAAAACATCGTGAGGAAACCGGCATGTCCTAAAACCAAATATTTGAAGACATGTGACGTCCACTAACCCGCACTGGGCCCGCGTGGTGGATTACGGCCCATTCCCTCTCATAGAGAGGAGGCCTGTGTCCCAGCAGTGGGAACATTAATAGGCTGATGATGTGTGATGTGTGGATGTGGTTTAAAGCGTGATCTAGTGTGTTAAGGAATTAGGGTGTTTGTGTCTGTCTGATTTTTTTAGCAAATCCGCCCAAAAATATTGGAATTTTAATTTATGAAAGCTTGGTCCTTTGAATTATGTTTAAAAAAATACTCCAATAAAATCATAAAATTTTCCCCATTTAGAAATAAATCAACTCAACGATCAATTGAATCCCGGTGCCCTAAATCAATTAAATGAAAACTTTTGACAGTTTTATCAGTTGGCTGAAACGAATCAATCAAAATAAGTTGTCCATCTAAATTAATTGGTGAATTGTCGGTGTCGGGCTGAATCTATTCATAAACAGTTAAAGGGCTCCTCTAATTAAAATGAAGGGGACGAAACAATGGCAGGGTGATAATAATATTGGAGTTTATTTTAAGTTTTAATGGGCTGGATGAAGTGGAATCTTTTAGTAGGTTGGTAAGGATATTGTTTATTATCTTTTTAAATGATTCGTGTTTTGAAAGTGGCTTTAAGCTGAACAGAATTAAACCAGCTAGATCATTCAGCATTCTATAAGTAGCGATTAGAAGCACATGCGTCGAAAAATGAAGCAGTGGTGGCCCAGTGGTAACGGCCGCGACTTACAAGTTGTAGGCCGCGAGCTCGAACCCAGGCAGGCGCTCTACTTTTTGAATATTATTTCATCAGGACTGTTCTTAAAACGGTGAAGGGTAACATCGTGAGGAAACCAAACATTCGAAGACATGTGACATCCATACACTAACCCGTACTGGGCCCGCGTGGTGGTTTACTGCCTATTCCCTCGCACAGAGAGGAGGCCTACACGCACGACGGACATCTATTCTGTCCTACCCTGTTCGAAAAATATGCAATTTATGTGAATCTTCAGCCCGTCATTCAACATTTAAGACAATCTTATGGGGACGATTGTATTTGCTGTGAAGATACTGCGAACAGTAACCTATACCAGAAAAACATTGAAGCAAACTTTAAAAGTTCCATTACAGGTCAACAACACGACCCCAACACTTCTAAAACACTTATTCATGAGACTAAAGGCTATAATTATCAAGGACCAAACATAACTTCACTCACCAGCGTGTAACGGAACACCTTAAGTGAAGTGACGTCACAGATAGATGAATGGTGGAAAATGGAGCAAAAATGGCTGCTATCGGTATATCGGATTTCTAATGGATAGGGTGCTAGGTTTGTTTTGATTTCTCTTGGGTAACCCATTTAGGTTGGCAATTTGAGGATTCATTACTTTAGTCTGAGTCATAGCAGCATGACGCCTTAATCTATTAATTGGAAATGTAGGCGTTGGGAAGGTCCACTTCAGTGGGTTCCCGCATTGACGAAGCGGGGAGGCTCAGTAGCCGTGGCTTGGTCAGCCACGGTGAAGCGAAGAGGAGCCCGAAGAGGAGCCGCGTCAGGGCTTTTCCTGTTTCAGACAATGACTAACGCCAACGACCATGAGGGTACAAAACGCGCACTCGTTTCACACCCGCGCGACCCAAACTTTAGTGGATTTTTGTACTTTCCTTATATGACTTACAAAAAAAAGCCTCAGATCAAAATGTAGACAGTTAAATTGTCTTTGAGATGGTGTCGATTTCATTAAAATACGCCCAGCGGTTTTTGGTGCGATTGTCGTGTTTTTGTCCATTTTAGACATAACTTTACAAATTAATTACACCATGTTATACGAATAAAACTCAAAATTTTCTCAGATACCTCATTAGGACACCTCATAATGATACTCCTTTAAGATAAAGAAGAATAATTTATTTACGCACGTCTCACGTACGTATATAAAACCGTGTATACGTTGAGTAGCAATTACTTTGTGGAATTCAAAGGACATGAAAAGATATGCGTTGGTACATGTTGTAAATTTACAGAGGATGTACAAAAAAACCTGAAAATTTAAGGCTTTGCCCTGCAGCGCCGGCTGAATAGAAAACAAAGCCATAAAGGTCGACTACGAATTGAGCTTGGTGCTTTATATATGAAATAAATAAACATGAATGCATGACTGATTTTTTCCCATCTTGTTAGAAATCATCAGCTCATCGATTATAACCCAATCCTACTTATAATAATAGGGTAGTTAACAAAAAATATCTTTTTAGTCCGTCAGTTACATAACCTAAAAATATTGGACATGTATTTTTTCTTTTTTCCTACATAAACAAAAATTTATTCATAATTTTTTTTCATATTTTTCTCAGCAAACCCATTCATTTGATACCACGATTGAACGAAAAAATAACTGGTCCACCATCTTGGGCCGTCCGCCATATTTGATTTAGAATGACGTCACTTATCTAATCATGCATTGTCATCCAAACTAAACGTGTATGCAAAATTTCATCTTAATCGGTGACGGATAACTGCTTTAAAATTCAGTTGTAAGATTTTACCCGAACACACAAACATACATACATTGCAAGTTAATTCAAAGCTTGTAATAAAAATTACGACGATACAGTGCGTTGAAATATCGTGTGACGTCACGGTGTGCTACAATTTGACAAAGTGACGTCAGAAGCCCGCACTCCTGAACTTTGATCGGCTTTATCTTTGTCAGTTTTTTGTATTTATTTGATAAAGGAAAAAAATATGGGTCCAATATTATTAGTTAATTTTACTGACAGACTAAATAGAATTTTAATTTTTCAACTGAGGAAACATCCCTATTAAAAATGTTGTCAAAGTTTAGCTATTTCTTAATCAATCACGCCTTTAGCTGAATGGGTTTGAATTAAACTAGGCACACGGTTAGTCCATGTCGTATATTAGGACAAAATAGTTATTTATGCTACAAGTGCGGAAGGTGATAGGTGATTTCCGAGTCGAGAATCATCTTACGCACGTGTATCAAACATCATTTTACTATGCATTGTGCGAGGAAATAAAAAATATAACTGAACCAAGCAAGAAATTAATAAAATGGCGCTTATTCAAGGGCGATCAGCATATCCACAGATTAACTAATAGTTCATAGTTCCTCGGCAATATCTACTGCGCATGTGCAAATAGCTGTCACGTCGTAACGCAAAAAGGCACGGGCAGAATATTCATTCTGCCAAACATATTTAATGAATATTTAGAATTAATTTATTGATCAAAATCTAAATCTAGAGTAATTAAAAACACCTTAAATGAAGTACAGTTTTGTTTTACCTTTTATATGAATGATAATCTGTACTTAACTAATTTTAATCTTAAATAATAAACAATAAACTTTTCTTAAATAATAAAAACTATGCGGCGGGCTGACGTTGGAGTTAAAAATTAAAAACGTGACATACATAACGATACAATTAACGTCATTGTAACGTTACGATAATAACGTTACAATAAGCGTAACGTTACATTGAGCGTAACGTTACGGTACATTGAGTCATCCTTTTTCGTACGTGCAGCCGGCGTTCATCGATTTATTAGACGTTGTCACGTCAAAAAAGTGACACTTTCCGCACAGCTTGGAAAACGCTCGTTTCGAGGACATGCATTGTAATAGTACATTAAAAACTCCTTGCTACAAAACTTTTTTAAATTCACTTATGGCGCATCTTTGCAACTGGACATATTTTTTTACAAAGAAAACAGCCTATACAGCCTATTCGATTTTTCACAAACGTTGATGTGAAAATAATTAACTTAAAACTGGTAATTAAATATATTAAATAACTATTAAAAAAAAGAGAATTCAATGCTAAAACGTACGGAATCATTAATTTTTCCTCGTATAAAATCGTATCCCATTTTATTCTGTGTACGAAAACTCCTTGCTACAATTTTTTTTTAAATTCACTTATCTTTGCAACTTTGCAACTGAACATTTTTTTTTTAACGAAAACAGCCTATTCAGCCTTTTCGATTTTTGACAAATGTTGATGTGAATATAATTAAATTAAAACTGGTAATTAAATATATTACACAACCATTTAAAAGACTTTTGTGAATTCAATGCTAAAACGTACGACATCATTCATTTTTCCTCATAGAAAATCTATCCCATTTTACTCTATTTTTGAAAACTCCTTGCTACTAAACTTTTTTAAATTGACTTATAAATTAAAAACTAAACTGCAAACATAATGATCGAGCTCGTAAACAAAAGTCACGACCGCGTAACAGAAAGATGCCTATGCGTAAGATTTAACTTTCGAATCATAATTATAGCCTCTGAAAGTGCGCCATGTATAACAACTGTATTGAAAAATATTTTTTAGGCCAATAGTACGTTCCTTTGGGACAATTTCTGACATTTACATGGGCAATGTCGCTGGCTGAATTGAACTGTCGTTAATTAACCATAATTTGATAATAAAATAAAAGATTTTCAGTTTCACCACAAGTCATCTACCAAGACTTCACGCTAAGCTTGTCCCTTGAGGCAAGTTCTTAACTTTATTTACAGAGAACGTGAGACATAGTTCTGTATTGCTGGGAATTGCCAGCCATCAGTTTAATTACAAACAACTTACGACTTTAATCTCAGCAGTGTCACAAAATAGAAAGTATACATGGCCCCTCCCGCCTTTTCTAAAATTGACAGCTAAACTTGACAGATTCACTAGGGTTGCTACTATATTGATTCCCAATTTTATAATAGAGTAGTTTGTATAAGCTACAAATTTAAATACATCGATTCGTCTAAACATACATCGTATCATGCTTATATGCCTTAGAGGGTAGACAGAGAGAGATATGACGAAGATTGGAGGGTAAGAAGACGAAACAAAAGTGTAATAATGATCCAACTAAAAACATTAAAACTGTGAAAAGCACTAAGCTCCACAAATACATAAATGTGAAAAAAAAGTTAATAAAATTAATTACCCGACTGCTTAAGAAGCGAACTTAAAAGATGTACTAAAACAAGAAGAAAATTATGCTGTGCAGCCGGAGGAAACATATTTGTGAGCTGGATGACTTAAACCATATTATTACGACGTTTCATAGCCTTTCCAATTTCATCCATATACTTAAAAAAAAAAAAATACCTAGATATTGAATTTCTAACTTGTCATCTAAAATGAAAATGAATGAAAGAACGAATTAAAAAAAAAATATAAAGTATTTATCATTTATTATAAACTTTATTGTACACTACAACAGGACAAAACATTTATAAAGATAAGTGTACAATGGGCGGTCTTATCTCACAGCGTATAATCGGCCCCTGTGTTTTGCTTTTGTGGACTATGAGAAGGCTTTTGACTCAATCGAAACCTGGTGTGTTTTGGAGTCTATGCAGCGATGCCAAGTAGACTGGCGATACATCCAAGTGCTGAGATGTCTTTATGAAAACGCAACAATGACCGTCCAAAGTCAGGACCGGCAAACTAGGCATATCTCACTGCGTCGAGGGGTTAGACAAAGGGGACGTAATTTCCCCGAAATTGTTTAGTAACGCAGTGTAGGATAATGCTTAAGACGCTGGACTGGGAAGGACGCGGCATTAATATAAACGGCAAGTACATCTCATACTTGCGTATGACATCGTCATAATGGCAGAGTCGGTGCACAGCTTGCAGCAGATGCTGGATGGCCTAGTTGATCACGCATCGGTATCCGGATGAACTTGGATAAAACCCAGGTTATGTTCAATTCACACGTTACTCCGGGATCGATTGTGGTCAATGGCGGTGCTCTTAAAATTGTTCAAGAATACGTTTACCTCGGGCCATATAAGTCATAGAACCGATGACCGTTGGGGTAAACGTGTTCTTTAGTGGAGGCCGCGAACTGGTAAACGTAAGGTAGCAAGCCCTCAGGCTAGGTGGAGCGACGACCTTCGCAGGGTGGCTGGTAGCAGCTCGATGACAGTTGCCGAAAATCGAACCAAATGGCGTGCAATTGGAGAGGCCTATGTCTGATGATGATGATGATGATCGCACAGGGAAATCTCTTATAGACAACCTTTTGATGGACTGAACGAGAGGAGATAGATATAGGGCTGTCAGTGAACAAAAAATATATTAAATAGTATATAATAATATATATTATATTCGGTCTGTCACAATTAATAAAGGTAGCCCAGCCAATACAACCTCGTTACAGTACTTTTTGTATGAATGACGTGACAAACGCCCGCACAAAGCACTCCTGACAGCCGCGACTGAGCTCGGTCCAATATTGCCCAATATTCCCTGTAAAATCGCAATGTTAATGTGTGTGTGAATGACGCTTTGTTCGTAGTGGCCTCTCTGTCTGCGGCGCGTCGCCGCTTACGTACTTTGTGGAAGTGTTCAACTATTTTAGGGTTAATTAGATTTTTCTTTTGATTTAATAAGCAGTTTTCTTCAAATGTATTCTTTGTTATCATTAGCTACTGAACACACGGTATGAAGTTAATTACTAGGAATAATGTGCGTTAGAGCTACAGGACCTGATCCAACTGTGTCCCTTTGACTGTCCATCCGGATTCAGGGTGCCATCCGGACTTAATTGATATTTACATTTTGTGTCCTCTACTATATAATAACCCATCATAGTTACTTTCTGAACTCATTCGTTACATTCTTATCTTCCTTCGATTTCCAACAGGCGATATCGAGGGCAAGAGCTGGCAAAAATGAATAAAAAATAAATAAATTGCAAAAAAAAAAATGTATACTTTTAAGACAGTAATCGTACGGCGTTCAGCCATAAATTTTAATATACTCGCCCGTACACTCAAGGCATGGAGTACAGATGTAAATATTAGCTGACTCCTAAAGTAAACATAAAGTACGTGCTTCTGGTATTAGGGTGGCTCCTAATTTCCGACTTGCGGGTGCTATCGCCGGTTATTCGCACAGCCATGGAATATTTAACGTGCATCATTTTAAATACATTAATAACCTTTATGAATAAAGATGTCTGTTTATTTACTGAGACAGTGGAGATAGTATTTTGGCCTTGGAAATGTTTGTGCCTGGAACCTGCTGCAAATTGGTTGAGAAACTTATTGTGTTTTGGTCAAAATAAATACCGTAATAAGAAACAAAAACGGAAGTACATTCGTGCCACGAAAGATGAGACTTGACACACCACGGGACTAGCACACATTTGACTAGCGCATTAAACGATTTAAAGATCCATGAGGTATGAGTGCGGGAAGGGACCGGGCGTCATCGGGGCGGCGCACACAGGACGAATTTTCTTAAAAAATTGGACAAAACCTTTTTATTGATTAAAACGTTCGAAAAGTCGTAGGAATTGATGAAAACACATGAGTAACATATTAAAGCTTTATTTAAATTTTTAATAGTTTGTAGTATTTTAACTGAGGAGCTCGTGGCTAGATAGTATCAGCCGCACGGGTCGATCATCAAGGTTAAGCAACGCTTGACGAGGTCGGTCAGTGAATGGGTGACCATTTCAACATACCGAGTTTCCTCCGTGCCTCGGAAAGCACGTTAAGCCGTTGGTCCCGGCCGTCATTTGAAGATCTTTGACAGTCGTTACAGGTAGTCAGAAGCTTGAGATCTGACACCAGTCTTGCCAAGGGGTACCGTGTTACCCAGTTACTGGGTTGTGGAGGTCAGATAGGCAGTCGCTCCATGTAAAACACTGGTACTTAGCTGAATCCGGTAAGATTGGAAGCCGACCCCAATATAGTTGGGAAAAAGGCTAGGCAGATGATGTAGTATTTTAACTGATGATTGTCGAACGCATTAACGAAAATTCGCCAGAATTCACTCAAATCGCGAATTATGACGTCGTACAATCATACGTCTACCTGGGCGCTTTAATATCGAATCCACGAAAAATATCCACGGTGGTTGCGGGGACGAAATCAAGCGACGCATGGCTATGGCCAGGTCTGCCATGGATAGGCTGAAGAAAATATGGAGGAATCACAATATCACCAAAGCCACGAAAACCCGGCTCATACGGGCACTTGTGTTCCCCATATTTCTATACGCAGCCGAGACCTGGACGCTGAGAGACACTGAGAGGAAGAGAATAGACGCTCTGGAAATGTCGTGCTGGAGAAGAATGCTTGGAGTGTCGTGGACTGAGTTTCGCACTAACATATCCATGCTTCAAGAACTCAGTATCAGGCAGCGTCTATCGGTTATAGTCCAAGCTCGAGTACTCCAGTTCTTTAGACACGTGTCCCAACGAGTCAACAACTCTATCGAGCGGCTTGTAGTTCAGGGTAGAGTGAAAGGAACAAGAGCGCGCGGCAGGTCGCCCATGCGATGGACCGACCAGTTTAAGTCTGCATTGGGTGGCCCATTGCATGAGTGCACACGAATAACAGCCGATAGAGAGGGATGGCGTCGCATCGTTAAACATATTATGCCAACCCGAAGTCTCACTGCAACATGATGACCACGACCGCTCTGCCAAGAGTGTACCGACGAAGAAGAAAGTATTTTAACTATTCTTCATATTAATTTACTATTCGGTTATTAATTTATTTTATGATCTATCTTGTAATGTTTTCTCGAAATATCACAGAAGATAAACCTAAAAATAAAGAAAAAAGTAATTTAAAAATATTAGTACAAAATTCAATTATCTGATAAAAATGAAAATAGCACATAGTAGCAACTGCAACTAACACAGATGTTAAGCTAAGATATGTCACTTCATTGTATTATTCATAAAGCAGTCTGATTCTAATGAATTTGTCACTTTTTGGCTTACTTAGCTCAAAAAGTTAAACAAACAATGGAAAAGGAAACAGTTTTAAATACATAGATACATTCTTCCAGGTTCGCAATCCACGATTAAAGCTTCTCCAAACACTATCAAAACGTGACACTACTTTTTTTAAAACCTCGATTTTAAACTTTGTATTAAAAAGTAACAATTAAAACATTTGTTAAAAATATTATAGAAACTGAAATTGGATTTAAGAAACCCTTAAGATTCGAAAAATAAAGTCGTGTGACTGTTATGGCTAACTTCAAAGACAAAGATATTTTATTTCAAGTAGGCCACCAAGCGGCACTTTTGAACTTTAGGTACATTAAAATTTACAAGTTATAAAAGTTGATTCTACCGTGCATTCGGAAAGTAGCTTGTTATGGAGAAGAATGCACAACAAACTCCATACTTACTCTTTTAAAAAATTAACTTCATAATTTGAGTTTTGTCCACGAATATGAACAAATCCGCCTGTGTGCGGTACGGTGGACAGAGCGCGGGAGGCGCGGTCAAGTCTCATCTTTCGAGGCACGCACTGTAATATCATAATAAAATAACATCACCACTTCATTCAACGGAAGGTTAAGTAGAGGTTTACAAATTTTTCGATGACGGGCCTTTTTTTCAATAGTCAATAACTTTTACATGAGGACCAAAATTTACGGTTTGACAGCTTTTGTTTGGAAAATACATATGTCAAACATCCTTATTTATTTACCAGTTAAAAATTTTATATGACTATTGAATAATTAATTTTCCCCCCTTTAAAAGGTAACAAAATATTTTTTTTTGTAAAAGATATGTATAACTGTTTTGGTGCACAATAAAGTAGATTCTATTCTATTCCACAGATAATATAATACTAGCATACAGATGCCTCATCCCATACAAAGAAACCGTGCCGACGAAACTAGCGCTTTTCATTGGATTATACCGATTAGTTTTTGTAAATTGATCGCGTTCGGTTCCGTTCCACGGCGATAGATAGATCACCATCTATATCCGTGGAACGGAAAGAAACGGAACCGAACGCGTTGGATGTACAAAAAATAATTAGAATAATCAGTATAGAACGTCAGCACGGTTTCTTTGTATGGGATGAGACACCACTGTCTATTCTAAAACCCTCCAATCACAAACTTCTATCAAATAATTCCAAACGTTTGCTTCCAGTAACTAAAACCAACGAACATTCTACCATAAGCCAACTAAAAACCATCGAACATTCTACCATAAGCCAACTAAAAACCAACGAACATTCTACCATAAGCCAACTAAAAACCTACGCTACCTAGCTTAATCAATCTCTACACGTGAAATATTTTCCTAAAGTTTCTCTACTCAAAACTGAAACGTGTTCAACGACATCCATTTCGTTCACAATCTGAACTCCAACTATTTCAATCGAAACATTCCTTCAGAAATCGAGAAAGTTACCGCTGAGCCATACGGGAAAGGAATTGGTATCATTAATCACAGTTATAATGAAAGTGCAGCTGTGTTATATAAATGAGGGTAGATATTCATCGTTCAGTAAACTTGTTATTATTAGAAGTTAAAGTAGGAGCAATTTTGGGACTGATTTTAATAATGGCAAGTAATATTCAAAAGGATTTTGATAGGCTGCGACACATTTTAACAAACTCTGTCAGTTATTAAATGCCCCGTTAAGGATTTTGACTTAGTTACTGTCTCAAACAGTGGTAACGATCGCAACTTACATTTTGTAAGTTGTAGATTTGTAGCCAAGCAAGCGCTTCACTTTACTTTTTAAATTATTTCATCACCACTGCTCCCAAAATGGTGTAGGAAAACATCGTGAGGAAACCGGTATGTCCTAGACCCAAAAAAAAATAGAAGAAATAATGTAACATCCACCAACCCGGACCGGGCCCGCGGTGAATTACGGCTTCTCACGGAGAGGAGGTCTGTGTCCCAACAGTGGGAACAGAAGCTGCTTATGCTTTTGCTTATACTGTCTCACTATTAAAAACAGCTAACTGTGAAAATCGCCAATTAAACATGACATGAATGCCTTCCTTGCACAGAGTTTAGTAAAACTGGAACATCATGTTTCACACTAGGCAAAACCCTGTTGACTTTTCTTTTCCAATGAGTTTCAACATTGAGTCATCGAAGGACCAATAAATTCCAATGGATAAAACATTTACAGTTGTAATAAAATCAAACAATCCCCAAACAAACATTGATTGATGTTAAATTGTTCATTGCTTTGTTTATTCAAACATTGCGAAATAAACACTGTGTGTCTGGGTTTTTTTAATTTGCCAAGTGTGGGACTGAACCCGCAAGTAATAAAAATGAAGACGAGACAAGAGGTCTGTGATTACCCTTTTTTCTCAGGCCAAACAGCAAGCCAGGCACAGGCTAGCTACTTACTACTGTGGAATAGGGATGTTTCCTGGGTAGAAAAAAAGATAATTTTTACATTTTAAATGTTTGGTCCGTCAGTGAGATTATCAAATAATATTGGACCCGTATTTTTTGCTTTATCAAATAAATAAAAAAATACAAAGATAAATCGGTATAAAAGTTCAGGAGTGACGCCACGTGTGGGCTTGTGACGTCACTTTGTCAGTATAAAGTGTAGCACACAGTGACGTCACACGATATTTCAACGAACTGTACCGTCGTAATTAGGGTTCCGTACCCAAAGGGTAAAAACGGGACCCTATTACTGAGACTCCGCGGTCCGTCTGTCTGTCTGTCTGTCACCAGGCTGTATCTCATGAACCGTGATAGCTAGACAGTTGAAATTTTGACAGAAATACACCATTTCTGTTGCCGCTATAACAACAAATAATAAAAACAGAATAAAATAAATATTTAAGTGGGGCTCCTATACAAAAATCGTGATTTTTTTGCCGTTTTTTGCGATAATGGCACGGAAACCTTCGTGCGCGAAGGCGTTCGATTCCGACTCGCACTTGGCCGGTTTTTATTTGTTTACGTGGCATAAGAAAAGTATATTTGTCCAATATTTTTAGGTTATCTAACTGACGGCCTAACTATATATTTTTTGTCAACTACCCTATTGAAAAAATTTTGGCTCATTTATTTTTATTTCATTTTTTATCAATATTTGTAAGTTTAAGTATTTTTCTGAAGGTAGTAAATAGTTTAAAAATGACCAATTGTAGTTATAAAATTGCCGTACTTTGTAAGATAGTGTTAGTAGCATGCCTGCGAGTAATTATTAAGAGGAAACGTGGGTAGAGAGCGGCGACTGAATTTCTTTAGTAAAAAGTCATAATTCGAGGTTTTGCTCTCGTTTCTTTCCTCCTCCAATATTGGACCAATTTAAAAGATATTCCGTAAACTGAAAATTACAGATGTATACTATGTCTCTATGTTTTCCTTTTTGATGATACATTATCTTTAGAAGCTCTAGAGCACTCAAAAAATATTCAAAATTGCGCTGTCAACAGAGGCTTAGTGTACAAATTTGACAAATACAAATGAAAAAGGAAAACATAGGGACATAGTATATATCTTATTTTACCAGTTTATGGAATATATTTTAAATTGGTCCAATATTGGAGGAGGAAAAAGACGAGAGCCAAACCTCGAATTATGACTTTTTACTAAGGAAATTCAGACGGCCTCTCTGCCCATATTTCCTCTTAAGGGTACACTAGTCGACGGCACGAACTATTTTGTGCGCGGGGTTAAAATGCATTTTATATCAACCGACAACACGTGCGGAAGAGATAGATGCTGTGATGTGCAGTAGGAAACTAGTTCGCGTGCGAATACACACTTTTGCAAATTTGTAGCGAAATGGATAATGATTTAGGACGAAACCGAGCGCGCGAAATTTTATAAACAGACCTTTGGCTGTCTAGATATCATGAAAAAATTACTAAACCTATCTGTTCAAAATAAAATTATTTGCATTGTTGAACTACTAATCTATCCCTATATGGTGGCCGTTTTGCAATTTTCCGTTTGCTTATGGTATTTATTCGCGCCCAAAAATGCATTAAAATTAGTGTCGAAATGTGGAACTTTCGACGCTCATAACTTTCAAATATTTTCTTTCTTTACTTTTTTGCTTCCATACAGGGCTAGATAATGATGAGAAAAATTGATATCACTTTTTATTTTGAACGTACAAGGTCAAACAGTGGAATAAACCCTAGACTACGTTTATATGGAAGAATTTACGACTAGTGTAACCTTAAGCTGGGTAGAGGGACGCAGGTTAAGACGAGATCTCCGGTTGTACGATATTAAAAGAGTAGTCGAAACGAGAGTTGATTTAAGACATACCTCTGTTCATCATTAAAGATCTTATACATTTATATAAATTCCTTGCCCTGTGATATTTTTTCCTGTATCTTAACATCCCGATACTACACTACTATAACATTTCATAGCAATCGTGAATCCGTTGTGAAGAAGGGATAGTGATATTCGTCCTGATTATCTCGGTCTCTTTATCATAACGTTACAATTATGGCATTGTCACGTCATATAGTAGAGGCGGATTTGTTGCTCCCGATGTCAAAAATCTGTATCCAGACGTGCGATTTTGAAATCGCCGGTGAGTTAGCCGTAAAGAAAGATAGAAAGAAAGAAAAAGTATTTATTTGTGACCCGCACAGGAGACACGAGAAATCAGCTTAAAATTAAAAAAAATAAAAATAAAAACCCCGTGCGAGACCAAAAAGGCTCCTATCTCAGCATGTGCAGCGATATCCAAAAAGGAAATAACGCTGCGCTGATATTCTGATAAGACCAAAGTTGATGCCACGGACACACTTACGGAAACGGAAAATACTCTTCTTCGTCGTATCGATGATTCCAAAATTAAATATACTTTGACCGGAAAATACTTAAATAATACAATAAAATAGAATATATAAATAACAAACAACATAAAGTAAACACAGAAGGTGGGTCAGAGTATGTGAAAGTATTACTCGTATACAAATATAAAACATATTAAAATGTAGGTATCCCTGTGGACCGACGTCTGCGATGCTCAATAATTATTTGTCGAAACCATAGACAAACAATAGAGCGCGCGGACCAAAGAGTAATTTATTAAATACGGAAGAAATCTATGGTCGGCTGTCAAAAGAAAAATGTTGTTATGAAATAGTGTAAATAAATAAGTGTAAATAAACTTGGTGAAAAGAATACATATAGTATTATGCTAGTATTGGATAAAACGGAGTGGTGTGAATGTTTTTATGTGGTGTGGTGTTCGCAAGAAAGTTCAAAACAAAGAAAATGGATTAATGGCAGTAATACTAAGTAACGAACCTTGTAGCATAAGGTGACATAACTTTCAGTGATGCCTTGAAATATACACCATGGTTGATTACGCACTACTTTCGATCAGTGTCTGTGAAATCTTGGTGCCGAAGTAGCCGTAGTACTTCTTGTAGGGAAGCTTACGCACTACATCCGAACTCTATTCGTCATAATTCATAAAATTTTGAACTCGGAACTCAAATCCAGGTGGTGTCAACTCTCTATGTCGAATCAACGACATACCTTCAAGGGCTATTTCAAGTGTGGCTAGAGTAAAAATAATAATTCGGGACCTAATGTACGAGACTAAAAAAAATAATTCTTATGAGGTTTTAGGTCTCTAATCATACTAATAATGTCAATGATGACGTTGACGTGTGTGAAATGTGATTCGTAATTTCGCTGCCGCTTCTGCCCGTCTGAATAGTCTTATGATAAATGCGGTGGCCTGATACGCTCAAGGTTGCTGCGGGTTCGAGTCCCAGCTATGTTTTCATTTCGGTGTGGTGTTCTGGATTGCTACTAGATGGCGCGCAGCAAATCTAACCTTACTTTTTTGTATGAAGTCGATATTCTTCTCCCTGAAGTAATTAGTATTCTGTGCTCAAATCACGGACACGGATCACGGACACGTCCGTAGTGCGTAACCGCCCTCAGATTTTAATCAATTTCCTTACTACAGATTTTCTCTTTTATTGTAGTGTAGAGGAAGAGTAATTCGAACACTATTTCTCATACTATCCATCTACACTTACACAAAGCCCTTTTATACTCTCAGGGCTATTATGTACAACCCTATACACCCATAATATATATCAATGGCTCGCACCATTGGCACAAAAAGGAGGGTACTTATGAATGATACGGAACCATGAATGGAATCAAAGAGATTCATTAATCACAAGTACCTACATTTTGGGCTATCTCGAGATAGAATTGGGAAATTAATTGAGAATGAATAAGAGAAATGATGGTGAATATAAATGAGATTGTATTGATAAGGTATTACTGAAGATTTGTAAGTCAATGAATCAGCAGGACAGACAGATAATTAATTAATATACATCAGTGATCAGATCACTGTTTATTCAGATAGCTAGCATCAATGTTGCCATGGGGTTCGTGTTACACAGTTCCTGGACCATGGATATTAATGCAGTAAGATGGGTAGTCGGCGGTCCATGTACAGTACAACTATATTCTTAGGGTCTCTCGGCTAACTTCGTGTGTCGTCAGTCGTCGGATTTGTTTCAGTTGCCCTTTGCACTTAGTATAGACGGGAAGCTCTCAATCTACTTGGAATTATATAGAGTTATACTCTTCTAACTTCATCATCATCATCATATCAGCCGAAAGACGTCCACTGCTGGACATAGGCCTCCCACATGTGTCGCCACATTGACCGATCCCGTGCGTCCCGCAACCAACTTAATGTAATTTATTTAAAAATGGGAGGAAAGCTGCTAAAGAAAAATAAGAAAATAGTTTTACAGCTCTATATAGTTCACACGGCAATCAAAACAAAACAACAATAAAGTAAGTTCTGAATTCAAATTATTATACACGATAAATCAAATAATTGATGGACATGGAAATTAGCATTCGTTTGTATTCGGAAATGTGATGATTGCTGAGGGACATTAATTAAATAGTATACTGAGAAAATAGTATAATACGCATACTCAGATCTGCTTCAGTTATTATTCTTTATAAAAAAAACGTTTTTACAAAAAAAAAATGGTTGTCTGTAAAGTCGGTTTACAGACGATAGTTCAACGTGACAACGTCATAACAAAACATTGATGAAATGATTGCATATTTAATGATACAATTAACGTTATTGTAACGTTACAATGAGCGTAACGTTACATTGAGTCATCCTTTTTCGTGCGTGCAGCCGGCGTTCATCGATTTATTAGACGTTGTCACGTCAAAAATAACCGACTTCTAAAGTAAAATACTACAAAGTCCGGTGTCTAAGGTACCTATTTTTTTATTCTTTTCTCGAAAAAATAAAGAAATAGAAACAGCCGAATTGAGAACCTCGGCCTTATTGGGAAGTTGCCCTGCGGTTTATAATATATTTTTTCTAAAAAATTACAAATAGCCGTTTAGACGTGATTCTCGTTTCAAAATCAGCTACTCAAGGGAATCTGCACCTGTGGAAATCAGTTTCATTAAGTACTACGAGTCTACGATCTCTGTAATTAATTCTGACACATTTCCTGCTTGGCGACAGAACACAGCAATCTAGGGCAACATGTCGGCAAACCTCTCGGGGTTTGTTACCGGGCGGGGCGGTGACCACTTTCCATCAAGTGGAACATAGCAGCCTGCAGCCTAAATGCGTAACATGCTCCTAATGACAACAGCCATTTTGACAGTGCGAGAACATCTATGAAAGAAAGAAGGAAAGAAAACATTTATTGCCAACTGTAACAGAACATGAACAAACACAAATTAGCTCCGAGGCACAATATTATTAAATTTTTATTATACCCTCTCACAGAGAGAGGAGGCCTGTGTCCCAGCAGTGGGAACATTAATAGGCTGATGATGTGATGTGATTATTATATTATAGACACACAATACAATAAAAACTAAAAACAATATAATTTTTTATTATTATTATTTATATTATTTCTATTGCGTTGCGTTGGTTAACTAATTATACTATAATTGTAATAATTTTACTTCTTGAACACTTTAAATTCATCTAACTTTTGATAGAGTGAACCGATTGCGATGAAACAAAAACTAAGTAATTCTTCAAGATACACACAATTTTTATGTATAAAAGTTATCTACATTGGTTTCGTACATTTCACGTGATGCGTGCACAAATAAACAGACAAACAGACAAAAATTCCAAAAAAGCTGAAAATGGATTCTGTTGGTTAGCCTTTAACCCCCTGGCAATTTTTTTATGGAAATATTTTCGATGTACAGATACGACTTTTCTACTGATTTATTATATATATATATGATGATGATTGATGATGATGATATTGATTGATGAAATTAAACTACTGTTGAGTAAGCCTCTGTTACTTTTGAAAAAAATAGGCACATTTCTCGTGTAGGACATGACACGGAATTAACTAACAAATTATAAAAAAAATGTTTTCCCGATGGATACCGCAATCGCTCTGTGAAGAGCAAAAAGCGGCTTGCGTTACTTGGTGCGTCAGAACTCTCGAAAGATTCCACGCAGGATCCTCAAATACTGTATACAACATCGTATCAGGTGAGGAATCCTACATATACGCGTACGAACCCGAAAAAAAAAACCAGTCACGAGTTTGGGTGTTCGAAAATGAGTTAAAGCCAACAAAAATTGTTCGTTCACGGAGTGTTGCAAAAAAAATGGTGGCCACGTTTGTCTCCAAAACCGGCTATGTTGCGACTATTTCTCTTGAGGGACAAAGAACGGTTAATGCAGAATGATATGCTAGCATTTGTTTGCCACAGGTCGTTTCTGAACTCCGTAAAGAGAACTGCAACCGCCGCATCATCCTCCATCACGACAATGCGAGTTCTTACACCGCGCACAGAACAAAAGAGTTTTTAGAGCAAGAAAACATAGAATAATTAGACCATCCGCCGTACAGCCCCGACCTAAGCCCTAATGATTTCTATAGCTTCCCTAAAATAAAGAATAATTTTATCATGGCAAATAATTCAAATACATTATTTGCCATGATAAGTGACATAGTAACCCATATTCTGCGAAAATGTCTACCAGCTACCTATTAAAAGTTACAACCTTGTGACAGACAGGCGACATAGATTTAGTAAAGCACACAGGCGTTGTATATTTATATCATTTCGGTACGGAACTCTTAAAACCACGGGGACCCGACGCGATGCTAAATAAAAAAAATACAAATAAATGCCACTAGATGGCGCAATATACGTCGATTTGTTATTGAATTGTGTGTAAAATTAAAATTTCTACAATTGATCATAAAAATTGTATGTTCTTGTTTGCTCAACTCAATTATGGAATATTGGGCTCTAAATTCAAAATTCAAAGATTATTTAAACGGATCATTCAAAAATTGATTCCAATACATAGCGCGGTTTTAAATTTCTTAGGCATTCCATTAGATTTTTTTAGTTTGTAACACATTTTGGTGCAATGAAACTATAAAAACGTGCAAAATATACTATACCACAAATCGTCACAGTATTTAACGAAAAAAATAATCACGACCCGAGTAAATCCTTTTAAATAGCTGCTAACACCATCTATCGCCGTGGAATGGAACCGAACGCGACCGATGTTCTTATAAAAATAATAAGTCTAATCAGACAAAAACCCTAGTTACGTCGACACGGTTTCTTTGTATGGGATGAGGCATCTATATGCTAGTATTATAATTATTATCTGTGCTAAAAACAAACAAAACTTTTAATGCTTGTCTAATAGCAGGAGTACTGGTTTTCCAAACAACTACTATTAAATTTGAATCGAAACTATGGTTAAATAATGAACCTGTTGCTGGTGAGCACCATTTAGTTTCCCCTTGAGTACATCAATTTAAGTTCTGTAACTCCGCCCAATGATTGGTCAATTTGAGTTAGTAATTAAATAATTATGATTTGTGGCCCTTCTTCTTCTTTTCGTGTAAGGATGTGGCCACCTCTGATGTCAGAGTTAATTAAGCCGTCTCTGGGAACCTCACAGGCCTCTGACTTGGCTTTTTCAGACTAACATTAATCTGTTAAGTAACTATACAATTTTTTTTTTAATACTATAAAGAGGAAAGATTTGTATTTTTGTATGTAACGAATAAACTTAAAAACTTCTGGACCTATTTCAAAAATTCTTTCACCGTTGGAAAGCTACACTATCCCCGGGTGACATAGGCTACTTTTCATCCCTGTATTCCCACGGGAACGGGACGCTACTTAATTATATAAGTCCAGGTTTCATCAGGTCTTATTAGTTTAATTTACCAAAATTCAGGTCCTCATGGTCCTTGATGCGAGAATATCCCAGAAATCCCGGCCATATGTGCTCAATAGTAGCAGTTGCAAACACAAAACCAAGGAGGCAGTTATGAAGCAGGATAAATTTTAAATTGAACAACTTAGCAAGAATATTAAAGAAGAAACTAAACCGGTAGCTGTAAATTACAAACTGCAAAGAAAACAGAGTTAAGTTGGAAAATAAAAGCACGCCCTTAATATTAAAACGTTGCTAAGAACTTAAGCTTTGTTAAGGGGCTTCGAAAAAAGCGTTTCATTGCAAACAATAGCACCCTCATTAATATTTGTTAAAATCTCGATGCTGTTAATTTAGCAATTGATAGAAGTACCGTAAAACTTTTACCCTCTTACTAGTAAACGCAGTATAAAGTTATACCAAGTATAAACCTATGAAAATGTATAGTTATTCCTTTGTTATACCTGGTATAAGTTTATACCGCGTTTATTAGTAAGAGGGTTAAAGTCGAATCTTTATATCAGCGATGGTAATGGTCGATATGTCATTTGTTAAGATTGGTCATGTGACATTTCGATAGCGATTGGCAATATGTTTTTGACATATTGCCGATCGCTATGACAACGCTTTCCTTGGTAGAATGTCACTTACTAGAGTCTCTTTTTGGGTTTTGACAATCGTGTTATTGTAAAACTCTAATGCCTCATTTACACTCACGCCTCGCGGCACGTTTCGTGACTTGTCTCGTGTCTCGTCTCGTGGCCGCTCGTCAAGTTAATCAATTTATGTTCACACTCTCCCGGCGCGTTCAGTTGTTTTCGAACTAAAACGTAAACAGCCCGCCGAGCATGGGCGCACCCAAGACATTTGTGACAAGACATGATAAATTACCGTACTCGCCGGGCAGCAACAAGAAAGGTATGTCGCGCCTTTAAACTATGTCACATGGTTGTCCCGTGCTAGCATTTAAGACAAATTGTAAGACATGACACATTTTATCACAACGAATTTGTAGTTCAAGTCGAAGACCATGCAAAGTAAAAAAACCAAATTTTGATTATTTTTTGTCTAGGACATACCGTTTTCGAGATACCATTTCGGGAATATAGAGCGTTTTATGCAAAATAAAATAAGATTCGGCGGCCCATAATTTCGGAAAGAGTGCGTCGTAGGGCTATGCTTCTCAGAACCTAAATCGTTTTTATGGCCAAGGTTAAACCGAAACTGCAATAAAATTGGAAAATTTCCGAAATATAAAAAATAAACGTCAAGAAGTTATGCCACAAGTCAAGAAAATATCTCACGCCGCCGTGCTTGCATTTAAGACAAAATGGCTTTATCGCCCAAACTGTGATAAAAAGTTTGACTTAAGCCATGTCACAGTAGGCCGTGCTCGCCGGGCAGGTGTAAACACCACGAGCGCTTTCCCCGCGCGTTTGCTCGGGAACAAAAAAACTTTTCCGACGCCAGCGCTGCGAATGGCGAGATGAGCTGCGAGGCGAGCCATGAACGCATTTATTACATACGCGTCTCGTAGTTCGCCTCGCGGCTCGTCTCACCGCTCGAGCGAGAGTGTAAATGAGGTATTAGATTGACCAAGTACAATTTTGATAGTGCATGTCACTCGCATAGTATGGGACTTTCGAGCTCCTAATATAATAATCATCTTCGGTTCTTTAAGTTAAAAACGATCTTTATATTTAGCTACCGGTAATGCACCCGCTGGTTTAACAGCCCAATCATCGAGTTCTGTACATTTTTTGCCCGCTTTTTGCACGTCGTCGCTTGAGAAATGATATTTCATTGAAAATTACTTATAAGTTTCATAACAATAGCAAACACTTTTTTAATAGTAGACAACTTTATCTCCTACTTCTGTGATTCCCTTACATGTGATTATGTGGTTTCTTTATAAATGAAGTGGGGTATAACTTTAAGAAAAGTTTATGTTAAGAGGAAACGGGGGCAGAGAGCGCTGACTGAATTTCCTTAGTAAAAAGTCATAATTCGAGGTTTGGCTTATAAAAATATATATAAGTTGTGTGATGAAGTACAAACACACATTTACAATATTTGTCCGTGTTTGCGTTGTACTCCGTTTCAGCATGGGCGATCAACTTTTTTAAATTAGTAACAATGCACTTAATTATAACTACAACCTCATTTTTTTTAATCTACGTTTTATAATAAAACATTATAAGAAATATTTATAGTTTATGAAATAAATTATACTTTTTCAAAGACAAGGATAACACATTTTATTCAATTGAGATTTCGTTATAGATGTTGTGCGAAGTAGATAAAAACATCTGCTGTATTTCGTTATTTTTTTTTTTTGTTGTACACCTTAAATTACGACTACAAAAACAACTTTAAACTAATACACATACAATGGGCGGCCTTATCGCATGCCGCGATCTCTGCCAGGCAACCTGGATATTATATCAGTTACCTGACCTTCACTGTTTTCTTCGAAAGCCCGTATTAAAATTAACTATTGAAAATTAGAAAATCTAGCATTGTTCTTGTAGAAGTTACAACATTGTCGGGTTAAAAACGCTCTCGTCAAAACTAGTGATTTTGTACATAGCCGTTTGCCTTTGGCCTTCATCTTCCTGTGTATTTTTTAGTCTCATATATTTCATTCCTACTCATCAAATACCATCAACCACTATACGAGTCCATAAAAAATACTACAAATAGGACACAAACTACCATCGACTCAAATCCATAGCTAAAAACAATTGCTTACTCTCAATTTGACAGTCCCGCCGGCTGTCACTGTCAAGCTGACAAATTGCTCTAAGGCTGAAATAGATTGGTATTATATTTTACTCTCTTCCGGTAATATTGATTTGATGAATCGGATCTGACAACAACACCCGCGTTTGCCGGAAAATGATCCGTTAAAAGGTTTTTTTTTGACGTCGTTTTTCACAAAATTATTTAAAATAAAACATTTTGGCTTTTACAAATATTTTTTAAATACAGAAACAAAGTGGTTTCCTATTTTTCGTACTTCACTTCTACTTTCACACAAATTGTTCGGTATTTTTTAAGAGACAGTTATAGTTTCATTTCGTTTTTATTTACAGAGGACAATTTAGCTCCTTCTATCTGCTGAGCCGGAGTGGATATTTAATGCAGGACCCCACGTTCAGTAGCGGGTCCTGAAACCACTTTTGTTATTAACTCTTTCTCTGTTCTGTGACCGCTAAGCTTAACTATGACTATTGTGGCTAAATCGAGGACGTAAACGTCCTTTAGTGATTTATTGGTCACCTTTTATGGCACACGTATCAACTAGGTAGGTTAAAATGTATGCTGATCAATAAGTAAAACAGAATGAACTTTATCAAATCAAGATAGTGAGTTTTGTAAGTGTCTTTCCATCAAATATTGGAAGAAAATTATTTTACAATGCATGTCCTCGAAAAGAGCGTTATCCAAGCAGCAAACAGTGCGGAAAGTGTCACTTTTTTACTAGTGCTTTTTACTTTCATGTATTTTTTAAATTTTTAACTCCAACGTCAGCCCGCCGTATAGAGATTTTATTATTTGAGAAAAGTTTAAAAAATTAGTTAAGTACAGATTATCATTCATATAAAAGGTAATACAAAACTAATACTTCATTTTAGGCATTTTAATTTTTATCTATTATTTTGATCAATAAATTAATTTTAAATATTCATTAAATATGTTTGGCAGAATGAATATTTTGCTAGTGCCTTTTTGCGTTACGACGTGACAGATATTTGCACATGCGCAGTCGTAGACAGAGTAGTATACTGGCTACGTGCGCAGTAGATATGCCCGAGGAACTATTAGTTAATCTGTGGATATGCTGAGCGCCCTTGAATATGCCCGCCATTTTATTAATTTCTTGCTTGGTTCAGATATATTTTTTTATTTCCTCGCACAATGCATAGTAAAACTCGTGTCGATTTATCCACTCATCGGAAATCACCTACCTTCCGCACTTGTAGCATAAATAACTATTATCATTCCTGGTAAATGAATTTAATACAGAGATCACATTGTTGTCTATGTCAAACATAATACAGAAGACGAAGATTTTTCTTGCTGTTTTTCCATCTGTAAATAGCACAATGAGTGGAAATGTTACAGATGACAAGTTAATAATACAATTTATTATATTGACATTGTGCTAATTTAATTACCTACAGGTTATCACTTTATGCCAGCAATGTAGAATTGACTCAATGAGGGCTACCGCGTATGAATTCGCTTCTAGAGGCGCTGTTGTAGCGTGAGGTATTCGCACCTTTAGATGGAACGAGCGGATCTAGAAGATGCCTATTAATTTTCAAGGCCAACGTTATAGGTTTGAAATATAGGAAATGCGCTACTGTCCAGTCTAATACATGACTTATCCCATATGGTCTCAGCACACTCTGTATCTCTATTGTATACAGAGTACTCTATTTGCGATTTGCTGTCACATCTTGGCTGGATGCCATGCCGCTGTATCACTGACATGTTGCCCAAATCGCTGAAACGTGAAACCTTTGTTCAAAGTCATGTGTAGAAATGTTTAGTGCGCCATGAAGAATTTTTTATCGTTATTAGAAAAAAAACTAAGCTAAACTGGTCCTTAATTATCTACAAAATGTGTGAATCGTAGGCTACATTCTTAATGAAGATTAAAAAAAAACGTATAAAATGTTTTTTTTTTACCGAAACATAATATTTTCAATTGGAGTCACACTTTTATCAATGTTTGAAAACAAAGAAAGAAAGACTTTTTACAATAATTTTCCCCATGGATATTATATTATGTATCTTTATTCCCATTTTAAGTGTGCCGTACCCAAAGGGTAAAAACGGGACCCTATTACTAAGACTCCGCGAACCGTCTGTCTGTCTGTCACCAGGCTGTATCTCATGAACCGTGATAGTTAGACAGTTGAAATTTTCACAGATGATGTATTTCTGTTGCCGCTATAACAACAAATACAACAACAACAAAAGAATAATATAAATATTTAAGTGGGGCTCCCATACAACAAACGTGTTTTTTTGCGGTTTTTTGCGATAATGATACGGAACCATTCGTGCGCGAGTCCGACTCGCACTTGGCCGGTTTTTATTTTTATTGTATTAACATAGTTTATAAGATTTCTGATACCAACTGTTCTATGGACTATGTAGTGGATACTAACTGTACTATGTACGCGAGTGGGACTGGAAATTGCCCGTGCATTTGTTTGTGTATATATTTCGCGCACAGCGAAGTATTTTTGTGTCGGAAACGTGTCTGGTTGGCTGCCGGAGATTCGGTCCAGAATACGTCGGTTGTGCCTTATTCCCCTAATATTATATATATTTTCCCACTATAACCCCACCACCGCAGGAAACAATGTGAGTAATACTTGTAAGTTGTGTACCATTGTATCACTTTCCACCTGTCTGACAGGCATCGGTATCTCAAAGAACAAACCCCTAGTTTACCGCTGCCGCGTACAGCGGTTTCGCGGGTATAGACCTAGTAGGATCCAAGAGCAGCAGCGTTGCCTCTTGGCTGTAATCCGCAGGCCTGTATTCAACATAATATAACAAAATTTTCTATTTTCTACGCAAGGTGATTATAACAAAATGTTCTATTCCACAAGCAAGGTAAAATCAAACACCTAATTTCACTTATATTATTCAGCCAGACATGTGACATTGATATAATACGTTTTATCATCAAATGTCAGTACATCAAAGGTTGCCTGGAAGAGATCAAGGATCGCGATAAGGCCGCCTGTTGTACGTTTTGTTTTTTTATAAGATATCTTTTTGATCTATTTTTGTCTTGGTGTACAATAAAGTATATATAAATAAATAAATATATGTACCTTTTCTTGCAAATTATCTGACACGTGAAATAAACATACCGGCTAGCTACCAACAAATAATTTTCTTTTATTTTCTTGACATTTTTTTTTTCTAGATACTAGAATGAATTGTGTACCTACGTTTTTACATTTAATGAACAACCATTTTGAAAATTTTAAGACTTGTATTTTGTCTCAGAAAAAAAATAAAGTACTAAACTAAAAAAATACCGTTTAGTCGACATTTGACAGATTCTACATTTGAGAGATTCTACATATGACAGATTTTGAAAAAAGTGATACAAGGAAGGAACGTTGTGGCATTAAACATAATATTGTTTTATAGTAATCACTATATTTATTGTAAAGCATAATTTGTTTTATATATTTGTTTATAACTAGTATTAAATGTGTGTATTATTATATTTTTGTCAATGTTCGAGTTTCGTTAAAGCCGTTCCGTACAAAATATATGAGAAAATGCACTGTCTTCTCATTTTTTTTCTTTTAGATTTTCTTAAGGTTATTCTGCTATTCATGTTGGTGCAACAAATTAAAGGTTATAAAAAAATCGGTCCAGCCGTTCATGATCTAAAAATGGAGTAACTAACCCGACTTTGTTTTCTATACACAGATTTCTCGTAACATTGCGACCAAGGACTACATAACCTCTTTACACTTAATATTTTTTATCTATTTTTATTATTCTTTTGTTTTTCTCAAATATGTGTGTAAATTAAATATGAATGTGTAATGATGCAAAAATATTGTTTAATTTTAAAAATGTAATATTATTATAATTGACCGTAACAGTATTCACTAAACATAGAAAAAAACGGAAACTACATTATCAACCTATAACACTCCTAAACAAAACCAGATAGCTAATCAATAACATCTGATAATTCGTTCGACTTTCACTTCTAATGAAAGTGTAGAATCCGTCAAATATAGAATCTCTCAAATGTAGAATCTGTCATATGTAGAATCTGTCATATTTAGAATCTGTCAATAGTAGACTATGATTTCAAAAGTGGAATCTGTCGAATGTCTACTAAACGAAAAATACGAGTATGAAAATGATATTTGCTTTTCGTACGTTTTGTAAATCATCATCATCATCTGCCTAGCCTTTTCCCAACTATATTGGGGTCGGCTTCCAGTCTTACCGGATTCAGCTAAGTACCTGTGTTTTACATGGAGCGACTGCCTATCTGACCTCCACAACCCAGTAACTGGGTAACACGGTACCCCTTGGCAAGACTGGTGTCAGATCTCAACCTTCTGACTACCCGTAACGACTGTCAAAGATCTTTAAATGACAGCCGGGACCAACGGCTTAACGTGCTTTCCGAGGCACGAAGGAAAATCGGTATGTTGAAATGGTCACCCATCCACGGACCGACCTCGTCAACCGTTGCTTAACCTTGATGATCGACCCGTACGGCTGTTAGTATTAAGCCACGAGCTCGTCGTTTTGTAAATATGTTTACAATGCATGTCCTCGAAAAGAGCGTTTTCCAAGCAGCCAAACTGTGCGGAAAGTGTCACTTTTTTTTACTAGTGCTTTTTACTTTCCTGTACTTTTTTAATTTTTAACTCCAACGTCAGCCCGCCGCATAGAGTTTTTATTATTTGAGAAAAGTTTTAAAATTAGTTAAGTACAGATTATCATTCATATAAAAAGTAAAACAAAACTAATACTTCATTTAAGACGTTTTTAATTACTCTAGATTTAGATTTTGATCAATAAATTAATTTTAAATATTTATTAAATATGTTTGGCAGAATGAATATTTTGCTCGTGCCTTTTTGCGTTACGACCTGACAGCTATTTGCACATGCGCAGTCGAACTATGAACTATTAGTTAATCTGTGGATAAGCTGACCGCCCTTGAATAAGCGCCATTTTATTAATTTCTTGCTTGGTTCAGATATATTTTTTTATTTCCTCGCACAATGCATTGTAAAATGTTGTATGATACACGTGCGTAAGATGATTTCCGACTCGTGTCGATTTATGCACTCACTCGCTTCGCTCGCTCGTGAATAAAAATGCCACTCATCGGAAATCACCTACTTCCCGCACTTGTAGCATAAATAACTATTTAATATTAAGTGTAGATAATTTGGAACATAAATTTCCTACAATTGAATCTTCAGAAAAATAAAACAGATGTAGCAAACAGAAGAGCAGTGGTGGCCCAGTGGTATCAGCCGCGACTTACAAGTTGTAGGTTGTGGGTTCGAGCCCAGGCAGGTGCTTTACTTTGTGTAAATTATTTCATCACCACTGCTCTCAAAACGATGAAGGAAAACATCGTGAGGAAACCGGCCTGTCCTAGAACCAAACATTCGAAGACATGTGACATCCACCAACCCGAATTGGGCCCGCGTGGTGGATTACGGCCCATTCCCTCTCACAGAGAGGAGGCCTGTGTCCCAGCAGTGGGAACATTAATAGGCTGATGATGTGATGATGATGATGTAGCAAACATTTCTTTTGATATAATCGGTACACCAATAACTGAGTAAACTAATTGCGACTAAATTGCCATAAAGGCACAATCGCACGGACTAATCGCCAATCGCTTGAACTCACTCAGTTAATCCGAAGGCGAGCCAATACAGCCAATAATAACACATTTCTACCGTTTGCTTTCGTCCGGCAACTCGTGTGTTTTGTACTTCTTTATTTTTTAATTACTGTGAAAAGCAGGATATTTGATTTGCAAAGAAATATAGCTATTGGCAAATAGTATATGTGAGATACTTTGGTTGAATGAGAGATTTTTGGTACGTCTTTTTGGCCATTTTATTGAATACTAGCTGTTCCTCGCGGCTTCGCTCCCGTGGACCACCCCACAGGACCCGTTTTCGGGATAAAAAAATAGCCTTTGTCACTCAGGAATTATGTTGCTTTCTAATGGTGAAAGAATTTTTTGAATCGGTCCAGTAGTTTCGTTCGGAGCCTTATTCGGTACAAAAATACAAACAAACAAAAAAATCTATCCTCTTTATAATATTAGTATAGATTGTTTATTTAATGATTGGATTATTAAATAACTATTTTTCTACAAATTGCTAAAATAACCTGCTATGATTTCATAGTAATATTTTATCTTAATTACTTGCCTTTTAGCCGCGACTTCTATTCCGTGGCCCGCATTTTATTTCGGGATAAAACATTATACTCAGCGATGGTGGAGGAAAACATCGTGTGGAAACCGGCATGTCCTAGAACCATAAATTCGAAGACATGTGACATCCACCAACCCGTACTGGGGCCGCGTGGTGGATTACGGCCCATTCCCTCTCACAGAGAGGAGGCCTGTGTCCCAGCAGTGGGAACATTAATAGGCTGATGATATGTGATGTGATCTGACTCAGCGATAGTGGTTTTCTTTCAGCGAAAAAAGTTTCTTATTCGCATTAGTAATTCCAGAAATTATATTATAAATAAACATTCAATTTTACCTAAAACATGACATGAAATACTTACATACAAACGTGTTTAAAAGAGGGCTCATTGAACATCAAAAAAATCGTCCACATCGATGTCAACAAGCAACGTGCCCAGAACGCTGGCAGCATAGCCACGTTCGATAACAATGCTGATTCTCTGGCCGAAGAAAAGGCCAGCTCTCTGGTCACGTAGAGTCGACTAACCGCTTACTTATATCTCGAAACACTCGATAAGTACTTGGACCCTGTGGACCTCATGTTTCAACACCAAACGGCTCAAACATACGGCTCCAGTACGGTTGTTGTATTTGCGCCGTTTGAGATGTTCTGCAGCAAAAGCCTGCAACCGTCCCAGAATCTCTGTTTTACCACTTTATAATGTTAGTTAAGATGTACCCATTCTGGTGGCTAGTTTATGTGTCGATTATCAACAGTTTTGCATATCAATTAAACCGTACAAAATCCATAAATTCGACAGTTACCAACGTCACTCAGAAATATTTATAATACCACCATCGAAGTTAAAATTACATAGCAAGAGTCCTCCGAGTAACATAATGTCTATAAAAATATATAATAAAATACCGAACGACATCAAAATAGAGAAAAACGACAAAATATTTGTTAATCGCCTCAAAAAATGGTTTGTTGATAGATGCTATTATACATTGAATGATCTGGATTCGTTCACATTTTGATTTGACATGGAAATTATTCAATTCTATTTTGACATATTGTGTTATGTTTTTATTTTGATTGACTTTTCACCATTTTATTTGACTTGTATCTATAGTTTGACATGTATTCAATTTTACAATTTATGCATTATAATTACTGTTAAAACTTAAGTAAAATAATCAAAATTTTATAATTATATTTTATAGTATATTTATTACATTAAATTGCTGTGCCCGACGTATTGGCATATTGTATTTTATTTTATTTTCTTGACATTGCCATTTTATCTTAATTTTTTACTGACCTGATATTTTTTTTTTAATTTAATCTAAACATTAAAATCATTGTTTCATAATTGTTATCCTGTAGCCTCATTTAGTAACATTTGAAGTTTACATTGTAATTTTTCAGTTATATTAATTAATTTATAATAAACTAGGTATTTATTGCTATAATAAATTACTGTGCCCGACAGGGACCATGTGAACTGTAGAATAGAATAGAATGGAAATACTCTTTATTATATACACCATATCAGTTACAGAAAGTATAGCCGAAGAAAAACATTACACTAGGTGACACAATGGGCGGCCTTATCGCTAAAAGCGATCTTTTCAAGACAACCTTTGGATGGATTTAAAAAATGGAAGGAAAGACAGTACTGTAGGTAGTCTTTGGTGTGCTATTTATATATAAAATAAATACATACATATATACATATTATATAGACAAATATACAGTAATAAGTATGGAACAAAAGCATAGAAATCAAGAAATACAACTATTAAAGAGAGAGGTAGTGATTCTTTACCATAGTTTTAAAAATGGGCAGAGATTGAGCACGCCTTATTGACCGCACCGCTTGAACCGTAAAAGATTTGTCGTAAAAGCTGGTGGAATGCATCGGCATCTCTAGTCTAAAGTTTTCCGATGACTTCAGATATCTATTATGTGTGTCATGAAGGAACTTGAAACGTTCTTTGAGATTAGAGTGGGTTGTTGTACTGTGCTACTATTATAAGATCTTGATATACACATGTGAAATACAATAGCGATTTGAATTTAAATTTGAATAAACAAAAGAACCTTTACATCCATCATAGTTACAACTTCTCTAAAACACTAAACGATGCACTCAAATCTGCACACAAAAGCCGGAATACCGAAGACCGGTGCGCAATCGGCCAAAGTCCCAATTAAGCGAGTTCCAATCACGGCATTAGCACATTTCCAGTTCCCTTTCAATCGATGCGATCGGTACATTAGTCAGGCGATACGATTTCCGTGGCTGTCCGGCGATTTTGTGCTCGTCTATTAAGATACTAATGGCTTTCTCCCAGTTTCAGTTTAGTGTTTTGTTTGTATTATGTTTAAATAAATAGAAATGATAAATGAGTGAATATTTCCTAGTTTTCCTTGATCATCTTCCTGCCCTGGGGTCGGCGCAACACGTTTTCTTCTTCCATACGGTCCTGTCACCCGTCACGCTATTACTGATTCCCTTTTCTTACATATCACTCCTCACACAGTCCATCCATCTTTTCTTTAGCCTTCCTCTCCCTCTCTATCCAAATCTTTTAGTAACATTCGTTTCATCCCCCTTCATCACATGACCATACCAGGACAAACGGTTTCCCTTCAACTTTTCTGCCACTGGCGCCACTTTCAAACTGCCTCTAATATACTAATTTCTCACTTTATCCAATCTCATCACGCCGCACATCCATCTAAACATCCTCATCTCTGCTACATGCATTTCGTGGTTTTCCTTGTGTATAACAAATCGTATCACCAGAAATAAAATATACTCGTTTCAAAATTAAAATAACTACGAATTTGCCTATGGTTGCTATTACGCGAACTATCAGAATATTATCATCACATTTCAATCGATGCTATCGGTACATTAGTCAGGTGATGCGATTTCCGTGTTTGTGCCGGGATTTTGTGCTCGTCTATTAAGGTACTAATAGTCCACAGTTTCAGTTTAGTGTTTTGTTTGTATTTATGTTTAAATAGAAATGAGACCTTTGTCACTAAATGAAAGTTGTAAGAAATCTTATTATCAGATATAGACTCGTTTTAAGATGAAAATATCTACGAATTGACAAACAATTAACCCAATTACGCGAAATATGCTCGCATTATCTTGAAATGTGCTAATTCCTTGTTATATTTGTGTCATATGATACGAATCTAGCAGATGTGTGGCGATTTTTATCGCGTCTATTAGGGCATTAATATTTAGTTCTTTTGTTTTTAGGTAATAAATTTTAATCGAAAATTCAATGTTGTTGACGTCTTATTTGTTGTTACCAATGAATTTTTTTATTTTTCATGTTATTCTTTGTATTATAAATGATAACTATAGATAATTATGGATAATCGTGAGGTGGTATAAGCTACTTTATTAAAAGGAAAACATACTGCGAACACATAAATAAATTACGGCTAGATGGCGGCATGTTGAAAATTATGTTAATTTATATATTCATAATAATTTAAACTCAAATCCTGCTCAAATATTAATGTTTTTAATTTATCGTGTCTGCATAAATTATCAAAGCAATAAAATCTTACTAGAAGGAATTAATTGGAGTTAAGATAATCCTACTAAAATAAAATTTGTAAGAATATCAGTAGTTGAAGATGAAAAACATTCCAAGTATAAAAGATAATAAAAACAAACGACTGATGCAAATTCAATCCAAGAATAAGTTAGGAAACGTTGAGACGAAGAACAATATGTTCTCACCATAGATCACTACCCAAGTACGCTAGAAACCAGGACGTTTCATTAGTATAGAACTGACAGACAAAGACAGATAACGCCCGAGTCTAACCCGTCGGCTGCCGGGTGACACAGATTTAACGGCATTAAACCGCAAGACTTAAGACTGGTTTTAATTAATACCCAAAAATAGACTTCCATTCGAACAGAACTTCTCTAATCTCAAAGAGAGAAGCAATGAAGTGTGTAAGCCCACACAAAGGTATTCAAGATTTGTTCAATCGATTCCTTTTTTCATGATTAGTGATTTATATTTTCGCGATTCATGATCGAGTTTCACAGGAACGGGAAGAGTATTAAAAAGATTTATTACATTGGTCTGTAAAACTTGTTTAATTAACAATCCTTCTGAAACTTTGAAAATTAATTTACTTTACAATGTAATAAACGGATGTAAGAAGATGGATCGATGCGTTAAGCTACGTAAAGCGATATTAAGCTACATTAATAGATAATATTATTAAAACCAGCTTGTAACTGTCTCACTCCAAGACAAATGCCTCTTCTCATGCAGAGAAGGTCCGATTTATTAATCACCACACCCACTCAAAGTGGGTAGGCAATTTTGTACTAATTTTTTCTTCAAAATTACTTTTCAGAAAATTTTCTTTCTGTGCAGGCACAGATAATATAATACTAGCATACAGATGCCTCATCCCATACAAAGAAACCGTGCTGTCGTAACTAGCGTTTTTCATCTGATTATACCGATATTTTTTTGTAAATCGATTGCATTCGGTTCCGTTCCATGGCGATAGATAGATCACCATCAATATCCGTTGAACGGAACGGAACGGAACCGGACGCGATCGATGTACACAAAATAATCAGAATAGAACGTCGGCACGGTTTCTTTGTATGGGATGAGACACTACTGGTGCAGGTATTTATTATATATTATTTCAACGGTTTTCATTAAAACATAAATATTAATATTGAAGTATCATCTAAAAATATTTTACCTAAAAAGAAAGCTTTTATTTCGAGGCTAATATTCAAATAACTTTACCGTACCGTCATATCTGTAATGATCAAACAGAAGGCCACTGAGGCCATTCATAAAGATTTCATTTCACGGCATTTGATTTAAAACCAAATTCTTCCCCAAATTACTTCAAAGCCGACTCCTGAAAGGGAATATAATCAAAATGTCGCAAAAATGTCCTTTGACTAGTATCAAAGGGATCTTGACGAAAGAACTTATACAAATTCGTCGCTCATATCGTGTGAGTGCAACTCAATAGGTGACACAAAGGAACGGTTGGAAAATTCATAAGGGCGCTGTGTACCATACCACTGCTACGAACGGGTTGGATCACGCGTCACACAAAGAATATGGTCTTTTGAATTCAATTGTGAATTTATGGACACAAAAGAATAAATGCATTTAGAATGTGCTTTCTAAAAGAATATTGTAGTCCCGGCTGAAAGTTGTAGCGTTTGAAAATGAAAGATAATAGCTGGATAAAAAGACCACGTTCAAATCCTTTCCGAAACGAGGACAAAAAGACCAAAAACCCACTCAATTTATTCCACTTATGATCAAAGTTTAAAACAATTACGTATTTGTTAAAAAAATATCTTTGGCGATCTTCAGTGAACGACCATACAGAAGTTGGTGAAATCCATAAATGTTGGCATCATGAGTCGTTGTACAATCAAAAGTTGGGTCGGCTACAACTTTCGAATTTGTGAGCTGCGGTAACTTTGCGTGGAACGGTTGGGAACTATCGCATTCTGTGGTGAGAGGAAGTGGGTAGTCAAACGAAATACATAGTATGACTGACAATCGAATTATTTGCTCTAATAATGTTCGTTAATAACATTTTGCTAAATGATTGATTGTCAAACATGTCGGAATCGATGAAACAATAATGTAAAATGAGGTTAGTTAAATGTTTCTGTTTATCGAAATAAGTTCATTAGTTTGAAACCAACATAATGTAACGTCTTTTCATGTGTTGCGTAATATGCCGCCGCCTGGTTTGTTTTCATATAATACTTACAAATTTTCAGAATAGCTTTCGAACGCATGAAGACTTATAACACGTAGGACAATAATATTGTCAACAATATGATGAAAATTGCCCAAGTTGACGAAAAAAGGCAAATGAGTATTTTGTTTTACTTACCCTAATTTTATGTCAAAGTTCAATCGGCTCTCAGAGAGAGAAATTTCGTGTTTACCATTTGACAGAATTTTATGTCAACTTAAAATTCTTAATTTAGAAAGCGGGGGCGGGTATCTTCAGAAAACTTAACCTATGAGTTTACAACCGATTGCCTGTCTTGTAATCATAAATATATAGACGATCAAAATGTACCCTCTTTTTTAAACAAAAACCCTCAATCGTCATTTCATTTAAACCCAGCAACATAATTTCATGTAAATTGCCAATGAGAGCTTACGATACCCTAGAGCCCAGAGATGCAGTATCATATACCAACAAGGTAACAATTTGATATGTGACCCGACCCAGACAAATGATTCTCAATTATTAATGGTATGGCCCCACTAGGCCGTCATTACAGCAGTAATTGGGTCTTGAATTGGTGTAAGAGCACCTTAATATTGTGTAAGGTTATGCTTGGTACGTGATATATAACTTTTTATTTGCCTTTGGTTTGCTGTTTGAGAAATAACATTGCGTCTGTGTTACCTAAAGGAGAAGGCAGAGAGATGTTTAGAGCAGTCACTATTTCACGTAGCTGGTGAAATCGTGAATGCAATACCTATACACGATATATGATATATCACCGCGTGCTATTTTAAGGTTACACTAGTCGACGGCACGAACTATTTTGTGCGCGGGGTTAAAATGCCTGCTATCTCATCCGACAACACGTGCGAAAGATATAGATGCTGTGATGAGCAGAAAGAAGCTAGTCGCGTACGAATTAGCACTTTTGCAAGTTTGTAGCGAAATGGATGATGATTTAAGAAGAAAACGAGCGCGCGAAATATAAACAGAGATTTGGGAGTCTAGATATCATGAAAAAACGACTACATGTATATTTTCAAAATAAAATTATTTGCATTGTTGAACTACAATCTATCCCTGTATGGTGGCCGTTTTGCAATTTTCCTTCTTCTTATACGGAACTAAATTTCGGTACAAAATTAATATGAAAATTTATAATTCACTCGTATAAGTATATTTTTGGGATAACTTTCGTGCCAGAAATAGCCCTATTTATATAGGCATAAGTCTCATATTATTGAAGGCGAGCCCATTGCTGCAAATCCGTAACATTATTAGAGTTAGTAGTGGGACTCCTTTTTGGTAGGAGATTTTTGGATTAATTTCTAAACCCATTTCAATGAATTTAGTTACAATCAATTTTTAACCGACTTTCCAAAAAGGAGTAGGAGGAGGATGTTCGACATATATATATATATATATATATTTTTATTTTGTTTCTGTTCACCGATATCTCCGTCAATTGTAGACCGATTTTGAAAAAAAACTATCAAGTGGATTAAATAACTTTCTTTTTGGAAGTCGGTGTCCGTAACGCAAAACAAAATTGTTACCTACAAAAGACACTGACTTCCAAAACGAAAGTTATTTTTGTCTTTGTAGTTTTTTTATTTGGAAGTCCTACCGACTTAACGACAAATTTTTTAGTAAAAATTTATTTTTCTTTTCACAATAACCAAAATTAATAATGTTTTTAGACGTGATAAGATAATAACATTAATTAAAGCTTCATTTTGTGTCCTTACCTATCAATTATACCTTTAATCATTGAGTTTTCCTCAAGAGATCTTCCCTTTAAACACAATTCTGAGAACGAATCTAAAGAACTTGCTCAAACTGTACAAACACTATTGAAAGAGAATAACTCCCTTCCTAATGAATTATCGTCAAACATTTTCCAAAAGAATTTATTATCAAAGGCGTAGGCTGAAGTATTTTTTGTCCTAATTACTTTGCCAAACTTCAGATTGGAAACTAGATATCTTTAGATTAAGTTTCGACTTATTTCCTGGGAAAGAGGTCGGGAAAATAAGTTTATGTCTGAGTAAAATGATTTTCTAGCAAGACCAAGGAACATGTTGTTGAAACACGGTGTGACCTGTAAAGTTATAAATGTATACTTAAATAAATAAATAAATTTATAAAATTGTACCCAATTGCTTCTTTAGGAGAATTTTTGTCACAGGGTTCGAGTGCGTATTAATTAAGTATAGTCTTTGCAAATTGCGAGCACGCAACATATGCATGTAATGTATTTGACAGAAGACTTAAATGGAACAATCAAGAGCCACCGCCGGTTTCTAAAGACAAATTACCGAAACATCGCAAAACCCATGTCAGTCAAGTGATGCATTTGGCTGTTCTTGAAGAAATTTCATTAAGGTCCTACCTTGACCAAAAAATCAGCATGATCTATCTATCTATCTTAGATATGAGCATTCCAATTGGCCTAGCGGCACTGTTGGCGCATGAATTACGGTAGTGAATACGCCTAGATTTTAGAATAAAATCTTTATAAAATCGAATATTGGTCTTTTGAAAAAAATAAAACTTACAAAATGTTCGTTATCAAATTGTCTATGCATTAGTGTTAGTATAAAAAAATAATTAATAAATACGTTACGAGGAGATGCATGCTATCAATAATTATTTCACATTTTTATGGTTTTGTTGGAAGGAGATTAGTGAAACATATAAATCTTAAAAAAAAAAAGTGTACCACAATTTTAGAATCAACATTATGTAGAAATTTAATGTATTTTTATTAATTGATATTTCTTTTTCAATAAAGAGTAGATAGCTCTTAAAAAGGGCACAAAAACGACTAGCGCGGCGTTTTGCTTGGGGAGGCGCCTTAAATCAATCTAAGGCGCGTCTGACAGTAGGCCACATTATTTGAAACTGGGCCTCAGTCTTATATCGCCACAATATTTTCGCCTTCCGAAGCTATGTTTCAATTTCAAGGGCAGGTATTGACTTAGTGGCCTTTCTGACATTTTTCTATAAGTTTTTGTTAAGTTGACAAAATCAACTGTAAACAAATTACTAAATTATAACACCCCAAGCCCCCCCCCCTCTATTCCTAATTATAATATCTCCCAATTTTATTGTTTCCAGGTATTGCCCCAAAAATAAACAAACTTTAAACAAATATTATCAATCAACTTCAGGCTTATTAAGTACTTGATATTCAAATACATGTCAAACTGAACAGCAAATATTTTACATAAAACAAATAATGTTTGAGTATAAAAGCCCTCTGTCGTGTTTCCAGGAAGCAGCTTTAAAGATGACATGACCTGCAGCTTTCTGTTATTTGAAAGTTTTAAATAAGTTGTAATTGCGTATTGTGTTATGAAGCTTTCGCTCACTTCACCCGCGTGAAAAAAAGGATCGGAATTAGATTATCGGGATAAAAAAGTAGTCTATAAGCTATCTCTATGCTAAATTTCATCATCCGTTATGCAGTTTTAGCGTGATTGAGAAACAAACATCCATCCAAAATATAGTGTTACTAGATTACTTACTAGTAGGTAACACCTAACGACATCTATTGGCATCTATCATGAATAACGCTACATCGGCATTCCTTTAGAATCAAATACTCTATTCATCTAAGGCTTAGACGAATAGAGTAGAATAAAAAAAAACGTAAAATTAGAGTAGTCAAACCTACAAATTCCATTTTCAACCGATTCCAATTTTAAAATCTTTATCATTCATTCCATTCGTTCATTTCAATACCACGTGTAGGTACTACAAAATTACTGGAGAAAATATTCACCTCGTGGGAAAATCGGAGGACACAATGGTAACAAAATATTGTTTTATATTCACAGGAAAATTGCAGCTGGGTACATTTTTACGCGTGCTATTACGCACCAATGTAATAGTGTTATAGACCTATTGTACGATGTAAGTGACGACACATTGCTATGCAAATTATATTTGAATGGGACTGTGTGCAATTAAAATTCATGTGGTGTGATAGCATTTTGATAGTAACAAAATTGTTGGTAGTAATTCTGTGTGTGTGTACATTAACAATTCAATCATTTTGGCTGTATTTTTAGGGTGAAAACGGGACCCTATTACTAAGACTTCACTGTCCGTCTGCCTGTCTATCACCAGGCTGTATCTCATAAACCGTCATAGCTAGACAGTTGAAATTTTCAAAGATGATGTATTTCTGTTGTCGCTATAACAAAAAATACTAAAAACAGAATAAAATAAATATTTAAGCGGGGCTAACATACGTAATTTTTTGTCGTTTTTTGCGATAGTTGAACCTTTCGTGCGCAAGCCCGACTCGCACTTGGACGGTTTTTTTGTATTATTTGCAGGACAGAATAATTTAGTATTGTTGATTTTATAAAATACGAAAGTAAACGCAGTATCTATATATAGATTCAGACCAGAAAAATTAAATTGCAAATGGCTGTAACGGAATGAAGTGATCATATTTTAAAAACTTCTTCTACCTATGGAAATGAACCAATTTCTCCAGAGAAGTAATAGTCAATTATCAAAAATAAATTGTATCTCCCATACAAATTTTGAACAGCCGACGAGATTTTTTTATGTATACATTCTCCTTAGTTTTAAAAATTTAAACGTAACTATGATTTAAATAGACAACCAAAGTCATAGAAGAAAGCTATAAATCTCAACATATTTGTATGTGTCACTATTTAAAAACGCAGATTGAATTCAAATCACGTTGTAAATTTGAATGATATCATCAGCGTCATTCAACTATGTATTTCCGAATAACGACCGGTAATATATTTAACGATGACGATATTGTTATCGGATATTCTGCATTTCCTCGTTATTGACGTGGATAGTTCGAAGTTTTATGAGTCACAATGGGCAGAATGATAATTCTATTTAGTGCGTCACTGAGATTATCAAATAATATTGGACACATATTTTTTGCTTCAACAAATCAATAAAAAATTACAAAGATATACGCATCAAAGTTCAGGAGTGGGGGCTTGTGACGTCACTATGTCAGTATGAAGTATACTGTCGCATATTTTTATAAGATAAGATTAGATAAGATAATTTATTTGCGTAAAAAATGGTATACGTAGGTGTTATTATAGCATATGAGATCATACATGTTTTGCTTAAAATTAAAGCATGCAAACTTAAAATTTGAATTTACAAACATTATAATTTATGTTCAAAAAAATTCTTAATGTTATAGAAATTATTTTAATTCAGCCATTTATATAATTTAATTTTGAGTAACCTGTAATTTAATATTTTCAATTCATTCGGTAATTTATTACAAACACGTACACACATAGCCAATCAGCTTTTATTATATTTTGCTAATCTAGGGCGCTCATCTAGTACAAATCTGAATTGATCACGGCGACTTCGAGAATATATTTCCTCTGCTGTTATGAACAATTTTTTATATTTCTTGACAAACATACAAGTTTCATACAAATATAATGAAGGTAACGGTAAAAAACCAAGCTTCTTAAATATTGGTTGACATGATTCATCAGATGGAATCCCGTATATGGCTCGTATACATTTTTTTGTGGGCGACAAATGCTCTATTATGGTCAGTGCTATTTCCCCACATAATTAATCCATACTGTAACGGGGACTTAACATATGCACGGTATGACATCACAGCGGTTTTTATATTTGTTACCTTTTTGATCTGTCTGAGAGCGTATACAAATTTATTTATTTTATTGCATACATTATCGACCTGAGCTTTCCAGTCTAAATGTTCGTCAATTACTACTCCTAAAAACTTAGTTTGTGTCACTTGTGGTATGTCCATTCTAAAATTAAATCGATTTTGATAAGATTGACTAAATTGTATATATACAGATTTTTTAAGAATAATAGATAAATTATTATTATTTAACCAATTAATTTGATTGTCTATTGTATTATTTATGTCCGCTTCATGATCAATAATTGATTTATATTTTTTATCGGTAGTAACAATTATGGAAATGTCATCAGCAAAAAGAAAGCATTTACTATGTCGTTTATGTAGAGCAGAAATAAGATAGGGCCCGTATGCTACCCTGGGGGACGCCGCGTTTTGTTTTTATATATTCAGATAAACAGTGTGCCATGCCCCTATTTTCATCAAGTTTAGTGACAATGACACTCTGCTGCCTGTCAGTTAGATATGAAGATGACTGAAGTGGCAGTCCTCTAATTCCGACAGCCTCTAATTTTTGTATTAATGTGTAATGTGAAACTAGATCAAATGCTTTTGATAGATCAAAAAATAACCCTGTCGTCAGCTGATTGTTGTTGACATTGTGGTCATTATTGCTTTTAAAAGTGAAAAGATGGCTAAGGACGTGGACTTATGTTTTTGAAAGCCGAATTGCTCATTTCTGATAACATTAAATTTCTCACAATAATTCATTATTCTTTGATACATGCATTTCTCAAATTTTTTGACAAGATGGGTATTAGTGTTATGGGACGATAATCATTTATATCAGCCTTATCACCCTTTTTTAATATCGGTTTAACAATAAATATTTTAATGCTTTAGGAAACACTCCTTGTGAAAAGGACAGGTTAATTAGATAAGTCAAAACTCCAATTATTTCATCAACACATGACTTAATTATTCTGGTGTTAAGTTCATCGTAGCCTTCAGAGTTGGTATTGTTCAACGATAGTATCTGTTGTCTCACCTCTATATCTACTTGACGGACAAAAAACTAATTATCTATAATGATAAATGATGAATAATTATAATGATTTAAGTAATGATAGCCTCTTAAAGCCTCTTAAAACTGAGAAGGATACACAAAACAAGAAATACTGACATCCGGAAGAAAACAAAACTAACCGATGCACTACAGTTTTGCCTGAAGCAGAAATGGCGATGGGCCGGACATGTAGCAAGATACAAGGACCAGAGGTGGACTCTTCTAACAACTAAATGGATAGGTCCGCTAGGCAAAAGGAGCGTGGGAAGACAAAGGAAAAGATGGACCGACGATATCATAGAGATTGCGGGAAAAAACTGGATCAATATTGCTAAAGATAAATGCAAATGGAAACAGATGGAGGAGGCTTTTACCCACAAGGGATCACACATAGTAAAATAGTAACTTAATTTTAAATGTCAATTTATATGTAGTTGTGTGAGAAATAAAGCTGTAATAAATAAATATAAATAAGTAATGATTGCTAATTATTTTATAATTTACTATTAATGTTTATTTTATCAGTAGTTTTTTTTTAATTAACTAGCATTGATCAAAAGTTGAGCAAAGGGGAGACCTTTGCTCAACTGTTGCTCAATGCGATTTTCTAATGTTCTTTGTATTTTGCCTTCTCTGGCTAATCCTTCAGATATCGACGGGAAAAAGGGGTGTTATAAGTTTGAAGTGTGTATGTATTTGTGTAGCAGTCTGTCTGTGGAATCATGGCTCCTAAATGGATGAACCGATTTTGATTTAGTTTCTACTTTGTCGAATTCAATTTGCATTTTAGAGGTATTTGTGTCGGGTGTTTTATAACTTTTAATTTGTCTTTTTGTTACCTTGTATGGGGATCACCGTCTATACAAACTGATTGTTTTAAAAAAAGTTACAGATAAGATTATTATGTTATAGTTTTAAGATTCACTATGAAACAATGAACATTTTTTTTTTTTGATTTTTCTTATTTTTATTATTCTTATAGATGAGCATTATTTTCCAGTAGATATCATGAATGATTTACGCAACACTTTTGAATCTATCGTCAGCACCTAAATATTTTAAGAAGCTTTACAGACGTAACAAACTAGTAAATCAGGCCATGATTAAAATTTGAAGCACGATTGATGGATGTTTGTTTATACTTCAATTATGAACTTAAAAACGCAATTATTTCAGAAAAACCACTTATAAAGTGTATTGCACTTAGGCCATATTCTATTGATCTTCATTTGTAAATCAATCGTGTTATTATCATCGTTTGCTTATGAGTTGGTAAAAGGAAAGAATATTATTTTGTCTGCCACGGCACGTGTCTGGCACGCTCAATGTCTGTAGATATAAACGGATCTTTATAAGGTATTCATAAATTCACTCTAAGAATTTTAAGGAATTGTGTAATATAATTATTTTTTAAATAATCACGAATAAAGGCAACCGTTTCAAAGATATGCAATTATTTGTATTACGCGTAAATGATTGAATTTGCGGACCATACCAACGTTCAGGCAGTCAGCCAGTCTAGCGATCAGCGATCAGCGATCAGCGAGCCACAGAGCGCAGCAGTTACTGGAATACGTAGGTAGGTAGGTAATTTTTGTGAAGTATTAAAATCGTTTTCTTTTTGTTTGTAATCGTTTTGTTTATCGATACCGAGTATCATCACGAAATTCTTAGAGTTAATATTTTAACACCTTGTATAGACGTGAGGTTAATTTTGTAGATGTATATGACTTGTATACATCTGTCCCTTTTTCACAGTCAGAACATCATAGTTTGTACACTTCAGGGTATGGGGGCTGGTCAATATAAGCTTCTTATAACTATTTATAATAACTTTGCATATCATTATGGTGAACTCGTGCTTGAGTTGACCTAAAGCTCTTTTAGGTTCGTCTTCGTTTTCTGTATTTAGCCAGAATCCTACGAGTAAGTTAACGATGTAATGTCGCCTGTACCAATACGATACGGCATACTTTTGACGTGACAACGTCTAATAAATCGATGAACGCCGGCTGCACGCACGAAAAAGGATGACTCAATGTAACGTTACGCTCAATGTAACGTTACGCTCATTGTAACGTTGTAATCGTAAGGTTGCAATGACGTTAATTGTATCGTTAAGTATGCAATCATTTCATCAATGTTTTGTTATGACGCTGTCACGTTTTTTCTTGATTTAACAACTGCTAACTGACTATAAAATATTAAAACACGTTCCGCCGCCGTTTCCGCAAAACTCACACCTAAAGTACGTTACAATATTACTGGTACAAGTTCGCTTAATAGTCTTATCAAATCCTTCATTAAAATAAGGCTTATACCGCTGTGATAAGACTTAAATTGGAACGGTAAGATTCGAATAAGCCGCAGTCAGCAGCTGCAAGGCTTCGCTTAAGCGCTTAAGTGTCAGTATGTTTTAGTATTCCTCACCGATAACTTTCAGAGTAAGTTTCGACTTTAAGATGGAGTGATAAAGTTCAAATTAGAACGGAACGATGAACTAGATACATAGTCGGCAGGCGCAACTTGCCTTCCTCTAAGACATGCATCGAAGATTTGCGGATAAAGCGTTAAGTTCAGAATCGAACGTCAAATCTCAGATACGCAGTTACTCACGTCAGCGGTCGTAAGAGGCGTTAAGCTTACTTTTCGCGCTCCATCTTACCATACAAGACAAATAGATATGTCTAACAGTTTCCTCACGCAACCCCATTCGAATACCAATCTTATTGCCCACACATATAGTCGAAATGTGATTGGAAAAACTTACCGAAGGTGCCGTCAGAAGTTGAAGTGCCTCGCTCAAGTTTTTGAGTGTTAATGTGTTTCTGTCGCCATCTTCCTCTTCAGGGCCTGTGAGGTGGACTGAGGACTGACGAGAACGGAACTCCGGTTTCTTAGCACTGGATCCACTCCCGTTGGGAAACTGTTGCTGGGAATACGCTCGCTTATAAGTAAATGGACACGCCATGATGGAAAAGATGTTCTGGTTTCAAGTCATTTGTTTGAAGGACGTTCCAACACTTTAGCACTGGCACGTTGATAGGATCTGGAAAGAAAGAAAAAGGTATTGTTAATTTGAGACTCATAAGATGCGGTATTAAATTACGAGACCCTCAGTATTAATAAAAACCGGCCAAGTGCGAGTCGGACTCGCGCACGAAGGGTTCCGTACTATTATCGCAAAAAAAGGCAAAGAAATATTTATTTTATTCTGTTTTTTTTTGTTCTTATAGCGGCAACAGAAATACATCATCTGTGAAAATTTCACCTGTCTAGTTATTACAGTTCGTGAAATACAGCCTGGTGATAGACAGACGGGCAGTGGAGTCTTAGTAATAGGGTCACATTTTACCCTTTGTGTACGGAACCTTAAAAAAAGCGACTTCAAGTTATAAAGTCGTAGTTATTTAGTTTTGTATCTGTGCTTGACTAACGATTTTCGGATTGCACCAAGTTGCTTATTGTAAACCGTAGCAAAAAAAAAAAATACAAAAATATTTTTAATTAAAAACACCCGAGAAATTTCGTCAATACTTATCGAAGATTTTATAGCAATAAAAATGGAAACGCAAAATTGATAAATAACTACTTTTATTTATGTAAATACAATGGCAACTTATTATTTCATTTAAAAAATACGAATCCAATAACTGAATTCACATCTGCAAACTTCTAGCACTTCACTTATTAAAGTATTAATCCTGAAATGTTTAGTCAGAATACACAGAAACTTGTAAATAGTTAAGGACCCAAAACAAGCAGGCGGTCCTTAGCTCAAGCAAATACGTGATGGTCGACTCCCTCCAAATATTTGAGGTAGGTCAGTAAACAACTAAATATTTGGCGTTTAATTACTTTACACTGAAGTCAGATCATTAAGTACTAAATGAGAGCTGCATTACCTTGGTGGAAGGAAGGTTCAAACCTAGGCAGACAATTTGCGTAATTTGAATCACCATCATTATCATCATCCGCAGACCGCAGGCTGACTTCGCTCAGTCCCGGACATAGACGTCTCTTTTCTTTCTCCAGTCCTAACGGTCTTGTGTCACCCTTATCCAGGTTCTACCCGCTATGGCAATAATGTCGTCTGCCCATCTCGGTGCTGGTTATACACCTGCTCTCAAAACGGTGAAGAAACCGGCGAAAGTTTGGCAAATTCATACGTGACACTCCCATGGTCCGCGGGAGCTTGGGACGTAAGGCAACGGGTGTGGTAAAACGTGCGCGCGGGACGAGGGTCACCTGACGGGAGCGTCGAGTCATCGCGCCTTCACCTCATTGGGTAGTAACGTACCCCGCCACCCGCGCGGGCCATGGTATTGTCACTTACTTGCCAAGCTATAGTTTTGGAATCAATAATTCTAAGACAAGACTGTCATCCACACATCTATCAACCCATCACAGAGAAGAGGCCTGTATCCCAACATTAGGAACGTTTTAAGTTATGTAGGTACGTAAAACAAGGATAAACTAATTAATTTAACTACTCGTACTTCAATTATATTTTAACTTTAAGTAAAGTTTTCTATTCTCTAATAAAAATTATTTTGTTTTCCATACTTTGGGGCGAAAATAAATAAAACTAACCTACCAACGTTAAAATAAAAATTGGCTTATTTTTATACCCTATTGTTTTTTTCATTGCAATCTAAAGTAACCACAATTTACAATGTATTTTTAACTAGCTGATGAATAATGTAGCTTTCTATTAGTGAAAGAATTTTACAAATTGGTCTAGTAGTTTTGGAGCCTATTCGGTACAAACAAACAAACAAAAAAATCTTTCTTCTTTATAATATTAGTATAGATGAATTTTCACTGTACAATTTAACAACAAGTAAACGTATTATTATTCTTCTTATTATTATTAATCGTATGCGAGACGCATTCGATCGGTCAATGTGGCGACGCCTGGGGGAGGTCTATGTCCAGCAGTGGACGTCTTTTGGCTGAAATGATGAAACGTATTCTTGCACTGACGTTGATTCAAAACAGTGCTGACATGTTGCAAATTTTTTAAAGAAAATTAAGGTCCGTTTCGTTTTCACGGCTTTAAATAACTTTAAAAATAAGTTATCATCAAAGTTGCCCCAGATCTCAATGTAACCCCGTTCTACCGATACTTACTACTTCGGTCTTTAGACCGATTCATCTGGCCGACAAGGCTGGTTGGGCTAACTGATTAGGATACACTGATACAGGAACCAACAAACATTGTTGTTGTTAACATAATATCAATGTTGGCAGCAGTTGCAATTCAATCTGCCTAGCCTTTTCTCAACTATATTGGGGTCGGCTTCCAGTCTTACCGGATTCAGCTGAGTACCAGTGTTTTACATAGAGCGACTGTCTATCTGATCTCCACAACTCAGTAACTGGGTAACACGATACCTCTTGGCAAGACTGGTGTCAGATCTCAGGCTTCTGACTACCCGTAACGACTGTCAAAGATCTTAAAACTACAGCCGGTACCAAGTGCTTAAAGTGCTTTCCGAGGCACGGAGAAAACTCTGTATGTTGAAATGGTCACCCATCCACGGACCGACCTCGTCAAGCGTCGCTTAACCTTGATGATCGACCAGTGCGACTGTTATTATTTAGCTACGAATTTTAATTGCAAATATAAAATAATTACGCATGTATTTTTACAATAGAATAAAGTGGTTATATACAAAACGATGACGTCAATAAATTGCCTATAAATGATACAAAAAGATATTAATCTCATTCTCTTACAAGAAATCCAATTTGTCAATAGATACGAGATGGATATCGTGCAAATAGTTTTATTAATCCTTATTATGGACGAGGCCGTCATTTATTGGCAATTTTCTTCGAGGACACAATCCTGTTCGTGAATACCTATCGAACGTCTTATGTGTGATAAATAGAGTTGGCTATGAGTGTGGTATCGTTTATACAAGATGACTTTTTAAAGTTCATCATCATCATATGATCCGAAAGACGTTCACTGCTGAACATAGGCCTCCCCGTCTCGCGTCTCGCAACCAGCGGATCCCCGCAACCTTCACCAGGTCATCGGTCCACCTGGTTCGCGGTCGCCACTCCAGAACTATTCTGCCCCATCGGCCATCCGTTCTGTGAGCAATGTGACCTGCCCACTGCCACTTAAGTTTGGCAATTCTTCGGGCTATATCGGTAACCCTGGTTTTATTGCGGATCTCTACATTTCTAATTCGATCACGCAAGGAAACTCCGAGCATAGCCCTCTCCATTGCCCTTTGAGTGACTGTAAGCTTTTTCATAAGGACCATTGTAAGCGACCATGTCTCAGAGCCATATGTCATCACTATCATATGTCATATGTCAATTTATACTTAGAAATTAAATTTGCCTTAATATTGCCGTATTACATTACTGCCCCCCCTGGGGGGTGACCATAAGCTCTTAGAGCGGCATCAATTTGAGATCGTATAAGGGACAGATGTATTTGACGTGTATACATCTGTCACTTACTCGATCTCAAATTGATACCGCTCTAAGAGCTTATGGTCACCCTCCAGATTTTTATCCTTACTAGCGACACTATCGAATGGTGTAACAATACAGGATGCGTCTTTTTTTTTCTCAAAATCGTCGGTTTCGATTCCTAGCTAGGAATATTGATTTTTCAAAAAACCAATGTTGTAGTTTTAGTTTGCATCAAAATCAGCCTCGTAACCCCTTTGAGGGTTTTTCTCTAGTGTAGTGTAGTAGGGACTCCCTTTTCCACACTTAGACTCCCATTTGGTCCGTTGTGCGTGTGGGTACTGGCTACCATAGCCAGCCCAGCTCCGCCCGAAAGCACAGAAGCTTTTTTTGAAGGGTTTTTCTATATTTTTTTTCTATTCCTCATAGTTTCAGATTTGGCCATACACGCCCACTTGAAAATCTCAACCTGTATACTTCAGTCCGCCAAATATGAATTACTAAGTCAAAAGGATTAGCTGATAAAACATTGTTATTGTATCTAACTGAATCAAAGAAGCAGACACAAATTTAAAAACCAATTTAACATAACATCAATCCTGTCTTTTACCGAAGGGTAGGACAGGGCAACAGTTATGGCAACAAACGTGTCTTTTTTCTGTTTTTTGCGATAATGGTACGGAACCCATCGTGCGCGAGTCCGACTCGCACTTAGTCGGATTATTAGTTTTGGTTCCCTTGTAATAGGGCGCAAACCAATTGCATTCGAGCGGGCACAAGTCACTCCGGATTACTAATGAGAAATTCCAAAAACACAATAACACAGTCCGACCCAGGAATCGAACGCAGGATCTAACGCTGAGCAGTAGCACTTGCTATCACTGGATCGCCGAGGCAGTGAATTTATAGATCAATAAAATAATCAAGAATCCCGACTGCCTAAGGAGCGAACTAAATGTAAACAAGAAAAAAATCATGCTGTGCAGTCGGACATATTCCTGAGCTGGCTGAGCAAAGCCATTTATACATCCGCCGACTGCACAGCAGGATTTTCTTCTTGTTTACATATTTTTAGTTCGCTTCTTAGGCAGTCGGGTTTGCAAAATTTATTAACCTTTATTATTTACATATTTTTAGTTATCGAATTACTTTAAAACATCATAAGTGGTATACATTTTTGTATTCACCACTAAAACCCTTCATTGTGATACCCGTTCGATGGGATTGGAAGAAAAAAAATTGGAAGCTCCACACAATCAAAATCAAGCGCCCTAAATTTGCCATTTTGTACGCCATATTGTGTGTGTTTTTAAACATCTATCTAAGGACACTTGGGTTTTTAAGACGAATATAACTCGTGGCTAAATAATAACAGCCGCACGGGTCGATCATCGAGGTTAAGCAACGCTTGACGAGGTCGGTCCGTGGATGGGTGACCATTTCAACATACCGAGTTTCCTCCCTGTCTCGGAAAGCACGTTAAGCCGTTGGTCCCGGCTGTCATTTGAAGATCTTTGACAGTCGTTACGGGTAGTCAGAAGCTTGAGATCTGACACCAGTCTTGCCAAGGGGTACCGTGTTACCCAGTTACTGGGTTGTGGAGGTCAGATAGGCAGTCGCTCCATGTAAATCCGGTAAGACTGGAAGCCGACCCCAATATAGTTGGGAAAAGGCTAGGCAGATGATGATAACGATACTTTAATTGTCACAATCCATCCAGCCGTTTGCAAGATACGAGGTAACAAAAAAAATTGCAAACATACAAGATACGCGCGAAAGACATAAAACCCCATTCCTTGCCAGTCAGGTACAAAGATTAGCTGATTACAATGTCATAGTGTTCTAATCATGAAAGAGAAGCATTATTTTAAATTTTCCGTTTAGTAAGTAAAATATAAATGAAAGTTGTAGTTAAATCTCGGCTTTTAAAAGCCGAAATTACTTTCTGATCATTAAATCTGGCGTTAATCAAAAAACTAATCAAATCACTTCTCATAAAACTTCACAACAGGTAAACTTAAATAGACTTTCAGAAATCAGACTATAAAAATCTTCAGGTTGAAAACAATCTTAGTTCACAAGAAAAGTTTCTGCGCCCATAAAAATAACTCAAAACCAATTTAAGATAAACCAAATAAAATCTGTAGATTCGATATCTAAATCTTCATAAAGTTGAATCGTTCTCAGAAACAAACGGTGGTAGGTACTAGGGATGTAGCAGAGGTGGTTGTCAGTACCCGGAGTCGGAGTTCTTAAATTTGATTCGTCGGAGTCGAAACCGGAGCCTGAGTCGGAACCGAAACCGGAGTCTGAGGTGGTTGCAGAAGAGAATTATTATTATTAAAGAAGGTTGAAGGCTGTACTGTAGTTTTCTTTACTGTTTCTAATTTAATTAATTCTTCTTATTCAGTCCTATGCCTAGATTATAAATGTTAATGAAGGACTAGTCGTACCTTAATTTGGGAGCCGAAGTCGGAACCGGAGGTGTTATATCAATCGGAAATTTCGACGTATTGGAGTCGGAGTCAGAGCTCCGTAAATTACCTAGTAGTTATGTACTATAAATTACTTGGCCAGCAAACCAGACAACCTTGATGTAACTTTACCTATAGCAATAATTTGCTTAGTTTGATTATAACTAAACAGAAATCTTACAAAGGCCTTACCGAAGTTCTACCGGCCTATAGCTAAAGTGTCACTATATGACACTTGGCCGATTTTTTATTTTAATATCTTCGGTACCAGCAAAAAATTCTCTATCGATCTCTGGCAGTATTTTTTTACTATCAATAGATTCCGGATAAAAAATAAACGCCCCGACTGCTATGTACCTAATCAATTACTTGTAAAAAAATAGGCTTGTCTTGTAAATTCCCTGTCGATCTCTGGCATTATTTTTCTACTATCAATAGATTCTGGATAAAAAATATAAACGCCCCAAACTGCTATGTACTTAATCAATTAGTTATCAAAAATAGACTTGTAAAAGCCTATTTTGGATAAGATTAAGTAATTGATTTAAACTAACGATGTACTTATTTGAAAGTGCGCACTGAGACCTATTTTTAGGGTTCCGTACCCAAAGGGTAAAAACGGGACCCTATTACTAAGACTCCACGAACCGTCTGTCTGTTTGTCTGTCACCAGGCTGTATCTCATGAACCGTGATAGCTAGAAAGTTGAAATTTTCACAGATGATGTATTCCTATTGCCGCTGTTACAACAAATACAAAAATAGAATAAAATAATTATTTAAGTGGGGCTCCCATACAACAAACGTGATTTATGTGCCTAATACGGAACCCTTCATGCGCGAGTCCGACTCGCACTTGGCCGGTTTTTTCATAAAGAAAACTCTCGCATTCATTGCCGTTTCCCAATTGATTGGAGTCAGTGCAGTATGTCTTACTAATAATATAAATGTGAAAGTTTGGATGTATATTTGTTACTTAATCACACTAGAACGGTTATGATTTATACTAGTATTTGATAAACAGCATCGATTTTTATTTTAGCGCGGTTTTAGTTTTTTTCTATTACTCAAAATATGATTTTGTCAGATAGGGACACTCTAGGTATAGGACAGCAGAGTGGTTTTCGTACAATTTTGCCGGATTCAGGCGAATTTACCCAAATGTTGTTGTATTTAGAAGTTTGCAGTCCTCTTTGTAATCCAGTTTGTGTTTTCAAAAGGTTTTGGCATTACATAAAGTTCATCATATATTTTTTTTTGCTTTGAAGAAAAAGTCTAAGAACAAATGAAAACTGTTCCAAGGATTCCTACCTTATTGTGAAAACGTCTGATCTTGTTGGAAAAGCTTTTCTTTACTTGCAATATTTTTTGAAGTCGTATTCTATAATATTTTTTGCGAATTCCACCTTTCCACAGTTTTCACGTTTATTTTGTTTTCAGAAAATCGCAAATTCTATTCAGGTAGGTGGGCTATCAAAGAAAGACGCGCGATTTCTTGTCGATACCTTGACAATTGCAGCAATTTCGTTAAGGTTACACTAGTCGATCATTCTTCCATACAAACGTAGTCTGGCGATTACTCCACTGTTTGACAATGTACGTTCAAAATAAAAAATGATATCATTTTGTCTCATCATTCACTAGCCCTGTATGGAAACAAAAAAGTAAAAAATAATAATATTTGAAAGTTATGAGCGTCGAAAGTTCCATATTTCAACACTAATTATATCGCATCTTTGGGCGGAAATAAATACCATAAGAAGGAAAATTGCAAAACGGCCTCCATACAGAGATACGAGTACATTAGTTATTTAACAATGCATATAATTTTATTTTGAAAATAAACATTTAGATAGATAGATAAATGTAATCTAATCTAATCTTTAGTAGTTTTTTCATGATATCTAGACTCCCAAAGGTCTGTTTATAAAATTTCGCGCGCTCGTTTTCGTCCTAAATCATCATCCATTTCGATACAAATTTGCAAAAGTGCTAATTAGTACGCGAACTAACTTCTTACTGCTCATCACAGCATCTATATCTTTCGCACGTGTTTTCGGATGAGATAGCATGCATTTTAACCTCGCGCACAAATAAGTTCGTGCCGCCGACTAGGGGAACCTTAAATGACTAATTCATATATAAATATCCAACTAAAGTGATTCAATACACCTTACAATCATCACACAAACTTTTTTTTTTGTTGTATGGGCAAAAGGCATCTGGAATTTTGGGGGAAAATACCAGGGAGCGTAAAATACTAGAACCCCATTCCCTACTCACCAGCGGTTTTAAAAGTTAATTACATATTTACTCATTACGGATGCTCTGAAACAGCATCGCATCGCAAAAAGGCGCTGAAGCACAATATTGGTGTATTTTGTTTAATTGACTGTTTGCACAGCGATGACCTAGATATAAAATGCTGTTTTTACATCGTGAAACTTAATGTACAAGGCTTTTATTGTGCGGAAATCGTTTAAACAACATTTTGTGAAAATATAAGTTTTTATTATACTAAAAAATTACTAATAATTTTTATCTGTTTTAAAAATGTTTTGTTTTAGAAAAACGTTGCCCCACACTAGGAATTTCTCCTGTATCGTGGGTGCGTTTACAAACATATAAACTCACATACACAAACACCCAGAGCCGGAACAACTATTTGTAGATCATACAAATATTTGTTCCGTGCGGAAATCGAACCCGCGACACGCAGCGCAGCAGTCAATCGCTCGACCACTGCGCCCGTACACTCACAACGTAATTTGCCAAACATGAATTAAAAAAATATTGTATATACACGCATTTTTTTTAGTGGGTAGGTAAAATTTAAAAATAAAACCTGCATCATAAAATAACTTTTAAATTTTTATAGCACACTTTTACTTCACAAAAGTGCTAACAAACGTTCGGATTTAGTCCGGCCGGACCACGGCTTTGTGGATGGAGTTAGTCTGGCCGTACCATATCCGAGCGTGTGTGGAGTGATCCGTCGGACATTATTATTATTAATTGAGTCCGTCTCAGTCCGCTTGTGTTCACACCGGATATTGGAGTTGTCGGACGGTTGGGCCAACTACGACTAGACTGGTAATAAACTTTAATTCTTTTCCTGTTGCAAGATACTGTAACGTGGCCATAAGTCGCTCTGCCGCAACAAGACTTTCTCGTAACAGTATACTTTTTTGTGATGACAGGTTTAACTAAATTTAATAATTATTCAAAGGTTTCACGGTTCATTCGCAGATATATTTTAAAATCATTTTCATCTAAACTTCTTGTGACTTAATTAGTCGCATTCTGTTAAATACAATTTCTGTTACGTGGTGGCTGTAAAGTTGCGGCTATTGTTGCCGCTACCACCATAATGTTTGTGTCCAACGACATGATGACAACGGTATGCACTTGAAGGCGTACGTGAAGCAATTGCCGTCCGGTCGGTCCGCCGAAACAGGTTCGAGCATATGTAAGCAAAAACGGATTTATGGGTGGAGTTAGTCCGGCCGTGCCATATCCGGACGTGTGTTAGCACTATATTTATTGGCGCGTATGGGCTCATTGACTTAATGTAGAAAAATAGTGTCATTGTTTATGGATGCGCGCAGTCATGCGTAATGAGAATCTAAATTGCCCGCCATACCACATATTTTTTACGTTTCCACTTTTTTATTTAACTGTTAGAGTGAAGATAAAGTAGTGTATGCAACGGTATATAATTAGGTATTAAACTCTCGTGTGATACTATTAAGAGCAGTGGTGGCCCAGTGGTATCGGCCGCGACTTACAAGTTGTAGGTCGTGGGTTCGAACTCAGGCAGGCGCTTTACTTTGTGTAAATTATTTCATCACCACTGCTCTCAAAACGGTGAAGGAAAACATCGTGAGGAAACCGGCATGTCTTAGAACCAAAAAATCGAAGACATGTGACATCCACCAACCCGCACTGGGCCCGCGTGGTGGATTACGGCCTATTCCCTCTCACAGAGAGGAGGCCTGTGTCCCAGCAGTGGGAATATTAATAGGCTGATGATGTGATGTGTGATACTATTATACACCCATACTCGTGTTTTAATAACTTTTATTGTATGACCGTTGCATAAACTACTATTATAGGGTCGCTTACTTAGCATGAAATTTTAGTAAAATCGACTGAAATATAATTATTATTCGAGGTATAGTCTTTCTAAATAGAAAAATACAACGATTTTCAGGAAGTTATTGATATTAATAAGCTCAACCAATGAAATTGCCTTTTTATTAAACTACTAGCTGTGCCCGTTCGCAGAGAATGTTAACACCGCCATTCAGTAAATGAATTCAAATGTAAAACGCCATCTCTATCGAATATCGAGTTCAACTGTCCGAGTATCTGAATTGCGTGAGTTGTGATAATTTTACTTCTTGAACACTTTAAATTCATCTAACTTTTGATAGAGTGAACCCATTGCGATGAAAGAAAAACTAAGTAATTCTACAAGTTACGCATATTTTTGATGTATAAAAGTTATCTACATTGGTTACGTACATTTCACGTGATGCGTGCACAAATAAACAGACAAACAGATAAACAGACAAAAATTTTCAAAAATGCTGGCAATACGTTCTGTTGGTTATCCTTTAACGCCCTGGTTATTTTTTTTGGACGTCTTTCGGCTGATATGATGATGATGTTGATGAATTAGGCTGCCGATGGCTCGACGCGTTTCCATTTATATTACACTGATAAGCTATTTTTATCAAGTTCCTTCACATAGACGCAATGTGATTCAGTTCGAAACATCCTTCAAAATGCGCACTGCAAAAGAGTGGAACTCACTGCCTGCGTCTGTGTTTAGAGTGAACAGGCTTCTTCTGGGTAAGCTCACTCCATCGTCGACTCTGTCTCTGTCACCTATGACCTAGACTAGAGTCAAGAGCAAACCCATTACAAATAAAAAAAAAAATTATGATACTCTATGAGCTGTATGTTTACTTGCTGGTTTAGACTTGGCAAACTTAATTTAAATATTCGTTATGCCTAATTAGTTGTTATTTCTTTTGCAAAATCAGTTATTTTTTCGTTTTGGTTAATACCAGTTGCCTGAGCTCCTGTTTTTTTTTTTCGGCTCAGTGAGGGTTATTGTGAAACTTTCGAACTCACGAACGTCTACGTAAGAAATTAAACTCGTTCCCTTGAAAACTACTTTATTCGAGTACTATTTTCATAACCTCTTATAGTACTACAGCCTTTTCTCAAAATAGACGCAGAAAATAGAAATATAAGTAAACAGTAATATAATAAATAAACACTTTTATCCGGAGCCCTCGGCGTTTCGTGTCACACATGCCATTACAGGCACAAACATCCAAACATACAACATACAGAACAAATATGGCGCCGTACAAAAAATGGTCAGGAATGTGACATGTTATTTCGTATCATTTTTGTGTACATTAAGTGCCTTCACACACGCCGAGCCGGCTGCCAGATACCTAGACGAATCCGGGAACCCAGTATAAAATGTATGAATGGGTTACTCGTGTAAAAAGCTTTTTAAACATACTCGTATGTTTTGCCATGGGGCATTCAACGCCGGATAACGTAAAGGGGCACTAATGTTTTTCGTTCACATTTTTTTAAATTGACGTTCTTAATTTGATTGCTATTTCGTTATTTTTTTGACAAATGTATAAATTTAATGGCATTTTGAAATTATATACTTTTGTGTAGGCTATTTTTATTTATGTGGATATTCAACAAGCTAAATAATTATGTACCTAAACCTACTCAAAGAATGAGATCTGATCAGAACAGATCTGTTTTTTCGGAATCAATCAATTTTTCGCATAAACCTAGACAAAAATAAGTTTAAAAGGAAATCGCTGATTTCAATCTCAATAAAAAGCCGAGAAAAATATAATATTTTCACAACAGAAGAACAGTTTGATTCAACTTATTTCCTCGCTTCAATATCTGGATCAGATAGCCAATTTCCTGTCATTTAGGACCATTTTCGCTTGACATTATTGTCAGCCTTTAGGAACACGTTTCGTCTAAGGGTCTCCATTTTGCCCAATTCTATCCACATGTGGCCTTGGGGATCCCCATTCAATCTTGACCTTTCGTTGTGTATTTCAGGTAGGGCAGCCTTTTTGAGTCAGGTTGAATTTATTAAGTAAGAAAAGGGATATTGGATATTGGAATTATTTATCAGATGGTAGTGCTGTTTGTTTGTTTTAGTTTAGTTTTTTATGTTAGTTTCTACTTTTTTAAGACAGAAAAAATTGCAACAAATTTTTTCATTAAGAAGTGACATTCTATCAACTATGGCGATGGTCGGAATGCCAAAATATAATAGATTGATCACTGACGTTCATGGCTCGACCCTACTGATCACTTCATTGAGCCATCGGAGAGTCTTCCGCCTGGGCACGCGTTACCGTGGCCGATATAGAAAACTCTGAATAGACTCCGCACTCAGGTCGGAGGCAGCAAAAACAACCTCCACAGGTGGGGTTCTCGGATGGTTCCGTTACCCAGTTCTTGTGTGGCGTCTCTCCGTAGACCATGGCCCACATTTCGTCCTGCACCGCAAGCCCTGTAAGTTGTACATGTGAGGACCTTTTTTTTTTTTTTATTTGTGATGGTTTTGCTCTTGACTCTAGCAGAGACAGAGTCTACGATGGAGAGCTTACCCAGAAGGAGCCTGTTCACTCTAATTTTGAAGAGATTCGGGTTGAATGCGTTCGGTACCTTATGGTTTCGTTAGCGAATTTTGTTGCCGTAGACAACCATAATATTTGAAAACTGTATTTGCCATGGACACTCTAAGAAGAAGAAGACATGACGTTTCGAAAGACGATTTCAATTATAGAATGTCACCTTTCTAGAGCCTTTGTTTATGAATTATCCAGGATATAATATAGTCTCTGAGATTGGAGTATGCAGTGACCTGTCGCTGCCGGCCGTAGTCGAGTCGATTGTCGGCAGCGAGAATTCCTAGGACGCGGTGGTATCCTTCTGCGAAACAGTTGTCTCATAGAAGGAGGCTGCCGAAAGGGAGGGGGCGCTCCACTCACCCAGCTTGCAGCAGATGCATCGGGCATCGGCGGAGGAAGGACAGCGCCCTCTTCCAGCCCTCCTAAATAGGTCCAGCGGCGACGGTCTTGGGGACGTCCGCCAAACATCAGGACCCGAGGTGAATGGCATGCAAGCTGCATGCCATTGTGGCACATTCATGTGAGCAAATGAATGAACGAAGATTATATTGTATAATTTATTGTTAACTTTTATTTTTTCACATTTTGTACATTTTAACAAGCTTATAAATTGCTACTTTTTACTGTTATTTTTTAAATTTAAAATTAATGTCTAACCGTTGTAATTAAAATAAAATAAATAAATGTTGTCACCAATTAGAAGTTGGATTGGCACGAAGGCATAGGTAAAAGCTACTTTCACTCTCAAAGCTACTTTTGGTGCAAAATTGCTTTTTATTGAGCATATGGGACTTAGACGCGAAAAATTCTCACTTTTATCCCCAGAAACTAAAATGAAAGCTGAGCTGCAGGCTTCGAAAACCGCAGAATCATATAGTTTATATTGCACTGCAATGCTGTAGAGTGCAGACTGTCTTTTCCTTCACTTGTTAAGCTGTTTGCAGGCTTTGGAGAAAATTGGACGCGTCATCGTTATTAAAAGTTATGGTGGTTTTCTCGTCTGCGGAGCCTTTTATTTTGGTTTATGAAATTGCTTTTCTTCTATTAGGTTTTACTATGTAAGCGTTCTTGGTTTTCTATTTAGAATATTACTTGGTGAAACGTAGGAACTCATTTGCCTTTAATCTTTCGGAGAGTACGTGACTTAATGCTTTTAACAAACTTTAATTTAACTTGCAATGTTTGTATGTGTGTTTGGGTCAAATTTTGCAACTGAATTTTAAAGCAGTTATCCTCCACCGATTAGGGTGAAATTTTGCATACACGTTTAGTTTGGATGACAATGCATGGTTAGCTAAGTGACGTCATTATAAATCTAATATGGCGGACAGCCCAAGATGGCGGACTAGCAATTTTTTGTGCACTGCCATGATATGAGTATCAAATTAAACGTTTGCTGAGAAGAATACGAAAAAAGCTTGTTTTAAAAAAGATTTTTATCGAATAATTTATTTCATATAATAATCATTTCAGCTGAACGACTGATAGACATTAGCCTCTCCGAGGTCTCGAACAATTGTGCGTTTTCTAAAGTAATGTTACAAGGAAATAAAACTAGGCATACTGATTAGCAACCTACTAGCGAAAGTGAGTTCGGCAGGGCAAAGGGAACAACTCCATGAAACTATGTATGACACATTTTACCTTTAATGTTTTCGGTATTGCGTAAATAATTTAGATAGTGTGCCCCTATGTTTGCCTTTTTTCATTTATATTTGTCAAATTTACAATAGGCCTTTATTAACAGGGCAATTTTGAGCATCTTTTGAGGGTTCTAGTGCTTCTAATGATAATGTATCATCAAAAAGGAAAATAAAGAGGCATATTATATATCTTTATTTTTCAGTTCATGGAATATCTTTTAAATTGGTCCAATATTGGAGGAGAAAATAGGCGAGAGCCAAACCTCAAATTATGACGTTTTACTTAGGAAATTCAGTCGGATGTCTGCGACCGCATTGCCTCTTAAGACGACGACTAACGCTAACGACCTTGAGGGAACAAAACGCGCACTCGTTTCACACCCGCGCGACCCAAAATTTCGTAGTTTTTTGTACTTTCCTTATTATTCTTTGACTTTGAAAAAAAAAGCATCGGATCAAAATGTAGATAGTTAAATTGTCTTTGAAATGGTGTCAATTTACAATACGCCCAGCAGTGTTTGGTGTGCGATTGTCGTGTTTTTGTCCGTTTTAGACATAACTTTACAAATTAATTACACCTGCATGTTATACGAATAAAACTAATATTTTTTTAGATCAAATTATTAAGAAAATGGTCTAATGTAACATATATTTTTTCCAAAAAAATACGACTAGCCGTTTAGACGTGATTCTAAAATCATCTACGTGATTTTAAAATCAGCTACACAAGGGAATCGGCGCCATAAGAAGCGAACTAAAAAGATGTAAACACGATAGGGTGGAGGACGGAGGATACATGTTTTACTTCGCTTCTTAAGGCGTTATATACGCCCCAATGTTAACACAGTACTAGACGTGCACCCGCTCGATGCCAAACTATCAATATTGAACCTCCTTTTATCGGTTTAGTTTGCAAAATATTATTTGATTTACATATGCTATGTTAGTTATGAAGAAATTCCAGCCATCAATTTTTCAGTGTAAAATTTTTTTTAAACATCCAATTCGTTTTGGAGGAGTTTCCAAAAGTTGCGAAAAAATATCGTGTAGTTAATAATTTTTTTTAAAGCAAAACTATTAGTTACACGAAAAAACCTTGTGTTCAAAATTATGTACATGAATCAATAATAAACATATATTTTTTTCAAACCTAGCCGTTACTAAGGAGTATGCTTTAGAAAGTTACCGTTTTAAGTCACTAAAGCGTATGTAGGCCTTTAAGCAGTCGGGTTTTTTGATTTTATTAAGTAAGGACTTTTTTATGACGATTCCATGGCAGACAATTCATTTTCTTAGGGGCTTATCCAGCTTCGTTTTATGGTGATTTTCACTGTAGAACTTGGATGACAAGAGTTACACATGTAGGAAACAATGTAGACTTGTATCAATAAAACCTCACCTCATGAGAAAAATATAAAACAATTACAAGACTGAGAAAAATCTAACCTTGATATTATTTTTTCGTGTCTTTCCTTTTTTAAACCACGACGGAAAAAGAGGGCGCTATAAGTTTGAAATAAAAATGTGTCGGAGTTTTTAAATTTTAATGTTGATTAATTTCTTATTGGACATTTGCATATCGTGTCCATCTTGTGAAGTGGTTATGTAATTGAATTTAAGAATTGAAGTCGTCTGGCAGTTTGAGTAGTCGAATGTCCTTTCTTTGGTATTGTTCGTAGAATCGTTGAGCTCCTTAAATTCTGTGTTGAGCTGCTCGGTTATTGACAAATGCGTGCACTGACTGGACAGGTCCACTCAATCTGGCAGGTTCTTTCCTCAAAAGACCATTTCAGACATCAATCTACACGGTCTTCACATGATCTAACCAAGATTTTTGTCTGGACTTTAAAAGAGACTGTGACCTCTGAGTTTATTTCGGCCTTTCGTCTCAGAGTAGTCAGATAGGTAACGCCGACCTCATCTAGTTTTAAAAATATGATCGACATCTAAAAGTGTTTGTCATCATTTATGAAATGTTAGGTGGAAGTGAAATAAAGTAGGTAAGTGTAAAATCTGACGAAATAATTTTTATTTAATTAAACCACTCTCTAAACTATTTCTGGCACTGCAGAACGACAAGACTGCTGCTAATAAATTTCACCTACATAAAAACATAAAACTTTATGCCTACATTTTTGCGTTACCTATAAAATCTTGGACGGAAGCCTCGAGGCTTTCCTGCGGTAAACTTTATGATGTAAATGGCGTTTAAATACTAAACTTATATAGGAGAAATACTTTGTAGCCACAGCCGAGGAATCTTTGACGTTGGAGTTTATTAAAAGAGATACTAAACGTTAATATTTTCGTTGTTAAACAGTACTCTAGCTTATGCTTCTTTTCTATCTTTGGTGTTGTATTCTATACTACTACTTTATGGTAGATTTGTAGATCGTATAGTGACTGGATGATTTACTTCTGTACCAGAGGTCTACGGTTTGTTTATCGCACTGAGCTTAGGAATATTTTTCAACTCACAATGTTATTTAAGGCCCCAGATATCTTCATCATTTCATTCGAAATACGTCCAGTGCTGGACATAACCTTCCCTCAAGCGTTGCAATAAAGGTCTAAGTCAGTGTACAAAAATAAAGTTTTCATCACACCTATTCGAAAAACGACAATTGTCTATAACAGATAGCGGGAGCCAAATCCAATTTTGTGCCCGTAGGAGTTTGAGCTTTCTGTCTTCTGATTGGTCCGCTTCGTGCTTCTGATAGATTTGCGTAGGTGGGTTGGAGGCACTCGCGTGAAGGTTTAATGTAAAAAAAAAAAACACTAAATAACATTCAATTCTCTATGGTGATAAACTCATTTTTGTGATTAGTTAGTAAGGAGTTAGTATTATACTTACTCTTTGTTGATAAGTATTTGAAGTTAACCAAATAGGTCGAACGCATATGTTTGAATAAGTTACTGGCTGGTACTAAGTTATGGCGGCAATGTGCTTTAAAAAAACTGTAGTTCTTTCTTTAAATTTATTTTTTCTCGGAAAAAGAGTAGGTACCTACCTACTCGAAACTAGATACTCGTAGCTTTTTATTTTCTCTTAGGTAGTGATGAAAAATAGTGTGTATCACTCGGGGACAAAACTATTTTGTTCTCGGGCGGCGTATATTGAAGCTCAGGATTCTACTTTAGAATCCCTCGCTACGCTCGTGATTCTACTATAGAATCCTTCGCTTAGCTCTGAATTCAAAATAACGCCCTGGAAGAACAAAATATTACTTTGTCCCCTTGTAACACAAGTAACTATTTGCTTCTGCAACCATATTCACAATACAGGAGAAACTCTTCATGTATCTAAACTTATACCATTTGTCTTGAATCTCTTATACAACACTAAATGTAAGTTACAATATCATTCCCCTCATTTCACAACACAAAAATGATAATTCAGAAGCCAACAACTTCAAATATTGTTTGCTATTCGACCGTCTAAATGAGTTCCTCGGAGACCTAACCCAACGATGCGTTCAAGCCTCGTCGTCAAATTCTTTATCCGCCATTTTGTGCCAAGACAAAATGGCGGATGAGTGAAAATTTACCCCGTTTCATCAAAATTCTAAGGTTTAGTGTAGAATTTATTATACTGAGTGCCGCGTTTGGTAAAATTAACGGCTTTTTATAGTATGATGATACAACCACTTCTCAGAAAGGCTTACTGTTGGTTGTGATACATTTTTTTAAGATTATATTCAAATCTAAAATATGATACGTGAAAGACAGAATATATAATTCATTTACGATTTTCGGGTTTCGTATTTCAACCATCTTCCGTCTGTATATCCGTCCATTCATCGAGAATCGTATCCGTAAAGAGTAGCCAGATGAAATTCGCAGAATACGGTGCTGAATGATTAATGATTTTATTTCTGTAAGTAGGTTTCTACAAACGATTTTACATGTCGATCATATTTTTAAAACTAGAAGAGGTCGGCGTTTCCTATCTGACTACACTGAGAAGAAAAGCCGAAACAAACTCAGAGGTCACAGTCTCTTTTAAAGTCCAGACAAAATCTTGGTTAGATCATGTGAAGACCATGTAGATTGAAGTCTGAAATGGTCTATTGAGGAAAGAACCAGTCAGATTGAGTAGACCTGTCCAGTCAGTGCACGCATTTGTCAATAACTATGCAGCTCAACTCAGAATTTAAGGAGCTCAACGATTCGACGAACAATACCAAAGAATGAACATTCGTGTAGGCCGAATAAATTACTCAAACGGCAAGACCATGATTAAAAACTAACTGAGAAATAACATTCAACCGAAAAATATTGTATAAAAACAACTGACTACTCATTACCTACGTAAATGAAAAAAAAATGAGCTGCATCATGGCAAATACCGCAAAAATGAGCTGTATCATGGCAAATACCTCAAAAATGAGCTGTATCATGGCAAATACCTCAAAAATGAGCTGTATCATGGCAAATACCTCAAAAAACTAAAGTGTTTGATTACTACACACACTTACTTGGTTTTTCAGATACACAAGTTTCAACCATAGTTCTCTAATGTAATTCAGGATGCAGAAACCATGTGCTCCTATATAAAGCAATAAAATGCAACACTGCATGAAAATACACTTGGTTATCGTGCCATGAGCACAGTAATAGCCCTCAGTCGGCATTTACAACTTGATAGACCGTTCTGATATAACATTTTAATATGTATTCCCGCAGAGCCTTAAGGCGTATATTTTCCCCAATGTTAACGCGATACTGGCCGTACGCCTGCTCGGTGCAAGAATATCAATATTGGACAGTTTTTTTAGCAATATATTTTACTGTCTACATATCCTATTTAGGTTAAGAATAAATTCTTACTATCAAATTTTCTGTGAAAAAACATTTTTAAACGTCCAAGCCGTTTTGGAGGCGTATGCAAAAGAAGCGAAAAATATCATGTTGTTAATTATATTTTTAAAGCAAAAGTATAGTCATACGAAAAAGTGGCCAAGTGCGAGTCGGACTCGCGCACCGAGGGTTCCGTACAAATACCTAAATTCACCAAAATAATTAAATAACATTACTGGAGCAGTGGTGGCCCAGTGATATCGGCCGCGACTTACAAGTTGTAGGTCGTAGGTTCGAGCCCAGGCAGGCGCTTTACTTTGTGTAAATTATTTCATCACCACTGCTCTCAAAACGGTGAAGGAAAACATCGTGAGGAAACCAGCATGTCCTAGAACCAAAAATTCGAAGACATGTGACATCCACCAACTCGCACTGGGCCCGCGTGGTGGATTACGGCCCATTCCCTCCCACAGAGAGGAGGCCAGTGTCCCAGCAGTGGGAACATTAATAGGCTGATGATGATGATGATGACTGAAGTTTAGAAACTATGAGGGCACTAAACATTGCCCGAATTGAGAGACAAAATTAACTTTGACGTTGGAAAACTGTAGTCTCCATACATCGACATAAGTCGCGGTCAGTTTACCAACTGCAAATAAGTTAATTAACTTTTTTTATGTAGGTACAAGTTTAAGGTTTTCGGATTTTTCCTTTACTTGTGCTTTAAGACTCTTCCAAAATCTTTCTTGCCAAAATTCATTCATGTCTACGGGAAGTACCTTTAGATTTTGATTCCCTTGCGACTGTAAAATATGCGTCATTAACGGTTGTATCTCTTAAGAACTTTGATTTTTTCACAGCTGCAAAGCGTTGCAATCTTGAGTATACGATATTTTCAACTAAATACGCTCCACCCGTTCCCCAGTTAAAAGGTCTTGACAGACATATGGACAGACAGACAGACGGAAAACAAAGTGATCCTATAAGGGTTCGGTTTTTTTTCTTTTGAGGTACGGAACCCTAAAAATCATGTTTTACAAATAATTTTCAAAAATCAAAAATCAAAACATTATTTATTCAAATCTTGTAACCTAGCCGTTACGGGTTATAAGGAGTAAGGAGTATGCTTCATAAAGTAGCCGTTTTACGGCACTATAGCGGGGTAAAGACCTTAACGGCTCTTGCAAGCAAGCGACATTTCACAATTCATGTAGGTACCAGGCAGCGATTTATTGGTACTCCTGCAGTAGGCTTTATTGCCATATAAATTATTGGTATCTCTAATCACTCATCATCATCATCTGCTTAGCCTTTTTCCAACTATATTGGGGTCGGCTTCCAGTCTTACCGGATGCAGCTAAGTACCAGTGTTTTACATGGAGCGACTGCCTATCTGACCTCCACAATCCAGTAACTGGGTAACACGGTACCCCTTGGCAAGACTGGTGTCAGATCTCAAGCTTCTGACTATCCGTAACTTCTGTCAAAGAACTTCAAATGACAGCCGGGACCAACGGCTTAACGTGCTTTCCGAGGCACGGAGGAAACTCGGTATGTTGAAATGGTCACCCATCCACGGACCGACCTCGTCAAGCGTTGCTTAACCTTGATGATCGAGCCGTGCGGCTGTTATAATTTAGCCACCAGCTCCTCTCCACGAGGTACATCTAATCACTAAATAGTATAAAACAAATTTGCTATCTGCCTGTACCTGTTTCCCCGCTTGTATATCCTAAACCACCCAACGGATTTTGCTACAATTTTCAGTAATAGAAGAGCAGTAAACGATGAATGTTCCTGTATATAATGTTTCTTTTGCGAAGCCTGGGTGGGTCGATAAGTTAGTCTAACTCATCATCATTATCTTACTGCTAATAGTTATGCATGAAACACAAATCTAAGGGACCTTCAAGATGGCCAGACGCAATTTAAATTCCATCGATAGGCATTCCGTCATAAAAAACTTTCTAAGAAATTTTCAAATACAATTTCATTTTTATTTTTGATGGGTTTGCTCTTGACTCTAGTCTAGGTAAGAGGTGACAGAGACAAAGTCGACGATGGAGTGAGCTTACCCAGAAGAAGCCTGTTCACTCTAACTTTGAAGAGATTCGGGTTGTATGCGTTCGGAAACACAGACGCAGGCAGTGAGTTCCACTCTTTTGCAGTGCGCATTTTGAAGGATGTTTCAAACTGAATCACATTGCGTCTATGTGAAGGAACTTGATAAAAATAGCTTATCAGTGTGATATAAATGGAAACGCGTCGAGCCATCGGCAGCCTAATTCATCAACATCATCATCATATCAGCCGAAAGACGTCCACTGCTGGACATAGGGTGCCCCCAACCGTCGCCACATTAACCGGCACGTACGTCTCGTATCCAGCAGATCCTGCGGGGATCTGCGGGGATCTTCACCAGGTCATCGGAACACCTATTGGGAGGCCTTCCAACGCAATGTCTTCCGGTTCGCGGTCGCAAAAATTATTGGACTCTTTCTAAAAAAGTATCTTTACCAATGAAATCAATGGCAATATCTAATTATTTAAAGATAATTTGTCAGTCACTTTCATGGAGTCAAACCCTTTGCCTTGCCGAATTCACTTACGCAATTAGGCTGCAGGAAGGTTGCTAACCATAAAACATAAAATAAAATTATTCATTAAACCATTTTTTTTAACAAGCTTTTTTCGTATTCTACTAAGCAAACCCTTTCATTTGACACCCATATCTTTGCTGTGCACAAAAAATAACTAGTCCGCCATCTTGGGCTATCCGCCATATTGGATTTAGAATTATGCATTGTCATCCAAACTAAACGTGTATGCAAAAATTCATCTTAATCGGTGGAGAACAACTGCTTTAAAATTCAGTTGCAAGATTTGACCCGAACACACTTACATACATACATCCATTGCAAGTTAAATAAAAGTTTGTAATGAGTCATGGTTGCTTCATAAATAAGCATTTGCGTAGGATGGGTGTCCCTCATAAAATGCTATGTCCTTATCTATGTAATAAAAACCCCTATCTTATACAAAACTAGCTAAATAAAGTAAATGGAAGGCCATTGCATAGGCCATTAAGCGACAAGTTCAGGTCATTAACAGAACCTATCCTGAATTTGGAACTACCCCCTGACTTTTATGTTTCCTAAATTTAGGGTATCGACACGCACCGAATACTAATGAAAATACTCGGCAGCTAGAAGAACCTTCTGCAGTTTTTTTTTTTTAATAGTTGAAGTATATTTGGAGAGGTTTATCTACGCTGCTAGCCTTCCTTCAAGAGATGGGATGGATGGAATAACCTATTTCCTTTTCCCACTTTGTGAAAATTATTTCATCACCACTGCTCTCAAAACGGTGAAGGAAAACATCGTGAGGAAACCGGCATGTCCTAGAACCAAAGATTCAAAAAAGACATGTGACATCCCTTAACCCGCACTGGGCTCGTGTGGTGGATAACGGCCCATTCCCTCTCACAGAGAGGAGGCCTGTGTCTCAACAGTGGGAACAATAATAGGCTGATGATGTGATGATGTGACATAAAATACGCGCTTGGACGTGGATTTGCGGACACCAGCCCGTTACACATACTAGTATCTTGACGTTTTATGTCAAGCAATTTGTTAGTCACATTATTTTGATCTTTCGCCTGGTAAATGGCTCAATAGGGATATTTCATGGGTAGAAAAATGATATTTACAATGCATGTCCTCGAAAAGAGCGTTTTCCAAGCAGCCAAACTGTGCGGAAAGTGTCACTTCTTTTTACTAGTGTTTTTTACTTTCCTGTACTTTTTTAATTTTTAACTCCAACGTCAGCCCGCCGTGTAGAGTTTTTATTATTTGAGAAAAGTTTAAAAATTTGTTAAGTACAGATTATCATTCATATTTATTTATTTATTTATTATATACTTTATTGTACACCACTTAAATAATTACAGGACAGAAAACATATAAAAGGTAAAACAAAAATAATACTTCATTTAAGGCGTTTTTAATTACTCTAGATTTAGATTTTGATCAATAAATTAATTTTAAATATTCATTAAATATGTTTGACAGAATGAATATTTTGCTCGTGCCTTTTTGCGTTACGACGTGACAGCTATTTGTACATGCGCAGTAGATATGCCCGAGGAACTATGAACTATTAGTTAATCTGTGGATATGCTGAGCGCCCTTGAATAAGCGCCATTTTATTAATTTCTTGCTTGGTTCAAATATATTTTTTTATTTCCTCGCACAATGCATAGTAAAATGTTGTATGATACACGTGCGTAAGATGATTTCCGACTTGTGTCGATTTATCCACTCACTCGCTTCGCACGCTCGTGAATAAAAATACCACTCATCGGAAATCACCTACTTTCCGCACTTGTTGCATAAATAACTATATATTTAGTCCGTCAGTGAGATTATCAAATAATATTGGACCCGTATTTTTTGCTTTATCAAATAAATAAAAATTGTCAAAGATTGAAGAAGTGCATCAAAGTTCGACGTCACACTACATTTCAACGTACTGTATCATCGTAATTTGTGTACGTGGCAAAATAATAAATACGTATCCAATATTTTTAGGTTATCTAACTGACGGACTAAATACATATTTTTGTCAACTACCCTATTGGTTCTTGAATGCGTAATATGCAGCCTGCAGCTACAGCTCTTCAGGATATAGACCTCTCTAAGCTTACGCCATTCGTCTGGTGTCTTGGACTCATTGAGATGCTACTAGGCACCCTGCGAAGATCTTTGATCCACATGGCCTGAGGGTTTTTCCACCTTTTCTCTTCCCTCGAGAAAGTGTCAATTGCGAAGATAAAATACGGCATATTGAATTCATACCTGGATTCTTTCTAGGGATAATAATTTGATATTAATTGGTTTGAAGCAGAATTGTCCTATAAATGTATGGATATTATCGCATGGATAAAAGTCATTATTATTGGGGTTCAACCTTAAAAAGCTTGTCCGTTTGCAGTCGCCACAAAAGAACACGTATACCCCAAAGATGATCGGTACTGCGACTAATATGGCCGGTCCATGGCCACTTCAATGCGTAATATACGAGGATTAAATACTTGCCAACCGTTAATAAATATATTTTACAATGAACATTAATACTAGGGCTTCTCATAGATAATAATCATGTAAATAATACAAAATATACGAATCATTAACCACAACTAAACCAACACAAGTATGCATAACCAAACCAAATGGGTTTCGTATGCCCAAAGTTGGCGCATTTGCTTTACCACTTTCACGAACATAGCTCGTTATTTATTACAGCATGATTATGATAAAAATTCCCATATTCCTAATTGACCCTTACCTCAAAATACATAGAGCTGAAATTCGTATACATGGGATACTTCTTTAGTACATAATGTATGATCAATAAATTGTTTGCCAATACTGGCGATGAGTTTTGCCGAGTTTATGGTATATTTATCATTCGAAAACAACTTCTTTGGTATAATAAAACCGGCCAAGTGCGAGTCAGACTCGCGCACGGAGGGTTCCGTACCATCATCGCAAAAAATGGCAAAAAAATCACGTTTGTTGTATGGGAGCCCCACTTAAATATTAATTTTATTCTGTTTTTAGTATTTGTTGTTATAGCGGCAACAGAAATGCATCATCTGCGAAAATTTCAACTGCCTAGCTATCACGGTTCATGAGATACAGCCTGGTGAAAGACGGACAGACAGACAGACAGACGGATCGCGGAGTCTTAGTAATAGGGTCCCGTTTTTACCCTTTGGGTACGGAACCCAATAAATGGTATATAGACGGGCATTTTCTAAAAGAAATTATCATATTGAAACAAGTCTTGTGTACTGGCCTACTTGGAGGATTTTTGCTATTCAGTGGCTACTTAATCTTTATTTTTCTGGATCGAGAATTCAATATGACGACGACAGAGATGATTAAGTATCCGTTTTCGGGTTTTCTTTTGATCTTTAGAAGGCTTTTTCTGTATTTGAAAGTAGTGATGTTTGAAAGAGTCTCAGTGGGTTTTTTAAATTTATTTGTAAACCTACTTGTAATGGTAGGACTGAATTTGTACCCAATTCTTCTTACACTATCTTTTATGCTTCACTCCTGCGGTAACCACAAACCTTCTAACACACCGTGTAGTTTTCAGGGATAAAAAGTAACCTATAAAATTTATCGATAATGTTTATTTCCAATGTGTTAGATTTTTTTAAATCGGATGACTGTTTTCGGAGATTAACTCTAACATCTAAATTTACACACAGGTATCATCGTCATCAGCAGTTTAATTTTCCCACAGCTGGGACACAGGCCTCCTCTCTGTGAGAGAGGGAATGGGCTTTAAGGTTACACTAGTCGATAATTCTTCCATACAAACGTAGTCTAGGGATTACTCCACTGTTTGACGATGTAGGTTCAAAATAAAAAATGATATCAATTTGTCTCATCATTATAAATATTTGAAAGTGATGTGCGTCGAAAGTTCCATATTTCAACACTAATTTTAACGCCTCTTTGGGCGGCAATAAATAACATAAGTAGAAGGAAAATTGCAACGGCCTTCATACAGGGATAGAATAGTAGTTCAATAATTGCAAATAATTTTACTTTGAAAATATAAATTTAGTAGTTTTTTCATGTCTGGATTCCCAAAGGCCTGTTTATAAAATTTCGCGCGCTCGTTTTTGTCCTAAATCATCATCCATTTCGCTACAAACTTGCAAAAAAGCTAATTCGTACGCGAACTAGCTTCTTACTGCTCATCACAGTAACTATCTCTTTCGCACGAGTTGTCGGATGAGATAGCAGGCATTTTAACCCTGCGCACAAAATAGTTCGTGTCGTCGACTAGTGTAACCTTAATCCACCACGCGGGCCTAGTGCTGGTTGGTGGATGTCACATGTGTCGGCTTTTACTTAAAAGACTAAAATCTTGTATGGGTATTTTGGCGGGGATGGCGATGTATATAAAAATGCTTAGAAAGGGATTACTTACCCAGTGTATTCTCATAATATCAAATACACAGTCACACAGAACACAGTTTATGGAAAATAATTTATAGAACATGGTTTATAGAACATAGTTTATAGAACACAGTTTATAAAGCACTTACCCTAATACTTATTAATGTAGCCTCGATCAAAAATAGACAGCCTTTGATGGCAAGAGCTACAATATTATATTCTCGAAATGGGCGGGAAACGAGAAGTGCAAGCTTGTCGTTTACCAACCTGACAAAAAACAGTCCATCTTTGTTGCAAGCATAAAAATATCAAACAAATTATTGCCAACATAGAAAAATCACTTAGTGTGCTCAATTAAATATAAAGATCGCTAACACATGTTTTTGAATTTTTGGTTCTAGGACATGCCGGTTTCCTCACGATGTTTTCCTTCACCGTTTATAGAGCAGTGGTGATGAAATAATTAACACAAAGTAAAGCGCCTGCCTCGACCACCACTGCTCGTTTTTTTTTTTTTTTTTTTGTAGTGGGTTTGCTCTTGACTCTAGTCTAGGTTATAGATGACAGAGACAGAGTCTACGATGGAGTGAGTGTTACCCAGAAGAAGCCTGTTCACTCTAACTTTGAAGGGATTCGGGTTGAATGCGTTCGGAAACACAGACGCAGGTAGTGAGTTCCATTCATTCGCTGTGCGCATTATAAAGGATGTTTGGAAGCGCTTGGTTCGAATTGGTGGAACGGCAACAAGGTAAGGATGATAACTTGCAGTGCGTCTAGATGTCCGATGGTAGAAGGGGGCTGGTGGGATGAGGTCGTGGAGTTCTTGAGCACACTCACCGAAGTACAGTCTGTAGAAGACCGACAAGCAGGCAACTTTGCGGTAATTATTTTAATCAAATTGTGACATCATTTGATTAAAATAATTACTAGTAGTTAACAATATCAAAGAAAATATAATCATGATTATTCGCACAATTTATTAATATAACAATCAATAACAAAGCTGATTCATTACTACATCTGGTTCTAATAAATGCTCATTAATTTGATATGAATACATAAGTATCAGAGTATAGAATACTCATTTTTCCTCCTTTTCTCGTCCCTCGAGAAAGTGCCAATTGCGAAGATAAAATACGGCATATTGAATTCATACCTGGATTCTTTCTAGGGAATATAATAATTTGCTTTGAAGAAGAAGTGTCCAATAAATGAATAAAAATTATCGCAAGGATAAAATCCATTATTATTGGATTGTAATCGGTACTAATTGCCTCATTGGCCTACTAATTGCAAGCGCTATACTGCTGAGAATGAGGTCCTAGGTTTGTTTCCTGGGTCGGACAAAGTGTTATTGGGGTGAATTTCTCAGTAGCAAACCGTAGGCTTATTACGTAAGAAACAGCAATCAGCAATAATTTCGCAGCGATCGCGCAGTCATCGCGCGATCGATCGCTGTATGTCATAAACATTGGGATTACGTAACCAATTATTTGCTAATCGCTCGCTGTTTGTCAAATGCAATTATTTTGAAAAAAAGCCGCCATAGACTCTCTCTCTCTGTACTTAGCAATTTGGGAGCGGTCGGCAATCGACCAACAACAAGAGAAAAAGTAATCACAATTTGACGGCTAAATTTGTTGCACAATCGCGATCACCCTGCGTTCAAATGGACATTTTAGTTGACTAATTGTAATTGTTCCATAGAGGCAGTACTGTCGAAAAATGCTATAGTGTGGCTATCGCTGATACATAATTCGGATTCGCGATTGAAGATCAATTATTGCGCAATAATTGATATCGTTTTGCTCTTGCATGATACGCAATGAGACCGCCAGATTTTGGATTTGTGCCCGGTTAATGAAGATAGGCTCGCCCCCTATTGCATGGGGCATATCAGAGGAAATGTGGGTATACCATAGATAAACCTCTGCCTAACATTTCGGGAATATAGGCGTGATTTTATGTATGTAATCCTTCGATCAATAATACACTAGATAGAAAATCTCATACACGACTTCTCTTTAAAAATGTCACTAATTGTGTTTACGTAATTCTAAGGATTCTAATTGAAATAAATATATGTCGGGTTTAGTCAACAGTACGGACGTCAAAACAAATCACAAGCACGCCACCTTTCGGTAAATCAAGAACAACTACGCTTTGGTGCGCTTTCTCTAACCACTTTCGTGGTGGGGACAGCAGAATATGTCAGTTGAGTACAGACAGCCTTAGAGCTAAAACGTCGTGGAATCAGTGTCGATCCGTAATATTAGCAAGCAAGATCGTAACTGTGAGTTGTGACTATTTTAATAAAACCAGTGTATCGAATAACTTGTGTGATTTCATTTTCATGATTCTACCCAACGACCTGCCCAAACACGATGTCTTAACCTAAAGGAATAACATCCTGATTTCCCGATGGTTTGCATCTATCGGCCAGCCTTGATGCGACATATACATTAATGCAAATTCAACCTTAATTGCAATGCTTAAAGTTGCATTCACAAAGATTGTAAAAAAATGACCTTTCTTCGCTGCTCAACATTTATATCAAAACAAATTTGATCTTACACGCATGTTTTAAAGTCTAAATTACAAAGTTCCAGAACAGTCGATGTTTGTTACAATAGTTAGCGCGTTGTCAAAAGTGACAGCAAACGTTGGTCAAACAGTCAAAACATTTTGTTTTAATTCATATTTACTATTTAATTCGTTTTTTACTTTATGAAAAACACTTACCCTCTTACTAATAAACGCGGAATACAGTTATACCGGGAATAACTACATTTCCATAGGTTACATGGTATAAGTTTATTCTAGTCTGTGTTTATTAGTAAGAGGGTTAATTATATAAACTGACCGAAAAAAAAAAATCCTTCCAAAATCTCGGTGTTGCACAATTTTTGAACGCACACTGCGGCATTTTGACGTCTTAATGTTGGTTATGATTTGACCGTACTAATTTTAAATAAGACCACAACCGTATTTGTGCTCTTATTTTTCAGCCCGTTTTTGAAGCGCTTACCGGTCGTCTAGTGTATTATTGATCAAGGATGTAATCGGTAATTGTGAAAGAAATGGAACGGCGTATTTTAGAATGTAAAGTGTTAAGTGCCCCATTTTTTGATAACGACCACCATTTTAGCCGGAATGAGGAGAATTTTCTGCCTTTACTGAGTTTTACATTAGGGATTTTCGCTCGTTTGATAGGTTATGAAGTTGGCGTGTTTGATTCAGATTCGTGTGTACTTTTTCGACAAAAGGTGTGTACTTATGATGTGAAATTGAAATGAATCACACGGCTTCTTGCCAATTTACAAAGAGAGCAAATGAATTGGAATAGTCCAAATGATATTCTAGAAAACAGATATGTTATAAGCGCACGCATTGTGAAGACTCGAATACGTCCTAATTGGGACGTATAGTCTTTAGTCTATGTCACACATGGCGAAAAGCAATACGCTTTGTTGAAACAAAAACAAAATAAAAAAATGCCATTGTGTGTATTTAGAAAGTGTACCAATTATGATACCAAATCTCATACCATATTTAAGTACGCAATACACCTCAATTTACTAATTTATTTCAATTTTTTCCCTAATGTTCTGATATTTGGAGGTAAGAAAAAGAAAAAATACATTGGTGGACACAAAAATGCTTGTTTAGATTCACACGCAAGTGAAAAACACTAGCTGTCTCTTTTTTTCTTGTTGATTTAATCAAGCCATCCCTTTCAACTTGTAGTGAAATGTCAGATGAATGAAAAATGTGTATGTGTACTGCCGCTGCTGTGCGGCACACTATTTTCGGTTTGTTTTATGAGTGTTTAACGTATCTGTTTGCTAGAATATCATTGGAATAGTCTTAATTATTTTGTTCCTACTCTTTGACATAATAATCAGGGAAATTAAAGTAATCATCATCTTGCTCATAGAGTTTTTTGAGACATTAGCAAAAAGCTCGTCGACTCTTCACGTGACCAGAGGGCTGGCCTTTTCTTCGGCCAGAGCGCTGGCAGTATTGCCATGTTGAATGTCAATGCTGATCAGCGCTCTGGGCACGTTGCCCGTTGACATCGATAAGGACGAATTTTTTGATGCGCAATGAGCCCTTTTCTCTCTCCCCTTTGTTTTTTTTTTAGAATATTCAATTGTATATTATGTTAATAATTGGAGTTTAATCATTATCAAAATATGAAAATATAAAGTAATCAAGTAACGTATGTTGACATAACACCCATACAAAAAAATCTTGAAGATAAAGAGTTATTTACATAAATAATATATGTACCTAATGTTTATATGCGAGTATCTATCTTCCTATTTACATTATATATTAAGTGAAAGTTTGTGAGGGTGAATGGATGTTTATTACTCTTTCACGCAAAAACTCCTGAACGGATATTGCTAAATCTTTTCGGTCACATCACATCATCAGCCTCTTAATGTTCCCACTGCTGGGACAGGCTTCCTCTCTGTGAGAGGGCATGGGCTATTATCCACCATGCGGGCCCAGTGCGGGTTGGTGGATGTCACATGTCTTCCAAGTATTGGTTCTAGGACATGCCGGTTTCCTCACGATGTTTTCCTTCACCGTTTTGAGAGCAGTGGTGATGAAATAATTTACACAAAGTAAAGCGCCTGCCTGGGCTCGAACACACGACCTAAAACTTGTAAGTCGCGGCCGATACCACTGGGCCACCACTGCTCTAATAATTTATGTACCTAATGTTTATATGCGAGTATCTATCTTCCTATTTATATTATATATTAAGTGAAAGTTTGTGAGGGTGAATGGATGTTTATTACTCTTTCACGCAAAAACTCCTGAACGGATATTGCTAAAACTTTTCAGTCACATCACATCATCAGCCTGTTAATGTTCCCACTGCTGGGACAGGCCTCCTCTCTGTGAGAGGGCATGGGCCATTATTTATTTATTTTATGCTTTATTGTACACCTTAAAATACAATTATACAAAGAATCTTAAAATTACAATGGGCGGCCTTATCGCATTCCGCGATCTCTTCCAGCAGATCTATCCATTATCCACCATGCGGGCCCAGTGCGGGTTGGTGGGTGTCACAGTATTGGTTCTAGGACATGCCGGTTTCCTCACGATGTTTTCCTTCACCGTTTTGAGAGCAGTGGTGATGAAATAATTTACACAAAGTAAAGCGCCTGACACTTTACAGTAATTTAACTTAATATACATCAGAATAATACTTAGGCTATAATTTATAATTAATGAACTAACTGTAATACAAAAATGTAAGCGAATAAATAAATAAGCAATAATAATTCATATTTTTTTATAAACATAGAAAAGCACACACATATTAGTACATTAAACCAAATAAAAACAGATACATAGGAAATGGATAACGGAAATTTTAATGACTACTAATTATACACTGACTGTATCTAGAATGTTGCTGTGCCCGACAGGGTCCATAATTGTTTCTGTAACTTATATTTACCACCTGTATGTACATTATGGATGCAAAGAGCTCGTGGCTAAATAATAACAGCCGCACGGGTCGATCATCAAGGTTAAGCAACGCTTGACGAAGTCGGTCCGTGGATGGGTGACCATTTCAACATACCGAGTTTCCTCCGTGCCTCGGAAAGCACGTTAAGCCGTTGGTCCCGGCTGTCATTTGAAGATCTTTGACAGTCGTTACGTGTAGTCAGAAGCTTGAGATCTGACACCAGTCTTGCCAAGGGGTACCGTGTTACCCAGTTACTGGGTTGTGGAGGTCAGATAGGCAGTCGCTCCACGTAAAACACTGGTACTCAGCTGAATCCGGTAAGACTGGAAGCCGACCCCAATATATATTTGGGAAAAGGCTAGGCAGATGATGATGTACATTATGGATGCAATTATTTTATTTGAATTTGAATATACCAAGTGCCAATTCCACACGGGAGGAGCCGCGGACGGTAGCTACTTTACCAATAACTTTATAATGTAGGTAACCACGTCGCCCTTATTATATAAACCTTTCATTAAATAAATGTACTAACATTTCCATATATCCACCAAAGTCAGCATTTATCAAAACCTTAACTAAGTAGGCCAAGTAAATATGCTGATTTATGAAACCGCGGTCACGAAAAGCACTGCAAGTAGTTATAATCCCTAAAGTTAATTAACGCGCGTCCTTGCATGTGACGTCACTGAGTAATTAGAACTCCTTCGTGAGTGGATGTTGGGTGACGTCATCATTGGCCTTGATACCGTTCTGTAATCGTTTCCTTAGAACGTATATTGCAATGAGCGCATTTCCAGTTGCATTGCTTGATGTAAATGTTGACCTTGATTAATGTAGAAGTGGGTGGGACAACCATTTATGATTTTCATTATTTACCTAAAGGCGACCTTGGAGGTTGCATCCATCGCCAAAAAATTATCCGAATCCAGGCTTAGATGGTCCGGGCATGTTGTGCGGAGACCCGATGACTACGTCTTGAAAAAGGGCCTTTCCATGACGACAAAAAAGAGAGGAAGAGTTAGACCGCTGACTTCTTGGATGACGAGTGACCAGAAGGATAGGATAGATGGACCCTTTGTCGTCCGCATTTGGTCCGCTGTACGTGCAGGACTCCTTTCTCTGTGAGAGGGAATGGGCCTTAATCCACCACGCGGGCCCAGTGCATGTTGGTGGATGTCACATACCTTCGAATTTTTGGTTCTCAGACATGCCGGTTTCCTCACGATGTTTTCTTTCACCGTTTTTAGATTAGTGATGATTAAATAATTTACGCAAAGTAAGTCGGTGCCGTTGCCACTGGGCCACTACTGCTTTCAAATGCTTTTTACTGCTTTTCTAGAGCAGTGGGATGTAATAATTTTACACAAAGTAAAGCGTCTGCCTGGGTTCGAACCTACGACCTACAACTTGTAAGTCGTGGCCGTAAGCACTGGGCCACCAATGCTCTCTGTCCAGAAGGATTTGAAGAAGTGTTCTATCTTCTGACGATGCTTATCACCGGGACTGGCACCTCACCACGAATGCCGACCCGGGTAACGGGTTGTGGGGAGGAGGAAGAAGATGACCTTTATGTTCGACTTCTTTCCGGTCGTGTTGGATTGCCGTATCATCAGACTATGAGGGAACAGAGACTGAACACCATGTTTGCGCAACTACGTATACTTGTATACTACGAGTATAATATCACCCGCGCCAACGACTAGATTCCGCTAAGATTGACCGCCGTGGCCGAAATTCAATCAGGAGGTTCTATTAATATATGCGAACCCGAATTTAAGCCTGACAAAATGTCATAGAATAGCTAGGTGCCGCTTGTTACCCGACTACGGCGAAGCCAAAATGAGTTTTATGATTTTAACCGGTATGCAAGTTCATCAGTTCCCTCATAACTTCTAAACTACTTATTGTTCTAGATAATCTCAAGGCAACAAAATCCGCTTCGAGTTTATGAAATCATCATCATCATTATATCAGCCGAAAGACGTCCACTGCTGGACATAGGCCTCCCCCAAGTTTATGAAATAATCCATAACAATAGCTATGTTACTCCACAGATCTCCGCAGAATAGGTAAATTGTCTTCTTCGTCGGTACACTCTTGGCAGAGCGGTCATGGTCATCATGTTGCAATGAGACTTCAGGGTACCATAATTTGCTTAATGATGCAAATGCGACGCCATCCCTCTCTATCGACTGTTATTCGTGTGCACTCATGCAATGGGCCGCCCACTGCAGACTTAATCTGGTCAGTTCATCGCATGAACGAACTGCCGCGCGCTCTCATTCCTCCCACTCTACCCTGAACTACAACCCACTCGATAGATTCGTTGCTTCGTCCGGACACGTGTCCAAAAAACTGGAGTAATCGAGCTTGGACTATAGCCGATAAATGCTGCCTGATACCGAGTTCTTGAAGGATGAATATGTTGGTGCGGAACTCCAAGCATTTTTCTCCTGCACCACATTTCCAGAGCGTCTATTCTCTTCCTCTCAGTATCTCTCAGCGTCCAGGTCTCGGCTGAGTAAAGGAATATGGGAAACACGAGCGCCCGAATGAGGCTGGGTTTTCGTGGCTTTAGGATTTAGGTAAATATTATAGTACCTACTGATAAACTCAGTACAGGTACTTTGGAATGGTCAAGGAGTCTGCCAGTTAGACTCTTCTCTTCATCTTCATATCGCTGGCTCGAGAGTTCTATACTGAGTTCCCACTGAAAAATCTGCAGGTATATTGTTTTAGATGGAAGTTGATTTATATGAAGGATTCTTGACAGTAGAAATAGATTATATAGTTGAGGGCTTTATCTTTATAGATAAAGCAAGGTGGTCATACCAAAGCGTTGTTGGTTTCATTTGAGAAGAACTGAAAACAATAGACCATCAATAGCATTGACCTCTATATTTTTACAAAAATGCAACCTACTTTCAAATAATAACACTACAAAGTGAAAAGTAACTGCAATTTAGGAAGTCGGAGTTCCTGTTTTTTCGTATTTTGATTAGGCGCAGATACCCCTGAGTAGCTTATTTCAAAATGAGAATCTCGTCTAAACGGCCAGTCGTAATTTTTTGGCAAAAATATATGCTACATTAAACCATATTTTTAATAATTTGATCTAAGTAAATTATGAGTTTTATTCGTATTACATAGTGTAATTAATTTGTAAAGTTATGTCTAAAACGGACAAAATCACGACAATCACACCAAAACCGCTGGGCGTATTTTAATTAAATTGACACCATCTCAAAGACAATTGAATTAACTAAATTTTGATCTGAGGTTTTTTTTTCAATCATAGAATAATAAGGAAAGTACCAAAAACTACAAAATTTTGGCTCGCGCGGGTGTGAAACGAGTGCGCGTTTTGTTCCCTCAAGGTCGTTGGCGTTAGTCGTCGCCTTAAGTTATTTTTCACTTTATAGTGTTTTTATTTATTTGGAAATCGGTTGTAATTTTTTGTAAAAAAATGATTTTATTTTTCCTTTTGGTTGTAGTACTTAATGAGCAAATACTAAGGTGCTTATAATGCCCAAAGTTATGCCAGAATAGTTTATCCGAATAACATATTACTTGAACATCATAAAATAAAGTGTACTAGAGTGAACTGTACACATCTGCGTACCCCTTTAGACCGTACCAGCGCGATGTTATGTATACGTTGGCGTAAAAAATAAACAGACATGCGATTGCAGCAATCCCAGGTGATTTGCCGTTGTTTCTTAAAGAGTTCTGGGGGGTGACCATAAGCTCTTAGAGCGGTATCAATTTGATATCGAGTAAGTGACAGATGTATACAAGTATATAAGTAGTATTGTTTAATCCTCTGACAAATTTTTGACGTTGTATGTGTAATAGTACCTAAATTGTTGACTCTCTGCACGTGTTGGGTAAAACTGTAAGTGCATTGAGTAATTGAGATAAATAAATAAATATACATCTGTTCCTTATTCGATATCAAATTGATACCGCTCTAAGAGCTTATGGTCACCCCCCTGTTGTATGTCTCCGAATCATATCTTCACCATATTTAAATGGGGCAAGTTCTGAGAAAACTCAAAAAAAAATCAGTCGAATAGAGAACCTCCTCCATTTGAATTCGATTAAAAATATCAATGGCGTTATATCCCCCTCCTTCCCTCCTATACAGTTATGCTCCATTACCTCCCATATATGGAACACCATAACGGTCCATGCCCATTGTTTCACCATTTTATGCTATATTTTACCTATTTGTCAGTCATCTCATAAAATCTGTGAATTGTGTATCGTTGGAATAGAGTAGGGTTGTTGTTGTTGTGTTGTGTTGTTGTTGTAGGGTTGTAGGGCCGTAGTCGAGTCTATAGTCGGCAGCGAGGAGTCCTGGGACGCGGTGGTATCCTTCTGCGAAACAGTCGTCTCGCAGAAGGAGGCTGCGGAGAGGGAGAGGGAGATTTCATCCGCTAACCCGATCCGCAGCAGACGCGCCGGGCGTCGGCGGAGGGCAGACAACGCCCTCTTCCGGCCCCCCTAATTGGGTCCTAGGGCGACGGACTCGGGGACGTCCGTCGCCCCCCACACATCTGGACCCGAGGTGGTGGCGCGTAGTGTTCCACGCGCGCCCCTCTTAGATGTTGCGGGGGGTGCAAACACCTCACTCCCCCCCAACCCACTACGGGCCGGCACTAGCTGGGGGTTGCGGAAGTATCGTTGTTCCCGCGACCCCCAGCGTAGGTGTGAGATGGAACACCGGGGTGGTGTTTAGTCAGTACGAGTCTGACAGACCCCTCCGCCCTCCCCAGGACGGAGGACATCCAATGAGGATTTTCCACCCCGAAAAAAAAAAAAAAAAAAAAAGAAATGACGAGGATATAAATATATATATCATAAAAAAGTAATTGAAGGTAGCTGTTGATCTAATTTAGTTTTCATAATTTTAAACCCGTTTTTTCCTTTTCATATTGTATAACACTAGCTGTTGTCCGCGACTTCGCTCCCGTGGACCACCACACAGTACCCATTTTCGGGATTAAAAAATAGCCTACGTCACTCAAGAATAATGTAGCTTTCTATTGGTGAAAGAATTTTTTAAATCGGTCCAGTGGTTTTGGAGCCTATTCGGTACAAACAAACAAACAAACTACCAAAAAAATCTTTCCTCTTTATAATATTACTAGTATAGATAACATAATTGTCTCTTCCGCAAAGGTGTCTTACAAACTAAACATAAAAACTGGCCAAGTGCGAGTAGGACTCGCACACGAAGGGTTCCGTACCTTATCGCAAAAACTTCAAAAAAATCACGTTTGTTGTATGGGAACCCCACTTAAATATTTCTTTTATTCTTTTTTTTGTATTTGTTGTTATAGCGGCTACAGAAATACATCATCTGTGAAATTTAAATTGTCTAGCTATCACGGTTCATGAGATACAGCTGGTGACAGACGGACAAACGGATCGTGGAGTCTTAGTAATAGAGACCCGTTTTTACCCTTTGGGTACGGAACCCTAAAAATGATATTATATGATGATATTAAATCATCTGCTCTAGGAAATTCTGTCCCACAGATTTCAAGCACGTCACAAAACTATGTGTATAATTAAAATAAAGATACTTTTGTTTAAGAAATATAGTAAATCTGCATTTAGTTTGTAACAAATAAACACATGCCATAATAGATTGATTTTACTTACAGAACCCTAAGAGAGACCATTGATTCCCCATTAACGGACCATATTGCTATCATTCTAAGAGGCCATTCATGTGACGGCCTATTCAATCGTGCTAATATATTTTTATTGATGATGAGGTAATATTTAGTCACGATACGATTGCTATTTAATCAGTGGGGAAGTTAAATGTCCTCGAGTTCTCCTCTGATTAAATGCTGAATTGGTACAATTGTGGCGTTTTTGTAGGTCAGGGATTGCAAACCATTGATTTAATATGTAAGATAGAAAATAAAACTAGATGCACTTAAAATATGAACTTAAAACTCCGTTTTTCAACCTGACATTCGTACGTTTTTTTTTTAGTCTTTTAAGTGTTTCCAGAGATTGCATCCAACAAACGATTTATTCCATTATAATATTTTAAAACTTATGACAAAATAAATCTATACGAAGGGGAGAGAGAAAAGGGCTTAATGCGCATCCGCAAAAATTCGTCCACATCGATTTTAGTGGAAAACGTGCCCAGGACGCTGGCAGCATTGCCACGTTGAATGTCAATGCTGATTCTCTGGCCGAAGAAAACCCCAGCCAGAAGCCAGAAGTTTAAATTAAAATAACAGCTACTGTGATTTCTGCAGTTGCAAATTAGATGCTGTACGCAAAATACGCGCTTGGTCGTGGAGTTGCGGAAAACAGCCCGTTTTTACCTAACCTAACCTAAATTCTGTAACTTTTGAGAGGGTCTCAAGTACATAGATTATTTAAAATGTATTTTTGACGTCCGCGAATCATTGCGTCGCGTTGCCACAAATGACACATACTATTGGTTTGCCATCCCTATTGTAGGTACGACTAATAAAAAAGGTAGTTTGCAGCGTGTTACCAACGTGATTGATGTTAGATTTGATCTTGTTTTTGTGAAGTTTTATTGGTTAAGTTTGGATGTTTTTTGTTGAACTCATTCGATAAGAAAGAATTTGGAGTATTTGAGAGTTTCAAGATTGTAAAAGGGCAACTGAGTATCTGATAGGGTGAGTTTACCGCAGTTTGTAGATCCTTGAAACAGCCTTTGATAAAATGTCTCACATGACTGTAAATTCACTACGATATAAAAGAAATTCCTAGTGTGGGGAAAAGTTTAAAAAAAAATCTACGGTATAAAAAAATAAACACTGCAATATTTGAAATAACATCGATTGAAGATGAATAGAATGTGATGAGAAGGGGTAAAACGCATGTTACTAAAAGAGTTATGAATATATATGTGGATAAATGGAGACGGCGGGGCAGGCCAGAGAAAAGATAGATGAACTGTGTGAGGATTGATATGAAAGAAAAGCGAGTCAGTGACAGCGTGATGGGGGACAGGAGGCTATCACATCAGGTCACATCACGTCACATCATCGGCCTATTAATGTTCCCACTGCTGGGACACAGACCTCCTCTCTGTGAGAGGGAATGGGCCGTAATCCACCACGCGTGCCCAGTGCGGGTTGGTGGATGTCACATGTCTTCGACGGTATGGAAGAAAAAAAAGTGTTGCGCCGACCCCAAGTAACATGATATAAGGGCAGGAAGATGATGGTGAAGAATAGAAGAAAGCATTTTGCAGTGATGTGGTATCTGACCAAGAGAAAAAAGTTTTCATAACGAGCTTTACTAATAATTAGAATTATTACCTACTAAAACTTTTGTTACTACGCAATTTTTCATTCATATACTAGTTGGTAGAGAAAAGGTTTGCTTTATTTACTATTAAAATCCTCCTTTTGGCTTCGTCGCAGTCGGGTTAAAACAAAAACATCCTAGATTGTGCAGTGATGGTATATATATACTGAAGTAGATACGTTTTACCGACGTCTGGGCGGCAATACAAACACAAGCTGGCCAGCTTGAGTGAACTCAGTCCGTCTGGCCGTGACACGAACGTACTTTTGAACAGTATGTTTATCTCTTTCTGACAACGGAGTCCTAAATAAATATCTGTGATCTTTTAACCTATTCAGTGATAGAAATAAAGTGCCAAGTTCCATAGGTCTTATGTAGGTAGCTAAGGTAAGATATCACCATGTTTTTAGGGTTCCGAAGTCAACTAGGAACCCTTATAGTTTCGCTCTGTCCGTCTGTCCGTCCGCAGCTTAGCTCAGAGAATCTAAGTACTAGAAAGCTATAATTTGTCATGGATATACATATTAATAATTCCGACAAAGTGGTAAAATTAAATCAAGAAAATATTTTTTTTTCGGGTACCTCCCATAGACGTAAAGTGGGGATGTATTTTTTTTTTCTCATCTGTCCCGTGGTGTGGGGTATCGTTGGATAGGCCATTCAAAAATATTATGTGCTTGTTTAAACCATTTTTCGACTCAGAGATCCGTTTGCGTTAAATTAAGCTTTAAATTGCAAATTTATGTTAGAGTCAAGTGTGCCCTCCCCCTCCCCCCGCCAGCGAAATGGTTACTCTTGACTATGTGAAAAAAATCACGGCAGTAGTAAATATAACGAAATTATAAGGAAAACTATCACGGATAAGTAGGCTTTACAAGTTTACGGGTAATAGTCGACCAACTTATAAAATGTACTTTGAACAGTAATTTTTTTTTTATAAATGCATTGATAAATTACTTAAATAAAGTTGATAGCTGTGTAAAATAGATAGTAAATATATCCTTAGGAACCATGTAAAAATATACAAAAATAAAATCATAACATCCACAATAATAATGATTGCTAAATTAATAAAGTTTAAGCTCGAATAACGCATTGGAGTGGCCGGAGTCATTAGCAGTACCGGTCCGTAGTCCATACGGCGCATGCGCGCGGGGGTGTCTATTTTGTGTTAGTGTAGAAGTATTTTCGATGTTTTGTAATTTATATACGTTTACAAATTAGTTTCGATTTCCAAGCAAATTACTTATTTTCTTTTGTCGATATCCATCTATAAAGTCAATATTCGACCCGAATACATCACGAATTGAGTAGCGTAAAACTTTCCATAAGGAAATAGTGAATACCGCAGATTAGTGGTGAATACATACGAAATTTTTAAAATTCCGAAAGAAATAAACGAGGAGCGTGCGCGCAAGTATCCAGGAACGAACCATAACATTCCCCGTGGCTCTAACGCGCGCTCGTATCGGCTCCTTTCGCAATTCGCACCCGCGGTGGTACCCAAATAGATAACATTTTTCTAACTTCAGTTGCAAAGTTGGATTTTCTAACTCCTTCTTCAGTTACCAGTTAGTCCTTCTTTAGTTTAAGTCAATACTGAATAGGTTACATCTAGACAAGCGTGCTTCACTGTAGACCACATCAACGCTTACCATCAGGCGAGATAGTGGCCAAACGCGAACATATAGATAAAAAAAAACATCATTCTATGTGGGCCCGTTTTTAGACGTTGCGTGCCGCTGAAACCGTTTTAATGTCCCTAACAAATCCCCCTTCTTAGTCCGCATTATTATGCAACTTCGGAACCCTATTACTGCGCGTGGCCCAACACGCACTGGGCTAGTTTTTATATTTTTTTATAATGAGTATAACGTCTCTATTGGTAAAATCTTATTGAGATTGTGTTACCTTTTTTAACACGAAACGTATTACCGAAAATCCTGGGTAACTTGATATCCCATCAATGTTACCAAAACCAATTATGTAACCTAGCACTCCTAGCAGTGCCTACCTAAATATAATTTTATCTTTTACCAATACAAGACAAAATATGAAAAAATAACATACGAATTTATCCCAGAATTTTTTAACAATGGATTATTAAACTCCACGCGATATTTGTGATAGAATCTCTCAAACAAATTTCGTGGATCATTGATAATTTTTCTCATTTTCCAACACACAATTTTCTACCTTATCTCCTTAATGTAAAGATGCTTTTGGCTTTGGGAAAATTATTTTAGAATAAACGGATTTGTGGGTAGGTGCGTACAAGGTAAATTGGTGTTGACAATGTAATTTGGGTCTCATTTGCTTCATACAACGCTAATTCGTGTTGTACAAGTATGATTTAATGGGATCTAGTGTAGGTAACTTTGTTTCCAATTAAATTGAACAGGATAACTACTGTTTAAATTATGAGCAAGTGCTTCGGAAAATTATAGAGTTTTGCACTAATTACAACACTAGTGTGAACAATCCTGAGATTTTTATAATATCACTCTTTTAAATTGATTTGCAAAGGAGAGGCCTCCTGCAAAAAAAATGGATTAATTTAGACTGGGTTCATTGATTGTTTAAGTCTTTCTATGAGTCCAAAGAAGAAGAGAGCCTTGACAAAGTGACATTCAAACATCAATTACGATTTTCGAAAAGTCAAAATTGAATATTTTTTTGGAATAAAAGTTTTTTAGTTTACCGTGCATTGTCATTCAAACCAAACTTATCATCACATCACATCATCAGCCTATTAATGTGCCCACTGCTGGGACACAGGTCTCCTCTCTGTGAGAGGGAATGGGACGTAATCCACCACGCAGGCCCAGTGCGGGTTGGTGGATGTCACATGTCTTCGAATTTTTGGTTCTAGGACATACCGGTTTCCTCACGATATTTTCCTTGACCGTTTTGAGAGCAGTGGTAATGAAATAATTTACACAAAGTAAAGCGCCTGCCTGGGCTCGAACCCACGACCTACAACTTGTGAGTCGCGGCCGATACCACTGGGCCACCACTGCTCACTGAAACCACCACCAAACCAAACGTGTATGCAAAATTTCATCTTAAACGGTTGAGTTTAACTGCTTTAAAATTCAGTTGCAAGATTTGACTCGGACATACATACACACATTGTAAGTAATTTAAATAACCCTACTTTCTTTTTTTTTTTTTCTTTAAAAAACGTTGCCCCACACTAGGAATTTCTTCCTGTATCGTGGGTGCGTTAACAAACATATAAACTCATATACACAACACCCAGAGCCGGAACAACTATCTGTAGGTCATACAAATATTTGTTCCGTGCGGGAATCGAACCCGCGACACGCAGCGCAGCAGTCAATCGCTCAACCACTGCGCCAACCGTGCGCCCCCCTTTCTCCATCATCACTGCCAGTTAATTAGTCAGAGTCCCCTTAATTAACCCATATTAAACTTAATTGCTTTTAAAACGCTCAACGGTAACAAAAAAACTAGAACTGCACAATTTTTTTCCACCTCGTTACTCAGTTCCCATTTACTAGCATGTAAAGCTCGGGCGACGCGTCCATGATAGACCTATGCCAGCGTGAGGAACTTGTACGGGTAATGAGTTGGAAACGGATTATCAAACATTATAAAACCGGTGTAATTGACGTCCATACTGTATTGACTGTCGTGAGCGCCTAAGTATGACGTGCTGGAACGGTGCAGATTTTTTTTTATCTACACTCACAACGTAATGTTCCAAATATGAATTCAAAAAATGTTGTATAAACATGTACTTTACAATGCATGTCCTCGAAAAGAGCGTTTTCCAAGCATCCAAACTGTGCGGAAAGTGTCACTTTTTTTAACTAGTGCTTTTTACTTTCCTGAACTTTTTAATTTTTAACTCAAACGTCAGCCCGCCGCATAGAGTTTTTATTATTTGAGAAAAGTTTAAAAAATTTGTTTAGTACAGATTATCATTCATATAAAAGGTAAAACAAAACTAATACTTCATTTAAGACGTTTTTATTACTCTAGATTTAGATTTTGATCAATAAATAAATTTTAAATATTCATTAAATATGTTGGGCAGAATTAATATTTTGCTCGTGCCTTTTTGCGTTACGACGTGACAACTATTTGCACATGCGCAGTAAAAGTAAATCTGTGGATATGCTGAGCGCCCTTGAATAAGCCCGCCATTTTATTAATTTCTTGCTTGGTTCAGATATATTTTTTATTTCCTCGCACAGTGCATAGTAAAATGTTGTATGATACACGTGCGTAAGATGATTTCCGTCTCGTGTCGATTTATCCACTCACTCGCTTCGCTCGCTCGTGAATAAAATACCACTCATCGGAAATCACCTACCTCCCGCACTTGTATCATAAATAACTATTATATTCGTGGATAGATAAAATTAAAAAAAAAACCCATTACAGTGCAACATTTTCCTTCGATTTTCAAACAACTGTATCATAATAGTTATTTGTGCTACAACTGCGGAAAGTAGGTGATTTCCGATGAGTGGTATTTTTCTATAAATGGATAAATCGACACGAGTCGAAAATCATTTTACGCACGTGTATCGTACAACATTTTACTATGCATTGTGCGAGGAAAAAAAAAAATATATCTGAACTAAGCAAGAATAAAATGGCGCTTATTCAAGGGTGCTCAGCATATCCACAGATTAACTAATAGTTCATAGTTCCTCGGGCATATCTACTGCGCATGTGCAAATAGCTGTCACGTCGTAACGCAAAAAGGCACGAGCAAAATATTCATTCTGCCAAACATATTTAATGAATATTTAAAATTAATTTATTGATCTAAATCTAAATCTAGAGTAATTAAAAACGCCTTAAATGAAGTATTAGTTTTGTTTTACCTTTTATATAAATGATAATCTTAACTAATTTTTAAAAACTCTATGCGGTGGGCTGACGTTGGAGTTAAAAAGTAAAAAAGTACAGGAAAGTAAAAAGCACTAGAAAAAAAGTGACACTCTCCGCACAGTTTGGCTGTTTGGAAAACGCTCTTTTCGAGGACATGCACTGTAAAATAACTTTTTAATTTTTATAGCACACATTTACTTTTTAATTTATTGGAGTTTATGGGCTCCTTGACTTACTGTCGAAAAGTAGTGTCATACGAGTATCTATGGAGGAGCGCGGTGAGCTGTCATGCGCAATGAGAATCTAAATTGCCCGCCATACAACATATTTTTTCCGTTTCAACTTTTGTTTTATTTCATATTTAGGAGTGAAGATAAAGTAGTGTATGCAACGGCATATAATTAGGTATTAAAACACTCGCGTGTTAATATTATCACACGCTCGTGTTTTAATAACCCCTATTATATGACCATTGCATAAACTACTATTAATGCTGGAATGCCGGAAAAAATTCCTAATCTCAAAGGACATTAGGAATTTCTTCCTCTATCGTGGATGCGTTTACAAACATTTAAACTCGCTTACACAAGACACCCAGATCTGGAACAACTATCTGTAGGCCACATAAATATTTGTTCCGTGCGGGAATCGAGCCCGTGACATGCAGCGCAGCAGTCGAACGCTGAACCACTAAGCTAACCGTGTCGTCATAGTTATTTTTGTATAAGACAAGCCTGTCAGCAGCCAGTCCAACTCTTGAAAGTATGAATCAACAGTAAATACCACCAGAAAGTGCCGAGGTATTGAAGCTCGACAAGTACCGAAAAAACAATTTAACTGCCTTTGATCATCATCTGCCTAGCCTTTTCCCAACTATATTGAGGTCGGCTTCTAGTCTTACCGGATTCAGCTAAGTACCAGTGTTTTACATGGAGCGACTGCCTATCTGACCTCCACAACCCAGTAACTGGGTAAACACGGTACCCCTTGGCAAGACTGGTGTCAGATCTCAAGCTTCTGACTACCCGTAACGACTGTCAAAGATCTTGAAATAACAGCCAGGACCAACGGCTTAACGTGCTTTCCGAGGCACGGAGGAAACTCGGTATGTTGAAATGGTCACCCATCCACGGACCGACCTCGTCAAGCGTTGCTTAACCTTGATGATCGACCCGTGCGGCTGTTATTATTTAGCCACGAGCTCCTCCAATTTAACTGCCTTTGATCTAGCAACGAAATTATATAGTCAGAAAAGAACGACGAAGAAGTAAAACATAAATACCACTTTCCTCTATAAAGTAGGACGCAAAACAGAGCTAGATCAATAAGCACAAAGAACTGCCTATCAAGCAGGCGATCGTCTGTTGTTTTACCCTGAGAAAATACAAGGGTGGTCTTATGATATATTTTTGGTTGACTGTACTTTCCCAAGACATAATTTTGTTTATTTTATTTGTGGACCCAAAATACTACTCACAAATAATATATTATCTATAGGTGAAATTCGGGAACGCGGTCCCGGTCCCGAAAGCCCCACGACCCGTCTTATGGTGGGTTATACGCACTTCGTCCTATTCGCACTTTGTCCCGCGTTCGCAGTAGGTCACATTAGAACTTCGTCCCATTCGCACTTCGTCCCGCGTTCACAGTAGGTCACATTAGCACTTCTTTCCATTCGCACTTCGTCCCGCATTCGCAGTAGGTCACATTAGAACTTCTTTCCATTTGCACTTCGTCCCGCGTTCACAGTAGGTCACATTAGTTCTTCGTTCCATTCGAACTTCGTCCCGCATACACAGTAGGTCACATTAGAACTTCGTCCCATTCCCAGTTCGTCCCGCGTTCGCAGTACGTCAAATTAGCACTTCGTTCCATTCGCACTTCGTCCCGTGTTCGTAGTAGGTCTCATTAGCACTTCGTTTCATTCGCACTTCGACCCGTGTTCGCTGTAGGTCACATTAGCACATCGTCCCATTCGCATTTGGTCCCATTCGTGGTTGCTCTACTGCCCGCTACAACAACTCGCGATGCAATCAACTTGCCTAGCCTTCCCCGACCTATGTTGGGGTTGACTTCCAATGTAACCAGATGCAGCTGAATACCAGTATTTTACGTTCGACTGCCTATCTGGCACTCCACAACCCAGTAACTGGGTAGCAAGACTCCCTTTGGCAATATTGGTGTGAGATTTTCTGGCTTTTGATATCCCGTAACGACTATCAACAGGTTATTCTACTTTCAGAGGCACAGAAGAGTCTCGATATATAATGGATGTCTGAGCCGTCAATGAGCTGACCTCGGCAAGCGTTGCTTCACCTTGAACATCAACCAGTGCACCTGTTATGGCTCAGCTACAAGCTCCTCTGCTGCCCACTGATACAACTCGCGTTACACGGTGGCCACCTAATCGCGCCCGCGCCCGCATCCGCCCTAGTCACCGCGCATTCACTCTGGAGAAGGCCGTGGTACCTCCCTGACTTCATATTGTCTGGCCGAACGACCTATTTCCAAAAATAGCTGCCTGCCTAGAGCCTAGGTGTCTCCACATACCCAAAACTTCGACTGCAATGTAGGTCGCATTTGGCGTCTGTATAAATCGATATTGTTATTTTACTGTGTAAGAGCCGGTCCAGACGACGCGTTGCGTCAGCGTTGCGTCGACGTAGCGCTGTCGCTGCGTCGTTTTACATACTAAGGCTGAGGCCTTGCGTTGCGTTGCGTCGTCGTAACGTCAACGCTGCGTCATTTTACACACATTAAAACGACGCAGTGACAGTTCTACGTCGACGCAAAGCGCTGTGTGGACCGACTCTAAGTTTTGGTGACTGGTTTAGATAGACTAAAGGCGACTTGGGCCGGTAACAGGCTGGTTGTTTAAAAATCACTCATGGCATCGTGTTGAAACAGACACTTTTATGAAAATACTCTGACCGGAATTAACGCAAGATCACGAGCGCTCGTGTGTAGGTACGTTAAATTACCAAGAATGAAATCTTTAAAATACAAAAAGAAAATATAATGTCGTTGAAATACTATTGCTAACATTAAATGCGTACCTTGGCATAAAAATGTAACAAACATAAAATCAAGCCTACCATCAGACACCGCTAATGGTTGACCGGCTATACGTATCCTTTATAATAGTTATTTATGCTACAAGTGCGGGAAGTAGGTGATTTCCGATGAGTGGCATTTTTATTCACGAGCGAGCGAAGCGAGTGAGTGGATAAATCGACACGAGTCGGAAATCATCTTACGCACGTGTATCATACAACATTTTACTATGCATTGTGCGAGGAAATAAAAAAATATATCTGAACCAAGCAAGAAATTAATAAAATGGCGCTTATTCAAGGGCGCTCAGCATATCCACAGATTAACTAATAGTTCATAGTTCTACTGCGCATGTGCAATAGCTGTCACGTCATAACGCAAAAAGGCACGAGCAAAATATTAATTCTGCCAAACATATATTTTAATGAATAATTAAAATTAATTTATTGATCAAAATCTAAATCTAGAGTAATTAGAAACGCCTTAAATGACGTATTAGTTTTGTTTTACTTTTTATATGAATGATAATCTGTATTTAACTAATTTTAAAACTTTTCTCAAATAATAAAAACTCTATGCGGCGGGCTGACGTTGGAGTTAAAAATTAAAAAAGTACAGGAAAGTAAAAAGCACTAGTAAAAAAAAGTGACACTTTCCGCACAGTTTGGCTGCTTGGAAAACGCTCTTTTCGAGGACATGCATTGTAAAATAAATTAAGATTCACTTAGCGCAAATAACGTTGAGAAAACTACGTTCAAGTTAAAAAAAACAAAAGACATTTACAGTTGAAAAACAATTCCAAATTCAAGATCTAGCGCACAACATTAGAAATGCGGACAAACTGAGTTAAAATCTCATTATCTACTAAACAATCGCTTAAATGTGTTTCTGTTGTGCAATACTGCTTTAGTTTCTACATTCTAAACCTCTTATGAGACGATGCAGTTCCTAAACATATTAGTAGGTATTGTTTAAAGTTAGACCACAAAATAGAGATACAGAAGGTCGGCCTGAAGAATTGGCAAAATTAAATGGTAGGGCCCATTGCTCGCAAAATATTCTGGAGTATCCACCGCGTACCAGAAGACGCAGATTTGAAAGGTCCTCCCAAGGTGGATTGGTGACCTGGTGACTAGACGCTTGAAGGCCTATCTCCGACAGACGGGCGTATTTGGCTGAAATGATCCGGATGATTATAAAAGTTAGCTTCATGCAAATACCAAAATTGCACACACACATAAACACGCATCACGTACAGTGTCAACTGTCATTTTTTCAAGAGCCTGATTTCGGTCCTTGTATGGAATTAGCCTTTTGTACTTATTGCGTGGTATCACCGCCGTACTAAATTTCAATATCGTTGGAAGATTGAGCGCCGAAACGTAGAGTGCAATTTTATCTCAATGTATTTTGTTGGTACACGTAAGCCATATTGCTATTAAAATTGTGTACACGATTTGAATTTGAAAATATTGTGGTTCAAGTTATTCGTCTAGAATCTTAAGCAATTTTTTCATGACAATATCTTTAACAATAAATCTATAACTTACTCCTTCGCGTTTAAATGGTAATAATGCTTGTTGAAGTAAACACAAATAAGAAAAGAACCATTGAAAGTGGTGGAGAGAATACAGAAATATCTTGAAATTTCAAGTTTACGCTCCAATGTCACGGGCGCTGCGCTGCCAGGTTTAAATTTCAAATAAGGAACTGTTTAGTGGAGCTGCAGTTACGAATCACTAAGAAATCGCCTGGGTGACGAAACCACAAAACTGGTTTTATGGAACATTGTTTGGGCTTTTTCTTACCAAAAGGTCGATATTTTAAAACTTTTTTTTTGACTTCCTTGTAAGCTTGTCCGTTATTATGTGTGGATCAAATCTTGCAACTGAATTTAAAACCTGTTTTCTCTTACCGATTGTATTCACGTTGGGTTTGGAAGAGAATGCACGATATGCTCACATCCGTATACTTCAACAGTTGAAAACCAGCGTCAGGCAACTCCTATTTGTCTGGCATTTTGCTGAACTGAGCCGCGGGGTACACTATGTATGTAATTATTTAAAAATTAAGTTCTATTTTATTTGCACCATTGTGTGTATCTGTGTGTGCCAAATAAACTAATTTTCTCTTTTTCTTTAAAAATTATGTTAACATAAAGTATATTTAAGTATAATAAAATATTTTTATGGATTTTTATTATTCACCTCCATCTCCGTTCATATTTGTGTCCACGGATATCAAGCCCTTCACCTTTGAGTCGGGAAGAGATTGGCTGGATGTGATAGGCCGGTTGCGTCTATGCCACATTGACATTTGGGATTTTTAGAGATAATTTAAATCATCTTATTGTAGCAACTTATATACTTTATATTATATTACATTATATATTTTTCTATTACTTTATATTATCATTTTTTTTTTCAATTTATAAGTTAAGCACCTACATATTTACATTATATCATTTTTAAGTATCATTTTTTATTTTTTTTACGAAGCAATGCATCTTTTAAAGTTTTAATCCTTAAAGAACAGATACACATTACGTAAAGACTAAAAAAAGCTTGAAAGAGCAAATAACAGCTCGAATGATCTGTTTCAATAAAACAGGGCTCGTCATATAAATTGCCCGTTGCAATTCTTTCAGTACCATTGTACTGCTTATTTATTTGCTATGTAAAGAGTGGCATATTTGTATGAACATGCGAGCTCGCTTCGCTCGTTCTTGAACTAATTCGTTGAAAACACGGACACACCCGAACTCCTGCGCTAAACAGCGATGTCGCCTCGTCTGTTGTTCTGCTATTTACAAAAAAAAAATATGCTCAAATAGAAAAATAGAACCCCAAATACAATTAAAGCCGGAGTCTGTGTTTCCCGACAGCTATAATCTGGGAGTATTTAAGTCAAGAGTGAATAGGTTATTTCTAGGCAAGCGTGTATCACCGTCGACCACATCATCGCTTACCAACAGGTGAGATAGTGGTCAAGCGCGAGCCTATAGTATATATAAAAAAAAGTATGTAACAATATTATTACCGCAGCTCACAAAAACCTCCAATGTATTACTCAAACCGGTTATATAGTGTTCGGGGATGATCTAGCTACTATTTAAAAAGGATCTCGGAAGTATGCCAACGAAAGGTTTTTTATTGAAAAAAATATCACTAAGGTCATTGAACGGCGGAGAATCTTAACACCGCGATTTAACTTTAAAGGAATCCGGTACAGCGCCACCTATCGGCCAGGAACTAAATTTTCATAACGTTTTAAACTACTTTAAACATAATATGGTACATATACTTACTTGGTATAATAGTCGCCCATTCAGTATATTTTTCGCACGGTTAATAATTTCCCAAAGAATCGAATATAAATTCAAGGCACTCAATCCAGCTGGGCATCATCATCATTAGCTCGTTTCAATAGAAAATAAACCACTTTAATAATACTAACACTTCAAAACTGTAGTACAAAGTAAAAAACGTCATTCTTTGAAACTACTTACAAATCATTCACTCTCGTAAACTGAACATTTTTGCCGAGGAAACACGAAAATACCCGATGATTGACGATGCAGTCATAAATGAGTCAATTTTCCAACTCGCTTTTTATATGATCAAGGGGTACTTGAAGTTTCAAGAGGTTTCCAGTGAGGATTTAAAGTTCCGGAATTACTGCATTTTGAACAAACTTTTATTCAGTTTTATTTTTCTATTGTATAAAACAGACTTTACTAGTAGCCAGTGAGCTTCATTACTATTAGTGATTGGGTAATTCTCAGTAGGATAAGTGGTAACGGAGTTAATACTTGTTTTTAACAAGCCGTGAGCTATTCGTGCCATTCGGAGAGAATAATGTGATTATTTTTAAATGTTTGCAACAACCTACGAAAAGATGTGCCTCCAGGATAGTTAGTATTTGATAAAAACAACAAAAACTGAATTAGCACTAGGATAGAAAATTATTTTAAAAACTAGCTTATTGTCCGCGACTTCGTCCGCGTCAAACTAATAAAACAGAACAAATAGATATATAGATAATAGATCATTATGTGCTTCCAATTAATTTAAAAAAATGCTTTTAGATTTATTTATTATAGGGCAGATTCAGATACATTTATTTTCAAAAACATGTATAGATAATATACAATTATACATGGTATGAATATAGGTGTTACATAGTGTTTTATTGGCTAACATATTTGACCATGGATGGTGTACAAATTAGGTCGAAAATAATAAAACTTATAAAACAATAATAGAAAGAATAAAACTAATGCGATTCAAAATAAATAGAATAGATTTAGTCAGTTGGTATCTTCAGAACGATTTACCATTTAAAAATTCATTAACATTGTAATAAGCTTTTTCTTCCAGTATTCTTTTTATTTTTTTCTTAAATTGGTCTGTATTTAATTTCCTAACACAGTTAGGGATATTATTTTATATTACTGGCACTCTATATATAACGCTTTTATACTTTTACAATGAATGTCCTCGAAAAGAGCGTTTTCCAAGCAGCCAAACTTTGCGGAAAGTGTCACTTTTTTTACTAGTGCTTTTTACTTGACTGTACTTTTTTAATTTTTAACTCCAACGTCAGCCCGCCGCATAGAGTTTTTATTAATTGAGAAAAGTTAAAAAAAATTGTTAAGTACAGATTATCATTCAAATAAAAGGTAAAAAAAAAACTAATACTTCATTTAAGGCGTTTTTAATTACTCTAGATTTAGGTTTTGATCAATAAATTAATTTTAAATTTTCATTAAATATGTTTGGCAGAATGAATATTTTGCTCGTGCCTTTTTGCGTTACGACGTGACAGCTATTTGCACATGCGCAATAAATATGCCCGAGGAACTTGAACTATTAGTTAATTGTTGATATGCTGAGCGCCCTTGAATAAGCGCCATTTTTTTATTTCTTGCTTGGTTCAGATATATTTTTTTATTTCGTCGCACAATGCATAGTAAAATGTTGTATGATACACGGGCGTAAGATGATTTCCGACTCGTGTCGATTTATCCACTCACTCGCTTCGCTCGCTCGTGAATAAAAATACCACTCATCGGAAATCACCTACTTTCCGCACTTGTAGCATAAATAACTATTTAGTTGTATTTTTTTTTCTGTCTTAGCTGGCTGTACAATTTATTACTATCGCAGCGATTTCGTATTATAAGTGTACTCTTTTAACACGAAGTAGTGTTTATCTTTATTTTATGCCATTAACTTCTTAAATCTTCAAAGATATTTCGGCATCTGTAGTGTACAGCAACGACCTACTCATTGATGATCAATACAGGTCAAACAATTGCTTCAATTGGTGGCTTCAATATGTGTTTACTGGTTTGAAATTGGATTCCTTAATAATTGTAGAACAGAAACAATCAGTTAACGGGTACACAATATAATCAATACGATGTATCTACATTGCTTGATTTTCTTGATTGGTCAAATTAAGTCACAATCAAGAGAAGGACAGACAAATTACTGCGTCACAATTTTGGACGTTATAAGAGCACGACTTATTAACATTCCCGACACGGCTTTGTTGAACTATATATAATTCATTCAGTTTTTGTTTAGTGTTCCATACCCAAAGGGTAAAAACGGGACTCTATTACTAAGACTCCACGATCTGTCTGTCTGTCCGTCTTTCACCAGGCTGTATCTCATGAACCGTGATAGCAAGACAGTTGAAATTTTCACAGATTATGTATTTCTGTTGCCGCTATAACAACGGAATAAAATAAATATTTAAGTGGGGCTCCCATACAACACACGTGATTTTTTGCCGTTTCTTGCCATCGTGGTACGGGACCCTTCGTGCGCGAGTCCAACTCGCACTTGCTTATATTATGTCATGTCACATAATTATTATTTTATCGCTTGTTAACTGTCATTGCAGCAAATTTTCTCATATTTGTATTGTACAAACGACATAACATTCTTCTTAATTTAGTTTAGTTTTATTTTTTTTTTTAAAACCGTTACCGTTAAACCGTTTATAATCATCATCACATCATCAGCCTATTATTGTTCCCACTGCTGGGACACAGGCCTCCTCTCTATGAGGGGGAATGTGCCGTTATCCACCACGCGGGCCCAGTACGGGATGGTGGATGTCACATGTCTTCGAATTTTTGGTTCTAGGACATGCCGGTTTCCTCACGATGTTTTCCTTCACCGTTTTGAGAGCAGTGGTGATGAAATAATTTACACAAAGTAAAGCGCCTGCCTGGGCTCGAACCCACGACCTACAACTTATAAGTCGCGGCCGATACCACTGGGCCACCACTGCTCTAAATTTAATCATCTACATCTGACTTGAATTTGGCATATATGTTAGCGTCTAACCGGATCCAATATTTTGCACGGACCAATTGCTTGTCTCTATACTCTTCGTTAACATCATTAATAAAATATATACGACTCAAATGTATGACGTTACAACGCTCCAATTAAACAGTAAAACGTCCTAAGCATACAGAATAAGACTCCGCTCTTAAAACATTCATGTCACGTCTCCGTTAAACTACGAAGATGCAGTTTCCACAAGGCCACCGCCGTTCGACGCGCCGCAAACGAGCCGGGTCCAAGGCCTTGACGAAAAACTCAATAAAGACGGCATTTGTTCAATGACACATCCAGATAAAATGTGGAGGATTGTAAATAGGGCAAATTGAATGTAGTAAATGGTCAAGGTTTTGTGACAGGTGTTTTGTGTCAAGGCCTGGTAAAAATTGGGCCTGCAGTACTAACTTCAATTATTTTTGCTATAGTTTAAGCCAAATTTTTTCCATTACTTATTAACAATAAATTCTTCTTCTTCTTTTCGATTCGATGGCACATCTAATTAGGTTGTCTCGGTCCAGTAGTCGGCCACGCTTATTGCAGCGTCAGAAGCACTGTACAGGTCGTCCTGGGTGCAAGTGAAAGGACAGCCAGGACACTCCAGCAAGTGGAACATAGTCCGTACAGGGGCACCACACTCGCACCTGGTGTTGGACGAATCAATAATCCCCCATTTTGCCAAATTATATTTTAAGCGGCCTACTTGGGTACGTAGCCGATTCAGTGCCTTCCATACAGGCCACTGCAATTCATGACCAAGCGGTAGATGTTCCTTGGGCTCAACAAAGTCACGGGGTGGTGGACACTTTTCCACCCACAAATTTCTCCTCTCCTCAGGCGGCCTGTCATGGATTGTCTGTGTAGTTTGCAGGAAACTCCAATAAATTACAAATTTCCTGAAGCTTAAGGGATAGTGCATACCTACGAGAATAAGTAAAGTGAGTCGGTAAACATAAGGAGGTAAGTACGGTTGTTTACTCAAAATCAATCCTAGCCTAGCCTTTTCCCAATAATGTTGGGCCGGCTTGCAGTCTAACCAGACCAGATACAGTTTGTGTACCAGTATTTTACACGGAACGATTCCTTATCTGGCTTCTAGAACCCAGTAAAAGCCCAATACCTCTTGGCAAGACTAGAATCAGATTTCTCTAGAACATAGTAAAAAGTTATGAACACAGACATGAATCTAACTAGATAACGCAAGTCCCTCCTGTATGAAAACCAAGCGTGCCTCTTTATCACACACAACTTAAAAACAAATTTATTTACCAATGAAAGAAAACATTTCTAATGCCTCTGACAACTTTTTCTATACAGTCTGTACAGCTTAATATGTCATAAAAACGTTTTTTCTAGATTTCAGTAGATTTCCGGTGCCGATAATGCTAAATGAAAAGCTCAAATTACGATAATTTATCCTTCGTCATCATTTATGTATCAATCGCTTCATCTAGCATTAGTTATATCACTGTAGCATTTGTTATAAACACTGTTATTTATATCAGGAAAACTGCTCACAGCGGTACAGTTTTCCTGATAAAAAAATACGCACGCACTAAATAATAATGTAAGTATTACTTCCTAATACTATTCGAGTCACATACGCAGAGGGAATGCAATCCCGCGAGGCCATATCACTGTCGCGCCAGGCCACACATATTCTAGTCCAAGGCCTAGGGTAAGAAGTCGATAGTAGCGTAAAATTGGTTTGACTTGTCTTCGGGATAGATCAATACTGTGAAGACTTCAAAAGTGAGTGTAATTATGAAACTTGTTCTAATTTATCGTACCTATTTAGATGTTTGTACTGCTCTATATATACGTCTGATTTAATAGGATTTAAGAATAGTTTAAGCCATCAATGAACTTGTAATGTTTTGTTTAGTTTCGTGTCAAATTATTCTACGAGGTTGAGCCAATCTGCCTTACTGCAGTAGTGTTAAAATATATTGTAACCTGTATACGAGTAAGCTATGAAAACTTCTGTACATCAGGCGTTCTGTTAGAGATACAGAGCCTAAATGCGAAAAACAGTTCAAAATGTCATATAAGTCGACGAAAGTTACATAATTTTCAAACAGATTTTCAAACTATGATTAATTTAATCATACAACAAACAATTCATATTAAATCTCGTCCTTGCCCAGGGTATGTTTCTAGTTACTCACATTATGACATTTATTAACATATATACAATTGAATATTCTAAAAAAAAACCTAAATTCAAATGCAAAACGGAGACGGAAAAGAGCTCATTGTGTATCAAAAAATTCGTGCACATCGATGTCAATGGGAAACGTGCCCAGAACGCTGGCAGCATTGCCACGTTGGATGGCAATGCTGATTCTCTGGCCGAAGAAAAGGCCAGCTCTCTGGTCACGTGAAGAGTCGACGAGCTTTGTTCTAATTTCTCGAAAAACTCGATGCGCACTCGGACCCCATGGGCCTAATGTTTCAACCTCTAAACGCTCAAACATATAACTTCCAATAAGGTTGTTATATTTGCGCCGTTTGAGGTTTTCTGCACCGACATCAGCCGCCCCAGCACAGCCCGCCGTGCTAAGAAGATGGGATGGCGCAAGGGTGTCGACACATGTACCTTGCCCATAAATTACATTTGTTCAAAGTAAACCCCTCAGGAATAAATATGCAGTAATTTACACAACTTTATCAACACGTGCAAAATAATTACAAACTGTATACTGTCTTAACTTTTAATAATAGTATAAATAACAACTATTTTAACACGCGATGTAGTCACGCTACATTATTTTTCAAACCTAACACGATATACTAAAACGAAAATGTAGTATATTTAATTAAAATTGAAAAATATTGCCTTGAGACTTCATATTAATTACTGTATTTACATATCACTTAAGTGTAAAATTATATATGTCATTGTCCTTGAAATTCGTATCACTTCACTTAATTTCAATGAATGTTTCTAAGAGTATGATTAGGTACCTATTGGTATAAGCTTTATTGCTTTCCAACCATGTCCCACTGTTGGGCAAAGACCTTCTTCAATTTGTTCCAGCTATTCTTTTCTGAGTCACCTTGAACGCTACGCTAGTTAATAACAATTATAAAATGATCTAATCACCTGTGTTTTTTTTTAATTTTAATAAATTAATTAAGGAATATTAGATGAAATTGATGAAACGAACGGGCAATTAATATTAACTGAATGCTATTATAACGTAGATATTGAATAAATGAAAATATAGAATTATTTGCATAACATTTTAATTAGGAGATAATTACTATCAGAACAATACAAATAAAAAAAGGTTATTATGCCATCGAATAACATGAAACTTAAAATTTCAATGCATTCCACTACCTTCCTAGACAAATCGTTTGTTGTCCAGGCTACTCGTCTATGGAATGCCTTGCTTGAGACCATAAAAACCAGCCTGTAAAAAAGCCTATTTTTAAAAAACTTGTAAAGGAGCACTAATTGTTACTGTGACTGTATATTTTAGAAGTTCTCTGTTCAACTAATTGTTTGTTGAAAATTTGTTCCAAGTGCAACCCCATGTCTTGTCCAAGCTATCTCTTTCCATTCTAGGTTGCCTGGAAGAGATAGCGGGACCGATAAGGCCGCCTCTTGTATGTTTGTTCTTGTTTGAAGGTTTTTAATGTATTGTTTTATCTTGGTGTACAATAAAGTACATATAAATAAATAGTATCATTTGTAAATATATTGTTGATAAATAATAATAGTGTGTTGCCAGTGATGACATATGGCTCTGAGACGTGGTCGCTTACAATGGGCCTCATCAGAAAGCTTAAAGTCACCCAAAGAGCAATGGAGAGGGCTATGCTCGGAGTTTCCTTGCGTCATCGAATCAGAAATGTATAGATCCGCAAGAGAACTAGGGTTACCGACATAGCCCGAAGAATTGCCAAACTTAAGTGGCAGTGGGCAGGGCAAATTACTCGCAGAACGGATGGCCGATGGGGCAGAAAGGTTCTGGAGTGGCGACCGCGAACCGGAAGACGTTGCGTTGGAAGGCGGGAGGCCTTCCAACGCAACGTCTTCCGGTTCCCGGCGGACCGATGACCTGGTGAAGGTTGCGGGGATCGGGGAGACCTGTCAATGTGGCGACGCTTGGGGGAGGCCTATGTCCAGCAGTGGACGTCTTTCGGCTGATATGATGTTGATGATGATGAAATAATAATTTAATTCTCTCTGCAACATAACTGCACAAATTTAACATACTACAAAAAAAAACAAAAACCATTTTGCTTAAGAAGTGAACATAAAAGTTGTAAAAAAGAAGAAAACCCAAAAGCAGTCGTGTTTTAATTTTACCGTCACCTATCTAAGAACACCTGGATGGTCAAGACGTATCTCACAATGTCTTAATTATGTAAATCCGTCTAGTGGTTTGCAAGACATGAGGTAATAAAGAATATTACCTAAATACAGTAATTTCCTTGCAGTCGGGTCAAAATAAGGGGTTTAACTAACCAAATAGCGTAAACAAAAGGAAGAAAACGTCGGCTTTCTTTTTATCAGAATCATTAAAGTGATTGCATGCACGCCACTGGTTACCCACTATAGCACTTAAAATATAACTGTTCAAGGTAAAACTTAAGCTGAATAATATTACAATTTATGGGGTAAAACTTTTTGTTTTGTGGTTTCTTTGTCACACATTAGCTTTGTCCCGGCGCCAAATTCTAAATTATACGATGTTTCATGAAATTAATTTACAGAGTTGCTCAATATGTAAGTTTGGTAACCAGTTACGTAGGCGAGAGTGGGTCGGATATGTCTTCCGCATGTCAGCTTACTAAAACATGTAAGTAGTGTGTGCTTTTCTGTAAGTGTGTGCGTTTTAAAGTTTGCAATGTACAAATTTATAAAGTAACAGTGTATTCATTGTTGAGAAGCCTAATAATAAAAACTATTATGTTAACTGAGAAAACGTACTTATTGGACCCCATCAAATGCTTAGTTTTCTGGGGGACTTTAACGCCCATCATAATGAGTGGTTGTACCCATACCAGAAAACTGACCATGCCGGGTTGGAGGCGCGCAAGTTTTCTCTTTCGCTAGATCTAACCCAGCTGGTGAATGTGGCAACGCGGGTACCGGACGTTGACGGCCATACACCCAATTGCCTAGATCTTCTACTGACAACTGAGCCGGACAGTCATTCGGTGTCGGTCTCAGCCCCGCTGGGAACGTCTGACCACTGTCTAGTGAAATCCGTTTCGACTTGCTCTCCTCCAGATGAGAGCCCTAGAGGCACGAGGCGAGTATGGCGATACGAGTCAGCAGACTGGGACGAGATGCGGCACTTTTTTGCGTCTTATCCTTGGCGGCATGTGTGTTTCTCCTCGGGTGACCCCTCGAGCTGTGCGGACGCGGTTGCGGATGTGATTCGGCAGGGAATGGAATATTTCATTCCATTCTCCGACATTCCGCTCGGTCCCAAATCCCGACCTTGGTATAATGCTGAATGCGCCCTCGCTGAGGCCCGAAAAGAGTTTGCCTACCAAGCCTGGGTCGGGGCCCGCGACCGCAAAGTTAGAGCGCGTAGGGTTCGCGCGAAAAAAAGAGCCTTTAATTCTGCCGCCAAGTTCTGCAAGCGGGTTCTGCGTCGGGCACGTTTTGACCATATTGGACGTATTGGGGCCAAGCTGGCATCGCACCCTCCGGGTAGTAAACAGTTTTGGTCCCTGTCTAAAGCGGTCGAAACGAATTTCTGTCGGCCCACTTTACCTCCGATGCTGAAACCTGATGGGTCGCTGGCTCACTCTGCGAGAGACAAAGCAAATTTATTTGCATCTCTTTTTGCTGGCAATTCACGTCTGGACGCTGGCTCCAAGCAACCACCTACTGTACCTCACTGTGACTCTTCCATGCCGGAGATCGCTGTGCACGCTAAAGAGGTCCGGAGAGTATTGTGCAGTCTAGACGTGAACAAAGCCAGCGGGCCTGACGGCATCCCAGCAAGAGTGCTGAGGCAGTGTGCGCCAGAACTGTCTCCTGTGTTGACTCGTTTGTTCCGCCTCTCTCTTGTAAAAAAAACGGTACCGAAATCCTGGAAGCTTGCAAATGTGCAACCAGTGCCCAAAAAAGGCAACCGTGCAGACCCTGCCAATTACCGTCCGATCGCCATTACCTCCATTTTGTCCAAAGTTATGGAAAGGGTACTGAACAGTAAGTTGCTGACCTACCTTGAAGACAACAATCTCCTCAGTGACCGTCAATATGGCTTTCGCCGGGGACGGTCAACTGGCGATCTTCTTGTGTATGTCACGCACTGCTGGGGCGAAGCCATCGAGAGACACGACGAAGCACTTGCTGTTTCGCTTGATATCTCGAAGGCCTTTGATAGGGTCTGGCACGCGAGTCTACTCAGTAAGCTTCCTGCTTATGGCATCCCCGCTGGTTTTTGTAGCTGGATATCAGACTTCCTCAATGAACGGTCGATCCGAGTGGTCATTGACGGCTGCTCCTCTGACTTCATGGCTATTGATGCCGGAGTACCTCAGGGGTCTGTTCTCTCTGCAACTCTTTTCCTGCTACAAATCAATGATCTACTTCAGCCTGGTATTATTGGGTACGCAGATGACAGTACTGTTGCAGAGAGATACTTGTCCAGCGCAAGAACCAGCGTGGATGAAGTTCGTTCCTTGAGAGAGGCTATGGTGGAAAGGACAGATTTGACCTTAAGCCTTGTCTCCCAATGGGGTGATGACAATCTGGTCTCCTTTAACGCCACCAAAACACAGGCGTGTCTTTTTACCGCAAAAAGGAGTATCTTCGATCAAACTCCTACTTTTCGGGGTGCATCTGTTCCTGTGACTGATCGGCTCGAGCTCCTGGGCATGGAGTTGACATCCAGCCTCAACTTCGGCGCCTCCATTGAGTACAAAGCTCAAATTGCGGCCAAAAAGCTGGGAATCCTAAATAGAGTGAAGCGATACTTTACGCCTGGACAGCTTTTAACCCTTTACAAAGCGCAAGTCCGATCCTGCATGGAGTATTGCAGCCACCTTTGGGATGGCTCAGCTAAGTATCAGCTTGCCGCGCTTGACTCGGTGGAACGCAGAGCCAAGAGGCTCATTGGCGACGTTGAGCTGGCGGATGCCAAGCTACACAGCTTGGCTCATCGCCGCAAGGTTGCCTGCTTGTCGGTCTTTTACAGACTGTACTTCGGTGAGTGTGCTCAAGAACTCCACGATCTCATCCCACCAGCCCCCTTCTACCATCGGACATCTAGACGCACTGCAAGTTACCATCCTTACCTTGTTGCCATTCCACCAATACGCACCAAGCGCTTCCAAAAATCCTTCATAATGCGCACAGCGAATGAGTGGAACTCACTACCTGCGTCTGTGTTTCCGAACGCATTCAACCCGAATCTCTTCAAAGTTAGAGTGAACAGGCTTCTTCTGGGTAAGCTCGCTCCATCGTCGACTCTGTCTCTGTCACCTTTGACCTAGACTAGAGTCAAGAGCAAACCCATCAAAAATAAAAAAAAAATAAAAAAATTAGTGGTAACATAATATTTTTACAACTTTTAAATAAAAATAAAAAGTAATAATATAAGGTAGGAGGGGTTCACATCGGCATCGGGTTGACGATGAAGTACCTGGGACTCGTCCTCGACAGCCGGTGGAATTTCGTGTAGCATTTCCGACGTTTGGCTCCCAGACTGGAGCGGGCCGGGGCTGCCCTCAAGCGACTCCTGCCCAATCTAGGGGGTCCAATTGAAAGTGACAACACTGTAGGTCAAGATGAAGATGGAGGGACGAACTTGATTCTTACTGAAAAGACTAGCCTGCAATAGGGTAAAACTATACTAAAAATATCTGTTTAGTCCGTCAGTTAGACAATCTAAAAATATTGGACACGTATTTTCTTTCCGAAAGAGTGGGTCTTAAAATGAACATGGACAAAACCAAAGTCATGGTGAATGCTCATGTTACACCCACTCTTATCAAGATGGGAGACTCTACACTCGAAGTTGTGGGCGACTATGTCTACCTGGGACAAACGATCCAATTGGGTAGGGCCAACTTCGAGAAAGAGATCAAGCGTCGAATCCGACTCGGCTGGGCAGCGTTCGGGAAGTTGCGCGGTATCTTCTCGTCCAACTTACCACAGTGTCTCAAGACGAAAATCTATGAACAGTGTGTGTTGCCAGTGATGACATATGGCTCTGAGACGTGGTCGCTTACAATGGGCCTTATCAGGAAGCTTACTGTCACTCAAAGGGCAATGGAGAGGGTTATGCTCGGAGTTTCCTTGCGTGATCGAATCAGAAATGTGGAGATCCGCAAGAGAACCAGAGTTACCGACATAGCCCGAAGAATTGCCAAACTTAAGTGGCAGTGGGCAGGGCACATTGCTCGCAGAACGGATGGCCGATGGGGCCGAAAAGTACTAGAATGTCGACCGCGAACCGGAAGACGATACGTTGGAAGGCCTCCCACTAGGTGGACCGTTGACCTGATTAAGGTTGCGGGAAGGCGCTGGATGCGAGACGCACGGGATCGGTCAATGTGGCAACGCCTGGGGGAGGCCTATGTCCAGCAGTGGACGTCTTTCGGCTAAAGTGATGAAATGACTTTCTTTTGCCACGTAAAGGAAAAATAACGACGATACAGTGCGTTGAAATATCGTGTGACATCACGGTGTGCTACACTTTATACTGACAAATTGACGTCACAAGCCCCCACTCCTGAACTTTGATGCGCTTTATCTTTGTAAATTTTTGCTTATTTGATAAAGCAAACAATACGGGTCCTATATTAGTTGATAATCTCACTGACGGTCTGAATAGAATTATATTTTTTCTATCCTGGAACTATTCCTAAGGAAGGCCTTCGCCTGGACGTGGGACATAACAGAATAATTTTATAATAGGTACGTAATAAAGATCAGCTGTTGAGACGCATGCACTGCTTTAATAGTTATAGCTTCTTTTAAATAATATCAGGCGAGATACAGGTCAAGAGCAGATCCATTTAATGAAAAAAAAAAACTTAATACTTTAATAAATTGGTCTAAATAAATTCATAATAAGCCAGTTAGAATAAAATCTATACATATAAAAATCAATGCCACTTTTCGTTGTAATTTTATAACTCAAGAACGGGCTCACCTATCCAAACCAAATGTTTAGGCTTTGTTCGGACTATTTAGTAGATGGTTTATGTGAAGTTTTTTTTTTTTAGGTAAGGTGGGGTAGGTAGGGTAGGGTAGGTAGGGTAGGTAGGGTACATGAATGTTTGGTGTTTTTATGGCAAAACAAAGTTTGCCGGGTCAGCTAGTAAATCATGTTTAATTTTGGTTTCTTTTTCAAAATTCAAATTCAAAATTATTTATTTGCCAGCATAGGTAGGGGTAAAGATGTTATACATTTGATTTTTAATGTTCTCCATGCTTTGCCGTCATATGGGCATGCAAAATCTTACACATAAATTACAACCTAGTATCAAAATACAATAAATATTTAATATCAAGCCGAATAACAATAAATATTAAAAAACATCCAGTAGTCAAAAATTAAATAAATGTCATTCTTGATGAGTAGTAAAATTTTAGGTAAAATCACAAAAATATATGGATTGCTGTATACTTGTAGTAACCCGGATCTTTTTATAAATTTCGTAACAGGAGCCAACTGTTAAATATTTTAGGCCAGATAGCCTCGATCTAGATTACAATATTCTCGCTGCGAAACGGTAGGCCTTTCACAAAGCCTTGATCAGACTGTCAGGAACACTAAGGCTCTTAATTATCAACTGAGTAGTAAAATGAAAGATGGCCTACCATGGCGCCATTATGGCAAGGCCATTGTCCAGTCAATCACTCTACCTAGGCCCAGTTTTTTGATCTGTAGTTAACTCGACCAATGGTTAAATATGCTAATCATTGGTTTGAAATTTCAGTAAAACGCGTTTATTCGTCAATTGATAGTGTAACAAATGGTCAAATAATTAACTCTTTAACTTATTTGACCATTTGTGAGGTTGACAACTGAAGAAAAATGCTATTTTACTGAAATTTGCAGCAATTGTTTTTTTTTAATTTGTTATGGGTTTGTTCTTGACTCTAGTCTAGGTCAGAGGTGACAGAGACAAAGTCGACTATGGAGTGAGCTTACCCAGAAGAAGCCTGTTCACTTGTTCACTCTAACTTTGAAGAGATTCGGGTTGTATGCGTTCGGAAACACAGACGCAGTCAGTGAGTTCCACTCTTTTGCTTTGCGCATTATGAAGGATGTTTGGAAGCGCTTGGTGCGAATTGATGGAATAGCAACTAGGTGAAGATGGTAACTTGCAGAGCGTCTAGATGTCCGATGGCAGAAGGGGGCCGGTGGGATGAGGTCGTGGAGTTCATGAGCACACTCGCCAAAATACAGTCTGTAGAAAACCGACAAGCAGGCAACCTTACGGCGATGAGCCAAGCTGTGAAGCTTGGCATCTACCAGTTTGACGTCGCCAATTAGTCTCTTAGCTCTGCGTTCCACCGAGTCAAGCGCGGCAAGCTGATATTTAGCTGAACCATCCCAGAGTTGGCTGCTTACTACTAATACTCCATGCAGGATCGGACTTGCGCTTTGTAAAGAGTTAATAGCTGTCCAGGCATAAAGTATCGCTTCGCTCTGTTTAGGACGCCCAGTTTCTTTGCCGAAATTTGGGCTTTGTACTTGATGGAGGCGCCGAAGTTGAGACTGGATGTCAACTCCATGCCAAGGAGCTCGAGCCGATCAGTTACAGGAACAGATGCACCCCGAAATGTAGACGTTTGGATGAAATGAGTCCAATTTGCGGTAAAAAGACATGCCTGTGCTTTGGTGGGGTTAAAAGAGACCAGGTTGTCATCACCCCAACGGGAGACAAGACTTAAGGACTTAGGTTAGCATATTTAACCATTGGTTGAGTTAACTACTCATCCTCCAATGTCTTACGAAGATAGCTGTCGAACATATGGTCTGCTAACACTCGAAGAAAGGCGTAAAGTGATGGACATTTGTGTCTTCTCTATGACATACTCAATGGACGCCTTGATTGCCCAGAGTTGGTCGCACAGATAACTTTTAACACTCCCCTACGGCGCACTCGTCACACGCCAATGTTACACGTTCCTCGGCACTCACTAACTATGCCAAGAATTGTGTTCTGACTCGCATTGCTCGAATTTATAACTCGGAATCCTCAGAAGTTGATATATTTAACTGCAATAAACCTACATTCAAAAAGCGAATACATTCGCTATAGTGAATGCTAAAGATGGAGATGAGTGACATTCAACCGATCTTCTGTCTTCTGTTATTCAACCTTATTTGTTTTTACCAATTCAAAATTGTGATTTATCTTAACTTTATGTAAATTTGGATGGTATTGCATCTTTTATTTTAAATTTGTGGCATTAGTTCGTTCGCATGTTTTATACATTTATCCAAGTTACACAGGGAAACCTATAATTGGCCATACAAATTGTAATACGCATATTTTGTAAAAATATTTTAAGTATCGCTGTTGGTTACCTAAATAAATAAAATAAAAATCAAAAACTGGACCTTAGTCTTTTCCCAACTATGCTGGGGTCAGCTTCCAGTCTAACCGAATGCAGCCAAAGTTGGTATTATACACGGAACGATCGCCAATCTGACCTTCAAAACTCAGTAACTGGAGTAACATTTTATTTTCTGTCCTGGAGATTCAAAATTCCCTTGCAAGGGCAAGGTCGGGATCAGATTTCTTGGCTTTAGACTACCCGTAACGACTGACCGTGAGAAAAGCTCTAGATAATTTAACATGAAATGTGACATCCACCAACCCGCACTGGGCCCGCGTGGTGGATAACGGCCCATTCCCTCTCACAGAGAGGAGGTCTGTGTCCCAGCAGTGGGAACATTAATAGGCTGATGATGTGATGTGATGTGTTTGCGTGCGGCTGGCCAGGTCGTGGCTGGAGGTGGAACACTGTTGCCCAATTTCTCAAAGAGCATGGTAACTTTTAAAGTAAATTATTTTCCTCCGAGCTCGTTGCCTCGCCTCTATGTCAATGTTCTACATCTGACCTCGAATATGTACAATCTGCACATCATATGAACGCAATATTATGTTGAATAATGTACAGGTTGCATCAGGAGTTGTTTACAATACGGATCTTGTGGAAACTAGACCAAAATTTCCGTGCTTTTAAGCGTATTTGCCATACCTATTATTGGAAACAAATATAGCAGCTCACAATGTTAGGACCCATTAATATTAATGCTATTTTTTATCCGTGGTGCTAGGCAACTGGGCTTATCCCAGTTGTAAACGACCCTTTGTGCTTATTGGCCTTTTTTTGTTCTGTCTCCTGCTTGATATGGAGGGAAGTGGTTTTTTTTCCCTACTCCTCCTTTATTCTTTTTTGATTAATTTCGTTGCGGGATCCAAGACAGTTATATTCATTCTCCGGGACTTCTTCGAGGTTCATTGCCTCGGCGCTTTTCTGGTTGTCGCCACTGTTGATTCTGGCTTTCAGGAGTTGCAGTGGTTTGGGAACAGTGCGGTGGGATTGTCCTACCCGTAACTACTGTCGAACATCTTGGGACCAACAGCTTAACGTAATTTCCGATGCATGAACTCGGTATATGCTATATAATGGATGATGAAACATGCTGGTCCTGCTCCATAGGGCAATCTTTAGTGTAGACAAAATAGTTTTTTAAATTTATATAATTATCTATTCATAGTTATTGTATATATTGTATATCTTTTTTTTTCTTTCATGACTTGACTCACACACTGTTCCGTCATACAACATGTACAAATATGTAAGAACCATGTTCCTATTTATCAAATGAATGAATTTACCCGTTAGTGCTCGTAATACTTTATACCTGTACGTAGTGCAATTCTGGGTGCATCGTCCTCACATATATGAATTTATTCATGTTTGTGCTTATGTAAATATTGTAAAACATTTATTTTTTAAAAGAGTAACTTTGGAATTATTGTCCGTTTTTCTACATAACAAGCTACTATTCCGAATGGACGGTAGAATCAATTATTATTGCTTGTAAATTTTAATAGTTGACGTTCAAAAGTGCCACTTAATGGTCTAGTTGAAATAAATATATTTGAGTTTTTAAGCTGACATGGTCACAATCATTAGAATTAATATTTGTTTCGGGATATTTACCATGTATATTTAGATTTTTGTTGAGAGCTCGATATTCATTTTAATTATATCAATTCTAATAAATATATTTGATTTTGGCTTTGACCACCCATCCACGGACAGACCTCGGCAAGCGTTGCTTAACCTTGAATATCGACCCATGCGGCCGTTACCACTTAGTCTCAAGCTCATCTGTCTAATATTATCTAGGCCATTGTCCAGTCATGGACCGACGTAAACAGTTGATACCGATTGATTGATGGATCACTTATCGTACTAAACACAATACTGTTTACTAAATATTTCATTACTCAAGAACCCACTTATAGTACAGATTACCCAAAATTAGAAGCAACCATAATACACAATGTTTTCATAACGTCTTCTTGAGAAGAATAATGGTTAGTGTATTACGGTCTGTTACGCGAACTTACGCGTTTACGTAAGAGCTTGCCATAATATTATGCACAATTTTACGGGAAACGTTATTTCGTAGGGACCGCTTTCTGAATATTTCAGCTGATTTGGGTATGTAAATCAATAGTATAAAAGCTTGTTACTGATATTTTCTGATATAACATAACCTAGCTCAGCTCGTCGTACGTTCTTGTAGTACGTTCTTGTCGTCTTGGATATCGCTGCACATGCTGAGATAGGAGCCTTTTTGGTCTAAACCCCGTGGGTTTTTATTTTATTATTGTTTTTAATTTTATTCTTATTTCTCGTGTCTCCTGTGCGGGAGAAATTACAAATAAATATGTTTTGTTTCTTTCTCTTGGTAAACTAACAAACGGTACGTTAGAAGATCATGTTCCATAAAGTGTATAAGAATGTATATACATACTAGCGTTCTCTTTTATTAACGCTGGCAGCATTGCAACGTAGGATAGCAATGCTCCCCCTCTGTGGGTTCCCGTATTGTCGAGGCGAGGGAGGCGAGGGTACGCAGATCTTTCATTTGACCGGTTATGTTCAAGTTTCATGATATTCGGGTAATCTACTCGTATGGTGGCTTTATAGGAAACTTACTAAACAACTTGCCTATTAGGTAGGCACAGTGAGGTAGGAAAACTATGGAGACGGCATATTCTACTATATGAAGAATAGTTATACAAATGTCTATAATATCGACACACGCATGTCAAAAAGCGTTTTGTCTCTTTTTAACTAACCAAGAGCTGCATAAGAAAAGAGAGACATCTAAATGTTTGTCAAGGACTAAACTTGGTAACACTTTTGAGTGACGTCAAAATCATGTCTATGCGTGACCGGTTGCCATGTTGATTGTCGAAAATATTGGTAGTTGTATGCCGTATATATACGTTTATCTGTGTAGTTGTGCTGTCAAACAGTTGCAAATGGGGCAATGAGGTTATAAGTCAGTGCAAATGGGCAGCCATCTTAATTGCCCGATTTTTGTAGGTATGCACGCTAATTTCGTAGGTATGGCAAGTCCATAGGTTTATAAGTCAGCGGGTAGGCACAACTAAAAAATGAAAAAAAGAAAAAACTTTTTTACAAAAAACTACTACCGACTTCCAAATAAGAAAATGGTACCTACGAAAGACACCGACTTCCAAAAATGAAGTATTTTTCACTTTGTAGTTTTCTTATTTGGAAGTCGGTAGTATTTTTTTGTAAAAAAGTTTTTTTATCTTTTGAGTAGTACATAAAATTTGTATACGTACTACTCAAAAATATGTATTGATTAATAAATTATTTTCTTTTGAGTACATATATATAATAAAAAAAATGCCCGGGCACTGTGGAAAAGATAACAAGCGCGAAACCAGGGATAAAAGCATTTTGAAATACAAATGTTGGGATTGAAAATCTAGAAAAGAATATTGTGTTTTAAAAATTATGTAAACATTTTTGAGTAGGGTTTATTCAGGTAAACCTCAGGGTTGACCAGAATTTTAAATTTATTTAGGTCTTAATACCCAAACCGATCACTCAGGTGGATTGCTGTGTATTTTTTGTTTCGTTCTGAACCTTTACAAATACATTAAGGAATAACATTTAAAATATTAATTTTACGAATTATTATGACTGTATTAAGACCTCTATAGAACCTAGGGCTCCAAAACCTAAGTTTCTATTAGCACAATCCTACTTTTTACTATTATAAACGCGAAAGTTTGTGAGAATGGATGGATGTTTGTTACACGTAAAAACTACCGACTGTATTTTGATGAAACTTAAAGTAATATAGCTTGTACATCAGAATTACACATAGGCTATAATTTACAAAGTTATTTTGTGGAAGTACTAATACAACGCGGACAGAAACGCGGGCGGCAGCTAGTAGTTCAAAATGCATGAAGTTGACATGTCACTTTTTTATTTTATTTTTTATTTATGATGGGTTTGCTCTTTACTCTAGTCTAGGTCAGAGGTGACAGAGACAAAGTCAATCGATGGAGTGAGCTTACCCAGAAGAACACAAATCATAACACACGTGCCACAAATAGAGGCTCCATACAATTTTGCCTTTTTACACCTCTGATGGATAAAGAGGGGTGTTGCAAACACGCAGGTACATAAGTTTGACGTATGTACCTGTGTGTTTGTGTTTATGTGTACTTGTGTATATGTCTGTGGCATAATTAGCTCCTAAACGGATGTACCGATTTTGATGTAGTTTTTTTTATAAACTAACTTTATCGAGAGTGATCTTAGCTATGTTTGATGAAAATAGGTTCAGAAGTTCTAAAGTTATAGGCGTTTTACTGTTTGAATCGGAGTGTTTTCGCAAGAATATCATCATCGTCATCATTATCAGCTTATTAATCTTCCCACTGCTGGGACACAGGCCTCCTCCGTGAGAGAGTGAACGGGCCTTAATATACCACGCGGGCCCAGTGCAGGTTGGTGGATGTCACATGTCTTTAATTCGCAAGAATATATCGTGTCATAATTACGTGTTCAATAAATTGTCGATCGAAGCGTGTCTACTACTAGACAAATTATGTAGCATCAAATAAAAATGTGTCGGGGATTTTTTCATTTTTAGGGTTCCGTACCCAAAGGGTAAAAACGGGAGCCTATTACTAAGACTCCGCGATCCGTCTGTCTGTCTGTCTGTCCGTCTGTCACCTGGCTGTATCTCATGAACCGTGATAGCTAGACAGTTGAAATTTTCACAGATGATGTATTTCTATTGCCGCTATAACAACAAATACTAAAAACAGAATAAAATTAATATTTAAGGGGGGCTCCCATACAACAAACGTGATTTTTTTGCCGTTTTTGCTCGATATTAATAACGGCAACAGGTAGACGCTTGAAATATTCACAGAATATTTAGTTGTATTTTCACTTCAAAAAATAATAATTATTAAATTAAAATAAAATAAATTGAGGGGGGCTCCCATACAACAAACGTTATATTTTTGCCGTTTTTTGCGATAATGGTGCGGAACCCTTCGTGCGCGAGTCCGACTCGCACTTGGCCAGTTTTTATATTTTACGTGTTGACAAATCGCTATCGCCACCCTTTCGATCATAGAATGTGACTAGTCTAGAGCCTTAACTTGAAAGTATGAACAAATATCTATTCTTGAACTAAAATCTATGGCACTGTAGCACACGTAAAAGGTAATCAACCTGTCAATACCGAGGTATTGCAATAACCCTCCGCTGCGTTATTGCTTGACCCGTTTCGATATCGACACTCACTGATTTGAGTGGCTAGGAGCTCTAATAACCCTCTTAGGGGAAATATACGAGTGCTATACTTGGACGTAATAAGGTAACCTTTTTGACCCGTGTTGGTTTCTTGGTAAAGTATGGTTGCCAAAAGGTCGGGATTAATGAAGTTTTAAACATTTTCTTGAAGAATAATTTCATTTTTAGACTATTAGAAATTGTGATTCATCAAAGATCTTAATGCAAAAAATCCCCAGCGTTGCCATAGCGATCGGTTCCACGATTCTCGCATGTATAGTCTCCGCCAGATATCAACAAATAAACGTCATTGACTCCCTTTACCGCGACACGTTTGTAACGATCGTTGTAGTGACACTGCCTTACATTTTTATCGTATCGTTTTTAAATAATGGAATACATTGGTAGAGGTGTTAACAACTTAACATTGGTTACAAAAATAACATCAAAAAAATTATAAATCTGCATAACATTTTCTCAACTACACTTGGGTTTTCTCCCAATCTAACTGGATGCAGACGAATAAGTAAATAATATTTTAAATTTAGCAATGACTATAGATGTCAACATCTGCGAAAAATTTTCCTTAAAAAAATGTTTTCCAAGGAAAATATTTCAAGAACTTCTAGATCTCTCTTTGTACTTCAATTTAACATCTTACAGAATTTTTCAAGTAAAAAATTCCACTCTTAAATTGACCTCCTTCGTTTAAAATACGCTGTGTTAAGGCGCCTCCCCGAGCAAAAGCGCTAGTCGTTTTTGTGCAGTTTTTAAGAGCTATCTACTCTTTATATAAAAAGAAATATCAATTAATAAAAATACATTAAATTTCTACATAATGTTGATTCTAAAATGGTAGTACACTTTTTTTTAAAGAGGTTTATGTTTCACTAATCTCCTTCCAACAAAACCATAAAAATGTGAAATAATTATTGATAGCATGCATCTCCTCGTAAAATGTTCATTAATTATTTTTTTATACTAACACTAATGGATACAATTTGATAACGAATATTTTGTATGTTTTATTTTTTTCAAAAGACCAATATTCGATTTTATAAAGATTTTATTCTAAAATGTGGGCGTATTCACTACCGTAATTCATGCGCCACCAGTGCCGCTAGGCCAATAGGAATGCTCATATCTCATGCTGATTTTTTGGTCAGGGTACGGCCTTAAGTTACGAATAGACGTCGATATTTTATTTTATTTACACGTGTAAGTTATAAAAAATAATCAACCATGTAATAGTCCTCCTAACATAATATCGTCTTCAAATACTTGAGCACAAGTTAAATAACTCCGAAGCTCTTTGAGTTAAATAAAAAAATACAGAAACTTATTACTGACAAGTACCTTCAACGTAATTCTCACAAGAAAATGAACAATTTTTTTCGGAACATTTCAGGAATTTTGATGAGAGCCTGAATCACTTTGTTCGGAATAAAGAATCTTTTATGTCAGGAAAACTTATTTTTGTTTTTTTGTAAGAAACAGAACATTAGAAAAATACAGAATTTATTAAAAAAAAATCTACTGTAAGTATACCTTGTTTAACTTTTGTTCTATCATAAAATAAATGAAATGACGTAAAACGAGTATGTTAGGAACGTGGCAGATGGCATTTTGTGGTTTCTGCTTCCCATGGCAAGTAAGCGTGATCCTACTATTATTATTATTATTATAGCCATTTATTTATCCTTATATCATATAACATATTAATTATTCATTATAACATCAATTAAATACAATTTCAATTTAATTAATTATAGTTTCACATTAATAGTTCAATTTTAAATATAGTTAAAGCATATTAGGTTAGATTATATTACTTTTTATTCTAATTAAGGACCTCTTTTCGAGTAAAGGCCTCCTCCATTTCACTCCACAGTTTTCTGTCCTTGGCTTTTGAGTCCCAGTCTTCACCTGCTGTCTCTTTAATTTCATCAAGCCATCTTTCAGGGGGTCTACCTCGTTTTCTTTTGCCGACTATAACAAACGTAAATTTGGTTAGGATGGATCGATGGATGGATTTTTGTTACTCTTTTACGCAAAAACTGCTGACCGGATTTTGATGAAACTTTTCAGACATATGAAATATAGCTTATACATCAGAATAACACATAGACTATAATAAATGGCGGAAACACACATACGTGTCGTGGCCTGGCGTGGCGCATTCTGACGCATTTGATTGGCTACAAATCGTTTGAATGGTGGATCCCGCGCTACGCCACGCCACGACACGTAAGTGTGGTTCCACCTTTATAAAGATAGTAGGAGAAGAACTAATACCAAGCGGGCAGAGCCGTGGGTGGCAGCTAGTTTTATATATTATGTAGATATGTATGTTCTATCATTCACCAGCTTAGCCTTAGTTCAATTTTGTTGGGGTGGGCTTCCAGCCTAAACGGATGCAGCAGAATAACAGCATCTCACACGCAGTGGACCAGATGAACATCAAATCTAGACTCTCTGCGATGTGCCACCAGGAGTCCTGAGTTACTTTGGTCTTATTGTTCGGAGACAGCTAGACAACCGCATGGATATTCATTTACTCGCTGGTCAGACCAGATAAGAGTGAATACAGGGTTCACGGTGAGCATTGCTCTAAGAAGAGCAGAAAACAGAGTGGCGTGGAAGCAGCTCGTCAGTTACTCCGTCAAAGCGTTCCAGGACGGGCACGACCTTCAAAAATTAAAACAACGAATAAGAAGACATGGAGTGTGTGGATTGATCTCCATAACCCAGAACTTGGCGACAGGAGACGCATTGGTCAGACTTGTTGTTAGAATTTCCGGCTCTATCTATTACTCTATCTCTTGTTCATCATCATCATATCAAACGTCCACTGCTGGACAGAGTCCTCCCCCAAGCGTCACCACATTGATCGGTCCCGTGCGTCTAGCATCCAGCGGATCCTCGCAACCTTCACCAGGTCATCGGTCCACCTGGTGGGAGGCCTTCCAATGCAACGTCTTTCGGTTCGCGGTCGCCACTCCAAAACCATTTTGCGCCATCAGCCATCCGTTCTGCGAGCAATGTGGCCTGCCCACTGCCACTTAAGTTTCGCAATTCTTCGGGCTATGTCGGTAGCCTTGCGGATCTCTACATTTCTGATTCGATCACGTCAGGAACTTCGAGCATAGCCCTCTCCATTGCTCCTTGGGTGACTTTAATCTTTCTGATGTGGCCCATTGTGAGCGACCACGTCTCAGAGCCATATGTCATTTCTGGCAACTACACACCGGTTCTATGATCAGTGTGTGGTGTAGTTGCCAGTAATGACAAAAGACAAAAGTCTATACTTTCGTCTAGAGACATTGGTAAGTTGGACGAGAAGATACCGCGCAACTTCCCGAACGCTGCCCAGCCGAGTCGAATTCGACGGTTGACTTCTTTCTCGAAGTTGGCCCTACCCAACTGGATCGTTTGTCCCTGGTAGATAGACATAGTCGCCCACAACTTGGAGCGTAGATTGTCCGACCTTGATTGGAGTGGGTGTAACAGGGGCATTCAACATCACCTTGGTTTTGTCCATTGTTATTATCTCTTATTTTCTTTTAATTTTTTAAATATCGTTGCACATGCTGAGATAGGAGCCTTTTTGGTCTCGCACGAGGATATTATTTATTTTAATTTTTCATAATTACTTTTTTTCTGTTTCTGCTTATCTCGTGTCTCCTGTGCGGCTGAATTGAATTCAAAATTCTTATTACAGAAGGTTTGTTTAAAATAATTTGAATTTCAACTATTCACAGAATTTACAAGAATATGTAAAAGCAGTCATTAGAAATTTCGTCTAAAATAAACTAATACTTATGCACTTCCCAAAACCAACAGTTTCAATGCAGCTAGTTTCCAAGTGCCACTTAATATTTAGGTATGCAATGGCATACATTACCAAACTAGGAAGAACCACTTCAACTGAAATGTGAATAATATTAAAATAAAAGCTTGCAGAACTTGAATAATAAGTTCTTGATAGTTTGTTATCCTAAGTAATACTATCTCGTACTTTACAAAAACATTAGTGCAATTCACATTTGAGTGCGCTTGTTGACCTAAAATGGAACAACTATACAAAATAATTTTAAATTCGTTTGCAATGTTTAAAGGGGTACAAGTACTCATGAATAACACTGAATTCGAAAAAGTCAAATCTGGTGGCTATTAGAAATTATATAAAAATGGCCACTATGACAAAGCAGATGTGCAAAAGGCATTGGTGCACCTTTTGTCGACGTTTTATAAGTGCCCATGTAGGCCTATGTAAAATAAAAATATTTGATTTTAATTTTTGATTTTGGTGCGCGAACATAGCCCGAAGTTTAAGTCTATTTATTTCCTTATTACTTACTAGCTTCTTCCAGTGGCTTCGCCCGGGAACATTATACTGGGATGAAATGTATATGTGCTATTCTAGACTATAATTTATCTGTGTGCCAAATTTCATCAAGACCCGTTCACCCCTTCTGGCGTGATTGAGTAACAAACATACATCCATCCAAACTTTCGCATTCATAATAAATAGCAATGGTGTAATTGGTAGTATTTTTTTTGCGAAAGAGTTTTTTTATTTTTCACTTTTTAGTTGTACCTACCTAATAGGCAAGTAGTTAAGTAAGGTACCTATCATGCCAGAATAGATTACCCGAATATCATGAAACTTGAACATAACCGGTGAAATGAGAGTACACCAAGGTGAACTGTACACATCTGCGTACCCCTTTAGAGCGTACTGGCGTGATGTTATGTTATGAAATGGTATAAACAATATACAGACATGCGATTGCAGCAATCCCGAAAGATTTACCGTTATTTATTTAAGAGTTCTGTTGTATATCTCCGAAGTTCTTCAGCAAATCTTCACCAAATTAAAATGGAACCAATTTCGAAAAATACTTTTTCAGAATTTTCGAAATCGATCCACAATTGACGGAGTTATCGGTGAACATACGCAAAAAATAAATAAAAAAAAACATACATGAAGTCGAACATAGAACCTCCTCCTTTTTGGTAAGTCGGTTAAAAAAACAGTCATTTTGTATTTCATACATCATTAGGTGAATTAATTGTGGACTGCATTTTTTTGTATGACATAGGTACGTTCATTTAAGAAAACGAAACAATTCCTGTTTATGGAATGAAATTTGATTAAAGCATACATTTTATTTTGTGTCTTGAAATGACTTCCCCCGCTTTGGGTGAAGCGGTTCAGACTTTTACTGACTAAACCCACCCGTGTTCCTTCAGTTGCTTGAGCCAGGGCCGCGGTACCTCTCTTTCAAATTTAAAGCATACCTAGAAATTCCGCAAACGCCAGTTGGAAAACCCAACAGCAGTTTTATTAATAAAATCCTTTAAATAAATTAATGACTATTGAATGTGAAGGTTAATCAGTCAGTACTGCAATCACCTATTAATAACTTTTATTACAAAGCCAGAGAATCAGGAAATATAAATTACCATACACAATTTTGGCGTTCGAAATACGCGAAATGTAATTTTTATCATCACATCTACGTATTTGCTATACTTATTTCTTGTATCGCGATTTTCGTCAAACATAGCCAAGGACATTCTCGAAAAAGTCATCTTTCAAACAATAAACAACGAAGTCAAAATCGGTTCATACGTTTATGATGCCACAGACAGGTACACAAACACACATGTACACACGTCAAACTTATAACACACCGATGGAAATTTTAGAATATAATTAAGCCATCGCACATCAAAGGTTTTCGGCAAATGAATAACAACCTTTTCGTGAAATTCAAAACAGAGAAGCTAACTTTTCGTGTATGATTTCTGACTATAAGTTTTCGTGAAATTTTTAAAGATTTCAAAGTTTGTTTTTAAAAAGCCGTTTGCTTACTCTCAATGACTTATCATTTAGGTATTAATATATCATACAAGATACGAGTAAAGTAAAGAAATGTCGTTTTAAGTGTAGCCAAGACTGGGAGACATCGCTTCAAGTCTTGCCTTGGTCCAACTTGAATAAAGTTGCCATAGTTGATAACTGATTGAGTTTGGTAAATAGCCTTATATCGTACCCTGTCTTACGTGATATAGTGTTGTATGTTTTTGGAACGGGATACAGAAATAATTTTGTCATTGCACAACAAACGGCACGTTTTGTGACACAAATTCGGCAATTCTTGCCCGCTCCTTTTGCCATACTGAAATAATTTTGTGCCTCAGAGCTAATTTGTGTTTTTTCATGTTCTGTTACAGTTACCAATAAATGTTTTCTTACTTTCTTTTCTTTCTCATTTTATATTAGTTTATAGGACAAACCTGCCACACTATTCCTAAACGCTGCAATTTTCTGAAAGGTAAAATCAACATTGGTGACCACCAGAAAAGGGCCGAATCAGTAAAGCTCGACGAGTCCCGGCGAAACAACAACAAAATTTATCCGCAAAGAAGAAAGAAAGAAAAACATAATTCAACTCATGATTTAATTAGAAGATATAGAACACAGATAAACAGGGAAGATAGGTTAGTTCCTTAGATCAATGATACAATAACAAACACAAAAAAAGGCCATCTATATGACATGGATAAAGATTCAATGCGAATAGGTTTTATACTTAGCAGATATGAGCAGATCTACGTATATTAAATACCCTTTCATAAAAAGGCTACATTTTTATCTAGAAGCGAGAACGGAGTAACCATATGTCTCAAAGGAAAGTTAAACACAAAGTGCACCTGCAAAGCGGTGTATTATATTTAAATGAAGTAATACTTAATTTGTGACCTGTTTTTTGTTTTGCCATTGTATGAAGAATGAGTTGAAAGAAACGTCAAAAGAATAATACAAATCGAATGAATCGAATGAACAAGAGTGAATTATAATGAGCGGCACCAATCAGTGTTGCCTGCCATGAATATATTTTATCTACACTCACAACGTAATATTCCAAATATGAATTCAAAAAATATTGTATTATATACACATAAAAAGACAATGAAAGATGATATATGATGAAAGAGACTGGCCTCCACGACACAGGGAATCCTAGTGTGGAGATCAGTGATTTATCTGATATCAAATGTATTTTTCTTGAACAATAAAGATTATTATTATTATTATCTCCTTTATTTATCAGTTTTCTTATTATTTACATTTTTAAATATTTTTTATAAAATAAATTAAAAAACAAAAACATTTAAAAATGTTAAAAATTATTATTATTATTATACTTTTTTTTCGTGGATAGGTAAAATATAAAAAGTAAGTGGCTTTCTATATTTTACCTATCCACGAAATTCTCCTTCGATTTTCAAACAACTGCATCATAAAATAACTTTTTAATTTTTATAGCACACTTTTACTTTTTAATTTATGGGCGCGTATGGGCTCATTGACTTAATGTAGAATAATAGTGTAATTGTCTATGGTTGCGTTGTTATGTGCAATGAGAATCGAAAGCTGGACTCCCATTTGGTGCAACCTTGAGACGCACACCGCACTGTGTTTTAATTGAAGTAGGTATGTTACTTGTGTCGCTTTTCTTTGTATTATGTATTATTTACTTTTTCTATTTTTTTTTGTATGTTGGCACCTTTTTTTTCATAATACATGTAAATTAATATAATTTAATATTGATTTTGTGTGTTTTGCTGTGTCTTTTGTGTGCACTGAATAAATAATTTATCTATCTATCTATCAAATTGCCCGCCATACCAGTTATTTTTTCTGTTTGCACTTTTGTTTTATTTTAACTATATGAGTGAAGATAAAATAATGTATGCAGTAGCATATAATTAGGTATTAAAACACTCGTGTGATAACACTCGTGTTTTAATAACACCTATTATATGACCGTTGCATAAACTACTATTGCAGCGTCTAATTAGCAAACACAATAGAATAACAATGGCTCACGCACACCTGGTGTGCATTCGACGTTCTAGGGTGTTGTAATAACTGTCAACAGCAACTGTAATACACATTCATTTCACCAGTTATGTTTTTAAGTGCCATGTAATAGAGGTGGCGAGCCTTTAACCGGGTACAAATCGAAACCCCGGTTGCCTACTAAGATTTACCAGATTAAAAAATCCAATAACACTTTCTCCGACCTGAGAATCTAACTATTATATATATTATAAATTTTTCATATTTATCCGCGATCCAAACAGGCATCGGTCCTAGCGGACTTCGTCAGTTTTTGGTGTTGGTGACAACTCTTTGAGGCGCGCGTGGAACACTACGCGCCGTCGACTCGGGATCAAAGATTTAGCTGTAGCGTGAGCCAGTTCATGCCTGAGCTGAGCGTTATTTACTTTACAATAAGATCTCTTATTAGACACATGTGTAAAATAGCACTGCACGTACTTGGCGGTCATATAACTGTAAAATTAATTATATAAAATAAAGTGTATTCTATTCGTGGTCCTTATCGGACGGTGAGCTACAACTTACACCACCCTTGGTGGGCATAATTTTTGTTTAACCTCGTGTTAGCATCTAACTCTGAGTTAAGTCTTTGGTGCAAGTAGACCTAATAAATACATAGAACAAAAACTACTATTTTTTTTTTGATAAAATGGTGACGCGTCTGTTCTAACAAGAAATCGTCCAAGAAACGGAACAAATTCAATTGATCACAAATGAACAATGTAGGAAAATTCTCGAGAATTCTCGTCGACAGTAAATCGGAGAACGTTACAAAGATTCTTGTGAGATTTGTCAGGAAAAAAAGAAAGGAGAAACTATTACGAGCTAAGAAAAGAGATCTATTTATATTATAATTTATCTTTTTACAGATTTATTCTGTAAAGCCAATGAATAATTGCATTTGAAATTATTTTCAACGGACTTCAAAAAGGAGGTTCTCAATTTACCTGTGTTTTTGCGTCCTTCAACTATGAACCGATTTTGATGATTCTTTTTAGGGTTCCGTACACGAATGGTCCAAAAAAGTATAGCTTCTAATTTTCACAGTATAAGCATCTTATTGACCCAAAGCCTAAACACTATTTTTTAAAGGGTATTTTTAATAAATTTGACCTACACCATCGAATCGACGATATTCCATCGTTGTTTAGAGCTTGTTGAGTAGAAAAATACTGTATTTTTTGTTTAAATAAATATTGGGAAAGCAATCGCCACCAAAGTCAGCATTTATTACAAAATTTTGTTCGGAATTGTTTTTTAACTTCCCATTGACCTATGAACTTCAAATTTGGTGATAATTCTTATTATTACTTATATTTTACCAACAAATAACAAAATATTGATAAATCAGATTTTGTCTTTGAAATTTCCTAATTCTTAGGGTTCCGTAGCCAAATGGCAAAAAACGGAACTCTTATGGATTCGTCATGTCTGTCTGTCTGTCCGTCCGTATGTCACAGCCACTTTTTTCCGAAACTATAAGAACTATGCTGTTGAAACTTGGTAAGTAGATGTATTATGTGAACCGCATTAAGGTTTTCACACAAAAATAGAAAAAAACAATAAATTTTGGGGGTTCCCCTAACTTAGAACTGAAACTAATTTTTTTTTTCATCAATCCCATACATGTTTATTATCCATGGATAGGTCTTCAAAAATTACATACTTAGAGGTTTCTAATATATTTTTTTTCTAAACTGAATAGTTTGCGCGAGAGACACTTCCAAAGTGGTAAAATGTGTGTGTGTGTCCCTGTAACTTCTAAAATAAGAGAATGATAAAACTAAAAAAAAATATATGATGTACATTAAATGCCATGTAAACTGCCACCGAATATTGGTTTGAACGAGATTTAGTAAGTATTTTTTTTTAATACGTCATAAATCGTAAACCGCAATTTACCAAGTACGGAACCCTTCGTGCACGAGTCCGACTCGCACTTGGCCGGGTTTTTTTTTCTATAACAACCAATTTGTTTTTGCGGTTTCGTACGGAACCCTTAATATGCGAAGTCCGACAAACACTTGGCTGGTACTTTTATTTGAAAGGTGGTGCTTCTCATGTAGTCACATTAAAATTTGATCAGATCTGACCAGTAGTTTTTAAGTTATCTTTAATAATGCGTATGTTAATGGTAATATAAGACACCAAAACAAAAAGAGAAAAAATAACTAAAAGATTAAACCGACTTCTAAAACAAAACACTACAGTTTTTATTACTGTTGATAGGTTCACGTTTGGTCACTATCTCACCTGATGGTAAGCGATGAAGTAATCGACGGTGAGGCACGCTTGCCTAGAAGTAACTTACTCAATCTTGACTTAAAGATTTTCCTTACTAAGAGCTCTTCACGCTCAAAACGTACTAAAAAAAACACGACTTTTTCCTTATTCCTACGCATCACATTCCGTGACATGTCAACCGATTTTCCACACAACTTTTCAGTCACTGGTTTCACTTTCAAACTTCCTCATATATATGGATAAATCAAATCAAATGGAAAGGGTCGTATTTCAACAAGATTCTGATTAGTAAGTCATTGCCGGAAACACTTTAGCTTAATTGACACCTTCATTTGCATATTGAAGGGTACATAATTGCATACTGAGTGAGGGTATTTAACCATTAAAGTGGAAAATGGGTTTTAGACTTCCACCCCCTTCTTTAAACAACGTGTAGGATTTACCCGGTGGCCAACGCTTCTCATCAGTGAAAGAATTTGAAAGAATTAAATTTATTGCATCCATAATGTACATACAGATGGTAAATATAGGGTCGCGGATAAATTTGAAAAAAATGTTACCTAATTCAAAAAAATAAAAATAGCCCGACTGCTTAAAAAGCGAACTAACAAGACGTAAAAAAGAAGAAAATCATGCTGTGTAGTTGGAGGATACATATCCGCGAGATGGCTGATCAAAAGCCACACGATGGGTTTGGAAGAAAAAAATATTGGGCTACCACAATATGGCGCCCAAAAGCCGCCAGTTTTGCATTTTCCAATTTTAATGTGGCCAGTGACACTCGCAAGGTTAAGACGAATTTGACTGACGTAAGAATCATCAAAATCGGCCAACGCGTTTGGTCTCTGGAACGCCGCATAGGAACAAACATATATACATAGACTGATAAACACATAACCCTCCTACGGCAGTCGGGTAAAAAGAGTTACCGCGGCCCTGGCTCAAGCAATTGAAGGAACACGGGTGGGTTTTAGTCAGTAAAAGCCTGACACGCCCTCCCGCCTAACCCAGAGCTTGAGTAGTCATTAAATGCTTTCCCACCCATAAAAAAATGATTAATATAAGTTACAGAAACAATGAGAGCAGTGATGGCTTAGTGTTATCGGCCGCGTCTTATAAGTTGTAGGTCGTGGGTTCAAACCAAGGCAGGCGCTTTACTTTGTGTAAATTATTTCACCACCACTGCTCTCAAAACGGTGAAGGAAAACATCGTGAGGAAACCGGCATGTCCTAGAAACAGGTTGCCTGGAAGAGATCGCCGAATGCAATAAGGCCGCCCATTGTATGTGTATTAATTTTAAGTTTCTTAATATAATTGTATTTTAAGGTGTACAATAAAGCATATAAATAAATAAATACAAACAAAAATTCGAATACATGTGACATCCACCAACCCGCATAAGCCCGCGTGGTGGATTTTTTTCTTTTTCATACCCTCTCACAGGGAGGAGGCCTGTGTCCCAGCAGTGGAAACATTAAAAAGGTTGATGATAATGATGACAGAAACAATTGTGACCCTGTCGGGCACAGCAACATTCTAAATACCATGGTCAGTGTCTAGGAAAGAGGAATAGCGTTCAATATTTTGATTATTAACACTTTAGTCATCTATTTCTTATCTATCTGTTTTTATTTGGTTGAATGTACTAATGTGTTTCAGAATTTTCTTTAGAATGCTTTTTAGGGTTCCGTACCCAAAGGGTAAAAACGGGACCCTATTACTAAGACTTCACGATCCGTCTGTCTGTCTGTCCGTCTGTCACAGCCGTATCTCATGAACCGTGATAGCTAGACAGTTGAAATTTTCACAGATGATGTATTTCTATTGCCGCTATAACAACAACAAATACTAAAAACAGAATAAAATTAATATTTAAGGGAGTCTCCCATACCATGATTTTTTTGCCGTTTTTTGCGATAATGGTACGGAACCCTTCGTGCGCGAGTCCGACTCGCACTTGGCCAGGTTTTTATTCCAGCAGTAAGTCGGACAATTTTCTAGTTTTACGGCGGAAGCTGCAAGATAAACAAGTTCAATTTAATTTTCAATCATTATATAATAATAATAATAAAAATTCAATATTTATCTCGACATCAAAATACAGTGACTATCATAATACGTAACCTTGTATGGAGAAGGGTGTCTGAGAAAAGTAAGGCCCTGTGTTACAGATCACCCATTTTACATAAACCATGAAATAATTACATGAACAATTAAAACAATAGGACAAGTAATTAATATTAATGTTCGTATTCAGATTTTTCCTTATCCTTACTCGTGGTTCCATCGAATAGTAAGTAGGATAATTGAAAGATAACTGAAAAATTTCGTTAGTTAAAAATCGGCTATGTGCGAGTCTAACTCACGCTCAGAGGATTCCGTATAAACAGCTACAACCACCAAAAGAAATAGGTAACGTTACTAACGTTCATAAACAATGAAAGCACTGTACATTGCTCTAACGAAGAGAAAAAAATAAATTTGCCTTTTGAAAACAGTTGTACCATACAAATATACAAAATTTTTACTTTTCCAAGTTAATTTTAATGTTGGTCGACTATTACTCGTAAACTTGTAAAGCATACTTAGCTGTGATAATTTTCCTTTTAATTTAGTTATATATACTACTGCCATGTTTTTTTACATATCCAAAAGCAACTATTTAGATGGCAGAGGCACGCCCCCACTGACCTATTTAAAGCTTAAATTATCAATCGAATCCCTGAATCAAAAAATGGTTTTCACAGACCCGTAGTATTTTTAATGGCCTATCCAACGATACCCCACACCATGGGATAGACGAGAAAAAAAGAACATCCCCACTTTACGTGTATAGGAGGTACCTTAAAAATATTTATACCATTCCCCCTCTAAAAAGCTTATTTTATACACTGAAATCAGTGAATCAAAAGCACTTTTAATCACTGTTTTGGTGTTTGAATTTAGAATACACCAATATCTATTTGACGTCCAGAATATTCGACTTTCAAACTCCTTCATCGATTTAATTTTCAGTTGCTCAGGATTCTAACACTTGAATCACTACTATGGTGATTCATCTATGGCCCTCGCTTTAAATCCGTCCTTTATTCACTAGTTGCATAATATACTATTTTCCACGATTTTATTTTACCACTTTATCGGCGTGATTAATATATTATCCATGCCAAATTATAGTTTTCTAGTACTAAGAGTCTCTGAGCTAAGCTGCGGATGGACGGATGGACGGACGGACAAACGGACATGGCGAAACTATAAGGGTTCCTTGTTGACTACGGTACGGAACCCTAAAAAATCTAGTGGAAGACCTTTTTAGCAGACAGTTTTCATCAGACCGTAAACGTCATCATCATCATTTCAGCCGAAAGACGTCCACTGCTGGACATAGGCCTCCACCAAGCGTCGCCGCACTGATCGGTCCTGAGAGAGGAGAGTCTGAGTCAGATTCGACGGTTGAACTTATTCTCGAAGTTCAACTGTATACGTCGTAATACTAAATTAAATATAACAATATTAGGACCAAAGCAATATGAAAATTGCTAAGCTAATAGTGAAAAAGGCATGAAATTGTCAAAATTGTATTAGGTAAGTACTCGCTTCTGTCTACGGCTTCGTCCGCATCAAAAAATGTTCTACTAACCTAAGGGAACACCCAACTGGGATAAAAGCATCCAGTGATCAGCCGTTGAGGAGAGAAAAGGTAATAGACTTTTTTTTAGAATTTAAATTTGAGTGTTCGTATGCATTCCACTTCATTCTTTGACAAATCTTTTACCATTCAAGCAGTTCGGTTGTGGAATGCATTACCTATAGAAATAAGATGTGCTCAAACACTGCGAATGTTTAAGAAAATGGTAAAGGAGCATTATCTTTCACTATAAATTTTAGCCTTTTCCTTTATCTGTCATATATTTGACAGCCCTAAATTCTTCTCCTATCGTTCAGTCCAACCAAAGGTTGTCCGTAAGAGATTGCCCTGTGCGATAAGACCGCACTTTGTTTTTGAAAATGTTTGTACTGTTTTTTTTTGTTTTGGTGTACAATAAAGTTTGTAATCATAAATAGACAGATACCGTTACTTTCGCATTTATTATATTAGTAAGGATTTGGAGTCGGCGAATACGTGCCATACCATCCATCGTTTGTCTTCCCCTCCTTATAGCAATAATGCCTGCCACATTCATACTCAAAACTATCCTTGCGCATTACACGCCACTGCCATGTCAACCAATTGCCTCATGAAAAAGTTTTTTTATAGTTAACTAGTAATCGACCCCGGCTTTGCTCTGGCCATAATAATTTTTAGCCTATAACCATCTAGAACATTGTACCTTTCACACGGTGAAAGATTTTTTAAATAGGTGTATTGCTTCCAGAGATCACCCTACACTTCTGAACAAACTTACATAATTCAGGCTCTCACAAGATGTACACACAGTATTAGACATAGAATGCAAAAGTACAGATTATTTATTAAGCATCTACAAGCAGACTACGTCGTAAAATGAATTCAAAACGTGAGAATCTTTGTTCGTCTGTTTCTGCCTGAAAACACTAGAAAATGCTGCATAAAATATTGTGCAATTTTTTTGTACAATTTTATTTTCTTTCTTGTTCTTATGAAGTGCAAAACCTAGGTTTTATTTTCACTCCAACAATATTTCAGGCACGTCTGCTTTGTAGAGGAAGAATTTGCAGAATTTTCAGGATTTTATTTTTGAATTTAGTCGACAGAGAAGGTATTTTTAATTAAAACTCGGTAAAAAAGAAGAAATGGAGAGAAAAGAATTTGCCCTACAATTGGAAATTGGGAAAATGTATGTTTGTTTAGAAACTGCGCAACATCGAACGCCAATATAAAAAAGAATACGAACAATTTAATATCTTTCAAAGTATCTAATTGTTTAGGCGTCTAAATGTTCCATTTAGAAAAGAAAACAATAAAAAACCGTGAGAAATAAAATAAATTTAATACACGAACGACAGACAAAAGATAGGACAATAGAAATACACGAAACATTTCCAATTTGTATAAACGATATCAAGATAAGTTATAAACGATTTCAAAAGAAACCAATACTAAATTGTTTTGTAAGTATTAATTTCTTTTAATCAAAATCTCTTCTTACATTAACTAATTGTGTTAATTAAATTCGTTATAAGGTTTATAATATAATTGATTTATAATTGGACCGTAATAACACCAATTCATCCTATTTACAGATATTTCAAAGTCGTACTTTTTTTTAATAATAAAAATAATTATTCGTTAAGACGCAAAATAATTCCCAAACACTTAAAAATCAAGTATTCAACACCCCAACCTAAAAATTGAATAACCTTAACTACAAAGTAACTTTCAGAAAACCTCTACAAGAAAGTAAATAATTAATCCAATTTAAAACTAGGTACGAACCTGACCAGCAACTTTGCGAAGCCACACAAATTTAACAAAAAAAAAAACAATAGTCACGTAAAACACAACACTATAGAAAGTCAAAAAAATATATTTATATTTTTAATTTACACACTACACGTAGATATTTACACAGATAATAATAAATATTTGAAAATGGAACGCGATCGGGCGTTTCGTAGCCGATAAGACGTAGAGTCTGTAGCAGGTTCTACGCGGTACTGCTGCTACGGCGGGCTATACCTACCTACACTCGAAGTGCGCAAGCTTAGGCTCCCTACAGATGGTGCGATTGGGTTCGGGCGGCGTTTTCTCGTATGTCGGGTGAAAATGAGTGATCTTTTTGGTGTTTCAATTTGTTGATTTATATTGGTTTTTGTACTTGAAATAAATTATTCCTGATACAAGATTTTCGTGATGTTGAAGTATTTTAAACTAATGGGTTTTGACTGAAAGAGTGTGAGTCACAACAAATCCAAATCATAAAGGCCAGAGTCGAAACTGATCATCTATAAAGCGCATTGTGAATTGACCAAATCAAGGTTATAATTAAAAGGAGGTAAAATTTAAAACATTCTTTACACGATAGAAACTTACACTCTTGCTAGTTAGAGCTACTTTTAGTTCCAGAAAAATCTTAAAATTATAGATAGCCATTCGCTACCTAATATATTAGCTACTTTTTATCTCGAAAAAATTTAAGTTTCCAGTGGAATAGGCCACAGAAACGAAACAGAGGGTAAAAGTTATTATGATTATAACTGAGCTAGATTTTTAGTCGCAATTTAGTGCGACTAAGGCTATTTCCTCGCGTGACTATAAAATTACTTAATTTTTATTTTGTCCTATACACAGACATAGATCTAACTGGATGAAGCGAATGTGTGTACTTCGCGTGTCAAAAAGGGAGTAAAAGTGAGAATAATGCTGCGCTGAGCTGTTTAATCGAAATCTAGAAAAATGCCTAATTATACTTTACGTAAAAACTCTACAAAAAAGGTAGCCGAGATGATTTTTTTAATTTTTTTTTTTGGTTGGGAAATCATCCGACTTCTCCCGCTCTCCCACCCAGACAGGCATCGGCCCTAGCTGACCCCATCAACTTTTGCTGACATCTCTTTGAGGCGCGCGTGGAACACTACGCACCGTCGACTCGGGCCTGGTCCTTATCGGACGGTGAGCTACCCAGTACTCGCCGTCCGCAAGCCCGCGCCTACGGTGGCCGGGAATCGGCTTGTGACTCCCGACGCCCGGGGCGTCTCCTGCGGTGGCTAGGGGCGTGAGGGTCTCCGTTGTGTCTCCCTCACGCGTTCCGTCTCCTCCTTCGCGAGCATTACTGCTTTGCTGAAGGAGCAGCTTCCCATGCCCTCTCGCTCCGTACCATGGCCTGAACCAGGGCCGGACGCGAGAAGTCGCCACCGCTTATCGCCTCCACGAGGACACGGCGGTGCTCCGCCCAAGCGGTGCAGACCTCCACCGTATGCTTCACCGTGTCCTCCGGGTGATACACACAATGGTGACACCTGGGCGTTTCCTTCCGCCTTATCCTGAACAGGAACCTCCCGAAGAAGCCGTGTCCTGTGAGGACCTACGTCAGGCGGAAGGTGAGGATGCCGTGGTGCCTCTCAAGCCACTCAATAGCCGAGATACTGGAAACACGTTCTTTCATCAGTAAGTTATTTTAGGGATCCGTACCCAAAGGGTAAAAACGGGACCCTATTACTGAGACTCCGTGATCCGTCTGTCTATCTGTCTGTCTGTCTCTCTGTCCGTCTGTCACCAGGCTAGGCTGTATCTCATGAACCGTGATAGCTTAACAGTTGCAATTTTCACAGATGATGTATTTCTGTTGCCGCTATAACAAAAAATACTAATAAAACAGAATAAAATAAATATTTAAGGGGGCTCCCATACAACAAACGGGACATTTTGGCCGTTTTTTGCGATAATGGTACGGAACCCTTCGTGCGCGAGTCCGACTCGCACTTGGCCGGTTTTCTTAAATTGTGTGTGAAAGCTTGGTTTTCTTACAGATGGAGGAGCTTGCGTAATCTAGTTAGATTTATGTCTGTGGCCCTGTACAAATGACCAATTGTTAGGGCTTATCAAGATTTTCTTCAATTGACCACGCGTAACTATGTGATAATATCTGAGTGAATTGCTAATGGTTCTAGTAAATTCAAAGGGGAAATTAATATGCTATGATAAAAATAAGGGGATTGCTTTTATCAATCAGAGCACTGACTGATTGTATTCATCATCCTCATTAGGTTTTTTTTTCTCTGTTTGCTGGGACACAAGCCTCCTCTCTGTGAGAGATAGGATGGGCCTTAAGGCGCAGATACCCTTGAGTAGCTATTTTAAAATGAGAATCACGTCTAAACGGCTAGTCGTATTTTTTTTAAGAAATATATCTTACATTAGACCATTTACTTAACAATTTGATCTGAGATAATTTTGAGTTTTATCGTATACCATGGTGTAATTAATTTGTAAAGTTATGTCTAAAATGGACAAAAACACAACAATCACACCAAAACCGCTAGACGTATTTGAATTAAATCGACACCATCTCAAAGACAATTTAATTATCTACATTTTGATCTGAACCATTTTTTTTTTTAAAGTCTTAGAATAATAACGAAAGTACAAAAAACTACTGATTTTTGGGTCGCGCGGGTGTGAAACGAGTGCGCGTTTTGTTCCCTCCAGGTCCTTGGCGTTAGTCGTCGTTTAAATCTACCACGCGGGCCCAGTGCGGGTTGGTGGATTGTATTTGTTTACTTTTTTCCTGTTTTGTTTATCCTGTTTGTGAAAAGGATATTCTAACCAACTTTTTAATCTGTACTGTTGTTTGCCGCGGCATTGCCCGCGCAATTATGTTCCATTATCCCAAAGGAACTTATTTAATTTGCAATATCCTAATCCGTGTCACCAGGTGTGAGCAGATGCACTCACTTTTATGTGCTTTCAAATTGACTCACCTACATTTATGACATTAACAAAAAACTTTTACAAAAAAAAAATTGACTTCCAAAACAAAACACTACAACGCGAAAAATAACTTTATTTTCCGAAGTCGGTGTCATTGGTTTGTTTTTTATTGATTGCCGTTTTTCGACACCGTCTTCGGAAAAGATAGTTATTTTTCACTTTGTAGTGTTTTGTTTTGGAAGTCGGTTTGACTTTTTTGTTAGAATGTTTTATACTAGCTGTTGCCCGCGGCTTCACTCCCGTGGACCACAGGGCCCATTTTCGGGATTCAAAATAGCCTATGTAACTCAGGAATAATGTAGTTTTCTATTGGTGAAAGAATTTTTCAAATCGGTCCAGTAGTTTCGGAGCCTACTCGGTACCAAAAAACAAACAAACAAAAAAATCTTTCCTGTTTATAATATTGGTATAGATAGATGTATCTCTTTTTAGTTTTGGCAGGTACCTCCAATTACCATGAAAATCATTTATAGCCAAAGTAAATTTTATGACGTTTCCAATAAGCCCAAACACAATTAGGACACATTGTTTTATATAGGAGTTCCAGTGACTACCTTCCGGCTTGATCATGAGATCCGTTCGATGGTAACATTTTCATCTACCGTACCTACCATTTATTTATAAGCATTTGCTTCATGATAGTCGGTTTACTATTCGATATATCTTATACCCGTGACATACTTATCATTAAGGAGTCCCAGTGGCCGCCTGTGGTCTTTTTCATCAGTTCCACTTCACCAAATGATACTTTCTGAGTGCAAATGATGGCATTGTTGATGATAATATCAAAATCGCTATATAATATCTAAGGAGTTTTCTAGATTTCTCCAGGTTCCCATCATCAGATCCTGACCGGATGACCATGGGATCACCTGAAATGTATATTCTTACAAACAAAAGAATAATTTTTCAGGTCAGTCCAGCCGTCTTTGAGTAATAGGGTAGCCTTCTTTTTTAACCTTGTACCGAAGAATTGAGAAACCTCCTCCTTATTGAAGTAGGTTGAAAATAGAATACAAGATAAAATCATCCCGATTGGTCATCAATCGTGATCCTTTACTACTGGCAACTACACCACATACAATGTTTTGTTCAGGTTCCTACGAAGAGATATAAGACAAAGGTACGAGTAGAGAATGCCGAAGACATGAAGTCCGTCTCTGTTCCTTTGTGCATGAAGCCAAAATAAATAAAGGACAATGATCGCTATTTTCAAACTACAGTGAAAACAAGTATTTTATCAGAATGTTTACTCACAGTTTTAATTGTATTTATTTTCCTGCAATTTGAAACATAATCTTTCAAAGAACCAATTAAACCTTCGTCTCGTGTTAGTAATGGGCGATTAAAATGAAAATAAAATATACAATATTAAAGGTTGACACCTTTAGACTTAATACCCGTATTATGTTACAAAAATACACATATCTTTGCAACCCACGTGGTAAAACTAACACTGATTGGCGATATAATGAAGGCGTGGGTATCAAGTAGAGAACACCGAGACAGCTCAGCGGGCACTGATAGAGACGGAGTTGTCAAAAACTTGCTACACAAAAGAGTGCTACCCAGAACTCATAGAAATTGACGAGCTGTGACAATTCTGACTATGCATAGCTTTAGTCAGAACTGTCAATGGGCATCAGTTTACAGTTACACATCTGACAGCTAAAAATGGGCACAATTTTCGCGGGTACGAATCAATCAATCTGCCTAGCCTTTTCCCAACATTGTTGGTGTCGGCTTCCAGTGTAACGGAATACAGCGCGTGGGTATAAATTAGAGAGCACCGAGACGGCTCAGAGGGCACTGATTGTGACGGAGTTGTCAAAAACTTTCTACACAAACTAAGCGAATCAATGAGTGCTACCGTTAACTCATAGAAATTGACGGGCTGTGACAATTCTGACTATGCATAGCTTTAGTCAGAACTGCCATGGGGCGTCAGTTTACACATCTGCCAGCCAAAACTAAGCACGAGTTTCACTTATTTGAATTAATCAATCTGCCTACTTTTCCAATTTTGTTGGATTCAGCTTTCAGTGTAACCGGATACAGCGCGTGGGTATAAAGTAGAGAGCACCAAGACAGCTCAGCAGGCACTGATAGAGACTGAGTTGTTAAAGACTTTCTACACAAACCAAGCGTGTCTATGAGTGCTAACGTTAACTCATAGAAATTGACGGGCTGTGACAATTCTGACTATGCATAGCTTTAGTCAGAACTGTCATGGGGCGTCAGTTTACACATCTGGCAGCCAATACTGAGTACGAGTTTCACTTATTTGAATTAATCAATGTGCCTAGACTTTTCCATCCATTTTGTTGGGTAGGCTTTCAGTGTAACTGGATGCAAATACCGACTGCCTATCTGATCTCCACAACCCAGTAACAGGGTACATTCAAGGGTACCTTTCGTGTTAATTACTCAGCCACTGGGTGCTACTTTAATTTCCTAACTTTTGACTATCTGTAACGATTGTCAAAAATCTACAAAATAATGAGAGCCGGGACCAATAGCTTAGAGTGCTTTCCGATATACGGAGGGATCTCGGTTTGTTTAGATGGTCACCTATCCACGGACCAACCTCGGCTAACGTTGGCGAACATTGAAGGTCGACCCGTGCCGCTGTTATTATTGAGCCACTGGGTCCTAACTCCACTTCAGCGCAGGTTTGAATAATATTATTAGTAACTAACTGTACCCGCGGCTTCGCTCCCGGCAACTGCCTACCCTATCTACCTACTTACCAATTTTTTTTCTAGGGTCATTCTTCCGCGGAGAATCTTACAACATACAAACAGACAGGCTATTTTTTTGGAAATATTTTCAATATACAAAAACGACTTTGCCACAGATTTATTATATGTATTGTTTCAGTTTCTAGTCGGTGCCGGCGTGGTGATTCCGTGCTCTGTGATAAGAAGTATTATAAGCTATATTTATAAAAATGGTCCCCTATTTCACCTGATCACGCTATACCTTGAGAACAGCTTTACCGATTTCATTCATCTATTTTTTTAAATGTTTTCTAATACGTCGTAGAAGATTCTCACATTTAAAAAAAATAAGAATAAAAATATTGCTAGGTAGGTAGGATAGGGTAGGTAAGACAGGGTAGGTATGTAGGTAGGGTAGATTGGGTAGGGAGATAGGATAGGGTAGGTAAGGTAGAGTAGGGTAGGTAGGTAGGTAGGGTGTGGTAGGGTAGGTTAGGGTAGATAAGGTAAGGTAGATAGGTAGGGTAGGTTAGGCAGTTGACGGGAGCGAAGCCGCGGGCAAAGCTAGTATGATATAAATTATAAATAGAGGGATTACATTCAATCTAAAAACTCTGCTTTTAAAGACTGTGAATGATGTACGAGTACTTTGGTGCTGATGTTCTATTTTTAACTTGAAGGCCGATACAGTTTTCAATGAAACATCTTTTTCATTGAGCTGTATGGAATTGGAATAATGATATGCTCTCCGATGTATATAGATACTAGATTATGCCAGCGGCTTCGCTTGAAATATATTCCACTCAAGCCTATTGTCGCGATAAAAAGTATTTTTGTTTTTGTTTGTAAGGTGAGTTTATCGAGGGTGTTTTTTTAGCTATGTTTGATGAAAATCGGTTCAGTCGTTCTAAAGTAATGGCCGTTTTACTGTTTGAATCGGGGTATTTTCGCATTATATCGTGTCAAAATTACGTGTTCAATAGATTGTCGATCGAAGCGTGTCTACTTCCAGATAAATTATGTAGCATGCAATAAAAATGTGTCGGGTTTTTTTTTGAATTGTAATTGTTATCCAAGTTAGTTTGTCGGTACCCGTTTTCCAAATTTCATCCAAATCCATTCATCCGTTGACCCAAGACTCTTCTTAATCTTTTCGAGTCGGAGAACTCTGGAACTCTTTAAATATTTTTGGCCTAGTAGCTGGCCACAATTCCAGCATCAGTGACGTTCAAATAGATTGATTATAAATCAAAACATCTGTAAATGTGAAGAGAATCATGCTGTGCAGTCGGAGGATACCTACATATGCGCGAGCTGATTATAGTCTTGTAGATATATATGTAAGATATATATGTCTTGTTTACATCTGTTTAGATCTTTTAAACAGTCGGGTTTTTTGATTTTATTTACTTTTTATTTTATTTACTTTTTATTTTTATATTTTTTTCAAATGACTATAAGTGGTATATATTTTTGTAAACCTTTAATTGTGATAATGCGATTAGAAGAAAAAAAATTGGGACCCCACAATATGACGCCCAAAATCCGCCATGTTTCAGTTTTTAACGTCACTTTCAAATTTAGAAACACTTGGGCGGTCAAGAACTATCTAACGATGTCTTAATTATAAAAATCCGTCTAGTCATTTGAAAAATATGAGATAATAAAAAAGAATTACAAACAAATATACATACATACTACAAGATACGCGCGAAAACCATAACCCTTGCTTGGCAGTCGGGTAAAAAACATCAAAACCGACTTTCATGTATAGTATTAAGCATTACCTACCTATGTGTGTATTTTTAGATTGGTACAATCCCACCGCACTATTCCCAAACCACTGCAACTCCTGAAAGCCAGAATCAACAGTGGCGACCACCAGAAAAGCGCCGAAGCAGTAAAGCTCGACGAAGTCCCGGAGAATGAATTTAACTGTCTTGGATCCCGCAACAAAATTAATTAAAAAAGAATGACGGAGGAGTAATGCAGGAGACAGACCAAACAAGGCCAATAGGCACAAAGGATCGTTTACAACAGGGATAAGCCCAGTTGCCTAGCACCACGGATAAAAATTAGCATTAATATTAATGGGTCCTAGCATTGTGAGCTGTTATATTTGATTCCAATAATGTTTGTGTGTATCTTTAGTATGTTTTGCTTTAACATACTCTAAAAGGCGCGTGGAAATATTTTCTCTCATAGTTATTTACTTCTTTGTGTTTGTAAACCCGCCCGCGATACACAAGGAATCCTCTTTTAGAATAACTTTTGACAGTTTGTCTACTAAAGGAATTTATTAACACGACAGTAATTACAAAACAAACAAAGGACTTGACATTTTATAAATATGGGAACAATTTATTTTATAACCATTTTACGTGAACTATATTTAGGTATGCGAGTTATGAACTCAATGTGATAGGCCTAAGGCATTTGTCCTACCGACGCGGAAGCGACTTGCTATCGACTATTTTTACTGACTTGCTGTCGAAAAGCCAAAATTAAAAAAAAAACATCATGTGGCGTTTTGATAGTCAATATCAATCTCAGTACCTGGGCGCGACCGAGCTCTACTCGGGTGAAAATAGAGAAAACGACGTTTTCTAAAAATGAAACCCAGCTAGATCGATTTATCGCCCCGGAAACCCCCTGCATACAAAATTTCATGAAAATCTTTGGAGCAGTTTCCGAGATTCAGATTGTATATATACATATATACAAGAATTGATCGTTTAAAGGAGTTAGATACATTTTAACCCCTGGCAGAATAAGTAAATTTTAAAAACCGCCCAACACATTTTTATTTCATGCTACATAATTTATCTGTTAGTAGACGGTAAATTTAATCGATAATCTATTGAATACGTAATTATGACACGATATCTTGCGAAAACACCCCGATTCAAACAGTAAAATGCCCATAACTTTAAAACGGCTGAACCGATTTTCATCAAAAATAGCTAAGAACAATCTCGAGCAAGTCACCTTTCAAACAAAAATTTAATCAAAATCCGTTCATCTCATGGGTGGTTGCGGGTGCGTTTATAAGGTCATAACGGATCGTGTGTACGGGCAGTAGAGACAAGACATGTTTCCTCACGGTAAAACAATAGACGATCACTAGCTATCAAAGTCGCTCCGCCACGTCGCGTCAGCGTTGCGTCAAGCGCAAACAGCGCTTTCAGAATGATGTTTGATACTGCACGCACGCCTCAGCAATCGCGCAAGCTCCTCACTCTGTGCTGGGTCTAAAACTCCTAAATTCCGACCACTAAAATGCGCGTCGCCTATCTGTTTCCAGCCTTGACTTATTTGTGGCGCATAAAATATTTATCATAATTATTTGTCGATATTTATGCGCCATTTTAATAACCACAGTAGCGTTGAGAATTTCTATTGAAATATTTAATATTGAAGGCGGCTTAATCCTTCCGTGCGAGAAGACTTCTAATAATGGTCCCCTTGGTTGAGGGGGAAATCTACTTTATTATTATTTGGTGATAAATTGTTATATTTTTTGGGGGAAATATAGGATGTTTTTCCGGGTGTCTTTTACCCGACTTCTGCGAAGCCCAAAAAGAGTGAAATGTAACCCAGATAATTTTTTGGGTTCGTAACAGCAGTCATTAAGGCGGCCCTGAAAGGGGTTTCCTCGGAATTTAGGTTGTGAAGGCCAGTTAAATTTGGTCCAATGTCACGGTATTATTAGTATTACTTCGGTATTTATAAATGGGTATTTTAATTTATATTAGGTAGTCTGTGGGCATCTGCTTGATGCACGAAGCCAAAACCCGGTCGAAGTGGCTATGATGATATTCGACTGCACTGAAAAAAAGAAATAACTGAACAAGTTTTGGAACTTTAAATTAAGCAAACTTTAGTTACTTACCTATCACACTAATATTATAAAGGCGAATGTCTGTGAGTGTGTTTGTTAATTCTTCACGCTCAAACAGCTGGAAATATCTGGATAAAATTTGACACAGAGATAGATTATAGTCGGGAATAGCACATAGGATACTTTTTATCCCGAGAATATGTTCCCTCGGGATAATTTTCGACATTCACGCGGGCACAGATAATATAATACTAGCATACAGATGCCTCATCCCATACAAAGAAACCGTGCCGGCGTAACTAGCCTTTTTCATCTGATTAATCTTGTTATTTTTGTAAGTACTTCAATCGCGTCCGATCCCGTTTCACGGCAATAGATGGTGTTAGCAGCTACTTGCAAGTAAAAGGGTTTACTAGGTTCGTGAATATTATTTTCTTTAAATACAGTGAAGGTTCGTTTTATAGTATTTTTTTGCACGTTTTTACAGTCTTTTTGCAGCAAACTGTATTACAATGCAAATTTAAAAAATCGAGTTATATGCCTCAGAAATTAAAAAATGCGCCATCTACTGGCATCAATTTTAAATGATCCGTTAAAATAATCTTTGAAATGTGAATTAAGAGCCCAATATTCCATAATTTTGTACTTAGGCGAGTTGATTAATCAAGAACATACAATTTTTATGTTCAATTCCAGAAAATGTTAATTTTACACACAATTATTATATTCTATTGAATTGTGTGTACATGTCGCGCCATCTAGTGAGATTTATTTGAACCAATGTTTCTTTCTTAGCAATGAGACCCCGTGACGCGGGCATAGCCGCTGGCAGAAAATAAAAATAAAAAAGAAAATAAATTTTAATAAAATAATCTTACTCTTACTAATATTATAAATGCGAACGTTTCGAGTTTATATATGTTACTAAATCATGCCAGAACGGCTGAACGGATCTGGATGAAATTTGGCACACACAGATAATATCTGGTAAAATGATAAAAACAATTTTCATGCGGGCGAAGCCGCTGGCAGAAGCTAATACAAGCTAATTATCAAATAGCAAAACTCTGTTTTGTTACTAGTAAGACAAAGTTCGCAAGTCTCAATAATTTCGTTACCAGTAATCAAACCTTTGGTAAATAAAAATAAACTTTCTGTGTAAGATGCCCGTACATAGTGTTCTGGAAAATAATCAGCAAAATCTTGCTACGTGATATTTGCCAAGAATCAAAACATCTGCTTTAAAATTTATTGAAGTAGTAACTCGATAGGATGCTCAAAACTTTATATTGACACAGTATAGAACTTTTGAACGTTAAGGTGACTGACCAGGTGTTACGGGGCGTAATGTACCATTCGCAGCTAGCATGATACGTGCCGCTCGTTGCTCGTTGCGAGCGCCTTATTTACTCGTACTGATTGCACGAAAGCTCGCTGTGTAACATATTACATGCCAATGTCAGTAGTCCGAAGTTACTCTTAAGCGATTTTTTAAAGCCTTTATCTACCAAGTTATTTATATTACATTATGGTACAAGTGTGTAAAGTTAGTGATTACCGCTGAGGCGCAATTGAGACCCGAGCCGTTAGGTGAGGGTCTTAAGAGAGCCGAGGACGGTAATCATCAATACACACGTGTATCATACGACGTTTTTCAACACACTTGTGAAGAAAATAATACAAAAAAATCATTTTCAACAGTAAAAACGAGTAGTGAATTTTTTTTCGCAATGGCGGGCAAAATTAATCAGTTTTTCTATGCGCGCGCATTTAACAATGGCGATCGTCCACAGACTAAAAGAATGAGGTTTCTTTTTTTTGGCTTTTTCTGGATAGTGTTTTAGCCACGTATAAAATAGGGAATTTCAATTTTTATTTATTACTGAGAAAATAAAAATTATATTAGAGTGAAAGTTTTATTTATTAAGCAAGTACAAGTTGAAATTATCTATTTAAATACGAAGTTGCATGAAATGAGCAAGCAATAGGTACATTATAGTACATTATGGTACAAGTGTGAAATGTTGGTGATTACCGCTGAGGCGTCATTGAGACCCGAGCCGTTAGGTGAGGGTCTTAAGAGAGCCGAGGACGGTAATCATCAATACACACGTGTATCATACGACGTTTTTCAACACACTTGTGAAGAAAATAATACAAAAAAATAATTTTCAACAGTAAAAACGAGTTGTGAAAATATTTTCGCAATGGCGGGCAAAATTAGTCAGTTTTCCAATGCGCGCGCATTTAACAATGGCGCTCGGCCATAGACTAAAAGAATGAGGTTTCTTTTTTTTTTGGCTTTTCGTGGTTAGTGTTTTAGCCACGTACAAAATAGGGAATTTAATTTTTCTTTATTACAGAGCAAATAAAATTTATATTTGAGTGAAAGTTTTATTTATTAAGCACATACAAGTTGAAATTATCTATTTAAATACGAAGTTGCATGAAATGAGCAAGCAATAGGTACATTAATTTATTTGTACTATTGAGCTCTTTTTGGTATCGAAACTTTTTTAAGAACAAAGCAACTCAACCAATAAAATTTAAAAAAAAACTCTATAACTCACTTGTGAATAATAGCAATGAACAAGTCACAGTTTGATAACAGGTATCATTATGTGCCTAATTGCGGTGAAATTAGAGTCACTTTATGAGCAAGTGTGTTGAAAATTTATTTGTACTATCGAGCACGATCTTTTTTGTATTGAAACTTTTTCAAGAACAAAGCTTCTCAACCAATAAAAAAAAAACTCTATGACTCACTAGTGAATAATAGCAATAAAAAAGTCACAGTTTGATAACAGGTATCATTATGTGCCTAATTGCGGTGAAATTAGAGCCACTTTATGAGCAAGTGTGTTGAAAAAACAATAATACATTCGAAGAAATGTTTTCGAATTAAAAATGAAAAGTTTCAACAAATTTATATTACTATAAGCTATACAGAGCATCGAGACGCCTAGAAGGCCACTGGTAGAGACAGTATTCTAAAAAAAAACCATACACCAAATGTGTCACTGAGTGTCAAGCTTTGGTCTCTTGATCGGAACGCACAACGCTGCGATATGCTGTGCCGGACACACAATACTCTTGGCCGCTGACGCATACTGAGACGGAACAAACGACTATCCTAGACGTTTTTCATCACATATTATAAAATAAAGTCCCCCGCTGCGTTTGTACGCGACAAATTAAAAAACTACTGAACGGATTTTCATGCAGTTTTCACCAATAGAAAGAGTGAGAAACAAGAAAGGTTTTTGTTTATAATTTATCACAGGCGATGCCGGGGCGATAGTAAATTATGTCCGGCACCGCATACAACAGCGTTGTGCGTTCCAATGCGCTACCGGCGTGGCGTTCATTACTCTGTGTACTGCAAAGATTGAGTTTGCATGGGTCCCGAACCTTAACAATACACTGGCAAGAAAAGCTGCATCAGCTGTATAACAAAAAAAAATCTGTTACAAAAATGTGCTTCGATAAAACTTGATCAACATTTACATGTCCCTAAAACATGTTTTTTTTTACGGGCTGAATACCATTATATTATTTACTAGACTGCAGAAACCATTTCCAAATACCTAATTGGCTTACATAATATGTATTTACCACATACTCAGTAAAATTTTGGACGTTACAATCCCGTGGATGGTCGATGCGGTACGTGAAACATAATCGATATGTAAAGATAAAATAAAAAATATATATAAAAAATATAATCCGACTTCCAAAGTGAACTAACCAAAATTTAACGGAGTATCATTACTTCATCGTCGTATTATAAAATAATGTACCTATAATATATATATATAAACTAAAAAACCGGCCAAGTGCGTGTCGGACTTCGCCATATAGGGTTCCGTACCAAACTGAAAATCAAGTTGGTTGTCATAAAAAAATGAGGGAGTTTCAACGAAAAAATATGGTTTATCAATATATTGATATTTGTTTGTACAATATACGTAATAATAAACATTATCACCTAATTTCAAGTTTATAGGTCAATGGGAAGTTAAAAATTCTGCAGAACAAAATGTTGAAAAAAAAGCTGACTCTAGTGGCTTCTCATTCCTTTGTTTTCCAATCAATCAATCATTTATTTGTCAGATTAAGGTACATTATGGTATTAAGATTAGTAGATAGTATCATCACATTCTGCCAAGTGTGGCGTGCAAATATAGGTACATACATTTATACACCGTGAAATTTAAGTGGTTGTTTTCCCGCGGCAGAACGACTTGCCTTTAGGAGTACTTTCGAAGCATAGAGTTAAAGTAAAAAATAACGATGTTTTTGTTTTAAAATAATTAAAAAAAAAAACATAAACTCGAAAAAGTGACTAACAATAGTAACTTGTAGGTACAAGGTACTACGGTGAATAATACGGTGGTGACGCGAGTAGTACCTAGTACCTACAAGTTACTATTGTTACTCACTTTTTCGAGTTGATGAATATTTTTTAAATTATTTTAAAATAAAAACATCGTTATTTTTTTACTTTAACTCTATGCTTCGAAAGTACTCCTAAAGGCAAGTCGTTCTGCCGCGGGAAAACAACCACTTAAATTTCACGGTGTATATTATAGGACATAGATTATAAACAAATATTTATTAAACAAAAATTTACAGTATATATTTACCCAACGAGTTCTATACAAAGATACCCCACTCGATGGGGCAGAATTTTTTTTTTACTTTGTGAGAGCCCCTTTAAAAACAATTAAAAATATTTTTTTACAGTTTGTATGGCTTTGGGTCAACAAGGTGCTTATACTGTGAAAATTTGAAGACTTTCTTGCTCCAACCGTTTGGTTGTAAAACCTATGTGACAGACGACATGAGTGACAACAATAGGATTCCGTTTGAATCCTTCGGGTACCGAACCATAAAAACTACTAAACGGATTTTCATGCGGTTTTCACCAATAGAAAGAGTGAAAAACGAGGAAAGTTTTTGTATATAATTTATCAAGGGCGAAGCCGGGGCGGGTCGCTAGTAAATAATATTAACAACCTCTTATTACAATCACTAGCCTGTTCCTGCCAGGCGGGCATGGCCTACTGTGACAGGCTTGAGTCACACATTTTTATCACAGTTTGGGAGAAAAACCCTGATAAAATGCGTGACTCAAGCCTATCACAGAAGCCGTGTTCGCCCGACTGCGGATTCGTTCCCGTGGCTAGACCGTAAACACTTTTAATGTTGCCACTTCCAATAGTACTCAAGGCCTATGTCCAGCAGTGCAAGTCTTTCGGCTGAAATAATGATGATGATGTTGAATAGCACTCAAAAGACCTTTAAAGAATATAAAAATTAACTCCTTTACCTCTTTATAATAATATTAGGTACTTACCTATGAAATTAGCGTTTTGTCGTACTGGCCCCGGCTTTGGTTTGGAATTCCAATTTTAAATTTATACAGCTCATAAACATCACACCAGACACACAAACATCATCTCAGACTCATGCTTTTGTGTTTGGAAAACCGTAATTCATTTGTTTTTTCTCTTTTGGTTTTTTTCTTTGCGCCAGTCAGTTTACAAAATGGAAAACTTTAAATATCGCGTTATTTACGAGTACGAGTTTCATCGTGGCACCAGTGCTGCAGAAACGGCTCGAGAGATTAATTATGTGTATGGCGATGGTGTCGCAAAAGAAAACACAGTGCGTTTTTGGTTCCAACGTTTTCGTTCTGGAAATTTCGACTTGCAGAACAAGCCCTGTGGACGGCCGGAGACCAAAGTTGATAATGAAGAATTGAAGGCTATTGTGGAAGCGGATCCATCGCAAACCACGTCCGAGTTAGCTGCAGGCTGCGGTGTTAGTGATAAAACTGTTTTAATCCACTTGAAGCAAATTGGGAAGGTGAATAAGCTTGAAAGGTGGGTATCTCATGAATTGAGTGCAGCAAACCGACAAACGCGCGTTGACTGCTGCGTTACATTACTCAACCGGCGCAATAATGAAGGGATTTTAAATCATCACAGGGATGAAAAGTGGACCCTGGACAATAATCTGAAATGCTCATCGCAATAGTTGAACCCTGGCGAACCAACCAAATCCTGCCCCAAGCGAAAATTTACTCAAAAATATTACTTTTTCAAATGCATGTAAATACTTTCTAAGTTTATCTTGGACATCACAGACAACTTACTGTTGTTATGCAAAATATTTTTGACATGTTTTAACGCTCATGCATACTGCGCCAAGTGCGCCACCACGGGGAGATATCGCAGTTATGTGGGACTCCAACCCACTAAAACGCCACGGTGTCCTCCTGTGCCGCTTATGGCGGGCACACGGGCACGCGTTAGCACTCACCGCGAACCCTTCGCGGCTGTCCGTCACCGGACCCTCCACTGAGCAGTAACCCCCATCACCGGCGTACCAGAACACATTGCAGACCGTGACCATCCCAGGGACCAAACCAGCGCATGGGTGCCAGACGACCACGTGTATGGCACCCTTGGGGGACTAAGGATATACACGGGGTCGTGTGTCGTGACGTGTCAGGTAGGTGGCCCCGCCACCTACCGCTTTTCGGCCGCAGGAGATAGGTACCTCCCCTGCAACCACCCACCAACCAACAATACTGGCATTCCTCTCCCGCCACGGCTTCCAACCCTCAGCCGCGATATCGTATGGGAGGCCCTGGGAACCTCCAAACGACATCGCAGCTCGCTTCAGTTGCTATGTCGCCTCTGTTACCAAGGGGCACCGCAACCTCCGTGTTGGCCGCTACGTCATCTGCTTAATCGGCAAAAGCCCTGACGAGCGGCCCCTGTTCAGGTTCCTCTTTGCTTCACCGTGGGTGACCAAGTCACGGCCACTGAGCCCCCCCACCTAGAAAATGCGGGAACCCACCGGGGGGGATCGTGAGGCAACGTAGACTTGTTACTATAAGTCTGAAATCGGCAACCCGAATTGAGCAAACTTGGTGATCAATGCTCGTGTCTTCTCTGTATGAGAAGAGGCCTTTACTGTCAACTTACAGAATCGTAAGTAAAGTACAGTAATAGTAAGTAAAGTTACAGAATCGTATTATAATATTAGTTTAGATAGAAGTTGACTTTACATAAACAGCGTGCACTCATTAAAATATCCGAGCCATAATTACGGCATCCGTATCCGCCGAGCTTGTTAACTAACCAACATTGTGCATGTCTCTAAAATGAGAGAGCTAAATATTAGAGTATGTTGCCGAGCTGAAGGTAACCTAGGTAAATAAGATCATAGCGGAATAATAACTTGCATGCTGTTACTCGTATTATAGTTACTTTAGATGGCATTAGTGTAGCTAGAAATATTGATCGAATTGGTTTATTTTATTTTATTTGTTTATTTTAGAAAAAATACAGTAGGTATTGTAGAGTTATAAATCGTGCAGAGGTAGGTACAATAATATATTCATAAACTCAAGTCTTTTCCCCATAAAACTACAAAATCGCCACCCGTTACCGATTTCTTCCTTTTGCTTCGTTGTGAGTACTACCAACCCGCACTGGGCCCGCGTGGTGGATTACGGCCCATTCCCTCTCAAAGAGAGGAGGCCTGTGTCCCAGCAGTGGAAACATTAATAGGCTGATGATGTGTGTGATGTGAGTACTACGGACCTGGTGTTTCTGAGGTACAGTACATCAACAATGAGAGCCGTGTATGTCGTTCTAAAAATATAAAGTGCAATACTTACAATGATGAAACATCTGCCGTGACTATCTGTATCAAGTTTGGTACACACGTAAATATAAATTCGTATTTAACGTGATCTGTGAATCCGTGAGCTATTTTTATTATCTTACTAATATTATTATAAATTCAAAATGTGGAAGTTTGGATGGATGGATGTATGTTTATTACTCAGTTATGCCAGAACGGCTGAACATTTCACGCGGGCGAAGACGGTGGCAGAAGCTAGTATGTATTATATTCTTTAACATGTGGCTTCGTTTTCGTGGTACATCCTACAGGCAGGGTTGGGCAGTATTTGAATTACTTGTAATTAAAATACAAAATTGAAATACAAATACGTATTTGGTATTTGTAATTCAATTACTTCTTGAAAATGTATTTTGAAATAGATATTTTAAAGATGACGCTGAGGTGTTAAGTAGTTAGTATTTCAAATACGTATGGCTTAAAAATACATTTAAACATAAATACATTTAGCGATCTTAGTATGGGTGCGGTCTGCAGAAAATAGCGCTCGATAGTTTACGTAAGCATAAAAGTCAAACAGTCAAGTGTCTTGTCAATTGTCATTTACATTTCAAACGGTTATTTTCAAGAATCTAATGTGTATTTATTAAGTTTACTAGTACGAATGTCACGATGGATGATCGACTGTATTTAGTAATTGGTATTTTAAATAAAAAAGTGCAAATACTGTATTTTGTGTTTTATATTTCAAATACAGGACTGACAAATATATTTGTATTTTATATTTTAAATACATGCGAGATAGTAATTTGTATTTTAATTAAAGCAAATCATGTATTTTGCCCAGCTCTGCCACAGGAACCCTGTATTTGGCCGGCATAAAAAGTAGCCTAAGGCTAAAGTAGCCTTCGGCCCATAAACTATTTCTAGCCAAAAAGTCACTTCAATCCGTTGCTACGTCAAACATGGAATCGCCGATAAACACATATTTGCAATAGTGCAAACTTTTGCATGTGTGTGTAATTCTAAAATTATCACGGAAACGTTCTACCGAGATAAAAGGTATCCTATCTCTGTTCTAACCCAAGTCATGGTCTATTTACCCGTAAGTTTCATTCAAAGCTGTTTAGACGTGATTAAGCAAATGTAAAGGCTTTCAAGTTTTAGTAGATTAGTAGCTTGTGGGTACGATAGTTACGATGGGAATCATCGGTGAAATACAAACAGTAGTTCCACACGCAATAGCAATTCAACCAAAATACTTGTTATGCTAAGCCCCCAGTAGATTTGCCCCAAAATATGTACTTAAGCCATGGCTTGTCACATAAAGAAGACTGAATGTCGTGAAATGAAGACAAATATTGTCATAACGGATGCCCGCACAAAAAATATACACAATAGGGAGAATCAGTTTGTGAATAAACGTCAGCGATTGTCGAGACTTGTCTGAGTTAGCATCGAACTTGACCAATAAGTTAATAAGTAAGTAACTTATTTGTTATGTAAATATATCAAACATAGAAAATGTTGGTAACAAGATATTTATTGAGTGGGGAAGAATATAAAAGCTAGGTGACTTATAATTTCTTCAGTAAGTTTAGGTATACATAGGTGACTTACGTATTAGGCAAATATATAGCTATTGTATTTGTGAAAGGCTTTAAAAAAAGATTTGTCAATTAATTATTATAATAAAACTTAATTTTCAACTGACTTTCCACAAAGAAGGAGGTTCTCAATAAAATTCAGATGCTTATAAATATTTTTGTTGTTGTTTATGTATGGGCATACCTCCGTCATATATAAACGGATTTGCAAAATTCTTTCTTTGTTTGAAAGAAATTCATTCTGAAATGGTCCCATTTAAATTTGGTAAAGATCTGATGAAGATCTTCGGAGATATACAATAGAACTCTTCAATAAATGACAGCAAATCTTTCGGGATTGCTACAATCGCATGTCTGTTTATTGTTTACATTACACCATCAACATCAACATTATAACATGCCATCACGCCAGTACGCTCTAAACGGGTACGCAGATGTGTAAAATTCATCCTGGTACACTCTAATGCCACCGGATATGTTCAATACATGTAATTCGGGTAATCTATTCCGACATCACCATGGGCATTATAGGTACCTTACTAAAAACTCTGAGGGCCTACTTGTATTCAATGTATCTTATAACTATCTGAAAATAAGCTTAAATCATCATTATTTCAGCCGAAAGATGTCCACTACTGAACATAGGCCTCCCCCAAGTGTCGCCACATTGACCGGTCCCGTGCGTCTTGCAACCAGTGGCTCTCCGCAACCTCCACTAGGGCATCGGTCCACCTAGTGTGATGTTCGCGGTGGCCACTCCAGAACTTTTCGAACCCATCGGCCATCCGTTCTACGAGCAATGTGCCCTGCCCACTGCCACTATAATTTGGAAATTCTTCGGGCTATGTCGGTAACCTTGGTTCTCTTGCGGATATCTCCATTTCTCAAGCTTAAAAAAAGGACCTGAAAGAAAATCAATGGAAATTTAAGCTATAAATAGACTCAATATGAACAGAGGCGCTAGACAAGTGACTTCTATCAACATTTTCTGATTCTCATTGAAAGAAGAAATAAAGATTCAAGAATAGTGACCATCCTACATTAAAACACTTGGGTATTTTGGGGTTCTTTTTTAAAAAGTGTAAACTCTCAGCCTAATTTTAATAATTTACTTTCGTTTAGATTTGATTTTTTGAATGACGTCGACGTCTATTGAACAGAGGCCACATCAAACAACCTTACAGTTGTTATTAGTAAAATAAGGGTTAACTATAATTTTTCCCTAGCATTTCATTGCTAAAACAATGCAGGTGCAGTGGCGACACAGGTGCCAACTTAGATGGCAACGTAACTGGCAACTTGGCTGTTAACTTAGATTCAAACTTAGATGTAAATGTAGATGACAACTTAGAAGGTGATGGGAACCTGCAAAGCATTAATTTAGATAAACCAATAGACAGTGTAAATAAAACACTACAAAGTGAAAAATAACTTCAATTTCGGAAGTCGGTGTTCCTGTTTTCGTTTCTTCGTTTTTTGACACCGACTTCTGAAATTGAAGTTATTTTTCACTTTGTAGTGTTTTTGTTTGGAAGTCGGTTGTAATTTTTTATTTTTCACTTTTTAGTTGTGGTACATAATGGACCAGTTCTATAGGCTAGGTACCTATAACGCCCAAAGTGAAGCCAGAATAGATTAACCCAATAACATGAAACTTAAATAAACAAAACCGGTGGAATGAGAGTATACCAGGGTGTACTGTTCACACCTCTTTTTTTTTTTGCGTACCCCTTTAGAGCGTAACAGTGTGATGTTATGTTATGATATGGTGTAAAGAATAAACAGATATGCGATTGCAGCTACTCGTATCCCGAGTGATTTTCCGTCATTTATTGAAGAGTTCTGATGTATATCTCCGAAGATCTTCATCAATTCTTGATGAAAATTAAATGGGACCACAAGACAAACACCAGCTTTCGAATAAAAAAAGAATCATCAAAATCAGTTCACGCAATAAAAAGTTCTGAGGTAACACATAAAAAAAAATACAATTGAATTGATATCCTCCTCCTTTTTGCGAAGTCGGTTAAATATGGTTTTGAACCTAGTGATAATGTAGGTGCCTCGGCAAATAAGTCATCAGATGGTGATCTTAAAGATGGAATACTACCCGAAGACAGGGATGAGTCGGGCCACGAAGATAACAATATTGATAACGGTGATTTACAAACAAGTGTAAATGATGGCAATATAAATGATAATGGTCTTTCACCGGATAATGATGATGATGGTGGTGATGATATAAACGACGGCAGTATTTTTCCTGATGATGATGATGATAACTCTGGTTCTAAATACGATAACAGGTTATCTCCGGGTGGTGACCGTAACGAAGGTTTGAAGCAAACTAATCAATAATAGCTACATAATTATGTTTAAAAAATTCGTCTGCTCGATAATGTTATTTTATTGCAAAACTGCAATAAAATTACATTATTGCCTGTAAGTTTCACAATTAATGATGCTGTATTGCTAATTCGAAAGGCATTGCCATGTTTGTGTTACTTACTACAAAGTTTTATAAATTCACCAATGTCACGTGTTCACTCCAATTTAAATAATACTGAAATTAGCAAGTTGTCAAACGGCCTTAGGTCCTTAATTATGAAAGTACATGTCGTCATAATTATGTACATAGGTCCATAGCGAAGGTAAATGCTATGGAAAATAACGCAAACCGCTGAGGCATAATTTGATTAATAAATGCGTGGCATGAGGATCGTCGCGAACAAAATTGTTTTGAAAATGTTGAATATTTTTGTTAGGCTTGATTATGTGGCTTGGTGACAGTTTATTATTGAATTGAATAAGCTGTTATTAGAAGGTGGGATTTCAAAATAAGATATTGTGTTGATAAAAGGTTGGCTTGATTAAAGAGTGTGTTGATTTAGTTTGACTTAGTTACCATGCACTCTAAATAGTAGGCCAATATTAGACAAAATCGTGGAAATGTGAGTCAGACTAGTAAGTTTTTGCAATTTTTGATTTTTAGTGGCCATGATAGAGGCCACATTCACTTAAATATAAAAAAACCAGCCAAGTGCGAGTCGGACTCGCGCACGAAGGGTTCCGTACCGTTATCGCAAAAAACGGCAAAAAATACACGTTTGTTGTATGGGAGCCCTACTTAAATATTTATTTTATTCTGTTTTTAGTATTTGTTGTTATAGCGGCAAAAGAAATACATCATCTGTGAAAATTTCAGCTGTCTAACTATCACGGTTCATTTTTTTTTTTAAACGTTTCCCCACACTAGGAATTTCTGCCTGTATCGTGGGTGCGTTTACAAATATATAAACTCACATACACAACACCCAGAGCCGGAACACAAATATTCATATTCATTATTTGTAGGTCATACAAATATTTGTTCCGTGCGGGAATCGAACCCGCGACACGCAGCGCAGCAGTCAACCACTGCGCCAACCGTGCGCCAAGTTACCAAGTTCATGAGATACAGCCTGGTGACAGACGGACAGACAGACAGACAGACGGATCGTGGAGTCTTAGTAATAGGGTCCCGTTTTTACCCTTTGGGTACGGAACCCTAAAAAGGCTTCTTCAGTTTATACATTTAGTTAGCTCTGTGACAGTGAAGGGAACAGACACACAGACTGACGGTGTAGACTTAGAAATACGAGTATGGTCCTTTTTTTGAAGAAAGAACATTTTAAAACCTTTCATAAATAACATATTAATACGAATATAAAAAGTCGATGAAACATTTCTAATCCTCTAACGAGTGATACTAAATAATTGTAAACAGTTCTATCCTCGAGCATACGTGGCCATTACTAAATTAACTGGAGACTTCAACAAATATTATTCTTATATCGCACTGCCAGCCATTTGTGATGGTAATATACTACGGTAATAGTTTATTGTAGAATTTACCTATAACCAGGGTGGGTATAGTTGCTATGTCTAGCCATTTAATTAGTAGCTTTTTAATTATTTTTTCATTGTCTACCTAAGGTGTTCCCCTGTCATGTTGTTGTAGGGGGTATTTTGGGGGTTTCTAGCCGATGAGATCTAGTCATCAGCGTCGACAGACATTTTGATCTTGTCCATTGTATAAACTGCATGCTACCCAATAGCAATATATATGTTATGGACCAAGTGATTAACTGAATGACCATTATTCATAATGCCCGGGAAATTTAACAAATACCCAATATGAGAAGGCGATATGATAAAAACTTTTGATGTAATTAAATTGAGATGGCTTTCTGAATAATGCCCGTCACTTATTGGGCAGGGTAATAAAATATATGTGTTTTAAATGAACAAATGTTGACATTGATTTTAAGTTATAATAGGTAGGTACGATTACTATTTAAGCAACAAAGTCGACGGAGCTACTGTTTCTGTCTGCAGGGTCTAAAGTAACCTAACATGAAGGAGATGACCTATCCGTGTCGGGGTGCTATAAGCTCCCGAGCTCGCTTCACTCGCTCTTGGACTAATTCATTGCGCATAGTTATTGAACTGCCCAACCGTTACGTAGCAATATTCTTAGTGACCAGACAATGTGTGTGATATATATAGAAATATCATTATTCATTACATTGCCCGATTTAATTTGACTAGATTAATAATGCCCGGACATTATATATAGTGCACTGATTCACTTGGTTCTTAACATATACAAGGTGATTTTTATTTCATAAATCATCTTTCAGAGTGTGAAAATCATCATCATCAGCCTATAGCAGTTCACTCCTGGATATAGGCCTCTCAATCTCGACTTTCGGCAACTGTCATCCAACTGCTACCAGCCACACTGCGAAGATCGTCGCTCCACCATCCTGAGGGCGTCCCACGCTACGTTTACTCATTCATGGTCTCCACTCCAGAACAGGTCTATCCCAACGGTCATCGGTTCTACAGCTAATATGGCCGGCCCATTGCCAATTCAGCTTGCTTATTCTTTGAGCTATGTCGACAACTTTGATTATCTGCCGGATCACCTCGTTCTGGTTTCGATCCCTGAGAGAAAACCCAAGCATAGCTCTTTCCATAGCTCGCTGAGCGATGGACCAGCCGTACCTACCGTGAAAAAACTTATGAATATGAACAATTTTCACTTTATGACCAACACTAAAAACAAAAACTAATTCTGTTCGCATAACTCGACAAAATGAAGGGAATAAAAAAAAAAAAAAAAAAGTGTTTATTGAGTCTCTTATTATTAACATAACAAATGTGAAAGAAACAGCCCCAGTAAGTGGTTAATAACACTTGTGTCGGGGTTGTCTCGCTCCTCCCCTGAATTGGTAGATGTTGAGACTTACAATTTATACAAAATTATAATTTGAATTAATTTCAAAAACTAAAAACAAAATTATATTATAAAAATCAAAATTATATAAAAGAAATCAAAAGTAAAATAAAATTAAATAAAATTAACATAATATTAAAATAAAATTAAATTAAATTGAATTCACATTAAAATAAAATTAACATAATATTAAAATAAAATTTAAATAAAACCAGAATTAACATATCTCATGTTTTGAAATAACATATCAAAAACTAAAATCAAGAATAAAATCAAAATTAAATATTTATTCCATTACATAATCATCATCTTCCTGTTTCTATCCCATGTTATTTGCGGTCGGCGCAACACTTTTTCTTCTTCCATACCGTCCTGTCCCCCGTCACGCTATCAAATACTCCCTTATCTTTCATAATCACTCCTCACAAAGTCCATCCATCTTTTCTTTGGCCTTCCAATCGCTCTCCATCCATCCACATTTATATTCATATCTCTTTTAGTAACATATGCGTTTCATCCCTCCTCATCACATGATCATATTAGACAAACGGTTTCCTTTCAACTTTTTGTCACTGGAAATATTTATTCCCTTTACATGAATACATAATTTCAGCAGTCTACATGGTGTTTACTGATACCCCTAAATTTGTGTTACCAGATAAAATTATGACGTCATAGTAGAAATGCTTCTAAAACTCTTCCTTAAAGTTCTCCTCAAGGATGAAACTGGTCTAGAAGTATCAATAACTACTATCAATAATATTTAATCAGCAACTAAGTGGAATAATCTGCTCGAACCCTATTAAATCACGAACCATTTAAGTAAGTGCCATATTATTATTAGTAGCACTTCTTATATCTTTTAATCAGCGTGTTTAATCATTTCTTTGTAAGCTTCTGTTTTAATTCCATAATTGTAAATTGGCTTAAGAGGAAATATCTTTTAAATTGGTCCAATATTGGAGGAGGAAATAGACGAGAGCCAAACCTCGAATTATGACTTTTTACAATGGACATTCAGTCGGCGCTCTCTGCCCATATTCCATCTTAACCATCAACGGTACCAAACTAGGTCTTAACAAAGTATCATTCTAATCTCTGATGGCGATTGTCAAAATGCCATTATTTAAGAGGTTGATCACGTGACATTTGACAGCACTTGAAAATACCATACATTTCTGTCATTTCACTAATCACTATTGCGACGCTTTCCAAAATAGTCATTACTCGAACAGTGAATTTAAATGGATACAATTTTTATCAACACTATTTTGAACTAAAAAGACCACATATACCTATTTTACTGGTTAAAACTGCTAATATAAGTTTCCAAGCATTTGAACTCATAAAACTGTCTATTGTAGCGTGCAAAATTAAATAAATTATTATCTCCTGAGGCCTGGGAGGTGAAATGTAGCACAATGGGGTAGGGAAAATGTGGCCTAAAATAATATTTAGATATGTTCCTCTAGGGATCTTCCTAGAATGATTTGAGGACAACATACTACCGAATAGATATCATACAATTCGTGTTAATCGTCCAGGAATCTTCATTCCTGGACGATTCTACTTTTTGACGGGGAATTTGAAAGTACTGAAAAATTACTGCTTTACAACAGAAGAACAATAATATTACGAGTACCATAACTGTTTCTACTTATTCAATAAAATTAGCTTGTAATTCATACAACAGTAGGTTCATCAAATAAATGGTTTAATTTTTCACTGAAGAAGAGGAGTTTTATAAGTTTGATGTGTGTACCTGTGTATGTGTATGTGTGTCTGTGACGTTATAGCTCCGAAACAAATGAACCGATTTTGATTTATCTTTTTTTCTGTTTGAAAGGTGTCTTTAAGTAAGTAAGTAAGTAATACATACATACATATACATACATAAACTCACCTTTTTCCCATGGGGGTAGGCAGAAACTACAGAACGCCACCTGCTACGATCCTTACATACTTCTTTTGCTTCACTCACATTCATACATCTTGTCATTCACACACGCCGGTTATGAGTACTGCGCACCTTGCCTTTCTGAAGAACATCACCTATGTATGTCTTCCTAGGGCGTCCCCTCCCGGCGTTTCCATTCACGTCTGCCTTGTAAATACCTTTCGTTAGTCGCCTATCATTCATCCTCTCAACATGGCCAAACCATCTTAACATACTCTTTTCAATTTTAGTCACTACGTAAGTAAGTACTACGTAAGTAAGTAAGTAAGTTATTTATTAATAATCTAAAATTTACATAATATAATATACTTAATTAACAATAACTACCTATAAATACACTTAAATAAAAATAAAATTAAACTACGAACGCGTATAAAAGGGCAGGGGTCATAGGGCGTCAAAAAATTCGTCCACATCGCTGTCAACGTGAAAAGTGCCCAGAACGCTGGCAGCATTGCCACGTTGAATGGCAATGCTGATTCTCTGGCCAAGGAAAAGCCCAGCCCTCTGGTCACGTGAAGAGTCGACTAACCGTTTACTTACTTCTCGAAACACTCGAAGAGCACTCGCACCCCATGGACCTAATGTTTCAACCCCAAACGGCTCAAATATATAACTTCCAATAAGGTTGTTGTATTTGCGCCGTTTGAGGTTTTCCGCACCAGCAGCAGCTGCCCCAGCACAGCCCGCCGTGCTAAGAAGATGGGATGGCGCAAGGGTGTCGACACATGTTGCATCCCACACCAAAGGCCTACCCACCTTCCAAGGCATTATGGTCATCCCGTCTGGTCTCTTCCCATCGTCGCGCGCCAAGCCATTGGGTTCTAAAACAGCTGGCACCCCGGCGGTGACAAGAGCCCGACGTATGATGTCATTAATGCAGTAAGTAAGTAATCATTTATTTGCACAAACATGAGTACAGTACACACAACAAATAATTGTCAATATGTAAGGCATGTTAAAAATTATAAAAATATTGAGAGTGTTCTAAAGTATGGACGTTTTATTGTTTGAATCAGGGTGTTTTCGTAAGATATCGTGTCATAATTACGTGTTTAATAGATTGCCGATCGATGTGTGTCTACTTCTAGATAAATTATGTAGTAATTAAAATGCCCCCGACAAATATAGCTAAGAAAACTCTCGATAAAGTCACCTTTCAAACAAAGAAAATGAAATCTAAATCGGTTCATCCGTTTAGGAGCCATGATGCCACAGAAAGATACACAAATACACACGTCGAACTGATAAGACCTGTTTCTTTCCGTCGGGGGTTAAAAATAGGATAGCTGTTACTTTCACACAGGGACAGGTTTTAGTCCGTTGAAAAATAGAATGGCCGTTCTAATCTAAAGCTGAAGAGTTTGTTTGTTTGAACGCAAAAATCTCAGGAACTACTGGTTGAAATTGAAAAAATCTTTTGGTGTTGGATAGTCCATTTATCGAGGAAGGTTATAGGCTATATATCATCACGCTACGACCAACAGGAGCGGAGCATAAGTGAAAAATGTTGCAAAAACGGGAAAAAAATATTCCTTCTTGAGAGCTTCCGTTGCGAGCGCTGCGTAAGCGGTTAAAGTTATGCAACATTCATGTATGTAGAGTAGGTAGGTAGCCAGTTGACAGGAGCGAAGCCGCGTGGGACAGCTAGTTCTTTATATGACGGAATCCTATTCGATCCGTGTCTTTACAAACTATTATTTAGTTTTACCTGTCCCGGTGTCTGTAATCAAATCTTGCAAGTTAGCCACTGCCCAAGTGCCGATTGAAGAGAGAACCAGGGTTACCGACTTAGCCCGAAGAATAGCTAAACTTAAGTGGCAGTGGGCAGGGCACATTGCTCGCAGAACGGATGGCCGATGTGGCAGAAAGGTTCTGGAGTGGCGACCGCGAACCGGAAGACGTTGCGTTGGAAGGCCTCCCACCAGGTGGAATGATGATCTGGTGAAGGTTGCGGGGATCCGCTGGTTACGAGACGCACGGGACCGGTCAATGTGGCGACGCTTGGGGAGGCCTATGTCCAGCAATGTACGTCTTTCGGCTGATATGATGATGACGATGATGATGAGTTTCCGATTCAGCTGATATTTGTCACACATGGTTTTTTGACGTAACAATACAATTTTGAATATAAAATCATTTTATTTTTTTTGTATGTATGAACTTGTTCTACTATTCATTACGTTGGAAATGATCTAAGATTGCCTATAAGAAATAATTCAAACACAAAATGAGCCTTAAATATCAAAGATTTTTGAGCACTTTTCTTTCCTGCGGAATTTTTTTGGAGTATAGCATATGGTATTAAGCTATGGGTACATATCGCTTCAACGTACAATGTAAAGCTTTGTTCTCGTGATCGTAAAGCAATAAGCTGCGGTATACGGTGCCAGACTCATAATCCTCCTCACCGCTGATGCACAATGCGACGGATCTTTATTCCACTCTAGACGTTTTCTGTACGATTATGTTGCGTACGGTTGCTTACACCGCATACCGTAAGAAGTTAGCAGTAGTATCGTTACAGCGTTATTTTTTAACTGACTTACCAAAAAGGAGGAGGTTCTATGTTCGACTTCATGTAAGCTTTTTTTTTTTGTATATTCACCGATATCTCCGTCAGTTGTGGACCGATTTAGAAAATTCTTTTTTTGTTTGAAAGAGCATATTCTGAAATTCGTCCCATTTTAATTTAGTAAAGATCTGATGAAGAACTTCGGCGATATACAACAGAACTCAATAAATAACGGAATATCTCTCGGGATTGCTGCAATCGCATGACTGTTTATTGTTTACGCTCTTAAGGGGTAAGCAGTTCTCTCATTTGATCGATTTTGTTCAAGTGTCATGATATTCGGTAATCTATTCTGGGGTTATAGGAAACTTACTTATACCTACTGGTGGCGATTCTGTGTACGTCAAACTAAACTATATTTATATAAAGCCTCTAAATTATGGTCATTATCAACACTGCTACCCACAGTGTTTCAAAACTAAAAATTAATGAGTAATTTACTGTAGTCTGAGCTGCAGTCAAATAAAACCGGACCAAATAACTTTGTTTGTTAGTATGTACTTCCTGTAATTGTTTGACTAGATACATAAACCAAGTGCTGTATTAATTACCTGGTCATCATCTTCATCTTATCCAGTTCCTGATAACTTTAAATACTTGTCTTGATTCGATCCTGCAACATAGAAGTGCGTTTTCCCATATTTTTGTGGTTAACGGCCAGGTAATGGTATTACTAAAAGCTATATTTGTGTGCGTTTGAGGAACGTAGACACATTCGGCCTACGCACACAAATAAAACGAAGTGGACACACGATATCGCTTGTTTTTTCTTTTAGAAGCGGCTTCTATGCGTTATTATTCTAAGGATATCAGCCTACTTTTCACCAGTTAAGTTCAAGCCAGAAAAGGGACACCAAATTTAGACTACGGTGCTGAAAAAAAAATTGTAGGAAAGAATGTAATAAACTATTGATGAACTGTATGAAAGAAGATATTTATCTATGTGCCTAGCCTTTTCCCAACTATATAGGGGTCGGCTTCCAGTCTAACCGGATTCAGCTGAGTACCAGTGTTTTACATGGAGCGACTGCCTATCTGACCTCCACAACCCAGTAACTGGGTAACACGGTGCCCCTTGGCAAGACTGGTGTCAGATCTCAAGCTTGTGACTACCCGTAACGTCTTTCAAAGATCTTCAAATGGCAGCCGGGACCAACGGCTTAACGTGCTTTCCGAGGAGGCACGGAGGAAACTCAGTATGTTGTAAATGGTCACCCATCCACGGATCGACTACATCAAGCGTTGCTTAACCTTGAAGATCGATCCGTGCGGCTGTTATAATTTAGCCACGAGCTGAAAGTCTGAAATAAGATATTAGGGCTAAAAAAGGGGGTGACTGCTGAGGTGACCAATAATAGAGACTTATGGAAGAATAAGACGTATCAATGACTTATAATTATATAATTTTGCTTCCTCTACTATCGCAGCGATTTTTGTTGGGACAATCCCATCGCACTATTCCCAAACCACTGCAACTCCTGAAAGCCAGAATCAACAGTGGCGACCACCAGAAAAGCGCCGAGGCAATGAAGCTCGACAAAGTCCCGGATAAAGAATTTAACTGTCTTGGATCCCGCAATGAAATTATTCAGAAAAGAATAACGAAAAAAAAAAACCACTTCCCTCCATATCAAGCAGGAGACAGAACAAACAAGGCCAATAGGCACAAAGGGTCGTTTACAACTGGGATAAGCCCAGTTACCTAGCACCGCGGATAAAAATTAGCATTAATATTAATGGGTCCTAACATTGTGAGCTGTTATATTTGATTCCAATAATAGGTATGGCAAAAACGCTCGAACGCACGGAAATTTGTCAAAAAATGTAAAGTCAAAAAATTTAATGTAAAATGTGTTGTAATATGGAAATTATCATCTGCTTATAATAATAATAAGCCTGCGTTTTTACCCAGCTAAAACACTGGAAATAATGATCCAAAAAAGACTACAGTTTCCTCTAAATCATTTGTAGGTATCACTAGAACATTTAATACCATTCTAACACTATCAATATATTCAGTACCTACCTTTCACCCCGGCTTTCTTATCTTACAAGCGATAATATAAGTTCCATACTTCGCCTCTGAAACCATATTTCACCGTTTATTGAGTTATCGCTGCTGAGTTATTGTGATAGATAAATGCTTGTACATCTCGTTGAAAGAAAGTGTTGTGTAGAAGGATTATTTATGGGGAAGGCATTTTTTGTAACTATATCGTTAGATTTAAATATCGTACATACACACATGCATACATAAATTCACGCGTGTTTTCCATGAGGATCAGCAGAAACTATAAAACACCAAACTGCTACGATCACTTCTTTAGTTTACGTTCATATTCATACTCATACACGCACCCTGTTTATGAGTACTTCGCAACTGGGCTTTTTGAAGACCATCACCAGTAAGATTCGTGTAATCCCTGTAGCAGCACTTAAATATCAGTACTCCATAAAGTTCATAAGTGGTGGTCTTTGGTACCTACTGTTTTTTGACACCGACTTCGGATGAAAGTAATTTTTCGCTTTGTAGTGTTATACTTTAGAAGTCGGTTTATTTATTTTTGTTAAAAAGTTTTTTTTTTTACTCTTTTTAGTGTTGGTACCTCATATTACCATGAAAAGCATTTATAGTCAGAGTACATTTGTGTCCGACAGAAAGTTCGGTTTCGGTCGAGTTTCGTCAAAAAACGAGTTTCGGTTTAATTTCGGTTTCGGTGGTAGACCTGCCGAAACAACGACTGAAACTGGAACTGCATTCGGGAGTTCTTGCACTGTGATCCGTCATGTTCAGCGCGTTTAATTCCACCAAAGCGAGTATCTTTTAGTGAATATTTTTTCTTAAATGAAGGAATGGTATGTTGATTATCATACCAATAATTTAAAATGTAAAAGACTGCATAGCTATGTGATTTAAAGAAAAAAAATAAAGAAAGACTGATTTTAATAACGTTTCCTTTATATTTTCCTCAAAACATGATCCTTGTAAGGCAGTTTCGGTCTCGGTTTCGGTCGAAACTGAAACTGTTGCCGAAATTGGTTTTCGGTTCCGGTTTCGGTCGTAAAAACCAGTTTCGGTCGGACACTAGAGAATTTCTCATTTCAATTCCAATAGCCCAAACACGACAAGGATACATTGTTTTATTACGGATTTCCAGTGGCTACCTTCATCATCAGATCAGTTCGGTGGTACAATTTTCATCAGTACCATTTATTTATATGTTTTGCTTCATCATAGTCGCTTAACTATGACATACTTATTAAGGAGTTCCAGAGGCCATCTGTGGTCTTCTTCACCAGTTTCACTTCACAAAATGATACTTTATAAGTGCAAATGCTTGCCATGTTATTGAAAAAACTTATATCGCTGAATTTCTGGCTATAATATTCGAGGAGTTCCCTCGATTTCCAGGGATTCCATTATCAGATTCTGATTTGGTGACAATGGGACCATCTCGAGAATATAGCCTTTCAAACAAAAAAAAATGTTGTATATCCTTCTATATATGACGGAGTTACGCGCGAACAAACATAAAATATATCTATACTTCTATACTAATATTATAAAGTGGTAAAATTTGTAAGTTTGTATGTAGGGGGTAATCTCTGGAACTTTCTACCAGTGAAAAATTTTTTTTTGCTACATTATTCCTGAGTGCTATATAACATCACGCTACGATCAATAGGAGCGGAGCATAAATGAAAAACGTTGCAAAAACGGGCAAGAATATTACTTTTTGAGGGCTTCCGTTGCGTACGCTGCGTAAACGGTTTCAGTTATGCAATCATGTATGTAGCGTAGGTGTAGCGTAGGTGTAGGGTATGTGTAGGGTAGGTGTAGAGTAGGGTAGGTAGGATAGGGTAGGTACGTAGCCAGTAGTTGACGGGAGCGAAGCCGCGTACAGCTAGTATATATATAAAAAAACATCCGAATTGAGAACCTCTTTGGGCAGTCCGATTAAAATATTGAACAGTTCCATTGTCTCTCATCTAGGCACTATATTAAAAATTTTCATTGATGCTATATTGTTTTTTACCTTTATGTAAAACAGCCTTTTCCTAAGCCATCATCTGTTTGTCCTTTTCCCAATCTATTTGCGCAGGCACAGCATGTCTTATTTCTTCAGTTTATTGCCATCACCAATGTCTTTCCAAGCCATATCATCTTTCACACAATCCACTATTTCTTTGGTTTTTTTCTACCTCTACTAAAATCGACGCTTAATAATTTCCTTACAAAATGCACGTTTCTCATTTATCCACTTCAAATGCCCATACCACACATTTTTTCGGTCACTGGTACCATTTGCGTAGTGTAAAAAGTATCTGTTTGGTATATTCTCTCATTTACTTTTATCTGCAAAATAAAAAGTCTCATAAAGATCATGATTGTTACAGTAAAAAGTAAATCAGCTTTGTTTTCTATCCGATATAATAAACATTATTATGTTATAACATAGACTGCTGTGTTATTGTTATAGTCCTAATCAAACATTTATCACATCATGATAGGTCGCAAAAGAAACTATAGATTTGTCAACGAAAACAAAAATATACTTTTATCACTCGGGTATAAAAACTTTTGCTTATAAAACTTTCTTGTCGTCAAAACAAAATGAATCAAATCAAAAACAAAAAAGTTGTTGGATGATGAAGATATCCTTGTTGTTCATATAAGAATACTGGTGGCATTATCAGATTGGTAAACATGCTGATAAATCTATCTACCTAGATATTGTAACTGGTTTACATGAAAATCACGTAAAGTTGACATAAGATTTGAGCTGGAAGACTAATCCTCGTATTTTAAACCAGCGAGCGCTCAGCATATTTTGTGAAAATTTAAGAACCTCAAAATCCCTCATTTATTTATTCATACATTATTCTAATCATAACAGTTTTTTTTTAAATATTCCCTTTAAATATTGGCAAAATTTAATTTTAAATAGAGAGTCCTCCTGACCCAACCGTGCACTCGATGTTATATTTTTTTACTGTACTGTTAATAAATTGTCTCTTCAAAAGGAACAAAAGCTTCCATTTTAATTTCAAAACTTGGGCTTTATATAGATTTTTTTCTTCTACAATCTTTCGTTAGATAAAACTGTTTGCGACGAGGCGTCACGTACCTTACATATAAACGTTATAGCTTATGTACTAGCGTTATATATGAAATACTAGCATAATAGCATAGGTAAATAAAATTGTTTATTTTCGTTTAGACCCCCTCAAAAAAGCAGGGTAGCTAGTAGTGATGTGTGCGATCTGCTCACGTACCAATAGTATTATTTACCTTACACACATAGTTTGTTAGGAAACACAATCTAGGTGTTCTAACTTAGATACCCTAAGACTATGACTGAAAAACAAGCATTCAAATGGTGAAAGGCTTGGTTGTACAGGACAACAACAATGTACCAGTAATGTTGTTAATGTAACTCACCAGACTTCAGAAGGCATTTGGAAGACTCTGCGACAAACGAACAAAAAATTAAGTAATGTTTTATTCCCGAAAACGTAATTAAGTAAATATCCCTTTCTACCTTTTAAGTTCGATACTATTAAAAAAGAATAATAGGAGCCTTACCAACATACAAAACAAGAAAGGAAAATATTACCCACATTCTAGAAACACAGTGACCATACATTTTCATTTTGTTCTTCAGTAAAACTGTACACACAACACGCTCACTTGGATACCCTACATACGAGTAACACGGTGCAAAGGGGCTCGTAATACATCAATTTAGCTCGTTCTAAAGGATTAAAATCAGTTGAAACTGCCCCGTTAGGTTTACACGCGAGCGAATGTACCTTTTGGGAGTGAAAGGAAAATGCTTTATTTTGTTGCAAGTTTAAGTTTATTTTCTGGGTTGTATTTTGTTTTCTGACTTCGATAGAACTGGGAGTTTCTTGACAGCTCTTCGTAGAATCGATAAACTGGAAAAGTGCACCTAGATTTTCTTATTTGAAAACTCATCATCATCATCACATCAGCCGAAAGACATCCACTGCTGGACATAGGCCTCCCCCAAGCGTCGCCACATTGACAGGTCCCGTGCGTCCCGCAACCAGCGGATCCCCGCAACCTTCACCAGGTCATCGGTCCACCTGGTGGAAGGCCTTCCAACGCAACGTCTTCCGGTTCGCGGTCGCCACTCCAGAACTTTTCTGCCCCATCGGCCATCCGTTCTACGAGCAATGTGCCCTGCCCACTGCCACTTAAGTTTGGCAATTCTTCGGGCTATGTCGGTAACCTTAATTCTCTTGCGGATCTCTACATTTCTGATTCGATCACGCAAGGAAATCCCCCTCCGTGCATAGCCCTCTCCATTGCCCTTTGAGTGACTGTAAGCTTTCTGATAAGGTCCATTGTAAGCGACCCCATCTCAGAGCCATATGTCATCACTGGCAACACACACTGGTCATATACTTTCGTCTTGAGACACTGTGGTAAGTTGGATGAGAAGATACCGCGCAACTTCCCGAACGCTGCCCAGCCGAGTCGGATTCGACGGTTGACCTCTTTCTCGAAGTTGGATTTGAAAACTGCTTTTACACAACTTCAAAGTTATTGTTTTAATCTTACACGCGGATTTCCTTCTGTATTTATTATAGAGTTGCTCCATCAGAGATTCTTCGAAACAGAAGCAATTTAGAATCTACAGGGTTATCGGTAAAATACTAACAACCTTGCAGGGATGTATGATTAACTTCATAATTATTCAACAACATTTGTTCTATGACTTTTAAAATTTCAACAAAAAAATACAGCTGTCCCATATTTTCGTGTTTTACCAATATAAATGAAAATAAGTACCCAAAAACTACTGATGCAACGAATTTTATTCAAAGGAAGCTATAGATATGTTTCGAAAGTAAGTAAATCAAGATTTATACATTTTTGAAAAGACGTCTGCTTCAGGCAAACATCTTCGTCACATCGAACCGAAATGAATGCAAAAAATTACATCCGGTAATATTACCTGCATAACAATTTAAACATGGTATCAAATTGAAGGAAATTCATAGGCCAAGTCAGTTTGAAGGATCTTCTCCCGAGTTACACGCCATGACAAGTGATTAATGTCGATAATTAAAAAGTTAAAACTTTAAAACTCTCAATTTGATGATTCGAGGTAAAGTCGAATTGAAGGTTATAGGGGATCAAATCTTAAACCTGCCTCTTCGCGGATACAGGCTGATCTTATGGTCAGCCTGATCTAGGGCTGTAAATTTTAAGATTAAATCTCGACGCTGCCGCGCTGTTTACCGATTGTTTAGCACATTCTGTGTTCAAATTTACGAAAGATATTTTGAATGAAGAATCTGCTAAGTAGCTCAGAGATATTTGCAGAAAACAAACATTGGTACATAAAGTTCCTATCACATTGTTCTTATAAATCGCTCTACCTCCAAAGTTTATCAGTTTTCAGGCCGGGCCCCAATCAATCTTTGTGTACCAATTCGCTGAGTCAGCCAAACTGGAGCGTGTCGACACCCTGTGATTCAGTTAGAGGGTTTTTTTCATGAGAAAGCATATGAATAGGATACTTTAGTCCGTCATCGTCGGTAATGGGTGAAAGTTGAGTCATGTGGGTCTTTGATAGAACCAAAATATGAAAATTAAGGGATTAGGTTTTTTCGTTATTTATGTCCAATCTGAAAACTTAATTCTACTTAACTAAAACTTAGGCCTTTACGTGATACCCTGGGCGTCGGGACTCGCCCGGCCACTGTAGGCGTGGGCTTGCGGACGGCGAGTAATAGTTAGCTCGCCGTACGATAAGGATCAGGCCCGCGTCGACGGTGCGTAGTTTTCCACTCTCGCCTCAAGTAATGTCAGCATAAACTGACGGGGCTCGCTAGGGCTAATGCCTGTCTGGGTCGCGGATAAATTGAGAGCCGCGAACCTTTTTTTTTTTTTTTTTTTTTTTTTTTTCCGGGGTGGAAAATCCTCATTGGATGTCCTCCGCCCTGGGGAGGGCGGAGGGGTCTGTCAGACTCGTACTGACTAAAAACCACCCCGGTGTTCCATCTTACACCTACGCTGGGGGTCGCGGGAACAACGATACTTCCGCAACCCCCAGCTAGTGCCGGCCCTCGATCTCGGATTGGGGGGGAGTGAGGTGTTTGCACCCCCCGCAACGTCTACGAGGGGCGCGCGTGGAACACGACGCGCCACCACCTCGGGTCCAGATGTGTGGGGGGCGACGGACGTCCCCGAGTCCGTCGCCCTAGGACCCATTTAGGGGGGCTGGAAGAGGGCGTTGTCTGCCCTCCGCCGACGCCCGGCGCGTCTGCTGCGGATCGGGTTAGCGGATGAAATCTCCCTCTCCCTCTCCGCAGCCTCCTTCTGCGAGACGACTGTTTCGCAGAAGGATACCACCGCGTCCCAGGACTCCTCGCTGCCGACCATAGACTCGACTACGGCCGGCAGCGACAGGTCACTGCCCACTTCAGAGATGAGGGCACGGCGTGGCCCCTCCCAAGCGGTACACTCTGCCAGCGTATGCCAAGCCGTGTCCTCCCGGCAGTCGACGCAGTGGTGACACCGGGCGTCCGGCTCCCTGTTTATGCGACACAGGTACTTCCCGAAGCAACCATGCCCCGAGAGCACCTGCGTCACCCGAAACGACAGGGAGCCGTGCCTTCTCCCGAGCCAGCGCTTGAGCACTGGCCGGACCGCCTCGATGGTATTGAGGCCGGCGGTAGGGCGTGAAAGCCTGTCCCGCCATTCCGCCACCAGGACCTCACGAAGCTGGGACTGACGCAACTCCATATGTCGCTGCATCAGCCCTTCGCCCCGCGCCCGCACTTCCTCGCGCCACCGATACAGTGACGCGAGTACCTTCGCCTCCAAGTCCCAGGGCGGGGATCCGGCCAGTGCACAAGCCGCCTCGTAGGAGATCGTGCGATACCCCCTGATGACTCTGACGGCCATCGCTCTCTGCGGCTTTCGCAGAACAGCGATGCTGCCGGCCGTCAGGTCAGCCGCCCAGATCGGGGCCCCATATAGGGCCATCGATCGCACGATCCCCACGTAGAGCCGCCTACAGGCAGCGCTCGGTCCCCCTAGATTGGGAAGCAGCGTTGACAGCGCCCCAGCCGCGCCCAACAACTTGGGTGCCAGCCGCCGGAAGTGGGGGCCGAAATCCCACCGGCTGTCGACCACCAATCCCAGGTACTTCATGGTTGACTCGACAGCGATTCGAGCCCCCCCGACGACGATGTGGGCATCGGGCGGTGGCGCCCGCCGGGGGCCATGAAAGACCATGGCCTCCGACTTGTTGAGGGCCACCTCCAGGCCAAGGCGCCGTATGCGGCTCACCACCTGTGAGACCGCAGCCGTCGCCAGCAACGCTGCCTCCCTGTACGAACTCCCCCGGGCGGTGACCAGCGTATCGTCCGCATAACACGTCAGGTCTACGCCCGGTTGGAGTTCGCCCCTCAGCACCCAGTCGTACCCGATGTTCCACAGGGGCGGGCCCAAGACCGAGCCCTGTGGAACACCGCACGACATGCGGTGCTGGTTTTCGACGCCATCACGTCCCACATAGGTGACACACCTCTCCGCCAAATAAGCCCCGACAATGCGGCGGAGGTAGGGAGGCACTCGATGATACCGTAGTGCCTCCCGAACACAACTCCAGGGCAGGGTGTTGAAGGAAGGAAGGTTGGAAATGTCCAAGGACACTGCCAACATCACCCCACCCCGGGACACCGCTTCCTCCGCCAGGACTCTCACCTGCAATATCGCGTGAATGGTGGAGCGCCCATGCCGAAAGCCAAATTGGCTTTCGGCCAGGTCCGGCCCCTCTCTGTACAAGTGACTGACGAGGCGGGCAGCGATTATCCGCTCGAACAGCTTACCCACCTCGTCTAGCAGCACTATGGGCCGGTACGCGGACGGTGAGTCCGCAGGGCGCCCCACTTTCCTGAGCAGGACCAGACGACCAGATTTCCACAGAGTGGGAAACTGGCCCCGCTCAAGGCACGCAGTGAAGAGTCCTCTCAGCCAGGGCTCTAGCTCCTTCAGAGCGAGGGCTAGCACGTGGCCGTGGATTCCGTCGGGCCCCAGAGCCACGTTCTTGGCCCGGAGCCGCATCACGGCCGCCCCCATCTCTGCCTGTGTCACCTCTGGGACGCTGATGGCGTCCTCCTCTGTAGACTCTGCGGCCGTGGGCAAAGCCATCGGCGGCGGGATATGCTCCACTCTCGCTGCGAAGAGGGCTGCGACTACCTCCTCCAGCAGCTCGGGTTGGAGACTCTCCGTAAGTGGAGGCGCAGCTGCTCGAAGTTTTCCTCGAACCGCTCGATAAGGGCGCCCCCAAGGATCCCGGTCTAGAGTCTCCAACATCTCCTCCCTGGCTCACTTCTTCGCCTCGCCCATGGCCAGCCGCAGAGTCTCCGTCGCCGCGCGGTACACCTCATACAGCGCGGCTTCTTCGTCTGGCCGCTACGCACGCGACACGCAACTGTGCGATATCGGCGGATCACCAGTACACCTGGCGCCTCGCTGACTGTGCGTGGACCCGGGGCATGGACGCGTCACTGATTTGCGTCATCGCCCCGCGGAACCACAGCGCCTCCTGTTCGACGTCGACGGGTCCGGTTGTTGCCGACTCCTGGATCCAGGCCTGAACAATGGTGGCCTCCTCGAGAAGTTCCCTGTCGATGCGCTTACGCGCCCAGCGCGGACCGTCCGTTCGCGGGGCCGGCGTACCGCGGCCGCCGGCGGTCTGGGTGGAGACGTCGAAACGGATATATCGGTGATCCGATAACGTCTCCACCTCCACGGCGACATGCCAGTCACGGACACGGCTCGAGACAGCAGGGCTAGCGAACGAAACGTCCACTACTGACCCGCCCCGCTGTCGCACGCACGTGTAAGCCGAGCCCCGGTTTAAGATGACCAGGGCCTGCAGTCTCGACTTAGTTAACGATCGTTAAGTAAGCTAACGATCGTTAACTCTTACCGATAAAATACGCTTGCCGTAACGACGCTAACGTTAAACGCAAGTCTCGACAGCCGAGTTATCGTGCAAAATCGGTCACTAATTTGACTTAGCGTTGTCGGTACGATAACGATGTTCGTATTCATAGTGCGGTGATTTTATTGTAAAATTATGGCAGTTGAAAAAAATCCTTGTATTTTAGGGAAAATTGGTAGACAAGATATTCAAAAAAAACTATTTTTCTTTGAAAATTGTACAGAAGATTGATAAACCTTATCATGTTAACACTTTTTTGCATACAAACGGGTAAGTAGCATATACCGTTTTTAAGAATACGCATAACAAAGAAGAAAATAGTTTGCTTCCTTGCAACACAGACGTTGAAAATGGGAAACAAACTGTCAATGTCAACTTTGTTTTGTACACAAATTATGACATTGAGATAGAATTGGAATTGATAGAAAAACTGGAAAAGAACCGTATTTTGATGGTGGAGGACAGTGTCAAAGGCGCAGGCCCAAGCCCGAGTGCCAGCAGCGTTAGCGTCAGGTAAATACAACCTCCAACAATTTTCGATTTAAATTTTTGGTACTAAATTATACTTTGCGTATTTCCAACGAAGTTCGTGTTTATGTTTACGTAATGAATATCTTAAATGTTTCAGGCGTACTTCGGGGCAGATTGATCCGCTTTTGGCGACTTTAGAAGCACGACCATATCCCCACACGGGCAAATTTTGAAACAGGCTGGAAGGAGGTTGCCAAGGAATCCATCAAGTAGCCCGAGCAGTGCATGACGTTAAATCACAAGTTGCTTTTTAATTGTAAGTACAATCCACGTCAGTTTTATTTATATTTAGTAAAATACACTATTCTAATTACAGCTTGAACTAAGGCAGCAAAATTTAATAAATAAATCATACAGTCTGGCAACCGAGGCATCATCACTGCTCCTTTGACTGAGGTGGAGAGATGTATGACATCCTTAACTGGTGTAGAGTACACATTTGGCATCGACTGCCCGGACGTTAAAAAGTTTCAAAAGAGTAACCATGGAGTTTCTTGAAGGTTCTTCTCCATAGGAAATGACCAACCCGAACTGTGCACCTTTTGTCGACGTTTTATAAGTGCCCATGAAGGCCTATGTGAAATAAAAAGAAATATTTTGATATTGTTATGCTATTTCCTTTTTTATTATTAGAATCACAAGCACGCTAGAGGGTATTAAGAGACATTTTTAGTACATCTAACTTTTTTACAGGTGCTGGCAGCTGCAATTCAAGTGCAAGCAGACGCTGCCAAGATGCAGGCTGAGGCAGCCAAGGTACAAGCCGAGGCATGGGTGCTATTGGCATAGGCTGCAAATAAAATAGCTGATGCTTTTACAACATTTGTAAATAAAAATAATAAATGAATTTATATGTTTTTTATTTAAATCACAGAGGGTCAATAAAATAAAATTATTTAAATCTAGTATTAATGAGTCTTCTTCTTATGCACTCTGCAACAGCTCGCCCAGTGCACGATACAAGTCCTGTATAACATAAACAAGATTTTAAGAGTATTCATACAACGGTGTTACATAAGGCGGACTTGATGCTGTAAGTCATTATCTATCACCTTTGGGTCAAATAAATGGATATTCCAATGAAATAGGTATAAAGATCTGGGGAAAATTATATATTCTGCAAATATAGGTAATGAATAAATATAATATATTCACCGGTAGCTTGGACCCGATACCGGTGGGCTACTATTTTTATATGTTTTTTTATTTATAAGCTAATATTTTAAAATGTTATTAGTACGTACATTAATTGAATAAAGGAAATATAATATAATAAAATATTAAATGAATACCTTAAAATAAATCAATTGATTTGGCACCTGTAACTTCTAGGCCATCATCATGAACTCCGCTTCATGTAATTTATATTTTATGTGCATGTTGTGTATCACTGCACATCCATTGACTATTAGGCCAGCAGTGTATGGCTCATACATCAACTGGAGTTGGTGGGATAGATACCTAACAACAGACTTAAGCCCACCAAAGCAAATTACAACGAGGTTCCTGGCTGAACAATGTGCATTTGTTTATTGATACTCCGGTGTCCCAGGGTGTTGCAGCATTTCTAAACTTCTCTTTAAGTGCCCACCGTTCTTGGGTTATGGGAAATTTGACATATCTTCTTAAAAGGTTTTCATTGATAGCCTAAGTTACTTAGAATCTTGGCTTATGCCGCAGCCCCACTGCAAGCTAGCACTGGTACTGGTTTTTGGTAGCACCCACTTGCGTAAAATCGGAGTGCCGTCAGTATCTATTAAGAAGAAAATGTTATGTACATCTTGGATATTAGAAAAACATAATAGAAATATTATTTAGGCACGGTAGGTACCCAACGCAAAGACACTCACTTGAGAATCCACAGAAAGTCCGTAACGCCGTCGTCTTTGAATAGATGGGCGAAGTTCATGCAACATCTCCTTGTTTTTTCGGTAGAAATATGGCCATCCTCTAAATCCAAAGGATTTTCACCTTCACGCCGGTTTCGTGCAATTTGCCACCTCATTATTATATCGCTTCTGTGTTCGAACACGACTAAATCCCACGCTAAATATTTATTTATTGTTGCGTAAACTCAAAAAACCAATGTTAACGATCGTTACGAATACTTATCGGGCTGTCAAAAATGCTCGCTAGGAAATACCGATAAATCGTTAACTTATCGTAAATATACGTTAAGTTAACGATGACAAACGTCAAAAATCGATAACTTTGAAAGTCGAGACTACCAAAAATCCATATTTAACGATCGTTAGGACTTATCGACCGATCGTTACGAGTTATCGATCGTTAACTAAGTCGAGACTGCAGGCCCAGGCCGGTGGTTACTGCCCACTCCTCCAGCGCCTCACCCCTAGCATCTGTTACCGGAGATCCCCACGCCGAAGACTTGGCGTTGAGATCCCCTAGTAACAGCACAGGGCGAGGGTGGATTCGGCCTACGGCGGCGCCCAACTCGACAAGAAAAGAGAGCCGCGACCCTGACACAAGCAACTGAAGTAACACGGGTGGGTTTTAGTCAGTAAAAGCCTGACACGCCCTCCTGCTCCACCCAGAGCGGGAAAGTTATCGAATGTTTTCCCACCCCCAAAAAAAAATACCGTATCCTGATGGCCCCACGCAATTTAAATTGCGTGTATAGGCGATATCACGTACGTATTTTCTAAGAAAATTCAAGTGCGTATCGGTCGAATTGCATCACATTGAGTACATGTGAACGTACTTGCAAATTCGCTTAGTATAAATCGCTTATCGATGTGATATAAATGAAATTGCATCCCTCCATCAGGACAGGTTCTTAGTATATGGCAAACGATACTGAAAAAACTGAAAGTAATATTCATCTCTAAAAATACGACAGTTGAAGTTTTTTTTACCCTGGCATTGGAACGCCTTGAAGCAATTACACCAATGGATCATAAACTTATGATAAACATTCTACAAGTCCAGGTTTCCTCACGATGTTTACCTTCACCGTTGTCAGAGATGCCAAGACAAACTTAGAAAGTACATATGAATTGAAAAAGTCACATTGGTAATTGCCCGGATTTGAACCCACGACCTCAAGCACGAGAGGCGAGGTCTTAGCCATTAGACCATCATGATGATGAAGTTGGATGATGATTAGTATGATGGTGATCTTTATGACCTGAATTATTTTTAAAGTTATCCTAATACTAGGACATATCCAGCCTTAAATCAGCTCGTGGATATTCACGTATTTGGATACGTGAATATCCGCGAGCTGATTTCCGCTACCATGAGTCATGGTAGCGGTAGCAAATGTGGGGTTGCCGGTACGATTCCGACATAAACCTTCGTTATCCCCAACGGAGGTTATCCATAAACCCCGACTCATGGTAGCGGTAGCAACTGTGGGGTTGTCGGTACGATTCCGAAATAAACCTTCGTTATCCCCAAACGGAGGTTATCCATAAACCCCGACTCATGGTAGCGGTAGCAAATGTGGGGTTGTCGGTACGATTCCGAAATAAACCTTTGTTATCCCCAAACGGAGGTTATCCATAAACCCCGACTCATGGTAGCGGTAGCAACTGTGGGGTTGTCGGTAAGATTCCGATATAAACCCTCCTTATCCCCAAACGGAGGTTACCCATAAGCTCCGACTCATGGTAGCGGTAGCAACTGTGGGGTTGTCGGTACGATTCCGAAATAAACCCCCGTTATCCCCAACGGTCAAATAACAGAGGTTATCCATGAGGATTTACCAATAAACAAATATACAACTTGTTTGAGGAAATAAACACAACGGCCTGACTTTATGCCACATCAGTTGCAAACTGCACTTATTTCCATTCCATCAATAAACAGAAACATTTCCATCGTGATTTCATCAAACAAACAGTATTTACAGTTCATTTAAAGTAAGGAAACCAATAACAGCGTCAAGCCCTCTACCGAACAAACTAGTGCATTCAAGAGCATTTTCTCATATTTCTACATCAAGTGCCACTATTCACCGGAGAAAAATTAAAACTTTTCACCCTGCACAGAAAAAGGAACCTTATCAAACAGTTCTAAAATTTAAATAACATTGTTATCGTTGTTCAGATACGCCTTTATTCCATAACCAGCGTTCCACTATTACAATTTGTATAGTCACATTGAACGGAAATCTTTTATGGTTGACTAGTGAGTTTGGACTTTGTAACTAACGAAATTAGGTTGCTTGTTAAGTGCAGTAGTGGTTCGCCAAACAGCTATGACGGGCTTGATGCAGAAATTGCATTGACAAGGGTCATATAAAATCATGTTTCAAAGTACTTTTATTTGGTCTTTGTAATTTTATGCAGTTTTGGTTTCTGATGACACATTGCTTGCAAACTTATTAATTTAGGAAAATATTTAATCTAGGAAAAAAATAAGTTCAAATCAAATCAAATCAAATTTATTTATTTGGAACAAGAAAAACGTACAGATATAAACAGATTGAAACGATGATAACCGCAGTAGTATAAAACTGTGTCGCGGTTATCAACGCCCCTCTCCAGGTAATGAAGTAAAACTGTTCCAGTTACAATTATATAATAACAACAAAAATGCAGACGTGAATTATTAGTAAAATAAAATAAGTAAAATAAAATGGATTTGTGTGGATCGAAGAGAGGTTGTGTGTGTGTGTGCTTGTGTAATTTGTGTATGTTTTGTATGTGTGCGTGTGATGGGTTGTGAGAGTTATACTTCCGCAGGTTCTTCTGTTTCGTCATAATTTAATTGTTTTAGCCAGATATTTAATTTAATTTTGAGTTTTTTCCTAGTTAACGAGTAGATATTTATTTTCTTATTTATTCTATTGTACATTTTGGAACTAATGTGTTTAAAGTGACGGCGTGCCGCTTCAGTTCTGCGAACTACTATACCACATATCCTATCAGACCGGCGTTTTGTGCTGCCGATACTCGGATCATAGGCAAGCTGGCATTGTTTACGGAGTATGGCCTGTAGTATAAATAATTTTCTTACAGTGAGAACCTGACACAGAGAATACAGCGCCGTTGTTGGATATCGCATCGGTTTCTTTGCCAAAACCTTAAGTATCGCACGCTGTCCGCGTTCAACTCGTAACATTGTCGTTTTATGAGCTGCTCCCCATACAACAAGGCAATAACCTAATACCGACTGAGCTAGCGAGAAGTATACAGTGATTAAGCTGTCAAAATCAACAACCGATCTAAGTTTCTTAAACACATAAATAAGCTTCCTTAGACGTGTAACTGTGGCATCCGTTTGCTGTTTCCATTTAAGGTAACTATCCACTAAAATACCCAGGTATTTGATAGTCTGAGCACTGTCAAGTTTAGGACAGTTACAAGTAGTGTTTGGAGAAGAGGTAGCACATGTATGAGCACGAATTACGATAGGAATTGCAGGTTGACTAGACCTATTGGTGGAAAATGCAATGAATTTGGTCTTACTAATATTTAGGGTTAAGAGATTTTTGGTTAACCATTTCATGACACAGTTTAGGGCCAGTTCTGAGTTTATTTGAACCTCACTCCAATCACTACCATGAATTATTAGAGCTGTGTCGTCTGCATAGGTAATAATTTTGCAGTTGGGTAGGTGTAACTGACACAGCTCATTCACGTATATGAGAAATAGGGTTGGCCCCAGTACACTGCCCTGTGGAACCCCAAAAGTAAGAGATTCTTCTCTGCTTACATAGTTTTCTATCTTAAGGGACTGTTTACGGCCTGTTAGATAGCTACTGAATAAGTCATATGCAGTACCGCGAATTCCCATACCATCCAGCTTCGAAAGAAGGGTGGGGACAGAGACAGTGTCAAAAGCCTTTGAGAGGTCTAAAAAGATACCAATAGTTTTACGTTTATTTTCAAAATTGTCCACAATTGTGTCGGAAAGTTCTAAGACAGCATCATCTGTGGATTTACCACTTCTGAAACCGAACTGATTTGGTGCTAATATGTTAAATTTGTTGAGGTATTTAGTGAGTCTAATATTTATAACTTTTTCGAAAATTTTAGAAAAGGTGGAAAGCACAGAGATAGGTCTGTAGTTTGAGACACTGTCTCTGTCTCCGGATTTGTGGATGGGATGAACAATCGCAGTTTTAAAAATGTCGGGAAAGGTACCTTTAGAGAGGCACAAGTTAAAAATATGGACAAGAATTGGAATAATAGTATATCTCGTAGCTTTCACAACAGCTGAATTTATACCATCAAGACCAGCAGAACTTTTCTCTTTGAGACCGATAATAATGTTTTCTAGCTCAGTACTATCCACTTCCAGCAACCTCATTGAGTGTAAAGGAGGAGATTGAGAAGAGCTGAAATTACTGGAAGCAAGGTTTTTGTAAAAATCTGTTTGTTGAATTCGACTAGCTAATTGTCTGCCTATGTTAGAAAAATAGTCATTTGCGTTATCCACCGATTGAGAGGGATTTGCAGAGCAATTTAATAGTTCCGAAGCTGCTGACCTGTTTTGATTTAGGTTCGCGATCTGTTTAATAAGCCGCCATGTATCTTTAGGATTACCTTTGGCCTTCCGAAACTCGGCGCGTTCATATTCGCGTCTAACTTTTTTTAAAATATTGGAACAGAAATTGCGATAACGGTGAAAAACCAACTTATGTGACTCATTATCCGGGTGTTTTTTAAATGCACGATACAATTACATTACGTATACATCTCAGAAGGCCAGGAGTAATCCACGGCTTAATAATACGTTTTTTGCTGGGAATGACTGAGGTGTGGGAGTGAGATTTAATGACAGAGGACCTATGTCCTCTATAGTAAACACAAAGTATTCCGTAGCTGAATTAGGATCTTGAGATTCTAAAACTGATGAAAAATTTGTATTTTTAATACATTCGACCACCGCAGGGAAGTCTATTTTATTAATAGACTGTTTATGAGCATAAGTTTTAATTTTCAGGTTACAGTAAATAACAGTAGGTGAGTGATCGGTAATGAGAGAGTCAAGTACAAGAGTGGTGGCAGAGGTATGGGAGCGAAGAATCACATGATCCAGGCAGTTCGAAAGTCTCGTTGGAAGATTATGGGCAGGAAGCATTGCATGAGAAGCCAAAAGAGTCAGGTATTCGTCAGCGTAGTAGTCGGTGCAATTGGACATAATGTTTATATTTAGGTCGCCAATTACAGCAACAGTTTTATATTGAGATAAGTTTGATAACAAATGGTCGAGACTACTTAAAAATTGTGTCAAATCTCTTTTAGATGGAGACCGGTATACGGCGACAAACGCTGCTATACCATTAAACTTAAGTAATAAACAGTTTGCATCATTGAGCATCGGTTGCTCTACAATAACATTTAAGCAGTCTCTTATGTAGGTAACCACACCATCATTTTGATTTTTAAACGATGAGGAATAAGAGTTGAAGCCCCCTATAGAGGGTATTATTTGACATTTACTTAACCAGCATTCACTTAAAATAATAATATCAGGTAAATATGTTAGTCTACTCAAATATACTAATAAATTATTGAAATTACTGTTCAGACTACGTATGTTAGTATGAAAAATTTTAAAATCATGCAATGCACTATTAAAAAAATTGCCACTCATTTCCGGTGAGCTCGTGTAGCAGTTAGAAACAGAAACACATTCGACTTCTTCCGTTAAAGAAGTTAAGTTATTCATTGAACATTAAATCATCAACCGGGGAACTAAAACTGGGACATGGATTGCATTGTCTAAAAAAGCAAACAATAATTGACTTTCTAGAATCAGTTATGTAATATCGCCTATATCGAGTTAATAAATACGCTAAGAACTTATCTGACTGAATAGATACACAGAAGTTGTGGATAGTATGAGTGTGTGTGTGTTGGAGTAAATGGGGTGTAAATTGGTTGTGAAGAAGTAAGTAGCTTGTGGATGAAAAATGTGTATGTGGAGAGTGTGTGATGTTAAAGGCTACAAATGATAATTTAAATGAAGTTTTAGAATATAACAAAAATCTAGGATAATCATGCATGAGCTGGAGATATAATGACATAAGAACTAGACATACAGCGACTTCTTTTGATGCCATAATGACTAGTCACGTTGTTTTCGCAATGCTCGCTAAATCCGACTCGTTCCTCACCTGCAGATGGGGACAACCAGGTCTTTCGCGAACATAAATTCTCCCATGTGAGACCCAACAGAATTCAAACTGGTTGGTTTTAGCTGCATCCCTAGCCAGAAAAAAAAGTCTTTTATTCTTGGCTGACAAGTTTTCTGATATGTAGATACGTTTTGCAGGGCCACTTATTTTAAGATGTTCAGTTGTCAGTTTGAAGCTATTTTTAATATGGTTACGAAATTTCAGAAGAAAATCTTCCTTAAGCAGTACAGTGGTAAAATCGACTATTATTGGCTTGACGGCTGGGTCCTTTGCTTTTATGCGAAACACATCTTTGACGTCTCGCGGCTGGATTGTAAGGTTCAGCAATTTACCAGTTTCCATAATAGTATTCAACAGTGAGGGTTTCGTTTCAGATTTACACCAAGGAACATTACGTATCTCGATACAAGTAGACCGTGCGCTTTGCTCCATATTTTCAAGCTTCCTTTCGAGATCGTTTATATATTTTAAGTTTTCTTCACGCTCCGTTTCTAGAACGTTCACTTGTATTTTTAGATCTTCATGTTGTTTAGATAGGAAGTCCAAGGAATCGCGTATATCATTTACAACGGAAAACAACCTATCATATTTCTCGTCCTGTTGTTGTTTAAATTCACGAAACATTTCCCTCATCTCAGACATAAAATGGGTTAACGTGGTCTCATCGGTGCCATCCGACCGTTTACGCTTAGTGTTTCTAAAAGTAATATTTGGCGAAATCTCAGCATTAGGAGGGTCATTTTTCAGATTTAAGTTAGGTTCGGATGAACTAAGAGGTGTGCCAAGCGCCTGCACATTTGAGACAGGCAATGTCGCGGCAGACCTCCGCGTCGCTGCCGACTGTGGCAGAGGTGAACCGTCGTTCGGCATTCTCGTTGTTCGCAAAGTACTAGGCTGCCAGCAGATTGAAGAGGCTAATTGCAACTTAATGTGGCAGGGGTCAACCTATTCTGGTGGCAATCGACAGAATCTAACAAGACTGCTTTCCGTCTAATATAAGTTGACCTCCAATAAGATAAGGGATCCTTTACTCACAGTCTTGCTTGTGTTTTAGTACTTTTATCCGCTACAGCACACTGACGAAGACGAGATCAGGTGTCGCTCGTCGCACACACGCAAGACTTGCGTATGTAGTAGGCAAGCGCGTAAGCTTCTGTGTAAGATATGCACTCCTAATATTTGCACGGAATTTAGTTGTCGAATTTTTGTTTATTTATAATTAAAAATAAAAAGTGGATAACTTAAAACGCGTCTGAACTCCTCAGAGGTCCGGAGGGAAGGGCAAGGGTTCTTAACAGATCTTTCGGAAAGAACTGAAAACTTATTTCTCAAATAGCTGCGGCGAAATAGTTTGCAAGATTGTCTAATTTTCACATTTTCACTACCTTCATTACCACAAAACAGAAATAAAATAAAATCGAAAAAGACTATTCGAATCGATGACGAATACCAAAATAAATACAAAAACAAATAATTAACACTAAAAATCTTTTTAAAACAAGCTGTTTACGGACTAGAAACTACGAAATGTAATATCGCTTATCAAAATATATCCAATGAGCCCAAACATGGTGATGCTATCTTGTCTGGTTGAGGAGTTGCTATGGCCACCTTCCAGCTCCATCATGAGACCAGCTCCATAGTATTCTCACCCGTCTTTCTCCTTACACGGGAGGCCATAGCTTATTAAGCTGAGGTCAATCGGCTGCGGGTTCCGGTCAGACGGCCCCCAGGCGAGTTCACTCCCATTGGGAGTTTGCAGAAACCCAACATTAAACGAATTTGTGCTCGGCTCGTCTAGCGTAGACTCAACTTTAGGATACACAAAATGTCACGATTCGTAAATTTGACAACCACTATTAACTCCGTCCGCCGCCCGCAAGCTCGCGCGTACTACTAAACTGAACAAGCGTGTGGATACATCGCAAACACGTTTGTCGAATCTTTGATTTGTGCATAAAAACCGACACCGATGCCGAACACTGGCGAACACAAACAAAAACAGGCGAACACAAACAAACACCCATCCCCACCCAGTTGTTTGCTGTTCGCCATTGTTCGCCAAGCTTGTGGAGGCGGCATTAGAAGTCACTTGTCAATCGCATACATTTTTGCCTTTTTGACAATCGCTATCGCCACGCTTGCGATGATAGAATGTAATTTATCTAGGGCCTCAGGTGGCTCTAGGTAGATACCAATTCTGATATTAATAAAATATTCATAGCCAAAAACCAATACATGGTTCTCAATACAAAGCAATATTCTATATTGCACTGCAATCTCTATTACAATGAAGTGGATCTCGATATCTTGTCGAAGTTACCTCATCGAGATTGCAACTTCGATAGTTACGGATGTCGGATATACTCTCACAGACAGTTAGACGGGTAAAGTTTGTAATGTGTATTTGTCTTACCCGCATGAGATAAGAGTTATCTTTATCTGATATGATGTGATAACTAATTGATACGTATCTTATCTGTTTGGATTATGTGACCTAGACTAGAGTCAAGAGCAAACCCATCACAAATAAAAAAACAAAAAAAAAATGTGGTGTTTTATTCACTGCAATGATATTTAAAATCGGAAGAAAGAAATAAAAAATAAAGAAAAAATATTTATTTGTCACCCGCACAGGAGACACGAGAAATAAGCATAAAATTAAAGGAAGGAGAGTTCGTGGGTCAGTCATAACAGCCGTACATACCTCGGTAAGATTTGTTCAACTATGAATATAGATAAATAATACATAAAAAAATAAAAGATATATTCAAGTTTAAGCAACGCTTGCCGAGGTCGTTTCGTGGATGGGTTACCATCCATTTCATACCATGACTCCTTCGTTCCTCGGAAAACAGACTAAACTGTTGGCTGTCATTTGAAGATCTTGACAGTCGTTACGCTAATCCGAAGCCATCAAATCTGATACAGTCTTACCAAGGGGTATCGTGTTACCCTGTTACTGGGTTGTGGAGATCAGGTTAAAACACTAGTTGTCAGCTGAATTAATTTATGTTTTCTAAACATAGACCTTACTTTGAAACAAATAAAATTTAAAAGCCCCCGGCTCATTTTTATTTCATGCTTTTTATACTTAATAATTTATCTTGTAGTAGACACGCTTCGATCGACAATCTATCGAACATGTAATTATAACAATATCTTGCAAAAAAAAAACACGGTTCAAACAGTAAATCGCGCATAACTTTAGAACGGCTCAACCGCAAGCTTATTACGTATATTTTGCAAGATCAAAACGATAGCGATTTTTACGCAATAATTGCTCTTCCATACAGAAGTTGTAGAGTTGTTGGCGGTTTTTTTTTAATAAGTGCATTTGACAACAGCGAGCGATTAGCAAACGATTGTGTAGGACCTACCATACCTACACTGCAGGTAATTCCGACTTTTATGACATAAAGCGTTTGATCGCTATCGTTTTGCTCTTGCAAAAGATACAAAATAAGCCTGCCGGTTTCCATCAAACATAGCTAAGAACACTGTCGATAAAGTCACAATTCAAACGAAAAAAAACTGGATTTAAATCTGTTTATCCATTAGGACCTACGATACCACAGACAGATACACAAATACATAAACACACAGGTACACACGTCAAACTTATAACACCCCACTTTTTCCGTCGTGTGTTAAAAACAATTTGTGCTAGTTTATGCTACAGTGGCACCTTAATTTTTGCCACTTCAAAACCCTTCAACCACATCAAATCCTCGAACGATAACACAACATGTTATCGGAGACCTTGATTAAATATTCACGTGTCGCTTACATTATGATACTTATTACACGGTTCAACCAATTTCTGTTTGGTTGAAAGGTGCGCAGGCCATGACCGATGTTAAGGAGATCAATGTTGTTTAATATCTAACCACAATTATTGAATTTATTACTTTATGAACAAGTAAAAATTGACTGCGTAAAGCCAGTGGAGGCGAGACACATAGGATTGATCGATGTGGCGACATTTGGGAGAGGCCAATTACGTCTTTCAGCTAAACTGATGATGATGAAAAATGGTACAACACAGTGCAGACTTAATGCCTCAGTCCTAACCAATTATAACTTAAATACTTTAAAAATACCGTGTGGCGTTGTAACATACCTCCACATCGCTGTCGACTGGTTATGTCCCCAAAAGACTGATAGCATTTCAATATGTTTGGCAATGCTTATTCTCTGAAGTAAATAATAAAAGAAAAATTATAAAGTGGTGTTAAACATAATGGAAAAAGTACAAACATGTTTTGCTTATTTATGACGTAGCAAGCAATATTTTGGGTTACAAGTGAAATATTTACAATTATTATTATTATGAGCCTTTTATGTCCCACTACAGTGCAAAGACCAAATATTTACAAGCAATTTTTTAATTATTCTAGCAAAAAATTGTGATTATTTAGATTCTGTGATCAAAAACATTATTTGCATCGGTCCTTTTCTTCCCAACTATTTTGACATTAGCTTCCAATATTTTACATGGAGCGACCACCTCCCTGTAACCTGACCTCCATAATCCAGTAAATCGGTATCACTGTGATGTTAACACAATCCGATTTGGTTGATTCAACCAAAACGGACCGTGTAATGACAGCCTTATTACCGGTACAGTCCCTTACAGTAATATGCTTAGGTGTCAAGTGTCAATCATCCCTATTGTTTTAGAGACCCAATAAACACTGATTGACCGGTCCCTAATCAATGCTGCCCAAAGGCTGACCTGATTGATATCGCTTGTATTATGCAGATTAATTTCGGGTGTCGTATGTGTGAACTCACGGGATGGATTAGTTTCGACACTTTATCGAGTTTCAAAGCGTTGAAATTGGGATTAATCTTGTTGAAAAATAAATAAAGAGTTAAAGAATATTAACTCCCGGTGTATGAATTAAGGTTAGTACTATCTTCTTCTCGTCTATACTCCTTCTACTTGTTTCTTCTCTTCTTGGCAACTTTACCATGAAAATTTTTTGACCAGTTCTTAATTTCAAATTATCAAACCGGAGTTAGTCTTGATGAAAATCGAGAAACCCATAGATTTAACAGCCTGACTAAGCTTGGGCCTCACGGTACCTACTAAAAGAGTATGATACTTTGTATTGTCTTTTAAGTCATTAACTAGTTTCAAAGAAGTGTCAGGTCAGTTTGCCTTGCCAAGGTTTACGCTTACTAACTACATAACTATCTTTATTCCACACCACATCGGTAAAATGATCTTTCAAACAAACGATCTACGGACAATGGGGTTTTAGACCAATAGATTTAAATAAGTACTAAAATAAAATTACGTAAATAACCATTTTTCCAAGATAAATAAATTCTGTGTCGACTTTAAAATACAGCAAGCTGTCACTACATTTTGCGGCCTTGCCAAACTTTATATAAACGGCATTTTCCAATGTATTCATATAAGTAATAGTTTTTGACACTCCAGTGGTACTGCCGATTTTGGCAGGCATTTGTTTTGGCAAGAGATTGCTGCGCGGTCGCTATCGTTGCCAGTTGCTATATACTATTCATTTTAGGCCTTTAATTGTTAATTGGTTTCACTGAAGTTACATTAAATGGGGAATCTTAGAAAGTTAGTTGTTGCTTGGTAGTAAAAAAATGGGTAAAGGACAAAATGGGAAAAAACCCGACTGCTTAAGTAGCGAACTAAAAAGATCTAAATAAGAAGAAAATCTTGCTGTGCAGTCGGAGGATACATATTCGCGAGCTGGCTGACCAAAACCAGATATATCCTCCGACTGCATAGCAAGATTTTCTTCTTGTTTACATATTTTTAGTTCGCTTTATAAGCATTCGGGTTTTTTGATTTGATTATCTTTTTTATTTACAAATTTTTAGTTATACTTTATTTATTTCGAATTAGTTTTAAACATATAAGTGGTATATATGTTTGTAATCACCTTTAAAAACCCTTCATTTTGATACCCCACTCGATGGGTTTCGAAGAAAAATAAATTGCAACCCCCACAATATAGCACCCAAAATCCGCCAAGTGGTGTCTTATTATCTAAGAACACTTGGGTGGCCAAGACCTATCTAACGATGTAATAATTATATAAATCCGTCAAGTGGTTTGATAGATGTCAGGTAATTAAGAAAATGGGAAGGAACAAGTACATGGGAAAGAACAACGTGCGTATCTTGTATGTAATAACATACAAGATACGCACGTAACTGCCCACGATGCAGTTACGTGAATATACCTATATTATTGTGATACAGTTAAGGCCGTACCCTGACCAAAAAATCATCATCAATCATTCATGAGCATTCCTATTGGCCTAGCGGCACTGGTGGCGCATTAATTACAGTAGTGAATACGCCCAGATTTTAGAATAAAATCTTTATAAAATCGAAAATTGGTCTTTTGAAAAAACAAAAACCTACAAAATGTTCGTTATCAAATTGTCTATCCATTAGTGTTAGTACAAAAAATAATTAATGAACACTACGAGGAGATGCATGCTATCAATATTTTTTTTTATTTTTATGGTTTTGTTGGAAGGAGATTAGTGAAACATATACCTTTTAAAAAAAAAAGTGTACTTCTATTTTAAAATCAACACCATGTAGTTTGATGTATTTTTAGTAATTGATATTTCTTTTTAAATAAAGAGTATATAGCACTTAAAAACTGCACAAAAACGACTAGCGCGGCGTTTTGCTCGGGGAGGCGCCTTAGGCAACACAATTCACTTATCACTCATCATTATCCTTTTAAATGTTCACACCTGTGGTGGACAAAGGCCTCTGTGAGTGGGAATGGGCCGTAATCCACCACGGAAAACAATTATTTTTTATTAATCTACTTCCTAAGACAATGATGCCTGGGTTTGGGGATTATAGTGGGATTGGGGGATTAAAGGGAAATCTTACCAGTTTCTGCATTAAGAATTTGAAGTTGAGTATTTTGTCAAAATCTACTTTAAAGTGATTTCGCACTGCATCCGATCCGAATCCGGATTTGAGGTCCGAGTTCTATCCGAATTGAAAATTTTCTGAATTCGGTCGGATGAAGTTCGGATTTAGTGCGTAACATCTCTTACAAGTAGTACTACGGCTACTTCGAACCGAAATTTCTCGGACTCAGATCGGATGCAGTGCAAAGCAGCTCTTAGTCTTTGGAATTAAAGTAGGGTTTGGCGCGATATTCTACTCCATATTCTTAATAATTCAGAAACCGGGTGTAGGTAAGTCATCATCATCATCATTTCAGTCGAAAGACGTCCACTGCTGGACATAGGCCGGGAGGCCAGGCGTCGCCACATTGACCGATCCTGTGCGTCTCGCATCCAGCACCTTTCCGCAACCTTAACCAGGTCATCGGTCCACCTAGTGGGAGGCCTTCCAACGTATCGTCTTCCGGTTCGCGGTCGCCAATCCAGAACTTGGCAATTCTTCGGGCTATGTTGGTAACTTTGGTTCTCCTGCGGATATCCTCTTTTCTGACATAATCACGCATAAAAACGCCAAGCATAGCCCTCTCCATTGCTCCTTGGGTGACTTTAAGCTTTCTCATAAGACCCATTGTGAGCGACCACGCGTCTCGTCTCGTCTTAGGTAAGTAATTATTTTATTTGTCAAAATCGTTTTATTTGCAAATTAATCATTATATATTTCTTGTCGCGTGGTGGATTACGGCCCATCCCCTCTCATAGAGAGGAGGCCTGTGTCCCAGCAATGGGAACATTAATAGGCTGATGATGTGATGTGATGTGATCTTTCTTGATAATAAGTAGTAACGATAGTTACGGATATACCAAAATTGGAAATTTTACTAAAAATAAAATACAACATAAAGGTTGTACGATCACAACCCACACAACGATTGACAGCAGTAAAATGTGACAGAAGCCTCCAAAAAATTCCGTGAGCAAAATTTCAGCACTTTGAAATATAGACACATCAAAAATACGGGATGCTCGAAATTCTAAACCATCTGGCAACACAATCTGTTGTTGTTATGTTGCTCTTGTTGCCTAATGACCTGTTGGCAGGCCAGGCCGCAACTGACGGCGTCCAGTCCATTTTGAGGCCTTTTTGTACAGTCACAATTTGTGGACGGGCGTTGAAAAATTGACTTGCATTTTGCAATCTTTATTTTTTCTACAAATTCGAAGTGTGTTCGAAAAATGTTTGCTGCATAAAATTTTTGAGAAAATTCGATTATACGGGGCGATTGTTACTTGTTTGTGAAGGTAAATAACACGGTTTGAAGCTCGTCCGTGACTTAGTTTGTGTCAAAGTCTAAGTCAAAGCCATTTATTTGCATTAAATGCGGTACAAAGATGTTATAAATAAGTTATTAGCACAATGACACATTTTGCCATAAGTTGGCATGCAAATATTAAGATATGAGTTAAGGTGCTTACAATAATCAGATCTCTTGTAATCTAATAACACATTATTTTTGTTAGGTATTTAACCTGTTAAGTTTAGTAAACTCTTCAAAACACTTAGTTTACTTACTAAAGTAGACTATGAAATTATTTGGTTAACAACACATGAAAAATAAATCAAATAATATAATCAGTGGGTAGAAATTACAACAACTAATAACAAGATAATCTACAATACATTCATGTAATGATAAGATTGACATGGAGATTTTTTAAGAAATTCGTTTATAGAATAAAAGCTGTGAGAAATGAGCCACTTTTTTAAAACTATACAGAATTTTCTGTAAGGGAGATCGGTTATAAAGGAGGGTATAGAATTATAAATAAGAGGGGCCATGTAAACACAACTACGCCTAAATAATTCGATTCTGGGTACAGGCAATTCTAATACATACTGTGTAACTTTTCGTAAACCAAGGGAATTTGTATATTTTTTATTATTTATAGACTCGCGCTTGACCACTCTCTCACTACATTACTTAGGGCCGATTTCAACAATGAAACTAATCGCGATTAGTTCAACTAAACGCAGTTAATTGCAAATTGCGTTCTAATTGATAGTTTTTCAGCGGTCTCAACCGATCAGAACGCTGTTTTTGCATAAACTGAGTTTAGTTGAACTAATCGCGATTAGTTATATTGGTGAAAGCGGCCCTTAGTGCCTATAGGGTGTTTAAAGTATTTGAATCTTGACTCATCATCAGCAGCCTTTTAATGTGCCCACTGCTTGGACACAGGCTTAATCTCTGGGAGAGGGAATGGGCTATAATCCACCACGCTGGCCCAGTGCGGTTTGGTGGATGACACATATCTTTGATTTTTTTGTTTTGGGTTTCCTTTCCGTTCTGAGAGCAGAAATTATTTCATGATGAAATAATTTACATAAAGAAAAGCGCCTGCCTTTGTTCGAACCCACAACATACAACTTGTAAGTCGCGGCAGGTACCACTATCAATCTTGACTCATACTTAACGTGACCATTTTACTCTATGACTCAAACCGGGACATGGGCCACAATTCGGATGTGAGATCTAAAAAAAAAATTTTTAACAGGTAATATTTTTTAATATTCATTCAAATGTAGTTTTTTTTTAATGGCTGATACATTTTTAAAACTCTTTCCAAGGCAGGCATAAGAGCAAGCCATCTGTTTTTGCTATAGCCGAGCATTTGTTGATATTCCGTTTCAGTTTCGGGGCAAAACTCCTTTAGAGCTTCAACTTGAATCGTGTAAATATAAAAACAAAATGAATATATCTTCACAATAATGCTTTTGTAATCTAAGGGTAGCCTGTCTGCAGCACATTTTATTGCATTGTGAATTACATGGGCTCCACATCCAATACCTTTTAATGGCTTCTTCAGAGATGATTTTAATTTCGTTAAAACATGCGGCTGCCTTTCGGCCGGATCGACTACTCAAATTTTCGCGCGGTTTCAGAATACGGGACAATTTTGCGTCCCAGAGTTCATTTCGGGGACATCGGGACTCGTAATTATAAAAACGGACAGTCTCGTTCAAAACGGAACGTCTGGTCACGTTATTTTTATTTATTTATGTATACACAAAACACTTTAAAGAGAAAGTACATATCAAGATAGAATAGCACAAAGGTGCTGCTTATTTCTAAAGAAATTTCTTCCAGCAGACCTACGACAGAAAAATTAAATAAGAAACATAGACACAGTGTGTATAAATAAGTAAAAGGAAAGATAATAAAACTAAACTAATACAAATATAATATATAAAATTACAATAAGTACCTCAACAATATTATATATATATATAAAAAATATACATAACTACTACAAAATTAATAAATACCTATAATAATTATATAAGACCACGGGATAAAAGAAAGATAGTGTTCTTTGACTTGTTTTTTAAATATAGCGATAGTTTTAGCGTCACGGATCTTAGGTGGAAGCGAGTTCCACAGCCGTACTGCATGAACAGAGAAGGAGTGGGAATAGAAACGAGTTTTATGGGATGGGAAATTGGGATGGAATTTTAGGCGCGATCTACCCAGGACGTTAGCAGGGCGGGTAAATGAAAAACGGTCGCGCAGGTAGTCAGGGTATGCAGGGTTAAAAAGGATGTTGAACAGGAGACATAATATGCGAGTGTTCCTGTGAAGACGGATAGGGAGCCACTTGAGATCCTTGCGGAACTGAGAGACATGATCGTATTTCCTAAGACCAAAAACAAAACGAATACACAGGTTTTGCAAGCGCTCAAGCTTATTTAAGAGCTCCTCAGTAGCATCCAGATAGCAGGCATCGGCGTAGTCTATGATCGGCTGAATTAGGGTTTGGGCTAGATAAATTTTAGTTTTAAATGGCAGGAAACTTTGAAGAGTTTTTAAAGAGTGGAAGGAGAAATGCACCTTACGACTAACTTCATTTACTTGCGCTCGCCAAGTAAGATTCCTATCAATTAAGACACCGAGATTCTTTGCCGTATCGGTGTGAGCAATGGTCGAGCCATCAAGGGATAGTGGCGTCAAGGTAGAAGGGTCAAGCTCAGTGCGATAACATCGACTGCCTATGATCATGGCCTGGGACTTGGAAGGGTTAATCCATAAGACTTAGCCCATTCACTGATTCTCTCCAGGTCACGATTCATGTCATTAATCGCCGAGTCCACGTGTGCAAGCAGAAAGTGTCCACAAAGCTGCAAATCGTCTGCGTAAAGATGGAAGTTGGAGGTGATAACCTTGGTAACAGTGTTTATAAAGATAGAGAAAAGAAGAGGAGAGAGAACGCCACCCTGAGGTACACCAGCAGTGAGATCACACCAATCAGAGGACATCTCATCAAGGCGAACACACTGAGAGCGACCCCGAAGATATGAGTCAAACCAGGCTAATGCAGAAGAAGAGAAGTTAATAGATTGTAAGATCCCAAGCAGAATGTCGAAATCCACAGAGTTGAACGCACAACTGAAGTCAAGTAGGACTAACACGGTTAGAAACTTATTGTCCATAGCTCTGCGGATGTCATCAGTGACCTTCAGAAGGGCAGTTACAGTACTGTGACCCGCACGAAAACCAGATTGGAAACACGTTACTCATACTCCAAATTAAAATGTTTTTTAAGTAGCTAGCTACTGTTCTGTTAAATGGATCATACGGCTAACGAGTAACCTAAAAACCTGTACGACAACCACTAAAAATCGGAAAACACGCTGTACTTTAGTTACATAGTCACTAATCACCATACAAATAGGTTACCTTGTAGAACGAAGTAAGCACACATGTCATGGTCTTTAAACGTCACCTTAATTAAAAGTACACAAAAGCAACGCAAGCCAAGAACGTGCAAAGAAAAGCATTGGACCGAAGCAATTAGGCCATTTTTATTACACCTCAGGTTTATGTGAAAGTTTTTAATGGTAAACCCGATTGAAACATCTTTTTACACGACTTGCCGAAGGAGGGTAATGTGTTTATCAGTCTATGTATGTATGTTTGTTCCTATGTGGCGTTCTAGAGACCAAACGCGTTGGCGATTTTGATGATTCTTACGTCAATCGATTCGTCTTAACCCTGCGAGTGTCACTGGCTACATTAAAAATGGAAAATAAAGAATGGTGGATTTTGGGCACCAAATTCTTTTTTCTTCCTAACCCATCGTGTGGGCTATCAAAATAAAAGGGTTTTAAGAGGTGATTTCTAAAATTAAAATATGTAACACTTATGTTTAAATATACCTAATTCAAAAAAAAAATACTTAAAATTATAAAAACCCGATTGCTTGTTACGTCTTTTTAGTTCGCTTTTTAAGCAGTCAGGTTTTTTTATTTTTTTATTAACATTTTGTTTAGGTAAACTGAAATATCATTCGTTCATACTTTTTTATAGGTACATGTTTTATCCAAATACTTTATCTATATAATACTAGTTGTTGCCCGCTACTTCGTCTGCATAGCATTAGTACTTCTAATATCCTATTTTAAATCGCGCAATAATGTTGTAGGGTTTTTTTTTATTTTTTATTTATCGATAGGCTCGCGTTTGATCACGACTGTTTTTTTTTTGTGTGTACAATTAACATTTTCTGGAATAGAACATAAAAATTGTATCATATCATCATCATCACATAATCAGCCTATTAATGTTCCCACTGCTGGGACATACGAAAAAACCATGTGTTAAAAATAATATACATGAAACAATAATATGTTTTTTTTTAAACCTTTTAACCTAGCCGTTACTAAGGAGTATGCTTTAGAAAGTTACCGTTTTACGGCACTAAAGCGGATGTAGGCACTTAACGTTCTCATACATTGATTCGTTTACTCCTAGCGGTATCGATTGTAGATTGTCAACTTGGCTACACGTGCTGTTACTTTTACCAATGAACTAAGATTAGTAGCACTGCTACAATATGGACAAGGATACTTTTGACACAGTAAATATTCCGAGAAAAACACAATTAGGGTCTCCAGTTACGGCAATCATAGTTTTCAGTTTATGTATACGAAAACCTTTGTATAAAGAGGTACACACTAATAACTGCCTATTCTATTATATCGGCATTCTGCCAAACTACTTCCTTGTGCCCTCGCCCTTATGTAGTTATCATTACATGACTGTTTGCGCGCCTTTGACTCGGCAAAGTTCTTTGTTCCTTTGTAAGAAAAACAATGTGATAGGTTCGTTACAGTATGAATGTGATATAGAGCGCTTATGAATATTAATGGTGAATTTGGGGTACAATATAGTGTAGTCCATTCTATTCTGTTAATGAAATCATGACCAAAATAATCAACAGAATCGTCATTATTGCGGTACCCGTATCAAGTCCAACGCATACTCACATAAAATACTCATTAAATATTTAATTCTTATTATGAAAGGCTAGCAATAGGGAACTATCCGCAAAGCTGCGCTCAGATGGCGCCACAGGTTTCTGCGTAAACAAACTAGAGAAGGGCGTTTTCGGTTTTTTGCGCAAACGGTTATGTATGTGTTTTCATATCGATATCGAAAACGGTTTTCAGATATCGATATCAGCAGTACAGTTTTCAAAAGTTAAAATGTTATTTAGATGAGCAAACTAACAACGACCACGAAATAATACTTAGAAAGATAGGTAGCGCATATGGTTCCTAACGTTTGTGAAGTTTGCGTTTTGTTCGTAGTTCGTACGTTTTCGCATTGTTACGGTTTTAATATTTGAATTATTCGTTCTCACACGCTAGTAAGGTTTTTACTAGATACGGATTTTGTAATATCGGTTATTTTGATATCGATATCGATATGATATGATATCTAACACATTTCCGATATAAGTTACGTTTAGATATATCGGACACATCCCTAAAAAAAAACCAAACTGTCAAAGTTCAGCGACAAAAATTCGCAGTTTATGTATACAAAATATAAAACAAATAGTGAAAGAAAAATGAAGCTAACTAACTTCCCCAATTATTATTTGGTTTTTGAACACAAGTTATCTTAAAAACAGTAAAAAAGAGTTCGGTAACCACAAACAGTAGTAGACGCCATGTTGTTATGTTTTTGTTTACTCAGAGCCGTCAAGCGCCATCTGGCGGGAGCAATTGGCAGTAATGTTCCCTATTGATAATAATTTCATCTAGTAGTAAGTGACGATGGAGCAGGCTCATGGATGACTTAAAGACATCCGGATTATAGATATCCGGATCTACAGAGAGCAGAGCAGCTGATAGCAGTGGTGGCCCAGTGGTATCGGCCGCAACTTGACGCGACAAGTTGTAGGTCGTGGGTTCGAGCCCAAGCAGGCGCTTTACTTTGTGTAAATTATTTCATCACTACTGCTCTCAAAACGGTGAAGGAAAACATCGTGAGGAAACCGGTATGTCCTAGTACCAAAAATTCAAAGACATGTGACATCCACCAACCCGCACTGGTCCCGCGTGGTGGATTACGGCCCATTCCCTCTCACAGAGAGGAGGCCTGTGTCCCAGCAGTGGGAACATTAATAGGCTGATGATGTGATGTATGATGTGGATCTACAGACTCCACCAGAGAATTCACACCCTAGCTGTAGGTACAATGAAAGTATACTAGAAACGTTTTGCGCGTATGGGTTACACTTGTGCAAAAAACAAGATAAGTGGACAAGCGGTTCAGTGAAGGCAAAGATTTGTTTTAGTTTTACGAAAATATGTTGGCCATCTTTCATGACTTTCAAACCAAGATTCTGTTTACCTACTACAGGCAACTTCAGCTTGTCACATTCATACTCTAAAGTATTTTCAAAGTCCCATATGAACTGGCGACAATTGGGCCAATGTTGCAATTATTTTTCTTCTTTAATGCCAATGAAAGGGAGAGCTTACTTAGCTTTTCTGAGAATGTGACTCCATAGAAGTGTTTCTTATTACATCAAATGTGAATATTATGCTAAAATACAAAGATGGCTCATAATATTTTATATTTGGGCTGGTAATGGTTTATATTTATGACTAGCTGTGCCCGCGGCTTCGCTCCCGTCATCTGTCTGCCAACCCTACCCAACTTACCTTCCTGCCTATCCTACTTACCTACCTACCATTTTTGTTTCTGTAATCTTAACAGCGCCATTCAGAAAATGACTTCAAATGCACAACGCCATCGAATATTGAATATCGAGTTCAACTGTCCGCGTGTGTTGTGATAATTTTACTTCTTGAACACTTTAAATTCATCTAACTTTTGATAGAGTGAACCGATTGCGATGAAACAAAAACTAAGTAATTCTTCAAGTTACGCACAAAGTTATTTACATTGGTTTCGTACATTTCACGTGATGCGTGCACAAATAAACAGACAAACAGATAAACAACAAAAATTCCAAAATTGCCGGCAAAATCAAAATCAAAATCAAAATCGATGTACAAAAATTACTTTTCTACAGATTTATTATATGTATATATTGATAGTTTAGTGCCTCAAGGCACAACTAAACTGGGTCTTTCTGGAATGGAGAACATTTTTTTTAAATATGGATGCCATCGCTTCTGTATTGACTGTTGACCGAAGTGGTGGTAAATTTGAAGGCAATTAGGTTTTTTGTAATACGGGGCAATTAATTAAAAACCGGTCAAGTGCGAGTCGTACTCGCGCACGAAGGGTTCCGTACCATTATCGCATACAACGGCAAAAATATCACGTTTTTTGTATGGGAGCCCTACTAATTTTTATTTTATTCTGCTTTTAGTATTTGCTGTTATAGTGGCAACAGAAATACATCATCTGTGAAAATTTCAACTGCCTAGCTATCACGGTTCATGAGATACAGCCTGGTGACAGACAGAAAGACAGACAGACGGATCGCGAAGTCTTAGTAATAGGGTCCCGTTTTTACCCTTTGGGTACGGAACCCTAAAAAACTACAAGCGGAATAGAGCGTTAATTAAAAAGCTTGTGGCATCGGTAAAATTGTATAATTTTTTTCTTCAAAAGGGTCTCTGGTGTGGGTCGCACACGTGGCGACACCCTTGCACCATCTCATGTTATTACGTGAACTGTTGCAGCTGCTGAGCGGCTGCGGCGCAAATCTCTTCAAAGTTAGAGTGAACAGGTTTCTTCTGGGTACGCTCACTCCATCGTCGACTCTGTCTCTATCACCTATGACCTAGACTAGAGTCAAGAGCAAACCCATTATAAATAAAAAATTACTGTAACCAAATTGGTAATTACAGTTTTGAGACATTTGAGGTCGAAACGCTTGAGTCATGGGGGCCGAGAGCACGTCTTCTTTTGAAGGACATCTCTCGCCGACTGATCGACACTGTGTGAGACCAGAGGGCTGGCTCGTTCTTTGCCCGAAAAATCAGCATTGCTATTCAACGTGGCAATGCTGCCAGTCTTCTGGGCACGTACTTCGACGCCTAGGTGTACCATTCTTTTATAATATGTAAGTAGTTAGGTAGGTTTAGTATAAGTTAGTATAGTTTAGTTTTGTGTAGTTGTTAGTTATGTACATATTTTGTCAAAACAGTATTTTCTTCAAAATAAATACCTTTTTCCCAGTTTATTCCGAATGACTTGTAAAGAACCAACATACTCGATGTTCACAGTATGTTACTCGGCTACATTAAAAGAGTTCCAACAGTGCCAATTATTCGGAATTGTTCGTTCATTATAAATGTAAAACTGAGAATTTTACACGGATGAATATTATTTGTGATATTTTCAACCACATTTAATTTATTTTTTAAATAATTGTGGGATCCCAGTGTGCTATGCCAATTACGATCATTTCCTTTGAATACCGTCGTCAAACGTAAACCGCTTAAGCACTAACAGACTCACGGGTCGATCTTCAAAGTTAGGCAATACTTTACACAATCTTTATTGAGGTGGTAAAAAAAAACAATTCTAAGAATTTCGTGAGGATACTCGGTATAGATAAACAAAACGATTACAAACAAAAAAAAAGATTATATGTATATATATATATATACTTCACAAAAATAACTTACCTACCTATATACGAATTCCAGTACCTACTGCGCTCTGTGGGCGGGTCGCTGATCGCCAGATCGGCTTGCTGCCTGGGCGTTGTATGGTGCGCAAATTCAATAATTTACGCGCAATACAAATAATTGCATATCTTTGGAACATTTGCTTTTTATTTTTCCTAAATATAAATTTAAAAAAGAGGAGGTTCTCAATTCGACATGTATATTTTATTTTTTATGTATGACCACGCTTAACTTTTTATAGAGTGGTCCGATTATAATTTTTTATTGGAAACAGTAGCACCTCAAAGTTGGTCCCATAAGGATTTATTAATAATTTTCCCAATGAATTTTCAGTTATGAACCGATTCTTTTAGTTTTTATTTCCTTTAAAGCAAAAGGAAAAAAAAACACTTTTTAACAAAAAAAAATAACCGATGAAATAACGAACAGAAAAGCAAAAAAAAAAATTTTCGTCAAAAATTTTTAGGTGGCGCCAAACAATCAACGAAGATTATCCTAGCTACAATCTTTCTACGCTTTAGGTTATTAAATTGCATGTTTGTTTGGCGCCAACAAATTTTTATAATTGACAGACTCGCGTTTCATTTCTTATAAGTATTGTCACGCAATACTAAGCGATGAGATTACATGGGACTTTAGAACAGCAGGGAAACTATGAGTAAACACTTCCCACCTAACGGTTTCATTTGATTAATAAGAATGAAAGTTATTTTATCTAGGCATAAGGACAGTTTACACATTGTTTGACAAGAATGGAAAAACCGGCCAAGTGCAAGTCGGACTCGCGCACGACGGGTTCCGTACCATTATCGCAAAAAACGGCAAAAAAAAAAACACGTTTGTTGTATGGGAGCCCCACTTAAATATTTATTTTATTCTGTTTTTAATATTTGTTGTTATAGCAGCAACAGGTCATTTGAAGATCTTTGACAGTCGTTACGGGTAGTCAGAAGCCTGAGATCTGACACCAGTCTTCCCAAGGGGTATCGTGTTACCCAGTTACTGGGTTGTGGAGATCAGATAGGCAGTCGTTCCATGTAAAACACTGGTACTCAGCTGAATTCGGTAAGACTGGAAGCCGACCCCAACAATAATTGGGAAAAAAGGCTAGGCAGATGAGATGTTGTTATAGCAGCAACAGAAATACATCATCTGTGAAAATTTCAACTGTCTAGCTATCACGGTTCATGAAATACAGCCTGGTGACAGACGGACAGAGACAGACAGACAGACAGACGGACCGCGGAGTCTTAGTAATAGGGCCCGTTTTTACCCTTTGGGTACGGAACCCTAAAAAAGAAATTGAGAGTCAAATAAAGTTGTGTTTAATGACGTTTGATAAGTAACAAAGTTTCTGGGTCAGATGTTGGCTTACTGCATCGTACATTTGATTAATGACTATAATTATACCATTTTCCTCAAGAAACAATGACACAAGGGATTTTTTTTGTCGAAAGAAATCTGTCAAGGCGAACATTTAAGCAAAGAGTAGTAACCTAATTAAGATATTCATTTATCATCATCATCAGCCTTTTAATGTCCCCACTGCTGGGACATAGGCCTCCTCTCTGTGAGAGAGGGAATGGACCGTAAACCACCACGCGGACCCAGTGTCTTCGAATTTTTGGTTCTATGATATGCCGGTTTCCTCACGATGTTTACTTTCACCGTTTTGAGAGCAGTAGTGATGAAATAATTTACACATATTGAAGCACCTGCCTGGTCCATATTCATTTATACCAAAATTTTAATAAAAATACGTATAAATAAATATAGAGAGAAGTACAGGACCGGACGATGTGGCGCCCAAGCGTCGCCACATCGTCCGGTCCTGTATAAGAATAGAATAAGAATAAGAAGTTTTTATTTGTATAGAATGTAGGTATTACAATAAGATGTTAACAAAAGTTCAAGAGTCCTTGTACATTCTGCCTTTCGGCATACAAACATTTATGGGTAGACACCGGTTCATACATAAGACATTGCAGGTTATCAGCTCAGCTCGTCTTGTAGCTGAAATGATGAGACAGTTATAGCAATACCAAATGATATGGCCAATATTGGCCAAAACACACCAAAACCACGGTTTATCCATTCCACCCAACATGCAATAGTCACGTCCACTACCAGAGGCTAGCACCTATAAAAAATCAATTTACGCTGCACGAGGGTGCCAAAAAATCTGCATGTTACGTAATGTAATCTCAATACGTAGTAGTAGTATACGTAGTCGTTACATAGGGCTTGGACACGTGCCAGTAGACCTAGGGTTGTCACGGGGACTGAGGTCTTTATTGAGATATGAGAGGGGGCGAACTGATAGCGACATATATAGGGGTTTACAAAAGAAGATCGGTGATTTAAAAAGAATAATGTCATTAATATTCTTAGTGTTTGTTTATAATTTCGATTCGTTTTTTACTTAACAACTCTTGAATGATACCTGGACAAAAATTAAATGACTAAAATAAAATAAAAATACGTTGCTAAAAATGAGGTAGAGTTTATGACATTATAAGATCGAATCTATATTCAAATAGTCAAAGGATGACCTTTGATATTATTTATTATTCATAAATTATTATTTTTTTTCTATATTTTTTTACGTAAACAGTGTATCAGTTTTTGGCTCTTTCGTGCAAATATTTGCATTCCTTTACATTTTATATTCACAAATGATAAGTGTGTTTAGAATACTATTTTAATGCAGCTTAGGGTTGGGAAAAAAGCTTTTGTAAGTTTCGCGACTGCGATTGCGGCTGTCTCTGAGGAGCTCGTGGCTAAATGATAACAGCCGCACGGGTCGATCATCAAGGTTAAGCAACGCTTGACGAGGTCGGTCCGTGGATGGGTGACCATTTCAATATACCGAGTTTCCTCCGTGCCTCGAAAAGCACGTTAAGCCGTTGGTCCCGGCTGTCATTTGAAGATCTTTGACAGTCGTTACGGGCAGTGAGAAGCTTGAGATCTGACTCCAGTCTTGCCAAGGGGTACCGTGTTACCCAGTAACTGGCTGGCTGGGTCAGATAGGCAGTCGCTCCATGTAAAACACTGGTACTTAGCTGAATCCGGTAAGACTGGAAGCCGACCCCAATATAGTTGGGAAAAGGCTAGGCAGATGATGATGATTGCGGCTGTCTCTATTGTCATTTTCTTAGCTGAGGCATTGGGCTCCGTACCGTTTTACTATGTCCGCCTGTCTATCTGTCTATAAGTCGAAGCTGCTATGTATTACTTATGGAATAGAGCATATGCTTTTTACATAAATATAATCGCTTTTTTAATCTAAAATATACAGATTACAATAAATTAAAAGACAAACTATTCGATAGGTTTGAGAACTATTTTTTTTTATTTCGTAGCACTGAATCCAATATCAGTTTGTAGAATTTATATTTAGTCTATTGTTCCCCCCGTCTTTTGCGTACCATTGTTCCCGAAATAGCTAACGACTTACGACAGCCATTTTAGAAAGTGTGATCAAAGCTTCTTTTTTTTTATTTATTTATTGATAGGCTCGCGTTTGACCACTATCTCGCTTGATGGTAAGCGATGATGTGGTCGACGGTGAAGCACGCTTGCCTAGAAGTAACCTATTCACTCTTGACTTGAAGACCCCAAGGTTGTACCTTTGGCCTTTATATAATAAAGAAATCGTATAAATACACCCTTAGAATAGCTTACACTCCAACCATTGTGTGTGACTCACTAAAAGTATAGTTATTCAAAGCATGATACGGAAATTCTTTCAATTCGTATGAAATATAATATTTTTCCTGGTGAAAACTGCTTAGTCATTTTTGTATGAAAACCGATGGACTGTTGCCTTTAATAATGGATTATTAGAATATAGAAGAATATTTTGCCTATAAAGGGCAATGATTTTTGAACGAATGGAATTATATTTTTCGTTTACTTAAAAACTTGGCCCCGCACTAGAAAATTCTCCTGTATCGTGGGTGCGTTACAAATATGTGCATGTGGAAATCGAACCTGCGACTCGCAGCGCAGCAGCCGATCGCTCAACCACTGTGCCAACCGTGTTATTGAAGCATTGATTGCAATTGAAGATAAGCTGTTGCCCCTGACTTTCAGTAGAACATAATTTTTTATATAATTTTCAGTCAGTTTTCCCTTTAAAATTAACGCACCTATATATAGTATAACTTAAGCGTATATACCTAAATTCAAACGTAGTAACTTATGTACCCCTTTTTCTTAACTGGTCATCTTTAGACGTATATATTCCACTCGGTGCCAGAATATCTATATTGGTCCCCCTTTTGGATAGTTTTGTATGAAAAATATTTTTGATTTGCATATCCTATGTTGGTTAAGAAGAAATTCTAACCACCAATTTTTCTGTGTAAAAATATTTTTAAACATCCAAGTCGTTTTGGAGGAGTAAGCAAAAGAAGCGAAAAAATATCGTGTTGATAAGTATATTTTTTTAAAGAAAACGTATTAGTCATACGAAAAAGCCATGTTTCACAAATAACGTACATAAATATTAATAATAAAATAAAATATTTTACTGACACAAAAAAAAAGTTATACATTTCCATTTGAAAACCTGACTCCTGTGCTAGGTGAGACCTGTGTTACAGGAGTCAGTGTCCTCACCCGTTATGGTACTTGTGTTCACAACATTTTATGCATCAGAAATAGAAAAAAAAAATTACCATACGTGCTCTTGCGTGGTGTGTGTGCGTGTTTTTATGCGTAGGTGTGAAAGCGTGAGTGTGTTGTGTCTATTTGTGTGTGTGTGGTGTGAGTTATCATGGTTGGTGGCTGGACTTGGGTTATATTATGAGACTTGATTCAATTATAAATATATATTTTTTACCAAAACTTTTAACCTAGCCGTAACTAAGGAGTATGCTTTAGAAAGTAACCGTTTTACGGCACTATAGCGGAGTAAGGGCCTTGAACAAATGCAATTGAAAAGAAACCAAGGTGATGAACAAGATGAACTTATACTTTTTTATACTAGTGTCATCAAAATGTAGTTTAAAAATAGATTAATTGTTTTTATTGTTGTAATAATAGACACCGAATATAGCCTTTTAATACGTTACTACTTTTTCAATACTCACAGAGATAGACAACCCTACAAAAAAGCCGGCGACTAAGTCATTATAAAGATTGTCTATACCAACGCGACCGCTATGAAATTGCTACGGTTATCGCCTGTAGTTCCGATCGTATGGCACAACCTTTATTGAACCCCATTCGAGTGTACCACGGGGTGCTATTGTGAGCAATACAATCCTAGAAATTGATACTTTGTAGGCTGTCGTGGTCAGGACATCAAAATAGATTGTGAACGTGTTGTAAGTGCATTTCGATTTATTTTTAGAATGTTCATGAAAAGATATTTACTATATTCAGGGTATATTTGGTTTGTAAAATACTGTAAAATACTGTGAAGAGAGAACGTGTTATGTCTGGGTAAGCATGTGTGGGTGGTTGTTTGCACGGACGACGACTGCCGCGTCACTACCACACAAATGCATCACTATCACTACATATTATAAAAAAGTCCGCCGCCGCGTCTGTTCGCAATAAACTTAAAGACGACTGAACGGATTTTCATGCGGTTTTCACCAACAGAAAGAGTGAGAAACGAGAACGGTTTTTCACTGGAAGGCGATCTGAACATTGCATAGCTATCAAAATGCTATGCAGTTTAACATTCATATCGCAAGACACTGAAGGCATCTATTTTCCATACATAGTTGAGCATAATATCTTGATAAATCATATTACTTGAGCTTTTGGAGTGGAAATTGGCTAACACGTTTCAGACTTTTCAATTTTCTTTTGCCGAGGTAAATAATCATCATCATCTGCCTAGCCTTTTTCCCAACTATATTGGGGTCGGCTTCCAGTCTTACCGGATTCAGCTGAGTACCAGTGTTTTACATGAAGCGACTGCCTATCTGACCTCCACAACCCAGTAACTGGGTAACACGATACCCCTTGGCAAGACTGGTGTCAGATCTCAAGCTTCTAACTACCCGTAACGACTGTCAAAGATCCTCAAATGACAGCCGGGACCAACGGCTTAACGTGCTTTCCAAGGCACGGAGGAAACTCGGTATGTTGAAATGGTCACCCGTCCACGGACCGACCTCGTCAAGCGTTGCTTAACCTTAATGATCGACCCGTGTGGCTGTTATTATTTAGCCACGAGCTCCTCTTATTTAGCCGAGGTACAGAATATGAAATGTATTATTGGTTTAATATTGTACTGTGTAAAAATAAACGAAATAATTTTTTATTTTTATTATAATTAATACTATAACCTTACTAACTAAGTAGTTACTTGAATAGGTATCAAGTAACGTCAAATGAAACATTTTATAGGTAGATATCAAAGTATTTCTGATACATCACTGGCTGACAGTAATGGAAAATCTGCTAATTAGATCTGTATCTTCTCTGTATGCAAAGAAGCCATTGTTCTATAGGACAATTACAGGCAAATAATTGGGGTGGGCACTGCTCTCAAAACGGAGAAGAAAAACATCTTGAGGAAACCGGCATGTCCTAGAACCAAAATTCCATGGCATGTGACACCTACCAACCCGCACTGAGCCCGCATGTTCCCACTGCTAGGACACTGGCCTCACATAGAGGAGGCCTGTGTCCCAGCAGTGGGAACATTAAAAGGCTGATGATGTTGACTTGGGGTCGGTGCAGCACGTTTTCTTGTCCATACCATCCTGTCAACTCGCGTTATCACTGACTTTCTTAGTTCTAACATCTTCACTGTTTGAGAAAAAGCCTTTGCTCTTTACAGGACAATTACATGCTCAATAACAAATATACAAAACATAATATGACCAACAAACCAATGCTAAAATGTATTACCAATGCAGATCTGTGCGGTCGCGAGTGGTTTGTATAAGCCCGGCTTTTGTTTACATATTATGTGCATACAATATGCCCAATTTACATAGACCGTGACTGGAGTACTGGCGGTGGTAGAGACTTTCGTTGGGGTATTTGCTTATTCTATATACTCGTATCTGCTTTTTTCGGTGTTAGTTCCTGTATTATTTATGTTTGAGGGTAAAAAGATTTTTCACATATCTACGAAATTTTTATATGCGGTTCGGAATTACAGGACCGAAAATCTCAACATGGATAGACCATGGACCGACCTCGGTAAGAGTTGCTTAGCCGTGAAGATCGACTCGCCTTTTTAACACAGTGCTATTCTTTATATTTGCAGTAAGCTGATGTCCCAGCACAAGAAACAGATAATGACGCGCGGATTCCCGGGGCCTTCACCAGGCCATTGTTCCATATTTCCTTTGTTGCTACGGTAATGTTAAAGCTAGTGGTGCTAAACCGGTCTAGGAGTGCTAGTGCATCGTGGAAGAAACCTTGACGCATAAAACTTTCAGATTGGGACTCTGACCGCTCACCAAGTGATTCCAGGAAAGACGGTGGCATAGTGATCACGAGCCGCCGTGCACAGAGAAGCTCAGGGGAAGCATGTTTTACTCTCCCCAGGCATGTGCCCTAACATGCGTTGCACAGAATGGGTTCCGGGTGGTCTTTAAATGGGCACGGGGTTCCACTTGCTGATGTTGATCACCGGGGTGGTTTTAGTTAGGTTAAAATCCCACACCCCTTGTTTTCCCCAAAAGTTCAGGCGCCTTTTGAAGTTTTCCCCCAAGTTTACAAAAAAATATGTGCTAGACCGCCAAATCAATCTAAAATAATTAGGACGCAGCCACTATAGGGCAGTATAATAGTAGTTTACGCAACGGTTAAATAATAGGGGTTATTAAAACAGAAGTGTGGCTTTATCACACGAATGTTTTAATACCTAATTAAATGCCGTTGCAGACACTATTTTATCTTTACTCATACAGTTGAAATAAAACAAAGGTGGAAACGGAAAAATATGTGGTATGGCGGGCAATTTAGATTCTCATTGCGCATGAGTGCGCAGCGCGCTCATCCATTGACAATGATACTATTTTTCTACAGTAAGCCAATGAGCCCATACGCGCCAATAAATTAAATAGTATATTATGCAACTAGTGAATAAAAGACGGTTTTAAAGCGAGGGCCATAGATGAACCACGAGCAAGTGAAGGATTCTAACAACTGAATCACGACCGTAGGGAGTGATTCATGATGATTGAATCACGAGCATAGCGAGTGATTCAAGTGGTAGAATCCTGAGCGACGCGAGTGATTCATGGCCCTCGATATAAATCCGTTTTATTCAAGAGTTGCATACTATATTTTATACAATGACTACGAGAAAAAGAAAGATTTAAGCGAAAATTCCAAGGAAAAATACTAAATAAAAGTTTTACTACCTTCAAAATTTAAAAAAATGTGATAACTCGAGGTTTCACATTTTTTCTAAATTAAAGCAGAGCTAGGTAACAACAACCGTGTTTCAGGGGCCAGTGACCACTTCCGTTACGTTACATAATTATAATTAATTAACACCAATGCAATTAATATTATAATTACAATCCAAATAAGTATTCACTAAACATCCCAGACTAAAATCAAAATCATTATTAAAATCCTAAACATTAACAAACTGAAAATCAAATACATAAAGGAGTTTGAAAGTCGAATATTCTTTGCACAAGGAGTTCATATAGCATTGAGATGGACGTCGAATATATATTGGTGTGTTTTAAATTCAAACACCAAAACAGTGAGAAAAAGTGCTTTTTATTCACTGTTTTTAGTGAATAAAATAAGCTTTTTAGAGGGGGAATGGTATAAAAGTTATTTCATGATACAGTTGTTTGAAAATCGAAGGAAAATGTTGTTACGTGTTTATGCAATATTTTTTGAATTTATTTTTGGAACATTACGTTGTTAGTGTAGACACAAAGTACGCAAGCGGCAGACAGAGAGGCCACTACGAACAAAGTGTCATTTTGCACACACACATTGACATTGCGATTTTACAGGGAATATTGGGCAATATTGGACCGAGCTCAGTCGCGGCTGTCACGAGTGCTTTGTGCAGGCGTTTGTTACGTCATTTATACATAAAGTACTGTAACGAGGTTGCATTAACTGGGTTACCTTTATTAATTGTTACAGACCGAATATATTTAAAATTAATTCTTTAAATTCGTTATTTCATTAATTTTTAAGTTATACTCGTAAAGGTAATAAAAATTTTCAAGTTGACAAGTTAGAAATTCAATATCTAGATAAAATAAATTATTTTATGTCCATAGATGAAATTGGTTTAAGTCATCCCGATCACAAATAATATGTTTCCTCCGACTGTACAGTATAAATATTTTTTGTATAAGTACATCTTTTTAGTACGCTTTTTTTTATTTTATTAACTTTCTTTTTCACATTTATATTTTTTGTCGAGCTTGGCGCTTTTCACATTTTAATGTTTTTAGTGGGCTCATTATACACTATTGTTAGGTACGTCTTGTTACCCTCCAATCTTCTTCGTGTGTGTCGTCGTGATAGTGAATGGATATTTGATGCTCTGTCTACCCTCTAAGGCATGTAAGCATGATATGTTGTATGTTTAGACGAATCGATGTATTTATATTTGAAACTTATACAACCTAATCTTTTTTTAAATAATATAGTAGCAACCCTAGTGAATCTGTCAAGTTAAGCTGTCAATTTTCGAAACGGTGGAAGTGGCCCTTACTATACTTTCTATTTTGTAGTGTAGATAAATAGTACATTGTGATACAAGGGTGGAAAGTAGGTTATTTCAAACGAGCTGTCATTAACAAGCCCGAGCCGAAGGCGAGGGTTTTTAATGACACGAGTTTTTAATAACACCCGTGAAACACACGACGTTTTTAAATACAGTTGTGAGAAATAGTAAAAACAAATCAAAGAATTAGATTTGTTTATTTACAAAAAATAAAATTTTCAATATGGCGCGTTTTTGCAACTGGACATATTTTTTTACGAAGAAAACAGCCTATACAGCCTATTCGATTTTTGACAAACGTTGATGTGAAAATAATTAACTTAAAACTGATAATTAAATATATTAAACAACTATTTAAAAACTTTTGAGAATTCAATGCTAAAACGTACGGAATCATTCATTTTACCTCGTATAAAATCTATCCCATTTTATTCTATGTATGAAAACTCCTTGCTACTAAACTTTTTAAATTGACTTATAAATAATGGCGCGATTTTGCAACTGGACATTTTTTTTTTCAACGAAAACAGCCTATGCAGCATATTCGATTTTTGACAAATGTTGATGTGAGAATAATAAAATTAAAACTGGTAATTAAATATATTAAACAACCATTTAAAAGACTTTTGACAATTCAATGCTAAAATGTACGGAATCATTCATTTTTCTTCGTAGAAAATCTATCCCATTTTATTCTATGTATGAAAACTTCTTGCTACTAAACTTTTTTTAATTGACTTAAAAATTTAAAACTAAACTGCAAACATAATGATCGAGCTCGTAAACAAAAGTCACGATCGCGTAACAGAAAGATGCCTATGCGTTAGATTTAACTTTCGAATCATAATTATAGCCTCTGAAAGTACACTATGTTTAACAACTGTATTGAAAAGCGTTTTTTTGAGTGGAGAGTTTTTGGTTCGGTGTCCAAAATACACGAGTAGACGAAGATATATCTTAGTATAGGTTTCCTTCCCGTTTTCTTTTGTTGTACAAACTAAACCTCCGGTACATAAATACCACCAAGTACGTTGAGGTACATGAAATTTTCAAAATGAAAGCCTTACGTCTTCCAGCGCGTTGTTGTGGCTTGCATTGCGTCGGTAACTCACGCTTACCGAGATATATGGTGGCTTTTCGCGCAACACAAATTATTATTGTGAACACAGGTACTGTAACGTTTACTTAGATATTTAATTTCTACGACTAAAAGTGTTTTCTTATCCCAAGGGAACATTAAACCGGGATGAAAATAGCCTATGTGCTATTCCAGACTATAATCTACCTCTGTGCCAAGATTCATCCAAATCCGTTCAGCCGTTCTGGCTTGATTGAGCCACAAACATCCATCCATCTATCCAAACTTTAGCATTTATAATACTAGCTGCCACCCACGGCTTCGCTCGCGTGTTCGTTCGTGTACTTCGCCCAATATCTTTATAAATTACTAGCTATTGCCCGCGGCTTCGCTCCCGTGGACCACCTCACAGGACCCATTTTCGGGATTAAAAAATAGCCTATGTCACTCAGGAATACTGTAGCGTTCTATTGGTGAAATAATTTTTCAAATCGGTCCAGTAGTTTTGGAGCCTATTCGGTACAAACAAACAAACAAACAAAAAAATCTTTTCTCTTTATAATATTAGTATAGATAGCCTAAGTGTTATTCTGATGTATAAGGTATATTTCTGTAAAGTTTCATTAAAATCCGTTCCGCAGTTTTTGCGTAAAAAAGTAATAAACATCCATCCATCTATCTTCATAAACTTTCACGTTTTAAAATAGTAGTAGGATTAGTAAGAAGTAGGATATCTGCAATTATAAGATCAAAATGAAGACAGTGTTTTGATTTTGACTTATATTTTCTATCTGTATTCTGCATGCCTTACTTCCAAGTTTAAAAATTTCTCACAAGCAATGCGATTGGCTGTAAAAAAATCATTTAACCAATCTCAGTAGCTAACGCTCTTTGACAGTTTGCGAATTACTTCTGCATTACCGTACGCAAAATACGCGATTGGTCGTGGAATTGCGGAATCCTGCACGCTTTAACCTAAACTACTTCTGCGATAAATTTTGTTCTAGAATCCTAAAAATACTATTACATTGTCTTTTTAGGATTTTGTCTTTCAAAAATTAACTTCCTCGAGACATCTCCTTCACGAAGTTTTTCTAGGAAACGGCGTCACATAGAATTCTTCTGTCGAGGTTTTGGTTGATTTTATTAGAAAGCTGAACTATTTGCCTTTAAACTTTATTTTAAATATTGATACAGTTAAATATGTATTGTTTTTAGAGCATGCTATGCAGACTGCACATTTAACAAAATACTGGTTCTTTCACTCACAGGATTTTTTTTCACATTTCGCAAAAAAACCCTAAAAACACTCACAATGAAATTGTTTATTTAGACATTACAATGCAATTACCCTCTTTTTCACCACCCTCACAAAAACAATACGCTTGCCAATCTAAATGAAATTTAACGGGGCAATAAAATTTCGTATCCTAAATAGCTTATTTCATCCCACATAGATTCAAATTAATTGTTTCCTTTCCTTTTGTTTGTTGGCTTCTGTTTTGGCCATGTCATTGTTTTTTATTTACATCGGCAATAGGACCTGTTTGCTAAGCCTGCGAGGTCTGTCTGTCTATCACAGAACTTTATAAAAACGTAATTTAGATGCAGTACCTGGCCATTAATGACATTACAAAAAGGTACCGCTAGGCGCTAAGAGACAAATTAAATAAGACTGGATAAATGTAGTAAAAATGTTCATTGAAATGTGAGCTTCAGGGCGTCCTCTATAGACATACTTTACATTGACAACACAAATTAGCAAATAGCTCGCTGTAAGCGAACTTGCAGCCGTCGTACCACTTGATAGTTGTCGTCTCGCTTACCGCATGCTTACCACGCGCTTCAAGCGGGAGGCCCGCGCGCTGTACGCTCGCCTGCTCGCTTGAAGCACGTTGTTAGCTTGTCGTAAAAAGAAGGCGTAAGCGGTCGGCTTGGACAGACAGTTGACTGCTAGCTGCAAGCACGTGGATAACTGGTTGTCTGCTAGGTGCGTGGACAGCGAGCAGTCGTCTTCGTTTTAGGTGGTGTAGTGCGGGAGCTGTGTTGGAGCGGGGTCGTGTTAGTGGGCTACGACCTTAAACGAGAATCAGGCGAGATAGTGGACAAACGCGAGCCAATAGATTATAAAAAAAAAAAGCCTGCGGAAATTCGCTGGATACAAGACGCACAGAACCGATCGATGTAGCGACACTTGCGGGACGCTTATGGTTGGCAGCGGACGTATTTCGGCTGAATCGATATTGATGATGATGGAAGACTAGAAGGCGACTTAAGGTTACACTAGTTGAAAATTCTTCCATACAAACGTAGTCTAGGGATTATTCCACTGTTTGACGATGCACGTTCAAAATAAAAAGTGATATCAATTTTTCTCATCATTATCTAGCCCTGTATGGAAGCAAAAAAGTAGAAAAAGAAAATATTTGAAAGTTATGAGCGTCGAAAGTTCCACATTTCGACACTAATTTTAACGCATTTTTGGGCGCGAATAAATACCATAAGAAGGCGGAACATTGCAAAACGGCCTCCATACAGGGATAGATTAGTAGTTCAACAATGCAATTTTTTTTGTCCTAAATCATTACCCATTTCGCTACAAATTTGCAAAAGTGTGTATTCGTACGCAAACTAACTTCCTACTGCTCATCACAGCATCTATCTCTTCCGCACGTGTTGTCGGTTGATATAAAACGCATTTTAACCTCGCGCACAAAATAGTTCGTGCCGTCGACTAGTGTACCCTTAAGATCTATGAAATACGAGAGGTACCAAGGTACCCTCCTTCTCCTTTATAATACACACCGGAACTGTGTGGCAGTGTCTGTGTTTCCTAACATCAACAACCCATCAACCTTCAAAGCAACATTTAACAGGCATCAGGCATCTTCTTGGGTCGGTTGTCCCATCGTAAACTTCATTCATCGCTTTCCCTCAGACGACATCAAGGTAAATAGATGACGGAAAAAATTATGAAAAATAAATGATTAAATTCCGAAAACTTCTAATGTCATTATGTAAACAACGACCAAGCCTTCTTGATCCTCGTTACCATGCCACAGTTTTAAACTCATCAAAACGTAGATGACGCAAAAGGTTCACGGTGCAATATCGTTGAATAATCACCGACATAACTCAAGGAAGGCTTTTTGAAGTCACCCCCTGACATTAGCATAGGACTCTAAGTACTGCGGTTATCATGGAGAACGGGCAGGAAAGACAGATTTTTGTTGAAATTTTGGCAGAATATTTTCTTTCGGTCATTAGGCTGTGAGGTTTCATAAGAGTTTGAATTCAAAATAAGGAAGAAACACTCCTTAATGATGTGAACCCTGTCTTGAAACTTATGTCAAGGTCTCTTCTATTTTTAACCAAAAAAGGAGGTTTTTTTATCGAAGATAGGCTTCAATAAAAAAAACCGGCCAAGTGCAAGTCGGACTCGCGCACGAAGGGTTCCGTACGATTATCGAAAAAAAAAACCGCAAAAAATCACGTTTGTTGTATGGGAGCCCCACTTAAATATTTATTTTATCCTGTTTTTAGTATTGGTTGTTATAGCGGCAACAGAAATACATCATCTGTGAAAATTTAAACTGCCTAGCTATCACGGTTCATGTGATACAGCCTGGTGACAGACGGACAGACAGACAGACAGACGGATCGCGGAGTCTTAGTAATAAGGTCCCGTTTTTACCCTTTGGGTACGGAACCCTTAAAAAGGTTATTTAGGTTATCAATTCCACTGTAACTTTTTGTGTGTGTCACATCAAAACTTTTTACTAGGTTATTTTAATTTGGAAGCGGAGCATGGTGCTTCTCATGTAGTGCCATTTAAATTTAGTGGAGAATTGATGAAAAACTACAGAGATATACAAAATAACTCTTCAATAAACAACGCAATATCTCTCAGGATTGCTGCAATCTCATGTCTGTTTATTGTTTTTGCCATTTCATAACATAAATTCAAGCCGGTACGCTCTAAAGGGGTAAGCAGATGTGAACAGTTCACCCTGGTACACTCTCATTTCACCGGTTTTCTCAAGTTTTACGTTTTTCAGGTAATCTATTCTGGCATAACTTTGTGCATTATAGATACTTACAATAGAACTTGCTTATGTACCACAACTAAAAAGTGATTCTTTTTTTACTTAAAACTACAACCGATTTCTAAAATAAACACTACCAATTGGAATATAACTTTAATTTCGGTAGTTGATGTCAGAAAACCAAGAAAATAAAAAAAATCGGCGAGTCGGACTCGCGCACGAAGGATTCCGTACCATTATCGCAAAAAACGGCAAAAAATCACGTTTGTTGTATGGGAGCCCCACTTAAATATTTATTTTATTCTTTTTTAGTATTTGTTGTTATAGCGGCAACAGCAATACATCATCTGTGAAAATTTCAACTGTCTAGCTTTCACCGTTCATGAGATACAGCCTGGTGACAGACGGACAGACAAACGGATCGCGGAGTCTTAGCAATAGGGTCCCATTTTTACCCTTCGGCTACGGAACGCTAATAAAAAACAAACACAGACTGCCGAAATTGATGTTATTTTCCAATTTATAGTGTTTTTTTTGGAAGTCGGTTAATTATATCGTTTCGGTTATAAGGCTTTTTAGTTACATAATTCATTTTAGATTTTTCCAGCCCTATAATGCGCTAAATTAGGAAATGTCGAGATAAAAGTTTTGAGTATGAATATGAAAGGCTATAAGAAAAATTGGATATAAGGCTATAGGAAAAGACCTAGAGCTCGATATTTAGAACTGAAAGGGCCTGTGATGACAACGAAAGCCGATCCAAAATAAATTGGGATTAAGATTAAAAAATATCATGAATGAGATCGAGAGTATAAATCTCCAATTAACAAGAAACCGACCTTCCAAAGACAAAACAACTCCGAAAATCGGATACAAACAAAGGATATCCCTTGCAAAACATCCTACGCCCTCTTAAATTTGACCGCCCGCAAATGACGTCATCGCAATCGCCTTAGAAGACGTCATTAGACGTCTACAAATTTACTACTTCCATCTCCACAATCCCTATGTTTTATAAAATAAGGTTGAACTTACCGTGAATGGTTGACGAAGTAACTTGGTACAAAAGGTGTCATTGACGAATCTGCCCCATTTCTCATCAAGTGTCATTACGAAATGTCACCATCGGTTGTCACGAGCCGTCATTTGCGTTGTAATACTGAAAATGACTACCTTTATAGTACGCAGGTAGGGTAATTTCGGGGTTTATGTGATCGAAATGGAAAGGGAGTTTCTTTATTGCACTCGTAATGATATTTTGGTATTGGTGTGCGCATAAGGAACTCTTTTGCAAAATTAAAATACCGGCCTAGTGCGAGTCGGACTCGCACACGAAGGCATCCGTACCATTATCGCAAAAAACGACAAAAAATATCACGTTTGTTGTATGGGAGCCCCACTTAAATATTTATTTTATCCTGTTTTTAGTATTTGTTGTTATAGCGGCAACAGAAATACATCATCTGTGAAAAGAGACTGTGACAGACGGACAGACAGACAGACAGACGGACGGACTGCGGAGTCTTAGTAATAGGGTCCCGTTTTTACCTTTTGGTTACGGAACCCTAAAAAGAATCTAGAAATTGTAATAATAATGATCTTTACAGTTCCCCACCGCAGTATCTCTACGTTGATGTCGTGGTGGGGCTTGCACGCTTCAATGATCCCTAGGTTTGTGCCAGTAGATTATACTTTGCCGCAACATGCCTAGGTTGAGGGGCCAGACTAAGATAAAATCCACAGGGCAACTTTGTGACGAACTGGTGGGCAGTGGTGACCCCACGGACCTCATCTCCAGGGAGAAGTCTTATTCCTCACCTTTGGCTTGCCTTTATTGGCCGGTCGGAGTGAAAACTGACGGGGAACAAAGGTCTCACCACTCTCTTGCCTTAATTGGCTGGCTTGCGTGGCAATTCGCAAAAGCAAACGTGCTCGAATGAAGCAAGATAACCTAGTAAGATGCTGGTAGAGATCTTGACCATACATCCGGGATTGTCCTGATAGCCGTGGTATACCTCTCCATTCCTCAAGCACCTCTGGACATGTTGACCCCTTTGCGCTACGTCACTAAAGTGCCAGCGACCCTTTATGGGAGCCCATTAATTGAGTGTGCAAGTCACACCCTGCCATTTAGCCGTGTAGTTTAACAGTGGTCAGGCAGGGACCAGTAATCCTGCTACTGTTTTAGACAATAGATCCACTAAACCTACCAAATCCATAGCCCAATACATTTTTCTCCATGTTTTGCAATAGTCCTGCACCAACCGGAGATTGTCATTTGGTGCAGTTGCATAGTGCATACAGAGATAATCGCCGGTTGGTGTCACATTACCAGATACATGCCTAACAAGGCTTCTACGAGTTGGCTTCGGCTTCTCGCACGCCTTTGACAGGACCAGGGCCCAAGGGTCCCGAGATGATATTCCAGATAATGCATTTTTGATGCATTTTTGCTATGTTAATGAGGCATGGTACATGGATAAATCATAATAGCCGCACGGATCGGACAATGAGGTTAAGCAACGCTCATCGAGGTCGGTTCGTGGATTCGTATTCTTGATAAACCGAGAACTAAGCCGTTGGTTCTCATTGGCTGTCATTTCCATATCTTTGACAGTCGAAACGGGTATTTAGAAACATCAAATCTGACACCAGTCTTGCCAAGGGGTATTGTGTTACCCAGCTACTGGGTTGTGGAATTGGAGGCAGTTGATCCATATAAAATACTGGTATCCAGCTGAATCAAGTTAGATTGGAAGCTGACCCCAAAAAAGTACGGAAAAAGCAGGGTAGATTGATGGGTCAATAGTCAAGGCACTGTGTATAATGACCGGGTATTATGAATCTAGTCAAGTCAAATCGGGCAATGTAATACTTATTATATACTCAATTTGTAGATTTAAGTAAAACGCAGTGTTTGATGTTAGTGACATGTAATCAGCTGTTTCTCTTTTTTTTACAGGTGACAGTAGTTTGAACCTTAGATCAAATAATACTTTCTATGGCCAGGGTGTTGGCATTGTAACCAAAGTAACCAAGAAGGTTTAACACCTCCCCGCAATGCGAACATCCTGTATAAGACAAAAGTATATATCAAAGTAATTAAAATAACTATAACAACACACACAAACACACAAAAGTCCATCACTAACAAGGTTGTATAAAAAAAAAAAAAAACTATCAAATAACATCTAAATTAAACCTAACTTGCGGATTGCACACATTTTGCGTGCTTAAGTTTCGCCAAAGGCTTAGTTAGAACATCAGCAATCATTGACTGTGTAGGTATAAATTTAATTTCAATGTGTTGATGTGTTACTGTATCTCGTATGAAGTGATGCTTTATATCTGTATGTTTAGTGCGTGAATGATACGTGTCATTATGAGCTAATTTTATGGAGCTTTGATTGTCTGAGTATATGACTATGGAATGAGTGGGGATGAGAAGGAGTTCATTAATGAGGGTTCTTAGATAAATGGCTTCTTTGCAAGCTTCAGCTAGAGCCATGTATTCAGCTTCTGTTGTGGAAAGAGCAACTGTTCGCTGCTTGCGAGCTTCCCACGAAATAGGTCCTCCGCTCATTATGAAAACGTATCCAGTAAATGATTTCCGATCCACCATATTGTTTCCATAGTCTGCATCTACGTAACAAGTAGGATAAAACAGACTTGTCTTATTGTAACTAAGTTTAAGTTCCTTAGTACCTTTCAGGTAGCGAAGAACTCGCTTAGCGGCCCTCCAGTGTACCTCCCCGTAATGTGCATTGAACTGGGAAAGGTACGAGACCGAGTGAGCAATGTCAGGTCTTGTACAAATGGCAATGTACATTAAAGAGCCGATAAGTTCTTGATAAGGAACTTCAGCTTTCGGTTCTTCTTTTTCAGGAAGAGAAAGCTTTAGTCCTGGTTCCAGGGGTGTTGAGACTACCTGGGACTCGTCCTCGACAGCCGGTGGAATTTCGTCGAGCATTTCCGACGTTTGGCTCCCAGACTGGAGCGGGCGGGGGCTGCCCTCAAGCGGCTGCTGCCCAATCTAGGGGGTCCAAACGCCTCCTGCCGGAGGCTCTACGCGGGGGTCGTGCGTTCCATGGCCCTTTACGGGGCACCAGTATGGGCGCGTTCCCTGAGGCGGCGACCAGCCCGCCGGTTGAACGCGTCCCAAAGGGTCATGGCCATCCGGCTAGTCCGGGGATACCGCACGGTCTCCGGTGAGGCGGCGAGCCTCCTTGCCGGATTGCCGCCATGGGATCTAGAAGCAAAAGTCCTCGCGCAAATATGGGAGTGGCGCGAGGAGGCGAAATGCCGGGGCGAAACACCGTTGCCGCGACAAATCGCGGCTCGGCGGACAGAGCTCCGGCAGGATCTCATGGCGACATGGAGGGGGCGATTGTCGCAACCCAGTGCTGGGCACGCCACAATTGCGGCGGTAAGGCCCCTCTTTGAGGAGTGGCTTGAGAGGCGTCACGGCGTCCTCACCTTCCGCCTGACACAGGTCCTCACCGGACACGGCTGTTTCGGGAGGTTCCTGTTCAAGATAGGGCGGGAGGAAACGCCCGGGTGTCACCATTGTGTGGACCGCTCGGAGGACACGGTGGAGCATACAGTGGAGATCTGCCCTGCCTGGGCGGAGCACCGCCGTGTCCTCATGGAGGCGATCGGCGGTGACGACCTCTCGCGTCCGGCCCTGGTCCAGGCCATGGTACGGAGCGAGAGGGCATGGGAAGCTGTCTCCTCCTTCTGCGAAGCAGTAATGCTCGCTAAGGAGGAGGCGGAACGCGTGAGGGAGACGCAAAGGAGACGCCCTCACGCCCCTAGGCACCGCAGGAGACGCCCCGGGCGTCGGGAGTCGCGAGCCGATTCCCGGCCACCGTAGGCGCGGGCTTGCGGACGGAGAGTAATGGGTAGCTCGCCGTCCGATAAGGACCAAGCCCGAGTTTACGGCGCGTAGTGTTCCACGCGCGCCTCAAAGAGATGTCAGCAAAAGTGACGGGGTCCGATAGGGCCGATGCCTGTCTGGGTCGCGGATAAATTTGAAATAGAGTTACCGCGGCCCTGGCACAAGCAACTGAAGGAACACGGGTGGGTTTTAGTCAGTAAAAGTCTGACATGCCCTCCCGCTTCACCCAGAGCGGGAGAAGTCATCGGATGATTTCCCACCCAAAAAAAAAAAAAAAAAAAAAAAAAAAAAAAAGGGGTGTTGAGACAGTAATTGCGTCTGTCATGTTATATTTGTGTAAAAGTTTCTCTATGTATTTAGTTTGATCGAGAGAAATGGAGTCGTCATTATGTGTAACTCTCATTCCTAGACAATCCTTTAGAATGCCAAGGTCTTTTACAATAAATTGTCTCTGGAGTTCCTTTTTGAAGTTTCTCTTTAACGTGTCGTTTGTGCTTACGATGTAAAAAACATCTACAAATACAGCTACCAGAAGCAGATCATTTGCTTCTCGTCTAAAATAGAGACAATGTTCGGTTGCTGTTTGTGTTAACGACAGTTTGCGCATAGCATCGCACACCTTAATATTCCACTGTCGTGGAGCCTGTTTGAGGCCGTAAAGAGCCTTTTTGAGCAGACACACTTTGTTCTTTGGGTCAGTAGAGAAACCCTCTGGTTGCTCCATATAGATTTCTTCTTCAAGATCTCCATTTAGGAATGCGGTTTCTACATCAAGATGGTCAACCTGTAACCCTCGATGCGCAGCAAAAGCTATCAAAAGACGTACTGAAGATAGTCTAGCAACTGGTGAGAAAGTTTCTCCGTAATCAACTCCTGCTACCTCGGTGAAGCCTTTAGCTACTAATCTAGCCTTATACTTGGTAACTTGACCACTTGTGTCCTTTTTGATCTTGAAGACCCATTTACATTTTGTTGTTTTTCTGCCAGCAGGCCTGTCAACGAGAACCCAAGTTCCATGTTTCGACAATGAATTATATTCCGCTTGCATTGCCTCGATCCACTTTTCTTTATTTGGGTGGACAGTTACTTCTTTATATGATTCTGGTTCCAGTTCTACCATGTTCGAATATTCTAGTCTCTCAGGAGGACGCCTCGATCGAGTAGGATATCTCGTATTCGGTTCATGAGATGGCTCTACAGTTGGTTCAGAATCAGAAGGAGATACTTCCGGTATCACAATATCTTCAGAAGCTGATAAATACTCCGTTGACGATGTTTGTGGTATCTCAGAAGTATCCAGTGGTGGCTGACGTTGCTGTTGTGAAACAAGTTCTTGATCCAATGAAGATGGTTGCTCGTCAACAAATGGTATAACTACTTCATCTAGAAGTGAGTCTTGCGTGCTACTATCAGAATTCTTAGATTCTGTATGCATTTTGTCTTCTATGAAGACAACATCTCTCGCAATTATAATTGTCCGAGGATTTTTTGGATCTATAAGGCGATATCCTTTACTTTCAGTAGCATAGCCCACAAAAATGCATGACTGGGTTTTTGATTCTAGTTTTGTCCGTTTTTCTTTAGGCAAAAGAACGTGAGCTTGACAACCAAAAACTCTTAAATGTGAGAGGTCGATTTTCTGCTTGGTCCACAGTTCCTCTGGAATCTTGTTATTTAAAGATTGTGTCGGTACACGATTCTTTAAATAAATTGCTGTATTTACGGCTTCTCCCCAATATGCTAAAGGAAGTTGTGAGTCATTAAGCATTGATCTGGCTTTTTCAATAATAGTACGGTTTGCGCGTTCAGAAACTCCATTCTGCTGGGGTGTGTACGGAATCGTAGTTTGGTGGATTATACCGTTTTCCTTGAGAAATGTAGTCATGTCTCTGTTTACATATTCGCGACCATTATCGGAACGTAAGATTTTTATCCGTTTGCCCGTTTGATTTGCAACTAAATGCTTAAATTCAACAAACTTTGTAAAAACATCGGCCTTTGATTTTAAAAGATATCCAAAAGTTTTGCGACTAAAATCGTCTGTAAAAGTAAGTAAATAAAGAGCTCCACCCCACGAGTGCGTACTCATAGGTCCGCATAAGTCCGAATGAATTAATTCTAAGACTTGACTCGATCTACTTTTCGATTTTACAAAAGGTTTTCTCGCAAGTTTGCCTTGTAAACATGGTACGCAAGTTTCAGTGTAAGAGGCACTGAAATCTATTCCTATACCTTTATTTTTAAGGATATGCATACTTTTTGCATTTAGATGGCCAAGGCGCCTATGCCATAGCATAGCAGACTCTTTAGTGGTTGTACACAGGGCATGTGAACTCATGTCAAGTCTATACATGCCTTTATGGTTTGAAGCTGTAGCAATGACATTTCCTGTCACTTGACAACCGCTGCTTTCAAAGATTTGAGCACCTTTCGATGTAAATAAAACATCGAAGCCTTTTTTTACCATATTGCTAACAGATAATAGGTTGGTAGCTAGGTTTGGAACGTATAGTACATCGCTGATTTTATTGACACTATCAGAAATATTTACATGAACAGTACCTTTGCCTTCACTCAACAGCTGCTCTTTATTAGCAACTGTTATCGGCGAGACGTAGGATACATATTCTCATACCACTCTTTCCTGTTGCTCATGTGGCAACTTGCACCAGAGTCTATGAACCACTCATGTGAACTGTAAGGAGGAAGGACATTAATGAAACATGATGAAAGTGTGAACTGTGATGTATAATTTGTACAATTATTTTCAGTCAAAACATTTTTTGGGTTCTTTGCCGAAACTTTCTTTTTGTTTCTACATTCTGAGACTAAATGTCCTAACTTTTTACAATATGAGCAAAACTTCTTATTCGAGTTCTTATTGTAAAGCGCCGTGTTCACGGAAGATATAGGTCCTGAGGTACGAAGATCTTCCTTTAATAAGGCTGCTACGACTGACTCTGTGGTCAATTTTGCTTCAGGGGAATGTTCTAGTGCCATAACTAATGAGTTGTACATATCAGGTAGTCCAGTGAGTAATATGATCGCCACAAACTCGTCTTCCACTCCTGCTCCAATAGCAGTCAACTGTTGTTGAATGGCCAGGGTATTGTTGACGTACTCTTGCATACCTGATGACTTATTTAGTTCATTGCTAAGAAGCTTTTTCATAAGCGTAAGTCTTCTCATCAAACCACTATTAGCATACGCTGTTTTTTAGCAATTCATAGTTTCATAGGCTGTTTTCGCAGATCTGATTACTGGATAAACCGACTCGTCGCACGCTAGGCAAATTTTTGCTTTTGCTCTTTCATCTTTCCGCTTGATGATAGGATCCGTGAGGTGCATAATTGCACGGAGGTCATCAGCAAGGAGCTAGCTCCTTGCTGATGACCACGTCCCATAAGTCGAGTTCAACTAACATGCATTCAACGCTGAAGATCCAGTTAGGGAAATTGTTCCCCGTCAACTTTTTGAACGTTAACGAACTAGATGTTGATTTTTCCATCGCTGAGTCGCCCATAACCACTTATTATATACTCAATTTGTAGATTTAAGTAAAACGCAGTGTTTGATGTTAGTGACATGTAATCAGCTGTTTCTCTTCTTTTTTACAGGTGACAGTAGTTTGAACCTTAGATCAAATAATACTTTCTATGGCCAGGGTGTTGGCATTGTAACCAAACTAACCAAGAAGGTTTAACAGTAATGAATACTGATTTAAACTTCTATATTTATCACATTGTCTGGTCATTATAAATATTGCTACGTAATGGTTGGGCAATTCGATAATTATGGTCAATGAATTAGTCCAAGAGCGAGCGAAGCGAGCTCGGGAGGTTAGGGCACCCCGACATGGATAGGTTAGGTTCGATGGGTATGTCACATCTCCTTCATGTTAGGTTTCTTTAGACTCTGCAGACAGCAATAGGAGCGCCACCCAGCAGGGCTCCGTCGACTTTGTTTCTTAAATAGTACCTAATCGTATTCATATATATTTTCATATTCATATTCTTTATTGTACACAAAATAAACATTACAAATACAAAAGGAAAACTTATGTACAAAGGCAAACCTCAGTGCTAAAGAGAGATTTACAAAATAAGGACAGTTAACAAAAGCGCACAACAAATACTAAAAAGCATTGGAATTCTTACTAACTAAAAACACTACACAAATACGTGTAAAGCACACAATGCATAAACATAATACATACAAATATCTATCGTACTTACATATTCTATATTAAATTCAATTTCAACATTTAAATAATTTAAAAAAACTCATTTTTAGGGTTCCGTAGCCAAAGGTTAAAAACGGGACCCTATTACTAAGACTCCGCGATCCGTCTGTCTGTCGGTCTGTCTGTCCGTCTGTCACCAGGCTGTATCTCATGAACGGTGATAGCTAGACAGTTGAAATTTTCACAGATGATGTATTTCTGTTGCCGCTATAACAAGAATAAAATAAATATTTAAGTGGGGCTCCCATACAACAAACGTGATTTTTTTGCCGTTTTTGCGATAATGGTACGGAACCCTTCGTGCGCGAGTCCGACTCGCACTTGGCCGGTTTTTTATTACCCGGCACAGTAAGTGATGGGCATTATTCAGAAAGCCTCGTCAATTTAATTATTTCAATAATTTTTAGCTTACTCATATTGGGCATTATTCAAATTGTCTGGACATTATGAAAAATGCCGTATTAATCACTTCGCCATAACATTAATGCACTTCGGTCGATGTGAAACTGACGTTAGACTGGGTGTTAATTACATTAATTTGTCATAAGACAGAAGTTAATACGAACTAATCTAACACGTTAGTCCTATTCCCCCAGTTGGTACCAAGTTTCTTGAAGTGTACTTGCAGGAGCGTGCAATTACAGGCTAAAATTATTGCACATCTCACCGAAAACGGAACCAACTCAGTTTCTTGTGACAAGATAGAGGGTGATGTCTAACTTGTGTATTTGAGGGTGTATTACTAACACGACATATTCGTTTCATATAACACACTCGGCATATTCTTTTGTGTATCTTTGATTGATTTTGCAACACAACATCACGGCTGCATTCGCCGAAGAGTTTGGCACTGTACATATTATAGTTTACCCTATACCTACATTTCACCAGTAACCAATGTTTAAGTGCCAAGTAAAGGTCTATCCACACATATATCAGGGCCGTGCCTGGGACGTGACAGGGCCGGGGCCAGGCATTGAAACTTCGTCCACGTCCCGGGCACGGACCTGATATGTGTGGATAGACCTTAATAGGGGGCAAGTCTAATGCCATCAACCCAGAATAAATCCATACTTTGGGGGCTGCTACTGCGAAAATTACAGAAGGATAAACTCAATAAGACTGCTCGACCAGGGAATCGAACCTAAGCCTCATGTTCAGAAGTACCAATAAAAAAAAAACAATCAATCAAATAATAAATAAAAAAATAACTCTTTTTTTATAATTTTGTCCACACTAGGAACTTCTTCCTATATCGTGGGTGCGTTTACAAGCATATAAACTCACATACCCAACACCCTGAGCCGGAACAACTATCTGTAGGTCAAACAAATATTAGTTCCGTGCGGGAATCAAACCCGCGACACGCAGCGCAGCAGTCAATTAATTCAATAAATCAATAAATAAATTTCCCAACGAAGCAGTTGAAAATGAGCAGTATGGTATGAAAACCTTTCCCCTGAAGGGATTAAACAGTCCTAAAGTTATAACTTTGTAATATTTGTCGACTCAAAATCCCATCGTTCACACGAATTCCATTTAATAATAAATAAACTACATAGTTAAATGTTACGTCAATTAACCGGCAATTATCATTAAACTCATCGTAACGGTAATGATTTCCATAGTTAACTTGCGCTGATGAAATTAGTTTCTGTCCAACTGACCATTACTGGGTTTTCATCCACGTTTCATTATTGTAATGAACGGTTAAAATTATTCCATTTCAATTGTGAATTATTTATTGTTATTATTCTGAAACGTTTTGCGACTGCATATTTCGGTTTAATTTTCGAAATTACAAATGTTTCATATTATTTCATGTTCGTAATGCATAAATTCATTAGCTGATTTTTCTTGTATTATCTTTGTTTTAGTAACTCAATCTAGAATTTGTTTTAGTAGCGCGCTGAGGGAAGTCTTTACATCATTATTTTCCCAATAATTTTTTGCAGCAGTGGCCAAAGAAACGTTGTATTTCCTGATAACTTAGGTAGAAATTCAATTGTAAAAATGCCTCATCAATATTCGTAGCCTCATCAAGTTTCCTACTGAAAACTTATCCGATTCTGATTATGATACAAATGTAAGCTGTCACAACTTACGGACAATACGGATTTTTCCGGAAAGGAAAATGAGTCCAAGGGGTCACCCACTTGAGATCGAATAAGGGACAGATGTATCTGACGTGTATACATCTGTCACTTACTCGATCTCAAATTGATACCGCTCTAAGAGCTTATGGTCACCCCCCAGTGCCGTTAATACCATGATGGTATTATAATACTTATTTCAACAGTTAAGCAATTACCTAAACTAAACAAGTAAAAACTTTTTAACAAAAAATCAAACCGAGTTCCAGAACAAAAAACTACGAACCAAAAAATAAATTTCTTTTCCGAAGTCAGTGTTTTTTGTACCCATTGGTTTCCGTTTTTCGACACCTTTTGAGAACCTCCTCCTTTTTTTGAAATCCTCCTCCTCCTCCTCCTCTATCTCCTGTTCTTGGAATTACTTGTTTGTTTTAAGTAATTTTAATTGTTTAATTTAAGAATTGTGAATAAAATGATCCTTTCGGCGACCGATACTGTTCTTCTCAGTAGGTTCACTGAACTCTACGTGTTGCGACTGTTGCAAGACCGATGAGCCTACTGTGCAGGGGTAGACGGTGTGTCAAGTTTCATCTTTTTACTTTTAAATTCTTGTTACTAACAACCTTGTCTAGCACATTTTTATTTGAAATAAATGATTTTTGTTTTATTTATTTTAACCCCCGACGGAAACAGAGGGGTGTTATAAGTTTGACGTGTGTTGCTGTGAATCGGTGTATCTGTCTGTCTGTGGCATCATAACTTCGAACCGATTTTGATTTAGTTTTGAAATTTCAAAGGTTATTTTGTCGAGAGTGTTCTTAGCTATGTTTGAATAAAATCGGTTCAACCGTTAAAAGTTATGGGCGTTTTACTGTTTGAATCGGGATGTTTTCGCAAGATATCGTGTCAATACTACGTGTTCAATAGATTGCCGATCGAAACGTATCTACTATGTACTAGATAAATTATGTAGCATGAAATTAAAAAAAACTTTTTTTTAAATACACTATTTATTTTTAATTGTTTGATTATTTATATTGTACTGTCTTACTAAATATAGTTATAAGTGTGTTTCTACTAAAGAAGATTAGACCATATTGATCGATGAATAAATTTAATTTAATTTAAATTTACATATCAGAATAGAAGAAAACAGTACATATCAGCACTACAAACCAATAAAAACAGGCGTTTATTGGCCCCAATCTACGTAACAAACTGAAAATACTAGACACAGAAACTGATAGCCATAAACTTTACTAGAGCAACTAATTAGGTCCAATATTTGCTACCAACAATGTCCGTCGTACCTAGTCATAAAGTTTGTGACTACCGTAATAAAATTCAACAATGTCAATAACTTGACAATGTGTGGTTAATACATGACCAGTTTATCTTGACAGTCGGAATATATTGATATATACTTTATTGTACACCAAGATAAAATAATTCAAAAAGACATCTTATATACAGACAAGAAAACAATTCAGCATACACAAGATTATAATCACAGTGACAAGTAGTGCTCCTTCACAAGTCGCTTAAAACAGGCAGTGATTGCACGCACTACACAGCACAGGCTATGCATTCCACAGACGAGTGACCTGGACAGTAAGATTTGTCTAGGAAGGTAGTGGAATGCATTGGAATTTAAGGTTTCATATTATCCGATGACCTAAGAACTTTCAGGTGCGAGTCACACAGAAACTGGAACCATTTCTTGAGGTAAAGAGGGGTAGAAGGAAGAAAGATAAAATTTTCAATATGGCGCGTTTTTGCAACTGGACATATTTTTTTACAAAGAAAACAGCCTATACAGCCTATTCAATTTAGATTCAGCCTATTCGATTTTGATGTGAAAATAATTAACTTAAAACTGGTAATTAAATATATTAAACAACTATTTAAAAACTTTTGATAATTCAATGCTAAAACGTACGGAATCATTCATTTTTCCTCGTATAATAAATTGTAGTTCTAAAAACTAAAAAACACGCTTTAATGGTAAGGATAATGGGACAAACTGTTTAAATTATTGCATTGTCATCGGTCCTTGATAAGTGTGCAAAGTTTCAAATCAATCCAACGTTTTGAAGTGGGTGAAAATCACGTTAAAAGATTCCGTTACATTGATACATTGTTACATTGATACATACATACCAAGCTAATAAAAGCGTGTTAAAATCTATCCCATTTTATTCTATGTATGAAAACTCCTTGCTACTAAACATTTGTAAATTGACTTATAAATAATGGGTCGTTTTTGCAACTGGACTTTTTTTTTCCACGAAAACAGCCTATACAGCCTATTCGATTTTAGACAAATGTTGATGTGAAAATAATTAAATTAAAACTGGTAATTAAATATATTAAACAACCATTTAAAAGACTTTTAAGAATTCAATGCTAAAATGTACGGAATCATTCATTTTTCCTCGTAGAAAATCTATCACATTTTATTCTATGTATGAAAACTCCTTGCTACTAAACTTTTTTAAATTGACTTTTAAATTTAAAACTAAACTGCAAACATAATGATCGAGCTCGTAAACAAAAGTCACGACCGCGTAACAGAAAGATGACATTAGACATTATCCATTTCGCTACAAATTTGCAAAAGTGTGTATTCATACGCGAACTAGCTTCCTACTGCTCATCACAGCATCTATCTCTTCGAAACATGTTGTCGGTTGATATAAAATGCATTTTAACCCCGCGCACAAAATAGTTCGTGCCGTCGACTAGTGTACCCTTAATAGGCTTTGTCGCCAACATTTGTTGACGAACCTCCCCATTGTAGGCCCATCCAGCTTCTCTGCAAACACGATCAGAATGCTGTTGCTTCTTCCCCTCACTCTGGATATTGCTGAGGCAACTTTCTTCTGCATTAACGCAAAGTAATCGTCAGTGTGCGAATCAGCGAACATACTTGACGCACTACAGTAAGATGCAAGCCTCTACAGCGCCCTGAAGGCATAACAGCCAGTGCACTGCGCTCCCTTTCCATATTTCCAAATCGTCTTTTAATTCAAGGCGTTTTTTTGTTCTGTGATTCATACAATTATACTTTTTACAATTTAGTTTTTTTTCCACCACATTGTCAAGTGCACCATGCACCACCCATAAAATGCACCATGAACGCCTGTCCATCATGATCCATACATACTGAAACGCCGACAACTTCAGAAAATTTCAGCATATACTGGTCACCCAATAAAAATACTTTCTAAGTAAGGTTAAGTAAACATTTTTTGGTCTCACCTCCTTGAAAGTAATGGGGTAAGTTTGGCAGTATAATGATTTAATGGCCGTTTCCTTTGCTTCCTCTTTATGGCCACTTAACTTTTTAATTTATGGTCGTAATGCACCTTCGTTGGCAGGTCTGGTAAGTTATCGCTGAAAAATAATTAAAAATACCTAGAAAGTATGGTGTGAAACTGGCGTGTTCGATTTATGGGGTTTTAAAAGTGGTGGAAGGTGAAAAAGGTTGTAAACCACCACGAAGTTAGAAGTCACGAAGTTACTTCGTTGCACAGGTAGGTGGGATAGGATAGATGAACCGGCTTTCCCGCACTTGACTCCCATTTGGACCATTGTGTATGCAAGCCTCCTCTCTATGTGGGATCAGCCGTAATCCACCACGCACCAGCCGTAATCCCAATGCGGGTTGGTGAATGTCACATGTCATCGAATTTTTGGTTCTAAGACATGCCGGTTTCCTCACGATGTTTTCCTTCACCGTTTTGAGAGCAGTGGTGATACAATAACTTACACAAAGTTAAGCGCATCCCTGGGTCGGAAACCACGACCTACCACTTTGTTAGCTGCTGCTCTTGCACAGGTAGATATTAAAATAATTTAAAAAAGATACAAATTTAATATCTGCCATTAATCCAATTTTTTAGGGCCGGCGCAGCAAATCTTAGTCTTCCATACATTTGTATTCGCCGTCATCTCAATAATAACCTGATTTCTAACGATAGGTATCTAGCACACAGTTAATTCATCTTTTCTCTGGATTGCCTCAAAACCTTTAAATCAAATATGTACGGCATAAATAATGCCATGTTCACATTACTTTTCTCTATTTTAGCAAGAACATAATAAATTACACCTCACAGTAAACCAAAAAGGATTAAACTATGAAATAAACTAACTAAAACAATCAGATCCCGAACTGACCAACCCAAAGCTAATAATTACGCCCACTACATTCACAAGAGTACCAACAACACTGAATACATAAAACTCACAAAAATTACGCAAATGGATGAAAATGAACGAGCAACGGAACAAAGAAACATATGAAAACAAACACACCGGAGATAACACAACTTGTTTCCTTAGAAAAGAAACATAAAATCGAATAAACACGTGGAAACAAAACAAGGATAAACATTATAAACATAATTGTTTGTTCAGGAATGTAAGTGGTGCTTACCGTTGTACATTTTGATCAACAGTGTATGAACTGGCTTTATTACGGGGAGATAAAGTTTCATGCAGAAGTTCTAGTTTTAATTGAAAAGTGTTTTGTCCATTAGAATAGTTTGTAAAGCTCGTACTCGTGCGGAGCTTATGGCTACATAATAACAGTCGAACGAGTCGATTTTCAAAGTCAAGCAACGGTTGCCGAGGTTGGCTCGTAGATGGGTGATTCTGATCATCCATTACATACCGAGACTCTTTCTTACCTCGGAAAGCACATTGGCTGCGTTTCCACCAGAGATGTGCGAGATTGCGTAGCGAGGGATGTGTTTCTTAAGCACCAATAGAATCACTTCATTTACCTAGCCTCTCTCAGCCCAGCTCTAGTGGAGAAGGCTCGGCCGCGCGAGGTTTTTGTACATACAAAACAAAGGCAAGATGTGTGCGTGGGATGTTTTGTGAGGGATGTGTGCTAGGGACGGACGCGAGCAGTGTTGCCGTTCTAGCGACTTTGACGCTAGTTCTTGCGAATTTCGTAAGTTGTTAGCGACAAAAAAACATGAGGGAGACATTTAGTAGATCGAGTACCCACCCCTCCTCTTCCCCGCACTGTCTCGCTCGCTCACTCGGTGGATCTAGACACGTTCTCAGCGTGTACTCAGCGATCCGACCACTCGCCATTCGGTGCGTACGCTTCATTTTGACCGCGAATTTTGCTGCCTGGTTTTAAACTGAACTGACTGACTGTCTTGCTGCAATTTCAAAAACACGCGTAAACACTCACTCGGCCACAGCACTGTCTCGGCCGTGTGATATTTTACTGCCTCGCCTAGATTTAATCAGGCCTTAAGGGATGATGTGGTTGACGGTGAAGCACGCTTGCCTAGAAAGAACCTATTCAATCTTGACTTATAGACCAAATACAGACTACTTATATAATGTCAATAGTCGCTAAATTAATTCATAGTTTCCCCAAAGTTGCACCTTAAATCTGTCTCTCTTTCTTTCCGATTTATCGGCTATCCGACTGAGTTAAGTCTTTTGAGCCATAAAACCACTTCACTTCTGTACAATACAGGTTCAAACAAAACAGTAAAACTAAACGAAAATATGACATCCAATAATTTATATCGACAATGCCGATATTTTAAGCCCTGACCACTTCCCATAGCTATATATTCCGGATATTCGGTAACTTCGTCAGATGGCCCAATTCCGAATTGGCAGCATTGCCAAATTGGATAACAATGCTAATCACCGACTAACCTATTAAATTGCGTTTTGATGGAGTGAATAATCGATACTTGAGTGTATTGGTATGTGCTTTACTTAAAATACAAATACACGATTTGATCGGGTTCTTGGTAATGATTTCTGCGCTCTTGTCGTGATCGGTCGTTGTAAAAAGAGGCACAGATAATAAAATACTAGCATACAGATGCCTCATCTCAAACAAAGAAACCGTGCCGTCGTAACAAGGGTTTTTCGTCTGATTAAACTGATTATTTTTTGCACATTGATCGCGATCGGTTCAGTTCCACGGCGATATATAAATGGTGTTAGCAGTGACTTGTAAGTACTTTCGGTTTACTCGGTTCGTCAATTTTTTTTCTTTAAATGCAGCGACGATTTGTTTTATAGTATTTTTTGCACGTTTTTACATTTTATTGCACCAAAATGTATAACGATACAAAGGACAATATGGCCAAATTCTGCCCTTCGAATCAATCAGAATACATAAATGTAGGTACAGTAATTATTAATATGTGAAAATAATTAGTAAAATAAATAAAAAAATTGTAGTTCTAAAAACTAAAAAACACGCTTTAATGGTAAGGATAATGGGACAAACTGTTTAAATTATTGCATTGTCATCGGTCCTTGATAAGTGTGCAAAGTTTCAAAACAATCCAACGTTTTGAAGTGGGTGAAAATCACGTTCAAAGATTCCGTTACATTGATACATTGTTACATTGATACATTGATACATAGATACATACATACCAAGCTAATATCGTTGCGGTTAATTAACACGCTTTGTGTTAATTAACCGCAACGATTACATTTGTCTAGAACAGGCGACAAAAAAATCCAAAAAAATATGAGTGTTAATTGTTTATGTTCGGTTACTATGCAATGCATTTGCGACTGGATACGCGCATAAGAAAAACACTATTTCTGAAGTACTTAAGGTCAGATTAAAATATAAAACAACGACAACTGCAAGAACGTATTGCTAAGATAAATACCACTAAAATAAAAATTAAGGTTTCACGATTATCGCAGACACCATTTTTTGAGCTGCCAAGCGTTATGGCATAATGCTGAATGCATCGACAATATATTCCAGAGTGTGTATCCGAACGCCCTAGTCATTTGGACGTTTCTACGCGCGCGCACTGCACTGGTGCAATCTAGTCTGTGGTGCAGTCCTGCGTTGATCTTATAACGATGTTATCTTTTTTATAGCGTCTCTCGCTTCATCTCTGATCATAAAACTTAAACTATTGTAAAGCCGTACCTCTAAGCTTTAATAGAATGTACATGAATATTTTTTGATAGGGCACAGCTCTATACAAATTCTAGCCATGTCCTTTAAACAATCGAGTGGAATGCGTCAGTCATTTAAAACTGCGCCATCTATTGGCATCAATTTTAAATGATCTAAAAATAAAATGTACGAAATCATTCATTTTTCTTCGTAGAAAATCTATCCCATTTTATTCTATGTATGAAAACTCCTTGCTACTAAACTTTTTTTAATTGACTTATAAATTTAAAACTAAACTGCAAACATAATGATCGAGCTCGTAAACAAAAGTCACGATCGCGTAACAGAAAGATGCCTATGCGTTAGATTTAACTTTCGAATCATAATTATAGCCTCTGAAAGTACACCATGTTTAACAACTGTATTGAAAAGCGTTTTTTTGAGTGGAGAGTTTTTGGTTCGGTGTCCAAAATACACGAGTAGACGAAGATATATCTTAATATAGGTTTCCTTCCCGTTTTCTTTTGTTGTACAAACTAAACCTCCGGTACATAAATACCACCAAGTACAATGAGGTACATGAAATTTTCAAAATGAAAGCCTTACGTCTTCCAGCGCGTTGTTGTGGCTTGCATTGCGTCGGTAACTCACGCTTACCGAGATATATGGTGGCTTTTCGCGCAACACAAATTATTATTGTGAACACAGGTACGGTAACGTTTACTTATATATTTAATTTCTACTACTAAAAGTGTTGACCGGGATTAAATAGCCTATGTGCTATTCCAGACTATAATCTATCTCGGTGCTAAGTTTCATCCAAATCCGTTCAGCCGTTCTGGCTTGATTGAGCAACAAACATCCATTCATCTATCCAAACTTTAGCATTTATAATACTAGCTGCCACCCACGGCTTCGCTCGCGTGTTCGTTCGTGTACTTCGCCCAATATCTTTATAAATTACTAGCTGTTGCCCGCGGCTTCGCTCCCGTGGACCACCTCACAGGACCCATTTTCGGGATTAAAAAATAGCCTATGTCACTCAGGAATACTGTAGCGTTCTATTGGTGAAATAATTTTTCAAATCGGTCCAGTAGTTTTGGAGCCTATTCGGTACAAACAAACAAACAAACAAAAAAAACTTTTCTCTTTATAATATTAGTATAGATAGCCTAAGTTTTATTCTGATGTATAAGGTATATTTCTGTAAAGTTTCATTAAAATCCGTTCAGCAGTTTTTGCGTAAAAAAGTAATAAACATCCATCCATCTATCTTCATAAACTTTCACGTTTAAAAATAGTAGTAGGATTAGTAAGAAGTAGGATATCTGCAATTATAAGATCAAAATGAAGACAGTGTTTTGATTTTGACTTATATTTCCTATCTGTATTTTGCATGCCTTACTTCCAAGTTTAAAAATTTCTCACAAACAATGCGATTGGCTGTAGAAAATTCATTTAACCAATCACAATAGCTTTGACAGTTTGCGAATTACTTCTGCATTACTGTACGCAAAATACGCGATTGGTCGTGGAATTGCGGAATCCTGCACGCTTTAACCTTAACTACTTCTGCGATAAATTTTATTCTAGAATCCTAAAAATACATTGTCTTTTTAGGCTTTGTCTTTAAAAAATTAACTTTCTCGAGACATCTCCTTCACGAAGTTTTTCTAGGAAACGGCGTCACATAGAATTCTTCTGTCGTGGTTTTGGTTGATTATATTAGAAAGCTAAACTATTTGCCTTTAAACTTTATTTTAAATATTGATGCAGTTAAATATGTATTGTTTTTAGAGCATGCTATGCAGACTGCACATTTAACAAAATACTGGTTCTTTCACTCACAGGATTTTTTTTCACATTTCGCAAAAAAACCCTAAAACACTCACAATGAAATTGTTTATTTAGACATTACAATGCAATTACCCTCTTTTTCACCACCCTCACAAAAACAACACGCTTGCCAATCTAAATGAAATTTAACGGGGCAATAAAATTTCGTATCCTAAATAGCTTATTTCATCCCACATAGATTCAAATTAATTGTTTCCTTTTCTTTTGTTTGTTGGCTTCTGTTTTGGCCATGTCATTGTTTTTTATTTACATCGGCAATAGGACCTGTTTGCTAAGCCTGCGAGGTCTGTCTGTCTATCACAGAACTTTATAAAAACGTAATTTAGATGCAGTACCTGGCCATTAATGATATTACAAAAAGGTACCGCTAGGCGCTAAGAGACAAATTAAATAAGACTGGATAAATGTAGTAAAAATGTTCATTGAAATGTGAGCTTCAGGGCGTCCTCTATAGACATACTTTACATTGACAACACAAATTAGCAAATAGCTCGCTGTAAGCGAACTTGCAGCCATCGTACTACTTGATAGTTGTCGTCTCGCTTACCGCATGCTTACCACGCGCTTCAAGCGGGAGGCCCGCGCGCTGTACGCTCGCCTGCTCGCTTGAAGCACGTTGTTAGCTTGTCGTAAAAAGAAGGCGTAAGCGGTCGGCTTGGACAGACAGTTGACTGCTAGCTGCAAGCACGTGGATAGCTGGTTGTCTGCTAGGTGCGTGGACAGCGAGCAGTCGTCTTCGTTTCAGGTGGTGTAGTGCGGGAGCTGTGTTGGAGCGGGGTCGTGTTAGTGGGCTACGACCTTAAACGAGAATCAGGCGAGATAGTGGTCAAACGCGAGCCAATAGATTATAAAAAAAAAAAAAGCCTGCGGAAATCCGCTGGATACAAGACGCACAGAACCGATCGATGTAGCGACACTTGCGGGACACCTATGGTTGGCAGCGGACGTATTTCGGCTGAATCGATATTGATGATGATGGAAGACTAGAAGGCGACTTAAGGTTACACTAGTTGAAAATTCTTGCATACAAACGTAGTCTAGGGATTATTCCACTGTTTGACGATGCACGTTCAAAATAAAAAGTGATATCAATTTGTCTCATCATTATCTAGCCCTGCATGGAAGCAAAACAGTAGAAAAAGAAAATGTTTGAAAGTTATGAGCGTCGAAAGTTCCACATTTCGACACTCATAATTTTAACGCATTTTTGGGCGCGAATAAATTCCATAAGAAGGCGGAAAATTGCAAAACGGCCTCCATACAGGGATAGATTAGTAGTTCAACAATGCAAATATTTTTTTAATTTTTAATTTTATTTTTATTTTGTCCTAAATCATTACCCATTTCGCTACAAATTTGCAAAAGTGTGTATTCGTACGCAAACTAACTGCCTACTGCTCATCACAGCATCTATCTCTTCCGCACGTGTTGCCGGTTGATATAAAACGCATTTTAACCTCGCGCACAAAATAGTTCGTGCCGTCGACTAGTGTACCCTTAAGATCTATGAAATACGAGAGGTACCAAGGTACCCTCCTTCTCCTTTATAATACACACCGGAATTGTTTGCCAGTGTCTGTGTTTCCTAACATCAACAACCCATCAACCTTCAAAGCAAAATTTAACAGGCATCAAGCATCTTCTGGGGTCGGTTGTCCCGTCGTAAACTTCATTCATCGCTTTCCCTCAGACGACATCAAGGTAAATAGATGACGGAAAAACTATGAAAATAAAATGAGGAAATTCCGAAAACTTCTAATGTCATTATGTAAACAACGACCAAGCCTTCTTGATCCTCGTTACCATGCCACAGTTTTAAACTCATCAAAACGTAGATGACGCAAAAGGTTCATGGTGCAATATCGTTGATTAATCACCGACATAACTCAAGGAAGGCTTTTTGAAGTCACCCCCTGACATTAGCATAGGCATCTAAGTACTGTGGTTACCATGGAGAACGGGCAGGAAAGACAGATTTTTGTTGAAATTTTGGCAGAATATTTTCTTTCGGTCATTAAGCCTGTGAGGTTTCATAAGAGTTTGAATTCAAAATAAGGAAGAAAATACTCCTTAATGATGTGAACCTTGTCTTAAAACTTATGTCAATGTCTCTTCTATTTTTAACCAAAAAAGGAGGTTTTTTTTATAAAAAAAACCGGCCAAGTGCGAGTCGGACTCGCGCACGAAGGGTTCCGTACGATTATCGCAAAAAAAACACAAAAAATCACGTTTGTTGTATGGGAGCCCCACTTAAATATTTATTTTATCCTGTTTTAGTATTTGTTGTTATAGCGGCAACAGAAATTCATCATCTGTGAAAATTTAAACTGCCTAGCTATCACGGTTCATGAGATACAGCCTGGTGATAGACGGACAGACAGACAGACAGACAGACGGATCGCGGAGTCTTAGTAATAGGGTCCCGTTTTTACCCTTTGGGTACGGAACCCTTAAAAAGGTTATTTAGGTTGTCAATTCCACTGTAATTTTTTGTGTGTGTCACCTCAAAACTTTTTACTAGGTTATTTTATTTGAAAGCGGAGCATGGTGCTTCTCATGTAGTGCCATTTAAATTTGGTGGAGAATTGATGAAAAACTTCAGAGATATACAAAATAACTCTTCAATAAACAACGCAATATCTCTCAGGATTGCTGCAATCGCATGTCTGCTTATTGTTTACGCCATTTCATAACATAACATCACGCCGGTACGCTCTAAAGGGGTAAGCAGATGTGAACAGTTCACCCTGGTACACTCTCATTTCACCGGTTTTGCTCAAGTTTTACGTTTTTCAGGTAATCTATTCTGGCATAACTTTTTGCAATATAGATACTTACTATAGAATTTGCTTATGTACCACAACTAAAAAGTGATTCTTTTTTTACTTAAAACTACAACCGATTTCTAAAATAAACACTACCAATTGGAATATAACTTTAATTTCGGTAGTTGGTGTCAGAAAACCAAGAAAATAAAAAACCGGCCAAGAGCGAGTCGAACTCGCGCACGAAGGGTTCCGTACCATTATTAAATTTCAACTGTCTAGCTATAACCGTTCATGAGATACAGCCTAGTGACAGACGGACAGACAGACATACAGACAGACGGATCGCGGAGTCTCAGCAATAGGGTCCCGTTTTTACCCTTTGGGTACGAAACCCTAAAAACAAACAGACTGCCGAAATTGATGTTATTTTCCACTTTGTAGTGTTTTTTTTGGAAGTCGGTTGCATCGTTTCGGTTAAAAAGTTTTTAGTTACATAATTCATTTTAGATTTTTCCAGCCCTATAATACGCTAAATTAGGAAATGTCGAGATAAAAGTTTTGAGTATGAATATGAAAGGCTATAAGAAAAATTGGATATAAGGCTATAGGAGAAGACCTCTACGTTTAGAACTGAAAGGGCCTGTGACGACAACGAAAGCCGATCCAAAATAAATTGGGATTATGATAAAAAAAACTATCATGAATGAGATCGAGAGTATAAATCTCCAATTAACAAGAAACCGACCTACCAAAGACAAAACAATTCACGAAAATCGGATACAAACAAAGGATATCCCTTGCAAAACATCCTACGCCCTCTTAAATTTGACCGCCCGCAAATGACGTCATCGCAATCGCCTTAGAAGACGTCATTAGACGTCTACAAATTTACTACTTCCATCTCCACAATCCCTATGTTTTATAAAATAAGGTTGAACTTACCGTGAATGGTTGACGAAGTAAGTTGGTACAAAAGGTGTCATTGACGAATCTGCCCCATTTCTCATCAAGTGTCATTACGAAATGTCACCATCGGTTGTCACGAGCCGTCATTTGCGTTCTAATACTGAAAATGACTACCTTTATAGTACGCAGGTAGGGTAATTTCGAGGTTTATGTGATCGAAAGGGAGTTTCTTTATTGCACTCGTAATGATATTATGGTATTGGTGTGCGCATAAGGAACTCTTTTGCAAAATTGAAATACCGGCTAAGTGCGAGTAGGATTCGCGCACGAAGGTATCCGTACCATTATCGCAAAAGACGACAAAAAAATATCACGTTTGTTGTATGGGAGCCCCACTTAAATATTTATTTTATCCTATTTTTAGTATTTGTTGTTATAGCGGCAACAGAAATACATCATCTGTGAAAAGAGACTGACAGACGGACAGACAGACAGACGGACGGACTGCGGAGTCTTAGTAATAGGGTCCCGTTTTTACGTTTTGGGTACAAAACCCTAAAAAGAATCTAGAAATTGTAATAATAATGATGTTTACAGTTCCCCACCGCAGTATCTCTACGTTGATGTCGTGGTGGGGCTTGCGCGCTTCAATGATCCCTAGGTTTGTGCCGGTAGATTATACTTTGCCGTAACATGCCTAGGTTGAGGGGCTAGATTAAGATACAATCCACAGGGCAGCTTTGTGACGAACTGGTGGGCAGTGGTGACCCCACGGACCTGATCTCCAGGGAGAAGTCTTGTTCCTCATCTTTGGCTTGTCTTTCGGGCCGGTCGGAGTGAAATCTGATGGGGAACAGAGTTCTCACCTTTCTCTTGCCTTAATTGGCTGGCTTGCGCGGCGATTCGCAAGCTCAAACGTGCTAGGAGGAAGCAAGTTAATCCAGTAAGATGGTGCATGGGATTTTGACCATACATCCGGGATTGTCCTGATAGCCGTGGTATACCTCTCCATTACTCAAGCTCCTCTGGACATGTTGCCCCCTTTGCGCTACGTCACTAAAGTGCTAGCGACCCTTTATGGGAGCCCTTTAATTGAGTGTGCAAGTCACACCCTGCCATTTAGCCGTGCAGTTCAACAGTGGTCAGGCAGGGGCCAGTAATCCTCCTATAGTTTTAGACAATCGATCCACTAAACCCACCAAATCCATAGCCCAATACATTTTTCTCCATGTTCTGCAATAGTCCTGCACCAACCGGAGATTGTCATTGGGTGCAGTTGCATAGTGCATACAGGGATAATCGCCGGTTTGTGTCACATTTCCTGATACATGCCTAACAAGGCTTCTACGAGTTGGCTTCGGCTCTTCGCACGCCTTTGAAAGGACCCTGGGCCCGAGGGTCCCGAGATGATGTTCCAGATAATGCATTTTTGATGCATTTTTGCTATGTTAATGAGGCATAGCACATGGCTAAATCATAATAGCCGCACGGCCGATCCGTGCGGCTATGAGGTTAAGCAACGTGGTTAAGCAACGCTCATCGAGGTCGGTTCGTAGATTCGTATTCTTGACAAACCGAGAACGTTAAGCCGTTGGTTGTCATTGACTGTCATTTCCAGATCTTTGACAGTCGTAACGGGTAGTCAGAAACATGAAATCTGACACCAGTCTTGCCAAGGGGTTTTGTGTTACACAGCTACTGGGTTGTGGAGTTGGAGGCAGTTTATCCATATAAAATATGAATATGGGTATCCAGCTGAATCAAGTTAGATTAGAAGCTGACCCCAAAAAAGTACGGAAAAAGCAGGGTAGATTGATGGGTCAATAGTCAAGGCAATGTGTATAATGACCTAGCATTATGAATCTAGTCAAGTCAAATCGGGCAATGTAATGAATACTGATTTAAACTTCTATATTTATCACATTGTCTGCTCATTATAAATATTGCTACGTAACGGTTGGGCAATTCGATAATTATGGTCAATGAATTAGTCCAAGAGCGAGCGAAGCGAGCTCGGGAGGTTAGGGCACCCCGACATGGATAGGTTAGGTTCGATGAGTATGTCACATCTCCTTCATGTTAGGTTTCTTTAGACTCTGCAGACAGCAATAGGAGCGCCGCCCAGCAGGGCTCCGTCGACTTTGTTGCTTAAATAGTACCTAATCGTATTCATATATGTTTTCATATTCATATTCTTTATTGTACACAAAATAAACATTACAAATACAAAAGGAAAACTTATGTACAAAGGCAAACCTCAGTGCTAAAGAGAGATTTACAAAATTAGGACAGTTAACAAAAGCGCACAACAAATACTAAACAACATTGGAATTCTTACTAACTAAATACACTACACAAATACGTGTAAAGCACACAATGCATAAACATAATACATACAAATATCTATCGTACTTACATATTCTATATTAAATTCAATGTCAACATTTAAATAATTTAAAAAAACACATTTTTTAGGGTTCCGTAGCCAAAGGGTAAAAACGGGACCCTATTACTAAGTCTCCGCGATCCGTCTGTCTGTCTGTCTGTCCATCCGTCACCAGGCTGTATCTCATGAACGGTGATAGCTAGACAGTTGAAATTTTCACAGATGATGTATTTCTGTTGCCGCTATAACAAGAATAAAATAAATATTTAAGTGGGGCTTCCATACAACAAACGTGATTTTTTTGTCGTTTTTTGCGATAATGGTACGGAACCCTTCGTGCGCGAGTCCGACTCGCACTTGGCCGGTTTTTTATTACCCGGCACAATAAGTGATGGGCATTATTCAGAAAGGCTCGTCAATATAATTATTTCAATAATTTTTAGCTTACTCATATTGGGCATTATTCAAATTGTCTGGACAATATGAATAATGCCGTATTAATACACTTCGGTCGATGTGAAACTGACGTTAGACTGGGTGTTAATTACATTAATTTGTCTTAAGACAGAAGTTAATACGAACTAATCTAACACGTTAGTCCTATTCCCCCAGTTGGTACCAAGTTTCTTGAAGTGTACTTGCAGGAGCGTGCAATTACAGGCTAAAATTATTGCACATCTCACCGAAAACGGAACCAACTCAGTTTCTTGTGACAAGATAGAGGGTGATGTCTAACTTGTGTATTTGAGGGTCTATTACGAACACGACATATTCGTTTCATATAAAACACTCGGCATATTCGTTTATGTATCTTTGATTGATTTTGCAACACAACATCACAGCTGCATTCTCCGAAGAGTTTGGCATTGTACATATTATAGTTTACCCTATACCTACATTTCACCAGTAACCAATGTTTAAGTGCCAAGTAAAGGTCTATCCACACATATATCAGGGCCGTGCCCGGGACGTGACAGGGCCGGGGCCAGGCATTGAAACTTCGTCCACGTCCCGGGCACGGACCTGATATGTGTGGATAGACCTTAATAGGGGGCAAGTCTAATGCCATCAACCGAGCATAAATCCATACTTTGGGGGCTGCTACTGCGAAAATTACAGAAGGATAAACTCAATTAAACTGCCCGACCAGGGAATCGAATCAAAGCCTCATGTTCAGTAGTACCAATAAAAAAATGCAATCAATCAATTAATTTACATATACATAAAATAGCTGTAGCCCGCGGCTTCGCTTCCGTGGACCACCCCAAAGAACCCAGAAAAAATAGCCTAAGTCACTCAGGAATAATGTAGCTTTCTATTGCTGAAAGATTTTTTTAAATCGGTCCAGTAGTTACGGAGCCTATTCGGTACAAACAAACAAACAAAAAAATCTTAACTCTTTATAATATTAGTATAGATAAATAACACTTTTTTAAGAACATTGTCCACACTAGGAATTTCTTCCTATATCGTGGGTGCGTTTACAAACATATAAACTCACATACCCAACACCCTGAGCCGGAACAACTATCTGTAGGTCATACAAATATTAGTTCCATACGGGAATCGAACCCGCGACACGCAGCGCAGCAGTCAATCAATTCAATATATAAATAAATCAATAAATAAATTTCCCAACGAGGCAGTCGAAAATGAGCAGTATGGTATGAAAACCTTTCCCCTGAAGGGATTAAATAGTCCTAAAATTTAAACTTTGTAATATTTGTCGACTCAAAATCCCATCGTTCACACGAATTCCATTTAATAATAAATAAACTACATAGTTAAATGTTACGTCAATTAACCGGCAATTATCATTAAACTCATCGTAACGGTAATGATTTCCATAGTTAACTTGCGCTGATGAAATTAGTTTCCGTCCAACTGACCATTACTGGGTTTTCATCCACGTTTCATTATTGTAATGAACGGTTAAAATTATTCCATTTCATTTGTGAATTATTTATTGTTATTATTCTGAAACGTTTTGCGACTGCATATTTCGGTTTAATTTACGAAATTGCAAATGTTTAATATTATTTCATGTTCGTAATGCATAAATTCAAAAGCTGATTTTTCTTGTATTATCTTTGTTTTAGTAACTCAATCTAGAATTTGTTTTAGTAGCGCGCTGAAGAAAGTAGGTCGAAGTCTTTACATCATTATTTTCCCAATAAATTTTTGCAGCAATGGCCAAAGAAACATTATATTTCCTGATAACTTAGGTAGAAATTTAATAGTAAAAATGTCTCATCAATATTTGTAGCTGCATAAAGTTTCCTACTGAAAACTTATCTGAATCTGATTATGATACAAATGTAAGCTGTTACAACTTTCGGACAATACGGGCTTTTTCCGGAAAGGAAAATGAGTCCAGGGGGCTGACCATAAGCTCTTAGAGCGGTATCAATTTGAGATCGAATAAGGGACAGATGTATCTGACGTGTATACATCTGTCACTTACTCGATCTCAAATTGATACCGCTCTAAGAGCTTATGATCACCCCCCAGTGCCATTAATACCATGATGGTACTATAATACTTATTTCAACAGTTAGGCAATTACCTAAACTAAACAAGTAAAAACTTTTTAACAAAAAATCAAACCGAGTTCCAGAACAAAAAACTACAAACCAAAAAATAAATTTCTTTTCCGAAGTCAGTGTCTTTTGTACCCATTGTTTTTCGTTTTTCGACACCTTTTGAGAACCGCCGCCTTTTTTTGAAATTCTCCTCCTCCTCCTCCTCTATCTCCTTTTTTTGGAATTACTTGTTTGTTTTAAGTAATTTTAATTGTTTAATTTAAGAATTGTGAATAAAATGATCCTTTCGGCGACCGATACTGTTCTTCTCAGTAGGTTCACTGAACTCTACGTGTTGCGACTGTTGCAAAACCGATGAACCTACTGTGCAGAAGTACACGGTGTGTCTAGTTTCATCTTTTTACTTTTAAATTCTTGTTACTAACAATCTTGTCTAGGACATTTTTGTCTGAAATAAATGATTTATGTTTTATTTATTTTTAACTCCCGACGGAAAAAGAGGGGTGTTATAAGTTTGACGTGTGTTGCTGTGAATCTGTCTGTTTGTGGCATCATAGCTCCTAAACGGATGAACCGATTTTGATTTAGTTTTCTTTTGTTTCAAAGGTGATTTTGTCGAGAGTGTTCATAGCTATGTTTGAATAAAATCGGTTCAGCCGTTAAAAGTTATGGGCGTTTTACTGTTTGAATCGGAATGTTTTCGCAAGATATCGTGTCATAATTACGTGTTCAAAAGATTGCCGATCGAAGCATATCTACTATGTACTAGATAAATTATGTAGCATGAAATAAAAAAAATACTTTTTTAACATACACTATTTATTTTTAATTTTTTGGTTATTTGTATTGTATTGTCTTACTAAATATAGTTATAAGTGTGTTTCTAATAAAGAAGATTGGACCATATAGATCGATGAATAAGTTTAATTTAATTTAAATTTACATATCAGAATCGAAGAAAACAGCACTTAACAGCACTGCAAACCAACAAAAACAGGCGTTTATTGGCCCCAATCTACGTAACAAACTGAAAATACTAGACACAGAAACTGATAGCCATAAACTTTACTAGACCAACTAATTAGGTCCAATATTTGCTACCAACAATGTCCGTCGTACCTAGTCATAAAGTTTGTGACTACCGTAATAAAATTCAACAATGTCAATAACTTGACAATGTGTGGTTAATACATGACCAGTTTATCTTGGCAGACGGAATATATTTATTTATTTATATAAACTTTATTAGAGCAGTGGTGGCCCAGTGGTATCGGCCGCGACTTACAAGTTGTAGGTCGTGGGCTCGAGCCCAGGCAGGCGCTTTACCTTGTGTAAATTATTTCATCACCACTGCTCTCAAAACGGTGAAGGAAAACATCGTGAGGAAACCGGCATGTCCTAGAATCAAAAATTCGAAGACATGTGACATCCACCAACCCGCAGTAGGCCCACGTGGTGGATTACGACCCATTCCCACTCACAGAGAGGATGCCTGTGTACCAGCAGTGGGTACATTAATAGGCTGATGATGTGATGTGATATACTTTATTGTACACCAAGAAAAATAATTCAAAAAGACATCTTATAACAAACACAAACAACCAACAGGCGGCCTTATCGCGTTCCGTGATCTCTACCACGCAAATCCTAGAATGGAAAGAGACAGCCTGGACACAATATGGGGTTGCAGTTGGTGCAAATTTTTCAACAAATAATTAGTTTATTGAGAAAGTAGGTACTAAATACAAAATTGATACATATATACATACATTTTGTACAACAATTCAGCTTACACAAGATTATAATCACAGTGACAAGTAGTGCTCCTTCACAAGTCGCTTAAAACAGGCAGTGATTGCGCGCGCTACACAGCACAGGCAATGCATTCCACAGACGAGTGGCCTGGACAGGAAAAGATTTGTCTAGGAACTTTCAGGTGCGAGTCACACAGAAACTGAAACCATTTCTTGAGGTAAAGAGGGGTATAAGGAAGGAAGAGAATATTATACAGGAGAGAAAGAATATGAGCACATGAATTAATATAGTTATTATTGTTAATTATTGGTATGGTAGCTGCATCTTCTCATGCAGAGAAGAAACGATTTATGAAAATTATTTTTGGTAAGTCCAGGATATATTCATAGTTTTTAGGGTTCCGTACCCAAAGGGTAAAAACGCGACCCTATTACTAAGACTCCACGATCCGTCTGTCTGTCTGTCTGGCTGTCTTTCTGTCTATCTGTCCGTCTGTCACCAGGCTGTATCTCATAAACCGTGATAGCTAGACAGTTAAAATTTTCACAGATGATGTATTTCTGTTGCCGCTATTATTATTAATTCATTTATTTCAGGCGACAGGGCCCATATAAAATAACTTAAATCTAAACATACATAATAATGGTTTTAGTAACAATACAAACTTAAACCTATGTTAGTAGCACAATAACAAAATATACAATTTGATCAACATTTAAAAATTCACAAATATTCAATGATCATTGCTTCAGCATTCCAGCTGAAATACTGGAGCAACGATTCATGTGAACACAGTCCAGCCTATCAGCAATCATGGCTATAACAGCAAATATTAAAAACAGAATAAAACAATATTTAAGTGGGGCTCCCATACAACAAACGAGTTTTTTTTTGCCGTTTTTTCGATAATGGTACGGAACCCTTAGTGCGCGAGTCCGACTCGCACTTGGCCGGTTTTTTCTTTCACTGTTAACCAGTTAGGAAAGTCATGTAAAAATCCCACATTAGTATTTTTAGATTTCATGCTTCTAATCAGGTTACAATAATAAAATAAATAAATAAAAATATATATTTACAGTCACAACGTAATATGCCAAATATGAATTACAAAAATATTATCTATTCACGTACTTTCTTTTCGGGGATAGGTAGGTAAAATTTAAAAAACAAAACCATTACAGTGCAACATTTTCCTTCGATTTCCAAGCAACTGCATCATAAATTACTTTTTATTTTTACACTTTTTAATTCATTGGCGCGTATGGGATCATTTACTTAATGTAGAAAAATACTGTCATTGTCTATGAATGCGTGCGTTGCGCAGTTATGCGCAATGAGAATCTAAATTTCCCGCCATACCTCATATTTTTCCGTTTCCACTTTTGTTTTATTTCAAAAGTACGAGTGAAGATAAAATAGTGTACGCAACAGTATTAAAATACTCATGTTCACACTCGTAGTTTGATAACCCCTATTACATTATCGATTCATAAACTACTATTTCAAGGCCCATAGGTTGTTAGTATTACATCTTACTTAAAAGCTATGTTAATTACATGCAGGAACACTAAAAAGAAAACACAGAAAGCCACAATCACAGGCAGGTTTAACAGGCTTTGTCGCTTTTTTTTTGATAAACCTCCCCATTGTAGGCCCATCCAGCCTCTCTGCAAACACCCTGAGAATGCTGTTGCTGCTGCCCCTCACTGCTGGATATTACTGAGGCAACTTTATTCTGCATTAACGCAAAGTAATCGTCAGTGTGCGAATCAGCAAACATACCTGACGCACTACAGTAAGGTGCAAGCCTCTACAGCGCTCTGAAGGCATTGTTGTATTGATTGCGTGGGCATATTTCCTCTAATAGCCAGTGCCCTGCGCTCCCTTTCCATATTACCAAATCGTCTTCCTCCTCTAGTCTTTAGGGTTCCGTAGCCAAATGGCAAAAAACGGAACTCTTATGGATTCGTCATGTCTGTCTGTCTGTCCGTCCGTATGTCACAGCCACTTTTTTTCGAAACTATAAGAACTATGTTGTTGAAACTTGGTAAGTAGATGTATTCTGTGAACGGCATTAAGATTTTCACACAAAAATAGAAAAAAAAACAATAAATTTTAGGGGTTCCCCATACTAGAACTGAAACTCAATTTTTTTTTTCATCAAACCCATACGTGTGGGGTATCTATGGATAGGTCTTCAAAAATGATATTGAGGTTTCTAATATAATTTTCTTCTAAACTGAATAGTTTGCGCGAGAGACACTTCCAAAGTGGTAAAATGTATGTCCCGCCCCTGTAACTTCTAAAATAAAAGAATGATAAAACTAAAAAAAATATGATGTACATTACCATGTAAAGTCCCACCGAAAATAAGTTTTAACGAGATCTAGTAAGTAGTATTTTTTAATACGTCATAAATCGTAAACTGCAATTTACCAAGTACGGAACCCTTCTTGCGCGAGTCCGACTCGCACTTGGCCGGTTTTTTTTATAATTATACTTTTTACAATCTAGTTTTTTTTCCACCACATTGACAAGTTTTTACCCATAAAATGCACCATGAACGCCTGTCCATCATGATCCATACATACTGAAACGCCGACAACTTCAGAAAATTTCAGCATATACTGGTCACCCAATAAAAATACTTTCTAAGTAAGGTTAAGTAAACATTTTTTGGTCTCACCTCCTTGAAAGTAATGGGGTAAGTTTGGCAGTATAATGATTTAATGGCCGTTTCCTTTGCTTCCTCTTTATGGCCACTTAACTTTTTAATTTATGGTCGTAATGCACCTTCGTTGGCAGGTCTGGTAAGTTATCGCTGAAAAATAATTAAAAATACCTAGAAAGTATGGTGTGAAACTGGCGTGTTCGATTTATGGGGTTTTAAAAGTGGTGGAAGGTGAAAAAGGTTGTAAACCACCACGAAGTTAGAAGTCACGAAGTTACTTCGTTGCACAGGTAGGTAGGATAGGCTAGATGAACCAGCTTGCCCGCACTTGACTCCCATTTGGACCGTTGTGTATGCAAGCCTCCTCTCTATGTGGGATCAGCCGTAATCCACCACGCAGGCCCAATGCGGGTTGGTGAATGTCACATGTCATCGAATTTTTGGTTCTAAGACATGCCGGTTTCCTCACGATTTATTCTTTCACCGTTTTGAGAGCAGTGGTGATGTAATAACTTACACAAAGTAAAGCGCCTAAAAAACACTTTTTTTAGCTGCTGCTCTTGCACAGAAGATATTAAAATAATTTAAAAAAGATACAAATTTAATATCTGCCATTAATCCAATGTTTTAGGGCCAGCGCAGCAAATCTTAGTCTTCCATACATTTGTATTCGCCGTCATCTCAATAATCACCTGATTTCTAACCATAGGTATCTATCCAGCACACAGTTTATTCATCTTTTCTCTGGATTGCCTCGAAACCTTTAAATCAAATATGTCTCTATTTTCGCAAGAATATAATAAATTACACCTCACAGTAAACCAAAAAGGATTAAACTATGAAATAAACTAACTAAAACAATCAGATCCCGAACTGACCAACCCAAAGCTAATAATTACGCCCACTACATTCACAAGAGTACCAACAAAACTGAATACATAAAACTCACAAAAATTACGCAAATGGATGAAAATGAACGAGCAACGGAACAAAGAAACATATGAAAACAAACACACCGGAGATAACACAACTTGTTTCCTTAGAAAAGAAACATAAAATCGAATAAACACGTGGAAACAAAACAAGGATAAACATTATAAACATAATTGTTTGTTCAGGAATGTAAGTGGTGCTTACCGTTGTACATTTTGATCAACAGTGTATGAACTGGCTTTATTACGGAGAGATAAAGTTTGATGCAGAAGTTCTAGTTTTAATTGAAAAGAGTTTTCTCCATTAGAATAGTTTGTAAAGCTCGTACTCGTGCGGAGCTTATGGCTACATAATAACAGTCGAACGAGTCGATTTTCAAAGTCAAGCAACGGTTGTCGAGGTTGACTCGTAGATGGGTGATTCTGATCATCCATTACATACCGAGACTCTTTCTTACCTCGGAAAGCACATTAAGGCTGCGTTTCCACCAGAGATGTGCGAGATTGCGTAGCGAGGGATGTGTTTCTTAAGCACCAATAGAATCACTTCATTTAACTAGCCACTCTCAGCCCAGCTCTAGTGGAGAAGGCTCGGCCGCGCGAGGTTTTTGTACATACAAAACAAAGGCAAGATGTGTGCGTGGGATGTTTTGTGAGGGATGTGTGCTAGGGACGGACGCGAGCAGTGTTGCCGTTCTAGCGACTTTGACGCTAGTTCTTGCGAATTTCGTAAGTTGTTAGCGACAAAAAAACATGAGGGAGACATTTAGTAGATCGAGTACCCACCCCTCCTCTTCCCCGCACTGTCTCGCTCGCTCAATCGGTGGATCTAGACACGTTATCAGCGTGTACTCCGCGATCCGACCACTCGCCATTCGGTGCATACGCTTCATTTTGACCGCGAATTTTGCTGCTTGGTTTTAAACTGAACTGACTGACTGTCTTGCTGCAATTTCAAAAACACGCGTAAACACTCACTCGGCCACAGCACTGTCTCGGCCGTGTGATATTTTACTGCCTCGCCTAGATTTAATCAGGCCTTAAGGGATGATGTGGTTGACGGTGAAGCACGCTTGCCTAGAAAGAACCTATTCACTCTTGACTTATAGACCAAATACAGACTACTTATAATGTCAATAGTCGCTAAATTCATTCACAGTTTCCCCAAAGTTGCACCTCAAATCTGTCTCTCTTGCATTCCAATTTATCGGCTATTCGACGTTTAGTCTTTTGAACCATAAAATCACTTCACTTCTGTACAATACAGGTTCAAACAAAACAGTAAAACTAAACGAAAATATGACATCCAATAATTTATATCGACAATGCCGATATTTTAAGCCCTGACCACTTCCCATAGCTATATATTCCGGCTATTCGGTAACTTCGTCAGATGGCCCAATTCCGAATTGGCAGCATTGCCAAATTGGATAACAATGCTAATCACCGACTAACCTATTAAATTGCGTTTTGATGGAGTGAACAATCGATACTTGAGTGTATTGGTATGTGCTTTACTTAAAATATAAATACACGATTTGATCGGGTAATGATTTCTTCGCTCTTTTCGTTATTGGTTGTTGTAAAAAGAGGCACAGATAATATAATACTAGCATACAGATGCCTCATCCCATACAAAGAAACCGTGCCGACGTAACTAGGGTTTTTCGTCTGATTAAACTGATTATTTTTTGTATATCGATCGCGATCGGTTCAGATCCACGGCGATATATAAATGGTGTTAGCAGTGGCTTGCAAGTACTTTCGGTTTACTCGGTTCGTGTTTTTTTTTTCTTTAAATACAGTGACGATTTGTTTTATAGTATTTTTTTGCACGTTTTGACATTTTATTGCACCAAAATGTATTACGATACAATTTTAAACAATCGAGTGGAATGCCTCATAAATTTAAAACAGCGCCATCTATTGGCATTAATTTTAAATGATCCGTTCAAATAATCTTTAAAATGTGAATTAAGAGCCCAATATTCCATAATGTTGTGCTTGGGAGAGTTAATTAAAAATAACATAAAAAAATTATGTTCAATGCCAGAAAATGTTAATTATACAAATCAATAACAAATCAGTGCATATCGCGCCATCGAGTGAGATTTATTTGAACCAAATTTTCTTGGCTCTGGGACCCCGTGAAAAAGGTCAGGGAAATTGATTGATGACAGAATTGACTGACAACTTACTTCTTCAGTCTTCTGAAATGGTTTATTCAATCCAACTATGTAGTTTCCCAACTATGTTGACAGTTTCAAGATTAACTGGATCCAGTTGCATACCATTATTTTACAAGGAGCTCGGACATCTACATCCAAGTAGTGAGTAACACAATATCGCTTGGCAAGACAGGTCTTAGATTTTCTAGCTTATGACTACCCGTAACGAATATGGCTTGGTTCACATTAGATCGGAAAGACAATTTTTCCATTGGCCGACTATCGGGTTTTGAGTTCACACTACAAGATGCCAGTCCGACCTAATGTAAACACCATCGTCGTTAACCACTGCCCGGATCGCCACAAAACAGTTGTAAATTGGTTTCTGTGTACAATGGACGACGACAACGTTCTGGGTGTAATGTGGTAAAAAAAATAAAATTAAACGACAGAAAAAAGAAAAAGGATATATTAGATTCATCAAATCTTTGCGGAGCGTAATGATGTTGGAAAATTTCAAATGTTATTTAGCGATTTAAGAAGCGATGAGCTCAAGTTGTAAAATAACTTTAGAATGTCTATTCGTCTTGGTAATAAAATCGATTTATACAATAAATAAAACATTAGAATCAAGAAATGGCAGATTAACAATTGTGAAAAACAAAACTCGAATCAATCTCAATCAAATAGTAAACCACGTCATAAGCGGCGACCCAATAGAAGACTAGACTGAAAAATGATTCGGGCAGGCCATTGGGACGCCGTAGTCGTTGCTCCGGCGCAGACGGTTCACTCAATACCTTTTTTTTTTTTTTTTTTTTTTTGGGTGGGAAATCATCCGATGACTTCTCCCGCTCTGGGTGAAGCGGGAGGGCATGTCAGACTTTTACTGACTAAAACCCACCCGTGTTCCTTCAGTTGCTTGTGCCAGGGCCGCGGTAACTCTATTTCAAATTTATCCGCGACCCAGACAGGCATCGGCCCTATCGGACCCCGTCACTTTTGCTGACATCTCTTTGAGGCGCGCGTGGAACACTACGCGCCGTAAACTCGGGCTTGGTCCTTATCGGACGGCGAGCTACCCATTACTCTCCGTCCGCAAGCCCGCGCCTACGGTGGCCGGGAATCGGCTCGCGACTCCCGACGCCCGGGGCGTCTCCTGCGGTGCCTAGGGGCGTGAGGGCGTCTCCTTTGCGTCTCCCTCACGCGTTCCGCCTCCTCCTTAGCGAGCATTACTGCTTCGCAGAAGGAGGAGACAGCTTCCCATGCCCTCTCGCTCCGTACCATGGCCTGGACCAGGGCCGGACGCGAGAGGTCGTCACCGCCGATCGCCTCCATGAGGACACGGCGGTGCTCCGCCCAGGCAGGGCAGATCTCCACTGTATGCTCCACCGTGTCCTCCGAGCGGTCCACACAATGGTGACACCCGGGCGTTTCCTCCCGCCCTATCTTGAACAGGAACCTCCCGAAACAGCCGTGTCCGGTGAGGACCTGTGTCAGGCGGAAGGTGAGGACGCCGTGACGCCTCTCAAGCCACTCCTCAAAGAGGGGCCTTACCGCCGCAATTGTGGCGTGCCCAGCACTGGGTTGCGACAATCGCCCCCTCCATGTCGCCATGAGATCCTGCCGGAGCTCTGTCCGCCGAGCCGCGATTTGTCGCGGCAACGGTGTTTCGCCCCGGCATTTCGCCTCCTCGCGCCACTCCCATATTTGCGCGAGGACTTTTGCTTCTAGATCCCATGGCGGCAATCCGGCAAGGAGGCTCGCCGCCTCACCGGAGACCGTGCGGTATCCCCGGACCAGCCGGATGGCCATGACCCTTTGGGACGCGTTCAACCGGCGGGCTGGTCGCCGCCTCAGGGAACGCGCCCATACTGGTGCCCCGTAAAGGGCCATGGAACGCACGACCCCCGCGTAGAGCCTCCGGCAGGAGGCGTTTGGACCCCCTAGATTGGGCAGCAGCCGCTTGAGGGCAGCCCCCGCCCGCTCCAGTCTGGGAGCCAAACGTCGGAAATGCTCGACGAAATTCCACCGGCTGTCGAGGACGAGTCCCAGGTACTTCATCGTCGACTCGACGCCGATGTGAACCCCTCCTACCGTTATTTGGGATCCCGGTGGTGGCGCGTTCCGAGGACCGTGAAAACACATGGCCTCGGACTTGTGCAGGGCCACCTCGAGTCCCAATTGCCGGATCCTCTCGACGATTGTCGCAACCCCGCGTGTCGCTATTTCAGCCGCCGCCTGGTGCGACCTCCCTTGTGCCAGGACCAGCGTGTCGTCAGCGTAGCAAACCACGCTGACGCCACTAGGGAGGTCGGCGCGCAGCACCCAGTCGTACCCGATGTCCCACAGATGCGGCCCCACGACCGATCTCTGTGGGACACCGCACGACATCCCTCGCCGGTTCCACTCTCCCTGGTGACCGGGGTAGATGACGGCCCTGTCGGTTCACTCAATACCTACGTTAAGTTTTGAATTACTACTTAGTTTTTACGCTTTTGAGTTGATGAATATTTTTTTAAATTATTATAAAACAATACTACTTTTATTTAATAAGTTTAATCTATGCTTCGGCAAATCTGATGGCAAATCGTTCTGCCGCGAGAAAACAACCATTCAAATTTCAGCCTGTATAAGGGATGGTCATCCATTAACGGACCGACCTCTGCAAACGTTGCTCAACCTTGATGTTCGATCCGTGCAGCTGTTATTACTATAACTCCTCGCGTATTAAATACGAATTGTCGGAGTATCAATCTGCTCAATAATCAAGTTAGTACATACGTATACCTTTGGATGTATGGGGAACAGTATGTAAAGTCCCACAATCCTTTAAGGCGTAGATACCCTTGAGTAGCTGATTTTAAAATGAGAATCATGTCTATACTGCTTGTCGTATTTTTTTGGAAAAAATATATGTTACATAAGACCATTTTCTTAATAATTTGTTCTGAGAAAATTTTGAGTTTTATTCGTATAGCATAGTGTAATTAATTTGTAAAGTTATGTCTAAAACGGACAAAAACACGACAATCACACCAAAACCACTGGGCGTATTTTAATGAAATCGACACCAACTCAAACACAATTTAATTATCTACATTTTGATCTGAGGCTTTTTTTTTTAAACTCATAGAATAATAAGAAAGGAACAAAAAACCACCAAATTTTAGGTCGCGCGGGTGTGAAACGAGTGCGCGTTTTGTTCTCTCAAGGTCGTTGGCGTTAGTCGTCGTGTTAAGGAGCGTCCTCACTGGGAACATTCTTCCCTGAGTATTTGTAAATAAGCAATCGTAGGCGAGCAATAAATGCTTACCAGCGAGCCCAGCATTCACGTTCGAGCAAAACTATGATCATTCAAGTCGAACAATCTCTTGGAGCATTCGAATAAGAACTCATTGTCATTCATTCGATAATACGATTGACCAAGACGGTCACAAATACTTAAGATCAAAGTCCTGTTCCCTGCTTTACAAGAGGCCAGTAATACATACTCATTGATTTCAATCTGAAACATCGCTTTCGAGCGTTTTAATTGCGTGAACATTCGAATGCGAGCCGTTTTCGTGAAAATCGTTGCGACGTCCACACCGGCCGAAGTTCGCGCTTGCGTGTAAGCTTTGTAACGCTCGGCTCAACGTCCACACCACTCGAATATTCGACGTCGAATGCTCATTACACGTGAACGCTCTCAGGGAGGATGTTCCTTTATAGGAAAAGAAGGATCCTCCGACCAGACGGGTTGTATCTGGTCCGAGCAACTGCCCAATGGTTATTGTCGGACTGTTGTATGCGTTCGCGCTGAAAACTTCGCTTGCGCGATGCAGGATTTGTGTGACGTCATGTCATTAGTTTGTGTTTGTGTGGCGGCGTTGAAAATCAAAATCATTTTTTTTTATTTTACATAGGCCTACATGGGCACTTATAAAACGTCGACAAAAGGTGCACGGTTCGGGTTAGTCGTTTCCTATGGAGAAGAACCGACAAGAAACTCCATGGTTACTCTTTTAAAAAATTTTGTGTTCACAATATTTCCATGTTACAGCATTAGTACTTGGATATGGGGGGACAACGTAGGCCCGACAATAAGTCGTACGAAATTATAAAAAAAAAACAAAAAAAAAGTTAAAACGTAATAAAAAGTTCACACATTCACAATCGGTAAAAGAATCTATATAAAGGTAAAAAAAAAACAAAAAAATAAAAAACTTAACACTAAATTTAACATGTGGCACAAATACTGTTATCAGTGTTGTAACTATTGTTAGCAAAGGGCTCTAATGATGATTGAAAAATATTGTAAAAAGTCTAATTAAAAGAGAAAAAAAATGAGATAGAGAATAGTTAGAGATATCCATATATTTGTGCCGTTTATGAGTTACCAGGGAAACCGCATGCGCAGAGGGTGCCAAAGCCAATTTTTTATTTTCAACGTAGTCCTTGATTTTATAATATGCTGCTTGACACCCTTGTTGGTGCCGCTAAACACCCTTAACCCACAGTACTTAATAGCCACCTTTGACAAATATTAACATCTAAAACTACTGCATTTACCTTAACAGTACCTACTAAAACTAAAACGCAATAATTCGCACAAGTGTCAGGATATAAGCTCGTGCCGTAAACAGCGTTAGTCCCGGTGTTTGAGGAGACACCTCGACTGCCAAACCGACGCCAGTTCTAACGCTACACGTACATAGATTCCTATGTGGTAGAATTAGTAGAGAATTATGGTTTTTAATATAAGCCGATGATATTTTAAGAGATATTTTAGTTGGATAGGTTAATAAGTATAGAGATTTACTATTTGAACTGAAAAAGAAATAAATAATGTGCATTTGTGACTCACACAGGATTAAAAACAAAATAAAAACTGGCCAAGTGCGAGTTGGACTCGCGCACAAAGTGTTCCGTACCAATATTGCAAAAAACTGCAAAAAATCACATGTGTTGTATGGAGCCGAACTTAAATATTTATTCTGTTTTTAGTATTTATTGTAATAGCGGCACCAGAAATACATCATCTGTGAAAATTTCAACTGTCTAGCTATCACGGTTCATGAGTTACAGCCTGTTGGCAGACGGACAGACAGACAGACAGACGGACCGCGAAGTCTTAGTAATAGGGTCCCGTTTTTACCCTTTGGGTACGGAACCCTAAAAACCGGCCAAGTACGGGTCGGACTCGCGCACGAAGGGTTCCGTACCATTATTGCAAAAAACTGCAAAAAATCACGTTTGTTGAATGGAACCCCACTTAAATATTGTATTAATTCTGTATTTAGTATTTGTCGTTATAGCGGCAACAGAAATATATCATCTGTGAAAATTTCACCTGTTTAGCTATCACGGTTCATGAGATACAGCCTGGTGACAGACAGACAGACAGACGGACCGTGGAGTTTTAGTAATAGGGTCCCGTTTTTACCCTTAGGGTACGGTAATCTAAAAACAATGTAAATATTAAAAAAATAGAGATATAGACAGGTCTTTGACGTGGCCAAAAGGGCTCTTATCTCAGCATGTTTGAATCATTCGAATATATTAACTCTGGGTAAGAATTAAAGTGCAAGTGTATTTTGTAAAATCAATAGATCGAGGATACTATTGATGGTATAGTTGTCGGCACGTAACTTGGCAAGAGTCGTTAGATGCACACATGTCGTTATTTAGGTCTCTTTGGTTACCAAGCGGGACGCGGGGACCCTTTTAGCACCGTTCCAAACCCGCGATTGGTTGACACAAGTTGAACAGTTGTCACAAGGATCGACTGACCAATCTGATTGTTCTCTCGGAATGGTTCGTAGCTAACAATCTTTTACTGAATGCGAAAAGAAAAAGACTGACCAATCGCGTCGCATGATCATCCACGTTCCGTTCAATCTTTATGGTGGTTAGTCAGTTCGCGTACTATGCCAAAACCTTGTCAAGTTACGTACCGATACCTATAACCATAGTTACTGAAGCTAGAAGAATTGCCAAACTTAAGTGGCAGTGGGCAGGGCACATTGATCGCAGAACGGATGGCCGATGGGGCAGAAAGGTTCTGGAGTGGCGACCGCGAACCGGAAGACGTTGCGTTGGAAGGCCTCCCACCAGGTGGACCGATGACCTGGTGAAGGTTGCGGGGATCCGCTGGTTGCGGGACGGGACCGGTCAATGTGGCGACGCTTGGGGGAGGCCTATGTCAAGCAGTGGACGTCTTTCGGCTGATATGATGAACTGAAGCTAGAAGTGATATTGTATTGTAGGTAATACTATATTTATTAGTATTTTATATCATCATGAAATTATTATTTTACTGTTTTTATCGGCAAAACTTGTTTTTTTATTAGCTCTCTCTTCTCTTTTATGATAGAAAATCATGTACTGCTGATTCAGAATTTCTATCAGGTTTGTTATTTTTTTGACCGAAATAGTTTTCATATTTTCTGTAGAAATGACAGTAATATTACTATTTTATTGTGTTGTGCGTAAGCATAAGTTTAAAGGTGAGTATTTAATAATGTTTATTTAAGATGAAATACGCATTTTTGGGTGTCCAATTTTGACTAACCTACAGCAAGGAGGTTTGGTTAATTAATTTTATAACTGGGGAGTGACCCTAAGCTCTTAGAGTAAGGTTATTAACACGCTTTTATTAGTTTGGTATGTATGTATCAATGTAACGGCATCTTTGAACGTGATTTTCACCCTCATCAAAACGTAGGATTGATTTGAAACTTTGCACACTTAGATATCAAGGACCGATGATAATGCAATAATTTAAATAGTTTGTTCCATTATCCTTACCAGGATCTTCAGGATTAGTGACTTTTAAGATCAATTTACCATTAAAGCGTGTTTTTTAGTTTTTAGAACAAGAGTTTATTTTGTGTGTGCATTCTGTCCTGCCGAGTTATAATTCGCCATACGCTGCTGACTCGATGCTAGACATAATTCATTATTCAATCTTCAGAAATAATGATCCAATGATGCCAAAATGATATTATCATTCTTCTTAAATTGGGCATTTGTTAGTTAGTAGAAGAAAAACTCCTTTCCAGACAAACCATTAAAGCTATAAATCGCACAACACGTCATACGAGTACTAAGCACACGCCATCTCGTCGGAGATCGTAACAGAAACAAAAGAAGCCTACACAAGATTTATTACCCCAAAAAGTGGCCTTTTCAAATTGTCAGCTTATTTCGTATACGTACGAATATGTAAGAAATGGAATATGGGCCACGACTCAGAAAATGTCTACTTAAGTTGGCGAGGCAGTGTAGTTTACTTAGTCAGCTAAAACGCTAACCAATAGGGGCTTTATTTATAAAAAACTGTGGGCACCTCCCGTTTTTTTTGGGAAATCATCCAATGACTTCTCCCGCACTGGGTGAAGCGGGAGGGCGTGTCAGACTTTTACTGACTAAAACCCACCTGTATTCCTTCAGTTGCTTGTGCCAGGGCCGCGGTAACTCTCTTTAAAATTTATCCGCGACCCAGACAGGCATCGATCCTACCGGGCGCCGTCAGTTTTGCTGACATCTCTTTGAGGCGCGCGTGGAACACAACGCGCCGTCGACTTTGGCCTGGTCCTTATCGGACGGCGAGTTACCCGTCACTCGCCGTCCGCAAGCCCAAGCTTACGGTGGCGGAGAAACGACTTGCGACTCTCGACGCCCGGGACGTCTCCTGCGGTGGTTGGGCACCTCCCTGGGCAATTATTGATTTATTTTAGTTAGACCCCTCTTTTGAATCCCAGTTTTCTGTGTCGATGACCATTTCAACATACCGAGTTTCACCGTGCCTCGGAAAGCACGTTAAGCCGTTGGTCCCGCTGTCATTTGAAGATCTTTGGCAGTTGTTACGGGTAGTCAGAAGCTTGAGCAGTCTTGCCAAGGGGTACCGTGTTACCCAGTTACTGGGTTGTGGAGGTAAGATAGGCAGTCCCTCCGTGTAAAAACACAAGTATTCAGCTGAATCCGGTAAGAATGGAAGCCGACCCCGATATAGTTGGGAAAAAGCTAGGCAGATTGATTTTACTAGCGGATTCTTTATTCGAATTTTTTATAGAAAATTTGAATATAGAATGTGCTACACAACCGCTAAATAGTGTCGTTTTTTTATAAATTAGGGTGTTTAAAGATATATTTTATTCATTTGTTTGCGCCTAATGTCACATTATTTGTTCTTACTACATTTATTTTTTGTTTGGAGTGTGAGTATCCTCATAGTTGTCCTTCACCATGGGGTGAGCAAAGGGGAGTGTCAGACTCATGGTGACTAAAACCACACGATGTTTTTAAGTACATTTAGCCGCGGTACTGGAGGAGTTGCGTAGTATAGCACGTGTAGTTAATTTATTGCGATCTAATTGATAGCAAGCTCATCATATTGTGACAGTTACTTCTTTACATTTATGACTAATTTGAGAACCCTGTTAAAAATTAATTATTCATTTATTAATTAAAACTTTATGCACGAGTACAATGGCTGACTTTATGCCTTAGGCATTTTCTACCAGTCGACCTTAGGGTGGTGCAGAGATAAAACATGGCAGGTGCAACAAAGTGAAAGAATAAATAGAAAAAAGGAGAAATGATATACTTAGATACATACTTCATAAACAATGTCATTGAGAAACGGAAGTATTTGGCTTCCATTAGTTACTAGACTATAATTTTCTTCTACAATACGCGTATCAACATAACTTAGCCTACCTACTTTAATAGTGTCGTAACCATTTGGAACATAGATCTCTGGCAAAATGTTCCAAGAAACTGATTTAATACGTACATATTTATTAGATAGCCTGTTTTAGAATATTGTATATTTACCAAGAAGGCCTGAATTATGCTGGGTTAACAAAAACGGTTATGTTCACAGAGCTTGGAATCACCGCTCTGGCGACTAGAGACGCCACTAATAATAATAATATCTTGACTTGGCTCGCGAGTTTGTCGACATGGCTTGACGTGACCAACACCTTAGGAGGCTCTCGTTAGGCGGCTGGATCAAGGGCCTGATCCGGAAAGCAGTACTGCTGGACACGGCTCGTATTGTTAGGAGGTTCCTCTCTCTGGAGCCCTGACCGCCGGTAGCTTGGACTCTGTTCCCGGTGGGCCTCTATTTTTATATTTTTAAATGTTTTTGATTTTTTAATTTATTTTATAAAAATACTAGCTGTCCCACTCGGCTCCGCTCCCGTCAACTGGCTACCTACCCTACCTTTCTTACCCTACACACGTGAATGTTGCGTAACTTTAACCGCTTACGCAGCGCACGCTACGGAAGTTCTCAAATAGGAATATTTTGCCCGTTTTAGCAACATTTTTCATTTATGCTCCGCTCCTATTGGTCATAGCGTGATGTTATATAGCCTATAACCTTCCTCGATAAATGGACTATCCAACACAAAAAGAGGTTTTTCAATTCCAATCCTCTGTCAGTCAGTTCCTGAGATTAGCGCGTTCAAACAAACAAACTCTTCAGCTTTATAATATTAGTATAGATTTTTAAATGTACAAAATAAAAAATTCAGTACATTAAAACCTGCAAAACGTATGAATGGCGCCAAAACCCAGCACATCACCTGTGACATCACCACATTAACTGCGCATGCGCTAAGGCTTAGCACGCACTGCGATATCTATTCACGCGATTTTTTTCCGCCCGTTCGGCGACCTATGGAATTGTATGAAGCTGCTCGCATTGCGGTAAAAAATCGTGCGGAAATAATACCGCAAGAAATTCGTGTTTTGCCACAGAATCCACCGCACCGTGGCGCGAATTTAATTCGCTCGAATATTTTGCGCTCTATGAACAGGTGTAAAGAGACAAAGTTCGCGCAAATAAAAATCGCAGTGCGTAATAAGCCTAAAGCGGGCATTGTCACAGACAAATTAAAATTGGAATCTTTTTTTTTATTAGGTACTATAAAAATGGCATTTCAAAAAATAATTGATGGAATCTCCTTAGTGATTAACTTCTTGGATTTGTCCTGTATCGTAATAGAAAAATAGTACATTATTGCAAAGGCCGGAAAATAGACAATTGCAGGTCGAGTATGAGTTTGAAGGCCGAGCCGTAGGCGAGGACTTCACTAATACGAGACAGGCAATTGCCATTTCCGCCGAGGCATATATAATGCTTTTCTCAAAAGAATGCAGGGAAATAAAAAAGTAGTTAAATTTCCTTAATTTTTAAAGTAATGCCATTTTTAACATGAACTGTATATTTCAGCATGGAATAAATTGCCCATAATGTAGATGGCTTTTTAGTTTTAGAAATCTCATTAAAATACGCCGAAAATACTGTTTCGGAGAAAATGTTCATTTTTTTATCGTTTTTCCAAATCATAAAATGTTCATATACTTTCATGTATTTTTCTTTTGACTTCGCTGGAAGCAGTTTTCCATTGTCAATTTGGCTTCTGATCTGGTGGACCGTGAACCGTTGGAACTGATTTTAATTATTAATTTTATATTTATTAAATATTTAAATAACAAATCACGACGAATTTTCAGCTTTGCCGCCGACTTTCTATTTATCATCTGTGCCGAAAGGCAAACGCATTTATGGCTATACAGCCACGTGAACGCAATTTGTACTAAGCAAAGAGACTTACTTTACGCCAAGAATAATAAAAGAGATCCAATCAAAGAGTATCTAATAACCCCAGCACGCCGTTTCATACAACATTGCTGGAGCGTTGAAATGTTCCAAATTCAAAAAACGCTCCAGCAATGGATTTGATTTTCACTGTCCGTAAATTCGGTACTTCGCGTGTTCTATTTTCTAAAATAATGACAATATTTCCATGCATGTTTGAGAAATAGTACATTACTGCCGCGGTCTATAATGACTACTTTGCTGGTCGCGCTGATTATGGCCGACAGCGCAGCGTAGCGCAGCTCCAGTCCGACACAGCGCGGTCAGCGTGCAGCACTTGATGGACGAGACCGTAGGTCGAGGCCTTTACAGCGAGGACAGCAAGGGCTGCAATGATGGCCAAGATGAAAGGCCTAGAGCGTAGCTAGGCTAGCTCGAGGCAATTATAGCGTGACCAGCGAAGCAGTCATTGTGGGCCAAGGTTTGTATAGTGCTTTACTCAAAAATGCAAGTACCTAATCTAAATAAAACCAGCAAGTAATTTAAATAAAAATATATTAATTAACTAGAATTTTAATAAATGAAAATTAAACCACTAATTTAGCTTCATCTTTAATGTCTGGCGGTGTTAAACACATTGAATCGGAAGAATTTTCGCTTTGAGAGCTTTTAGCGAGAGAAATTAGCAAAAAAGTCACTAAATAAAAACAAAATTTTCGCTGAACCGCGCTTTTGTTACTTCTTTGTTTTTTTTTTGAGCAATGGTAGTTGTAACTATACAGCCTAATATGGAATAAAATCTTTTTGTACCTATCTCTATAGATACAAACAGCTGTGTTTTAAATAAAATCTTATTGGATTTGATTTTTTAAAACGTTGAAACGTCAAAATAGCGGCCGGCAAAACATTGCCGGCCTGTTAGAGCGGCCAGCAAAACTTTGCCGGCCGCTCCTTGAAACAGAACGGCAAGGTCGACTTTGCTCAAACAAGGTTGTCAAAATAATGACCACATTACATGCATTTTTGAGTAAAGTTATTTTATGATGCAGTTATTTGAAAATCGAAGAAACATTTTGAACTGTAATGGTTTTTTTTTTTTAATTTTACCTATCCACGAATATAAAATACGTGTTTAAGCAACATTTTTTGAATTCATATTTGGAACATTACGTTGTGAGTGTAGATAAAAATATTTACACCTTCAAAAATTAACTTATAGAAACAAATTTACAATAAAATAGGCCGAAAGGTAGTTACAATATTTAACATGTTACAGTCTCAACTAATACCTAAGCTAAGATAACTTTATGTCTTGTAATATAGGTATCAGGGCCCCCCCTCATTTGTGTTCACATAATATCAATTGTACAATATTATCAAAAAAGTAATTGTTAAATCCCGGGCTTGATACGTCACGTCATCGTTATTCCGGGATTTCATACGAGATATTTATTGACTCCATTTTACTTCCTTTGCTATAGTTTAAGTAAATGGTCTCTACCTATTCCGATCCCTGCTAATAATAATCGTGCCTGGCTGCGCTATGTGAGCTGAAAACAAGTTTCAGCTCACAAAGCAATAGTCAGAATCGTCATAAAAAAAACATTCATCATCGTCATGTGCCGTCAATTTCTTTCAGCTCTGACACGCTCGTCTTGTATGGAAAGTTGTGACAATGCGATGTGTGATATGTTGTGTCTCTAGCAGTGGCCGCGGAGTCTTAATTGTCGGTGGTCTATGGTCATATTCAACATTTAAGATATTCTAGGGCTAAGTTAGCTAGCTTGGTAACAGCTTGGCAATTATACTGTTTAACTCAGTAAGGAGCTGATGCTTACATTATAAAAGTAAACTTGCATAATATTTAGTCAAGTAGCATTGATATATTTCAGCTTGGAGGTTCCAGTTCAGTAATCTACTGTGAGAATCTATGAGGATATCTGCTGGAGAACCAAAGTTACCGACATAGCCTAAAGAATTACGAAACTTAAGTAGCAGTGGGCAGGGCACATTACTCGCAGACCGGACCGAAAAGTTCCGGAACGGCCACCGCGAACCGGAAAGCGATGCGTTGGAAGGCGTCCCACTAGGTGGACTGACGACCTGGTTAAGGTTGCGGGAATGCGCTGGATGCTGGCCGCACGGGATCGGTCAATGTGACGACGCCTGGGGGAGGCCTATGTCTAGCAGTGCACGTCTTTTGGCTGATATGATGATGATGAATCTACTGTGTAGCAGCTACGAGTCTTGTCAAGGAATAATCCAGTTACTGGGTTACGCAGACAAGTTAAGTCGCTTCGTGTAAAACACTGGTATTCAGCTGAATTTAGTCAGATTGGAAGCCTACCCAAAGATTGTAGCAGCTAAACGGTCACAAATCGAAACTTCTTGCTTCTTCATTAACCTGATTAGGCGGAGGCCTCATTAGTGCGTTGTGTCGGCGCAACGGATCAACGCATTATAAGCCACACCTGCGTAGTGACGACGCTCGACGTCGAAGCGCACCGTCTCATTGTGAATTTCAGATTTGACAATGGATCGGAGCAAACAGTGTCCATCGTCGCACCGGAGCTCCGGCAATGCAGCGCATCACCCGCCCCCAGCTTCATCTCTCGTCCGTCGATCCGTTGAAACGTCGCGTGCGACGAGGCAACGCATAATGTGGCATGTCACTAAAAATATATATGTAAAACGACGCACCAATGAGGCCTCAGTAGCAAAAATATGGGTGATGGTGAAGCTAGGCTTTACATATCTGCCTAATCTTTGGAGAATACTTTTTTTTTGGTATGGGTAATAATCCAATGACTTTTCCTGTTCTGGGTGAAGCGGGCAGGTGTGCCAGGCTTTTACTGACTGAAACCCACCCGTCTTCCTTCAGTCGCCAGGGCCGCGGTAACTCTCATTCAAATTTATCCGCGACCGAGACAGGCATCATGCCTAGCGGACACCGTTAGTTTTTGCTGAAATCTCTTTGAGGCGCGCTTGGGACACTACTCGCCGTCGACTCGGTGCTAGTGCTAATCGAGCTGCGAGCTACCCATAACTCACCGTCCGCAAGCCCACCTCTAAGTGTTCGGGCATCGGCTTACGAATCCCGACATCCAAGCGTCTCCTGCGGTGGCTAGGGGCGTGAGGGCGTCTCCGTTGTCTCCCTCACGCATTCCGCCTCCTCCTTTGCAATCATTACTGCTGACGGAGTTGAAATGTGGGTGATAACGAAGCTAGGCTTTACACTTCTTGGACAAACTTTTGGAAAATACCTCAAGGCGTAATGTTGTATTTTTCTGTTCTTTTTATAAAATCAAGAAACGTAGACATTGTATAAATCCATACATCAACGCTCTTTACATCCTAATCTACTCCCAAATGAACGAAATATACTCCAGTAAAGGAATTCTAAAAATATTTCAGCAATAACTGCTTCAAATATATTATTTTAAATTCAACTGTGACCGGGCGGCGGTATCTTTGATTTATTTCTACCGTATTTCATAACTCATAAGTTACTTTGGAGTGCGACAATGAGTTTTTTATTAGAATGACTTGGAGTTTTGGCTCAAATGTCTGATAAAACGTCTGAAAAATATGCTGTGTCTACATATTTAGTTTCTTTAAGTTTTTTTTTATTAACATCACGACTGTAGTCCTTGATTTTTTATTTTATTTTTGGTTCAGTCAACGCACTATTCCCAAACCACTGCAACTTCTGAAAGCGAAAATCAACAGTGGTGACCACCAGAGAAGCGCCGAGGCAATGAACCTCGACGAAGTCCCGGAGAATGAATTTAACCGTCTTGGATCCCGCAACGAAATTAATCAGAAAATAATAAAGGAGGAGTAGGAAAAAGTACAAATTTACACTTCCGTCCATATCAAGCAGGAGACAGAACAAACAAGGCCAATAGGCGCAAAGGGTTATTTACAACTGGGATATGCCCAGTTGCCTAGCACCACGGATAAAATTTTGCATTAATATTAATGGGTCCTAATATTGTGAGCTTTTGATTCCAATAATAGGTATTGCAGAAACTCTTGAACGCACGGAAATTTGTTCTAGTTTCCACAAGGTCCATATAGTAAATAACTCCAGATGCAGCCTGTATGTAGGTCAACATAATATTGCGTTCATTCTGTCAAAGAATACACTCCCATAAGATATGATGTGCAGATCCTTGAAAAGCAGAGCCCCATTTAGCCAGTTATTTAAGTCCCAGGGTCGCTCTCTATTGCTTTATTACCTATTGCCATCAACAGAAGTTTCAGATGGAAAACCTGATAACACTTTTTCCGACCCAGGAATCGAAGCCAGGACCTGATGCTTAACAGTAACACTTGCAACTACTAGACCAACAAGACAGCTAAAGCTTTTTATTGTTTTAATTCATCAGCATCATCAGCCTTTTAATGTTCCCACTGCTGGGAAATTGGCTTCCTATCTCTGAGAGAGGTGATGCGCCTTAATTCAATAAGCGGGCCTAGTGCGGCGTGGGGTTGATGAAATTATTTACACAAAGTAAAGCGCCTGCCTAGTTTCGAACCCACGATCTACGACACGTAAGTCGAGGCCGTTACTACTGGGCCACCACTGCAGATTACTTTAAAATAAAATACATTAATAAACCAGATCACTTATCTCAAGATAAGTTATGATGTACTCGACGATAGAGCACGCTTGCCTAGAAATAACCTATTCACTCATTCTTCATATTCTTTTTTTTTCATGTTTAACTACACTGCCTATCCTTTTGAAGAAAACAAGTATTTTATATTATATGAATTATATTCTGACAAGTGATTTCTATTACTTTTCAGCCTCCATCAGCAAAATCTTCATCTATATACATAAAACAAGGATGTTTCAAAACACTGTAGTTAAAAAGTAGATTTAAGTGAAACTACTCCTACTTCCTCGTAAAATGAAGTGAGAACACAAAGTAGTTTTATACAAAAAGCTTACACGATAAGTGTTCAACACAAAAATTTCTTTCATCCACTTTGACATAGAAAACAGATCAAATGCGAAGTTCCCGTTACAAAGCACCTTCACATCATCATCACATCATCAGCCTATTAATGTTCCCACTGCTAGGACACAGGCCTCCTCTCTGTGAGAGGGAATGGGCCATTATTCACCACGCGGGCCCAGTGCGGGTTGGTGGATGTCACATGTCTTCGAATTTTTGGTTCTAGGACATGCCGATTTCCTCACGATGTTTTCATTCACCGTTTTGAGAGCAGTGGTGATGAAATAATTTACGCAAAGTAAAGCGCCTGCCTGGGCTCGAACCCACGACCTACAATTTGTAAGTCGCGGCCGATACCACTGGGCCACCAAAGCACCTTAGTAACTTAGAATACTTTTAAGATAAAATTGTTTATTGTGTCTCAAACGGTTACATAAACAAATGTTAATGAGACAGCCTCAGTAAGTAATCATTAATACAAGGTTGGGGTTGTCTCGCTCGTTCCCATAATATACAGTTAACAATATTGAGA